>CM055821.1:9682718-10882718 GCA_029582265.1 Zoroaster sp. YZ-2022 | reverse complement strand
CTCCAAAATCCTTCACTTTAGCAAAGAGCATGTACACATGTAGCATGTAACCTCAATCCTTCAAAATCCTTCACTTTAGCAAAAAGGATTTTGGTAATGGTGACGTCAGTTGTTTTGTTGATTATGTTACACAATGAGCTATGGCACCCAATTAAAAGTAAAACGCATGAATGCTACATGATATACAAAAATCTCATTTAATGACACTTAGGTGTTCCATATGCAGTGAATGATTTCCCCTGTATCGCATCGCAAAATTTGACGTAATTTGGTCAAGCTGCAACGGAATTTCAAACAATACATCGCAGATTTTGCGGTACAAATTGCAACAGATTTTCAATATTGTGATTAAATAATAAACATTTTTGAAATCATATTCACAAACCTTTCCCGAAATAATGTTTACATGTATATTTCCGAAAAAAAAATATTGAGGGTTCCGTCCCGACCGGGTTTGTTTCCGTACCGTATGTCCAGACCGCGCCGGTGGTACATCTGTCTGACGTACGATGGTCAACGATGACTTCACGACCCGACGGTGCTGATGCAACGGTGAACGCGTGCACTGGTTTACCGTACATGCAACTTTATTTTCCTGCAATCCGTAGGAATTGTGGTTTTATTGTGGTTTTATCCGCAATGCCCAAAATTCTATGTGCATGCAATATTTTTCTGCTGATGAATTAACTACGGGCGAAATCTCCGAAATGTAAAATAGTAAAATACGCAACAACCGCTCATTTTTTTAAAGCTTTGCACAAACAAATGTGTTCAGTTCACACGTGCGCTTTCATACGATCACTACGGCCGTATTGAAAGGAACTCTAGAAACGTTACTAACTTCGTTTTATAATAAAAGTTTTTGAACATTTAACAAAATGAGCATTCGTTTATATATGTGGTGGTGAGGTTTAGAATCGTTTCGGCACACAATATGATCGCACTTTCAAAACCACTATGAGCCACTCATTTTCCCGACAAAGTTACACTCGGCGAAATTCACTTTGAAAAGCATCCGAACACATCGCAGTCGACAATTTGTTTTTGTGATATTGCCTGTTTTAGCGATATAACATTGCAGTGTTGTAACCAAGTCATTTTTTCTCAAGTCAAGTCAAGTCACAAGTCAAATTTTCTCAAGTCAAATCAAGTCTCGAGTCAAATTTTCTCAAGTCAAGTCAAGTCTCGAGTCAAATTTTCTCAAGTCAAGTCAAGTCACAAGTCATTTTTTTTTCAAGTCAAGTCAAGTCACAAGTCATTTATCGTCCCCAATGAAAGTCAACTTTCACTAAATATTTTGACAAACTTGAAGTACATATCCACAATCTGTTAACAGCCAAGTGATATTCAATTAATCAATCAAAGCTCAGTCACTTTGTTGTTTTATTCATCCTGGAAATTCATCCTGTGAGATATTTATTAAAAAAAGAAAAGAAATGGTGATACTGCAAATGTTTATCAGAGAATTATATTAAAAATGTTTAATAATTGAAGATTGTAAATTTTGATGTAATTCGATGCAACAAGTCCTTATTTATTTATTGTCAAAGCAGATGTAATGTACTTCAGACAGGACAGCTAATTACCTATGCTTAATTTCTATACAATTTTAAATGATCTGTCAATGTGATGATCTGGTAATTACAGCATATAAACAATTTGCACCGTTACCTTCCTTTTTGCAGAAATGATTAATAATAATAATAAAAAAAATAATAATGGGTTCAAAACCTACTTAAAGTTATTCAGGATGAAAAAAATTCACTTTTCAGAAAAAGGAAGTTAAATTAAATGCCAAACCTGGAATACAAGCATATATCTACACACGTACGGAAAGTTACATGTACGTACATATGTTTAGCAGTATTCTAATGACAACAAAAGAGAGCTCCCACTCAAATATGTAGGCCTAATGTAGGAGTAATCATTAAACTTAAATCTGAGCAACAGCACTGTTTGTGTACCTAATTTGATTCTACATATACGTAACATGTACATGTACCCGACTTCTACACATTATGTTTAGCTTGACATACCGTTGCACTTAAGAAATATCAAGTTTGACAACATTTTGTCACTGAGTCGAGCACGGTGAGGGCGCATGATGATTCCGCCATGACTAAAGACACGCTCAACTGGTGAACTGGATGCTGGAACAAACAAAACAAAATAAAAATTGTTATTATTTACAAACTAATATAAATTTTATGTCATTCAACTTGCAGTTGTATAAAAGTTCTGACTTGGGAAAAGTTGTGTAAATGTTTTTTTAAATTTACATGTTCTCAAAGATTAAAAGTTATCCCAGCAGTCATCTTTATAGAACATTACCATTAGGTGCCCAGAGATGGTTTGAAAATGTGCTATTTTTAATATTTTAGGACATATAAAATCTCCAGTGAAAGGTGAAAAACAACCATCTAGCATTCCCCATAGCGCCATTCTAGGGCCAATACATTGGACTCCCTCCATACGTATCGCGTAAGTTGTAACGGAAAAGAGTTTCTTCAAACAATTGTACGAGTGTACATGTGTTGCATTTATTTCGTGAGAAAAAAAATCAAGTGTACAAACTTACTTTTTAGGATGCGTTTTCAGATGGCGAACGAAATTTGATGTCGTCGCAGGTCCATCAACCACCTTTGCTTCACATGTTCTGCAGACAGCGCTTCTCTTTTTTTTAGCGAACTTTCGTAACTTAACGTTACACGTGTAGAACAGAGAAGTAGCAACAAGCTTGTGTATGTGTATTACCATAGCGTAGAGCATGCGCACTGAGATAAACTACTTGCCCAATGAATTGTATCGGTTATGTAAGGAGAACTTGAACGTTATGTGCGTGAAATGTTTTAAAATTCTCTTTTTATGGAGTAAACCATTAAAAAAACATGTACCCTATAATGTTTACACTAACAAATCAATAAAATATTAGTCAAAATAGTTATTCGGTTTCGTTTACGGTAAATTTGCGATAATTTGTTCAACAGTTTTCAAATTCTTAAAACAATTAACAATGTCACTATAACCTCGTTTCCAGCTGTCTGTATAAATTACTGTGAATATTAATGCACAGCTTTTAACAGTAATAGCCCACAACTTCCACTACGACGGATTGTGTGGAGGACTAGACATGTCGCCACACACAGTGTAATAAATATAGCATGTACATGTACGGTACATGCAATACATACTATAATGTACAGATTCGTGACGGCAATTACTTTTTTTTGCCATCACAAAAATATTCGGCTGCCGTGGCCGTATTGACCACCAAAAAAATTAATTTAAAACAACATAAAATACATGATGACTTGCAATGTCGTCAAGTCAAATCAAGTCACAAGTCATTTTTGTCCAAGTCAAGTCAAGTCGCAAGTCACAAAAATTGGCGACTCGAGTCGGACTCGAGTCCGAGTCACCGACGCTGTAACATTGTAAACAAAAAAGAAAACAGACGGAGGACTATTTTCATGAATGTCTACAATTTTGCCAAAAAAATGAAGAAATTGACCCAGAAGAAAGATACACATGATTTTTTACCACCTTTTGTCCAATTTCCGGACACTAAAGATTATTATTTCTGGTAAAATTTGGACATTACAGTATATGCATATGATGAACCAAACGACAGTAAAGCCTTTACAAACACCTGCACCTGTGCACACTACATGTATTTTTAAACATTTTAAATTTGCTATACAAAATTCACAGATTGCTATACAAAAAATGATCGCAGTTTTGCTATGCAAAATTTTCAAACGAAATCGTTCCCTGATATGCACGGTTCCTTCTGCGGCTGTATATATGCAGTTGAATTATGTTGTCCTGAAGCGATTTCTGTTATTTCTATTTTAATCTCACTTTCTAAATGAATTAACATGTAATGACTTCATAATATAATTTTAATGGTTTTTGAGAGGACAAATAACTTTCAGTTGTAAAAACGTGAGATTTCGTAACGCGTTTTATGTGTGTGGTATAGCATGGACTGTATCGTGTAATATGCATGGACCAGTAGTAGTATGCGCGGTGCATATTAACAGGTACATCAA
Organism: Zoroaster sp. YZ-2022; assembly: GCA_029582265.1. Taxonomy (NCBI): domain Eukaryota; kingdom Metazoa; phylum Echinodermata; class Asteroidea; order Forcipulatida; family Zoroasteridae; genus Zoroaster; species Zoroaster sp. YZ-2022. The sequence goes on along the minus strand of CM055821.1, from coordinate 10,878,666 downwards.
CCCAAATGTTAAAACATCTCCCTAAGCCCATGTAATGATTTAACAAGAGCTGGTCCTATATAAATAATTGCCAAAAAATTAAGATATTACCTCTCCTTTGTACTCCAAGAAAACCTTAAAGTTGTGATCAGTTCTTAGAGTTGGATGAGCAGCTAACCGTTGGAGAAATACTTCATGCATGGCTACTGTCTTCTTGAATGTGGCAAGGTATTCACTGTTGGATTCAGTTTGTAAAAGATTAGGTTTGTGTTTATAACAGGAAAAAATTGTAACTGAATTTTTACAGCATAAATTTTGCTGCTCCAATAGCTCTGGTCAATATCTGATACCAGAGAAAGTGGTAGCCATTAAGCTTGTGCGATATTGATTTTTTTTCATCCATGATATATCGGCAAACATATATCGCGATTTTCGATAGTATCGCGATTATCTTTTTCCATTCACACATGACTGCTTTAGAGCCGATAACCACAGGTACTGTATGTACCCCTCTACAAGTGTCACAATAAATCACAAATTCGTTTGCATATTGTATATGTGCTTTTCAAATAGTTCGATTTTGTTTCTCACTTCCAAAAGCTGAAAAGACTGTCCTAATTTTTGTTTGGATGGAATTTCTGACTTGACTCACAATGGCAAACTTTTTTAATTACGATATATATTTTTTAATTGCGATTTGCCGATATCTCGATAACTTGAAAAGGTTCTCGATATCATAATCGAATAAAAAAAAGTATCGCAATATTCGATATTATCGTGTTATCGCCCAAGCTTGTAGCCATCATTCCTTTTTCAAAGATTATGCAGCTACAGCATTAATACATGTACCTGCTGCTGTATAGCAGCAAAAGGGCAATAACTTTATGGTCAAACAAAACTCACACTTGTTAGTCTCCGACAGTAAACAAAAGCCAAAATTCTCTTGGATTTTGAATATAATCCAGTCTTACTTCATTTAACTAGTCTTGATATAAGATGTAGTTTCTGTTACATTGTGTGCACTGCTTTTACAGGATCCGCTGCAAGTGGGCGCACGCGAACCTGACTCACAACAACCCAGATATCTCTGCTGACCACCTGAAACAACATCTTGATTATTTAGTACCTGTTGCTCGGGAATTACCAGGCAAATCATGTTATACCATTATATTTGGTAAGAGCTTTTAAATAGAAACTGGAATTGGAAAAAATCTATTCTTTTTGTGTTACCCATCAAATTGTTTGTCTCTAAAATAAAGAATAATTATAAGACAAATATTTAATCAATGTGATAAAAGTGTTAAGGCTACTGAAAATTGTTCCTGTTTTACCCAAAGTATAATGGTTAAGGCGATACCCGATTACTTAATAATCAAGATGTTGGTAGAGACGTCAGGGTCCAGAGTGAGTCATTAGTCGGGTTTGCATACTGTGCACAGGGATGTGATTGGGCAGTTTTGAGAAATAATTAAAAATATTTTTGATAATAATTTGATGTGAACTTACGCTTCAAGCTCCTGTTTCATTTTGGTGAATTCTTCTTTTGTCATTGTGCCTTCACCATCTCCAAGTCTTTGAAGCTTTTCCCTAGATGCATCAAAGTCTGGTCTTGGAGGGGCAGGTGGAATCTTAAGTCAAATATATATACAAATACATTTAGCTATGTACTTATTATTCATAGCATCCGACTATGAAAGATGCACAGATGGAGTACTACTTACCACAATACCACCATATGCTTCATTCTCCACATACATTGTGTGTAGCCATACAAACTCTTCATGTTCCCGTTGAACTGAAAATTCACTATCGCTGAATGACGGCAGAGTAGTCTGTAAAATTGTAATCAAGTACAAATTTAGATGTCATGTTCATGTGAATATTACCAGGTGGGATACTTGTTTTTTTTCCTTTCCGATTGTATGAAGCACATCATAAACACAAAGATCCTTATCATTTGATTGCCTGTCATCGTGTAGTATTAAAATTTGCCTGTCTACTCCAAAAATTACCATTGTCATGAATGACACATCAGGGTTGTCCTCAAGCTAGCGTATTGGCCTGATACGCAAAGATTTTTGGCCAATACGCTGCCGAAATTGCCGATACGCTGCCAAAATTGCCGATACGCACCTTTTATCACCCGCTACGGATACGCACCTTTTTTAATACCTTTATTGTTTGTAGCGAAAATGGTCAGGTCATTGTCACAGTTTTAGTGGTCCACGGAAACATTAAAGTTACAGTCCAACTTTCGTTTGCAGGCCTACACCGAACACACTCCGTTTACATGTCAGCATGTGTATCATTACACAGCGCATGCACTGGAATTCACATCACAGAAAACCCGTAAGGGGACATGAATGCAGGCGGGCTATACTACGCATCGTGTATCACTACCATATTTATACAACAGGTTCTTTTCCAAAGACGGGCACCAGTGAAACCACAGTGAAACATTAACCCCATAACATGAATATGCAACAAAATGAACATATTCATGATACTCGATCAAACAGCGAATGAAAAAAATATAAAAATGGTACCATGCAAATTTATGACTGAGTGACTGTGTGGCTCACAGAGCGTGCACTATGCTGTGATGATGGCGGCATCTGGTGGTGGATCGTAAGCAACTTGTTGGCTCGTTTACTCAGCATTTAGCCGCTGACATAAATATTTCTTAGAAAAAAACGAGCGAAATCCAATGTGCACTATTGGACAGACAGAGCGTTGAAGGTGCCATCAATATGCGTGCCAATACACATGCGGATGACGTGTCTCATCACAAAGCGCAGATATTGAATAAAATAACTAGATCGTCCGGGCATTCGCATGCGTACATGCTTTTAACTGTGCAAAAAACATGGATATAAAATTAAATTAATGGGAAGAATAATATCACTCGGTAACATCTGAACTAACATCTGAAAGTTATTGAAAAATATCGAATGACAAGGATATGTGTGAATTCTAAAAAAACATTTATCATATCACTTGGTAACATTTGGACTGTTCCATTTTCACCCAGCTTTGCCTCATGAAAATGGAACAGTCCAGATTAGGTCTGGCAGTGAACGATTTCCCCTGTATCGTATCGCATCGCAAAATGCAACGTAATTTGGGCAATCTGCGACGGAATTTCAAACAATGCATCGCAGATTTTGCGATACAAATTGCGACAGATTTTTCACTATTGTGATTTAATAATAAACATTTTTGAAATGATATTCACAAACCATTCCCAAAATAATATTTACATGTATATTTCTGATCAAAAAATATTGAGGGTTCCGTCCCGACCGGGTTTGTTTCTGTATACATGTCCAGACCGCGCCTGGGGTACATCTGTCTGACATACATGTACGTGGTCAACGATGACTTCACGATGTGCACGCCGTACATGCAACTTTATTTTCCTGCAATCCGTAAAGAATTTATCTGCAATGCCCAAAATTCTATGTGCGTGCAATATTTTTCTACTGATGAATTAACTATGGGTGAAATCCCCGAAATGTAAAACACGCAACAACCGCTCAGTTTTTTTTTAGCTTCTTCTCCCGAGTTTGGGGGTTGGAGCAATTTGAGCAATTCAGCCACCCCCTATAAACAAACAACCGTGTTCAGTTCACATGTACGCTTTCATATGATCACTACGGCCGTATTGAAAGGAACTCTAGAAATGTTACTAAACCTTCGTTTTGGAACATTTAACAAAATGAGCATTCATTTATATCTGTGGTGGTGAAATTTAGAATCGCACACAACTTTCAAAACCACAGTGAGCCACTCATTTTCCTGACAAATTTTTAATAATCAAAGTTACATTTGGCGAAATTCACTTTGAAAAGCACCCGAACACATCGCAGTCAACAATTTGTTTTTGTGATATGTGTAAGGACACAATACTGGCTGACAAAAATGGGACACAGGGGGTGAACAAAAATATTGGTGGAAAGTTGTAATTTACTTGGAAGTCATGAGAATGGAAACCCTTATACTTGAAAATAGCATTGGAGAGATAATGTGCCAAGTAATGTGCCAAGTAATGTGCCAAGTAGATTTTCCTCCCTGTTGTATTTTCTCGATTGGTGTCCACTTTTCAGTCTAGTACCCAACAATAAAAGTCAAAGCAAAAAAATGTTTACACCATGATTATGTAGCTTATTCCCAATAAAAAATGGCTTAGTTTGGTAAGGATGAGTTTTGTAAACATCGTATGATTTGGCGGACACGATGTGTAACTAACGTGAACACAGATTTAACGATCATTTTTGATGTTCGTGAAATTTTATTTTATTTATTTATTTTTTATTTTTTTATTTATTTTTTTTATTTTTTTTTTAGGAGCCAGTTTATTTCTTCATTAAGTTACTCAAGTTATATGCACATCGTGAGGAAAATAAGTAAGGGATACGTGAAGTGTTTGATTTGATGAACTTTTGTTCAATTAATGTCCCGTTTTTAGACATCATTTTGGCAATAAAATCGGTTTGTAAACGTGAATTAAAAGTGACACAACACGTATTCACACTTTATTTTATCTTTATTTGTCTCTTAAACATATATACAAATATTATCTAAAATAAAAAACAGTTCAAAATAGTCAAATTATTTAAGAAAATCAAGATCATTTTGTGCACCATGAAAGGTAGTCAGTATTGTGTCCTTACACATATTGCCTGTTTTAGCGATATAACAATGTAAACAAACAAGAAAATAGACGGAGGACTAACTTTCATGAATGACTGCAATTTTGCCAAAATAATGAAGAAATTGGCCTAGAACAAAGATATAGGTGATGTTTTTACCACCTTTGGCCCAATTTCCGCACAAGATTATTATTTCTGGTAAAATAATTATATGCATATGATGAACCAAATGACAGTAAAACCTTGAAAAACAACACCTGTACCTGTGCACACTGCATGTAATTTTAAGCATTTAAAATTTACTATACAAAAAATGATTTTCCTATGCAAATTATTTTTTTGCATTGCAGTTTTGCTATGCAAAATTTTTGAATGAAATCGTTCCCTGTCTGGATGATAATATCGTAATGATATGATAATATCGTAATGATATGATAATATCGTAATGATAGGATAATCAAAAAATTATTGGCTAAATCTGTTAAGTTTTGAAGATTTTGAAATATGTGACCTGTTACAACGAAATGAGCGTAAAGTCGCACTATATCATTTCACAGTACAGTGGGAAAAGTGAAAAATTGGAGGGGAGGTCTATTTTTTTTATTTTATTATATTTGCAATTTGTAAATCTCCTTAATATCGAATTCCAAATTTTCAGTTTGATCAGACAATTAAAAACCTAAATTTCATGCCAATTTCGTTGGTAGCTTTTATGGTGTTCTGACAAACAACTTCAAATAACGATGGAAACAAAGCCACAAATCCCCCTCTGGTGGTCTGGTGGATCGCTGTAACCCCAAGTGTTATATATCACTGGAAAGCTCTTGTTCTACTGAATCCAGAAATACCAATAACTCAGTTGTTTAAATTTTCGACTTTAAGCTCATTTTGTGGTGACAGGTCACATATCAATGTGTGAACATTTCAGGTCATTAGACGGTAATATTAATGACGTTACTGCACCATGAAGAGCTAAAAAGGTTGAAATCACAGTGAGCTGTTTGTGACCTCGTTTTTATAACATGTCATGTGATGATATAGGAAGCTGCATTATACTGTGGAACTGCACAGGTTCCCAGGATCATACCATTATGAAAAAGGCATCATTTGAAAGAGGGATCATGGGCTGCATTATGAGGTCAATCAAAAAGTCGACCGAGAATTGCCGAAAAACAGAACCAAAAAGTACAGCAAGCATTGTTTTTGCATTGGAAACTTTTAATTAATATGTAAACTGATTAATGTATCATATGATTAAGTTATTTACAGAAATTAAAGCTAACTGCATAAATTCCTATTCAGTCTAAGCCTCAATTACTCCATTATCTAATCTTCATGTGTGCAATCATTGTCCCGTTCACTGGATGGGCCATAGGCACAGTTGTAAACTACGGGTTTGTTTACGGACGTCAGTGAGTTCTTTTTTTATGAAATGTTTGTCGTACCTACAAAAACCAAAGCGCTCGGTTTGTTTTGAAGTGATTCCTTTCAAATTTTGATCATTTACAGCAATGTTTATTATCTATGCAACTTCTCTGTAGTACCTTGCATGTAAAAGTAGTTCATGTTTCGGTGTCCAATGTTACAATCAGCGTATTGAGACGATAATATCATTTGTCAACTATATCATGGCTGACGATTATCGACTATCAAAATAATTCCATATCATTACCCCTAGTCCAGATGTTACCTCGTGATATAATAAATGCTCCCATTTGGCCTTCAAGGCACCCAATATTTGTATACTATTGACGCATGTCATAAAAGCAGTTCTAATGTGATCCGAGTACTGATGCAGCATCAAAACCCTACTTCTACTAGTACCATTTTTAAACCAATCTATATTGCAGTTAGTACCAGTGGCCTATTATTATTTCACGCTAGCAGTTACATGTAGCACAACATGAAAAGAAAGATCTTGTTTTTCTTTCTGACGGTTACACCTCAGGTCAAGCTACGTCCTGTAGCCTTAGATCTCAAGTGTCTTTCGCAAAATGCTTGCTGTCCCTAGGAGTGCCACCTTCTGACTGTAGTAATCACAATCTAACAGATGTTCCTATCTCCTTTGAAGATGTTTCTCCAATGCCAAAAGGATTGTACCTAGTGCTCCCATTACCTAGTATTCCTACTACCCATGATGATCCCTGTATACATTGTTTTGTGGAATGAGCTAATATTGCAATGACAAACATAATTGGTAAGAAACTATTTATCGTATTATCCTTCTCTAACAAATATTTTGTCTGAGGTGCCTTCATTTTTAGAAAAAGTTAAATTATTGACAACAAATTTATCAGAGAACACTCAATGTTAACTTACATTAGAATGAATACCAAAAATCTGAATGTATTTTAAATTCCTTTTCTGTAATCTAAAAAAACGTAAATAATCACAGATTTACATGCAACTTACATGTTAAATTGATAATGGTATCTTGAATTCATCCCTTGAAATCTTTGTCTGAGGTTGATATAATTTTAGTAAAATTAGTATAAAAATGTCCCAACTGAATTTTTGTCCTTCGAGAACAAAAATTCCATGTAAGAATGAATATCAAAAATCTGAATGCATTTTCACTATTTTTTATCAATGACTCGATGTAATTAGCTGAAACTTCACCAGGTTGGTTGTTCAATGTTCGTCTTGATTCAAAGAAAGAATGCTTTTAGAAGAAGTTTTGCCAACATCACTAATAGTGTTAATGTCTTTAAAGTATATTTTTATCCATATAAAGTAGAAAGGATACAGTTTTGCCAGTGCTACCAATTGTGTATAATGGTTTTAAGTTTAACATACATCTTGATTTAAAAGTAAGCATACTAGTAGTAAAGCTTTATACCTTCCCTTTAAAGAAATAAATGACATATTTGTCCAACTTTATTCATACCTTGGTGTGAACAGTAAACTTGACTTTTTCTTTCTCACTCAGTGCATCAGAAATATCAACAACCAGCGAAGTATCAGTGTTCAAATCAACAGTGTCCGACCTCCCCTAATAAATAAAATGTTATACCACATTAAATATTACATGTGTATCTGCAAAAAGACAATAAGAACAACACAATTTTGAAATGTGGGATTAGCATGGAGATTATTTTATCTGCCTTTTTCTACATCTGGCATGTCTGGACTCATTCAAGAATAAAACCATAGGTCTATTCAGGTTCCTTAATTCCTTCTAAAGCTCCTTTCAATGTGAAGTGGCCTCAAAAGACTGTTAATTGTAAACTGCTGAAATTTCTCAATAATAAATAAATAAATTGGCAAAGAAGTTATAAATTAGATTTCATATTTGCAGCACGTAATGTTTCTCAGAAAGGAAACTTTAAAACACAATACATTGGAAATGTTAATTTTTTTTTATTCAGATAAACACTAATAATAATAATGTAATAATGTGTGGACTTATCCACCAACTGAGTGGTGCTCAAGGCGCATTATATTATTACCCCTGCTCATAAGGCTCATAAATAATTCCTGAAACCATCTCAGCTCCCTGGGGAGTATACAGCTCAATTGCTGCCATTACAGCGCATATAGGGCTAATCAACCAACTCTGCCCTCACAGGTACCCATTTAACCCCTGGGTGGAGAGAAGCAATTATGGTTAAGTGTCTTGCTCAAGGACACAAATGTCACGGCCGGGATTCGAACCCACATTCTGCTGCTAACACCAGAACTTGAGTCCGGTAAACTAGACCGCTCGGCCACGACACTCCACTGTACATTATACATGAATCTTTTCAATGTTTGATTTATTTGCACTTTCTATTTAATGGACATCATATTCTTTGCCTTTGGCTGTGTGTGTGAAGTAGACATCACACAAGTGTGATTTGTCTGTAACCACAAACCAAGTACAATGTTCACTTTTCTGAAATTAAGTTTCTTACTTTGCTTTGGTCCTCTGAAAAGAGGTCAGGGCTGTCTTCCATCCCATCCTGCATTAAAAAAATCATATAATTCAAATCTTTAAGGCAGTATATTTCAAGAAGATCTTTATTTAATATAAAATAATGATGAATTATAATAACAGTAAAACTTTAATTATTTACAGATGGTAACCATGTAATCTACAGATGATTTTCAATGGGCCATCATTAGGCCTGGGTGAATAGTTCGATTATTCGAATATTCGCGAATAGTTGTTGCTAATCGTACTCATATTCGCGGATTTCGAACTATTTGATTAATCGGGCTGGCACGAATACCTGCAACTATTCGCGAATAATGACCATTCACGATTAATTGTGAGTAATAATGTATTGCCTTTGCACTACATAATTCCTGGTTGTGAACTGTTTGCCAACTATTCGTGACTACTACTCGTGAGTAACACTGCCAATTACACCGTTTTGTCTAGGCACTGCTGGTAGTGGTAAGCTTTGTAGTATTCGCGAATAGTACTCCCGAGTAATGCCTTTGAGGAAGCCGACGTGGCTGCAGCGACTGTTACCTGCAATAATGTATTGCCTTTGCACTGTATAACTTGCAGTCGTGAAATGTTTGCTAACTATTCATGACTACTAATTCGCGAATACTATTCACGAGTAACACTGCCAATTACACCATTTTGTCTAGGCACTGCTGGTAGTCGTAAGCTTTGTAGTATTCGCGAATAGTACTCGCGAGTAATGCCTATGAGGAAGCCGACGTGGCTGGCCGAGTGTGACTGCAGCGACTGTTACCTGCAATAATGTATTGCCTTTGCACTGCATAACTTGCAGTCGTGAACTGTTTGCTGACTATTCGTGATTACTATCCGTGACTACTATTCGCGAGTAACACTACCAATTATACTGTTTTGTCTAGGCACTGCTGGTAGTGGTATGCATTGTCGTATTCATAAATAGTACTTGCGGGTAAAGGGGGTAATGCCTTTGAGGAAGCCGATGTGGCTGGCTGGCTGGCTGGCTGGCTATGATTACAGGACTGTTACCTGCTGAAGGCTGATAACATCAAAGGAATGCTGCGTAATATGTAAGAGTTTTGCCAGTTCAGTTCGGCCGATGTTTAAAACACTTGAGAGTAAATGTAATATGTTGTATTGTGTATGAAGAAGAATAAATCACTTTTCCTTGGCCAAAATGTGTAGAAGAAATACCTATCTACTGCTTATTTTATGATGGGAATTATAAATTATAAGTTAACGTTAAAAACAAATGCTAGCTTCCTACTTCACTAGGTGATTAGTAGTTGTGAATTCAATCAGTATAATGCCTGGGAAAATGCAACAGAAGGTTCTCCCCACGTACAAACTAGCGTATCGGCCTGATACGCAAAGATTTTTGGCCGATACGCTGCCAAAATTGCCGAGCACTTATTTTCCACCCGATACGCTCTATTCCTTTATTGTACCTTTATTGTTCGTAATGAAAAGTGTGGTCCGGGGAATAATAAGTTATAATCCAACTTTCGTGTACACTCCTCCACCGAACACGCTGTTTACATGTCAGCATGTTTAATGTAACATGAATGCAGCATGCAGGCGCCAAATAGCGATTCGCCGATTCCCTTTCCCAGACCCAATAGACAGGTGCTTCTTTTCCAAAGACGGTCATCAGTGAAACCATAGTGAAACATCGACCCCCAAAATCATGAATATGCAACATAATGAACATATTCATGATCGAACAGCCAATGAGAAAAATAATAAAATAGCAACTATGCAAATGTATCCAATTATGACACGCGGAAATGGGCACTTGATACTGGGATCCTGAATTACAACCTTGTACACAATGCACACACAGTCTGCAGCTCAAAGCATGTAACTCAAAAAATACATTTACAATTGTACAGTACAAAATCAGTTCAGGGGCACAGGTACCACGTGATTCGAACACTTTTTAAGCATAGTGCGGGGCACACCGTGGAAGCTTTGTATTTTTGTGAACAACGAATAACGTCTAAAGAGTGGCCCCTACATGAGCATAAACACTGCTTACATTGGTGATTTTTTGTTTCATCTGAAGGACTGACTGATTTGAAATAATAGGGGTGACCATTAACATACTGGCATTACTCTTAATGACGACTTGAATACAACTCGATCGCGTTCATTTTATTACGTTTAGGTGGACTTCCCTCTGTCAATATGGGATGAACATAAACGTGCGCGTGAATTAGCATGTGCTAATTGTGCTGGAAGTTTCCCAAGCTGCCAAAGCAATAACAAACTTGTGACAACCATTGGATTTTCACATACAAATTCTGTTATTTCGAGTACAATTTTGCAAGAAATAAAGAGGAAACAACAACAGGCATTCAAGAACTCAATGTATGTATTTGTCTATTGTGTGAAGCTTACAAGTAGGCCAAAAATTACTTTCAAAGCACATGTTTTCGTACTTATAGACTGCGGGAAAAATTTTGCCAACTATTCGCGAATAGTCGAATATTCGCAAAATAATCGAATCGTTGCCGCACGATTAATCGAATAGTAAATTTCACTATTTGCCCAGGCCTAGCCATCATAAAGTTGGTTTCTACTATATATTTTGTGTTCAATTATTATTATTATAGACGATGTCATCTGTGTTATCGGTAAAATACGTTTTGTAATAATTTTTCAAATAATTTGAAATCTATAATTTTATATCTCGCATTCGTCCACAGGGGCGAGGGAAAAAAGCCAGCACCGGCAATGGGCATGAACACGTTTTAAAAATGTGTAGGGCCTAATTATATGCCTATTGTCGTTGATTATATTGCCCTTTTATGGTTTATTATTTGAATGTCATTCAATAAAATACAATATTTAATTTTATTTATACATTTGGACTCTTCTTTTTATTTAATATTATATTTTCCCCAGGGATTAGGTATATTTACTGTAACTAGTATTTACATGTACAACATTCTTAAAAGGATTTTCCAAGAGTTAAATATGTCAATCAAAACCAAGCTGCTGCCAACAATCAAACCCGATAATTACGGATCCCCTTACAAAGACTGCTATGTATATAATTAGTTGTGATGCGATCTAGAAGGGAAAAATGCATCTTTATAACTAATAAGTACAACAACAAAAATCACACCAATAAGTAAATAGTAGTGCTTTCTGAAAGTGGGAAAATATATGGGATTTAATTTGGGATGTTGTGTGTATTAAGGGGAAAATGATTGAATTTGTGCTAGAACTTTAGCCATTCTTGGTGCAAGAATAAGCCTAGTGATCAATCTTTTTCAAGGGAAAACGATGATCCACTTCTAAGCAACGTTAAATTGGGTTGAGTTGTCCATGTCGACTTGGCACGTAGGTCCAGTTGTCACAAGGGTCGAGTTGTCACAAGGGTCGAGTTGTCACAAGGGTCGAGTTGTCACAAGGTCGATTTGTCTCGTGGGTCAAGTTGTCCGTGTCGAGTTGTCACATAGGTCAAGTTGTCTTAACCCAGTTGTCATAAGAAATCTCAACCCTTGTGACAACTCGACCCACAAAAAACTCAACCCACGAGATAACTCGACCCTCGTGACAACTCTATCCTTGTGACAACTCAACCTACGAGACAACTCGACTCTCGTGACAACTAGACCTTTTAGTTAGTTCACCAAAGGCAACTCTTGCGGGAAGAATGTTGTATCCAACCACTACTTTTTCTCGTTCATCATGGTCGAGCGGTTTAGTGCATCGGATTTGTGTTCTGATGGCCGAGTCGTCAGAATGTGGGTTCGAATCCCAGCCGCGTCCGGGGTGCTTGTGTCCTTGAGCAAGACACTTTACAATAATTGCTTCTCTCCACCCAGGGATGAATGGGTACCTGTGAGGGCAGAGTTGGTTGTTGTGTTTGACTAGCCCATATGCACTGAAATGGCAGCAATTGAGCTGTAGTGTATACTCCCCAGGGAGCTGAGATGGTTTTAGGAATGATTTATGTGCCTGATGAGCAGGGGTAATAATGTAATGCGCCTTGAGCACCAGTTTGGTGGATACGTGCGCCATATAATTCTATTATTATTATTATTATTATACTGTAATCTTACCTACCCACTATTAACCCTAACAATCCCCATCCAGTCAAACTCCAACAGCAGGTTTTGTTGGAATCTGTTAGGATGGGTACTGGACCCGTAAACTGATTGTCTTTTACACTGGGTTAGGCATACCTCCAGAATCAGAGTCCAACAGTTTGTGTGCACAGTTTGCCATATGGTGTTGGAATTTGTAAGGATGGGTATGGTTCCTAGTAAATTACACTAGGGAGTTAGGGTTAAGTAAGAATATATGGATGATGATGGACATATTCTTCAAATTATTCCAGGATATTTATTTCATGAAAAATCAGGCATTTTTGGTATACGATGACTTCCTCAGTCATGTCAGTCTGATCTTGTCAACTCCCACATTAGTGACCAACACGGTCCTTGTGCGCAGTAGCAAGTATAATAGGATCCTTCTAAGTCCAAAAACCATCATAAAAATGGATTTTAAAGATAGTTTTCGCTTTCTGTACCCACAAAAATCGATAGAATAATTTTTTAACTGGTTAGTGGTTCATATGATATAATGCGATATTTGGCGATTGACTGATTCACGTTCAGTTGCATTCTCGTCGACTGTACACATGTAGTATACATAGTAGTCGTCTGGCCACCAATATCGCTAGTGTGATGAGTCATACATATACAGTATGCTGTCCAATGTAGTGGCCTAGTCACCCTAGTGTGTCTTCGGTCGGTGTGATAAAAAACATGAAATGGTTTGCTGCTTTCTGATTCCTTGCCATCGGCAAAGTAATTCTATGTTATCATGATTGAGTGTGTGCCACGGATCCCCAAGAGACATTGATAAATTAGACAACACCTCTACTCTACTCTACTCTAGTATCTACTCAGAGACATTACCAGCGAGGGGGGTTGATTGGGTCGCTAGTCCCTATGTTCAATCTCCTCTCCCAATAAATTTGTGCAAAACAATAAAAAGAGTCTTAAAATGACCAAAATTCTCCTTGTTACTCCTCTTTTACCCTTCACCCTTCCCTCTCTCTCTCTCTCGCAGGTAGAAAGCATGTACATAAAGTGATTAAGAATACGTCAAATTAGAAGAAACATCTTGTGATTGCGCTGTTATTAATGATCAATGGAAATAATGAATAATGAATAATGAAAAAAAAGCCTCATGTGTTTTCGAAATTTCCCGGACGCAAATCTATGACTTTCAATCCATTCTCTTGGGCCTTGGTTGGGCCTTAGGCCTTAGGCCTACGCCAAGTCCGAGTTTCAACATTTCTGGGCCCTTTCCAAATATTAAGATATAGAAATTAGATTGTACCACAGTACCACAGAAACCTTTACCAAAAACTATCCTTAATACTGTTTTAAAATAAACACATTTACGATCACCTACCATCATGGCCGCAGCTGGCTCTGTTCGGTCGGTTGTTGTTTTGGCTACGCTATCTACCTACCTACGTACATAATGTACATACGTTCAAATATCATGCATGACATGTACGTGTACATCTGTATGCTTTAGTACAGTGCATGTATAGTGGGAGTGTTCTCCGTACATAGCATACAGGACATTTGTACGCCAACATTTCGTTTGCACACATACAATGTATAGTTATAAGAACGCCCCCTGGCAAACTCGCCCCTTACAATCTCGCCCCTTACAAACTCGCCCCTGACAAACTCGCCCCCTACTTGTACAAACTCGCCCCCTAACAAACTCGCCCCTCACAAAGTCGCCCCCTCGTAAACTCGCCCCTCGGAAAGCTCGCCCCCCGACAAACTCGCCCCCTGTAATTTTTTGACGCATCTCACGCTATTGAGACTGGTTTAATATAAGAGAACAAATAAAACATTATTATAAAGGCAGGATGTACGGGGACATAAATATTTTAATTAATTATTAGCCGCTATTGAGACTGATTTAGTATAAGTAAGAGAGAAAATCAAATAAGGGCCTAATAATTTCAACTTGGCGTTTTATTTAACAAAAATAAATAGTACATAAAATAATTCAACAGTTACAACTAAATTAGAATACATAGAAAACTAGCTAAACAAAACAGTTACAATTTATACGATGTATACTATATTATGTATATACTATGAAAAATTTACAAAGTTATTTGTTTGATTTAATTACATTTTAATTATCTGTATTTTGTATTTTGTATGTAATTAATTATTTATTTTTATTTTACTTATTTATTTTACTCAGTATTTTGTTTAGCTAGTTTCCTATTTAATCTATTTAATTGTAACTGTAAATGAATTATTTCTTGTAATATTTATTTTCGTTAAAAAACGTCAACTGAAATGATGTTAGGTAAAAATTGTAGCTTTGCATGGTGAAGAGGATAAGTAAGACTAATTGCGGTGATGACACCATGTGAAAATCTCAATTGAGTAGTAATTAGTTCTGAAAAGAACTGCCTTTATTATAATTAATAATATACTCTCTTATATGAACGTTAAACCAGTCTCAACAGCGTGAACTGCGTCAAAAAATAACGGGGGGCGAGTTTGTAGAGGGGCGAGTTTGCCGAGGGGCGACTTTGTCAGGGGCGACTTTGTGAGGGGCGAGTTTGCCAGGGGGCGAGTTTGTATCGACAGGGGGCGAGTTTGTAAGGGGCGAGATTGTAAGGGGCGAGTTTGCCAGGGGGCGAGTTGACTGGCGAACATATGTACATACCAGTCAACTCGCCCCCTGGCAAACTCACCCCTCACAAAGTCGCCCCGTAATTTTTTGACGCATTTCACGCTGTTGAGACTCGTTTATAACGGTTCCTTCCTCCATGATATAAGAGAGTAATTAAAACAGTATTTATAATAAAAGCAGGATGTACGGAGACATAAGTATTTTAATGAATCCAATTATTAATTTTAAGTCTTATAACTCTAGTGTGGTAAATTATTTGGCGCCAGTGAGACTGAAAAGAGAGTAACTAACATAAAAATCATTTCAATTGACGTTTTTTTATATAACGAAAATTAATATTACAAGGAATAATTCATTTACAAACCAGTTAGATCTGATCGGCTTATCTTAGATATTCCTAATAATGTGTCTGAAGCACTTAATCCTGTGATTGACCCCAATAATTTGAATTACAATCAACACTCTTGCGATTATTTTACAGAAACCAATTTACAAACTTCTTTTAATCTTAATGATCCTTTAAGATTTTCTTTTCTTCATATGAACATCAGAAGTCTTCCCAGACATTTTGACCAAATGCAAATTTACTTACAATCTCTTCATGCTGACTTCTCTATTGTTGGTCTCTCAGAAACTTGGCTAAAGAATTCTAATATGCCTTTCAATATTTATACTATTCCAGGCTACAATCTTGAGACAAACAGTCGAGCAGAAAGAGTGGGGGGTGGAGTTGCATTGTACATTTCATTTAATCTCCAGTATGTAGTTCGTCATGACTTATCTCATTCTACAGACTCTTTTGAATCAATTTTATTGAAATTAAGAACCCTGGTAATAAGAATATTATTGCAGGTGTTGTTTATAAACCACCCTCCGCTTCATTTAATGACTTTTTATCAACTTTTCAGGACCTTCAAGTCTTAATTTCATCTGAGAATAAGTTATGTCTTATCTCAGGAGACTTTAATATTAATCTCCTTGAAGTTGATCGCCACGACCAGCCTCGGGAATTCTTGGATACTGTATTTGCTTATTCTTGCATTCCTCTTATTAACAAACCTACTAGAATTACTAGTACTTCTGCCACCCTTATTGACAACATTTTTACCAATATTCTTCCCCCTCCTAATTCTGGAATTTTAGTTTGTGATATATCTGATCATTTTCCTATTTTTACCTCTTTTCCTTTACCCCTAGAAAGTCTCCTCATCACACACAAAGATGTTTTCGTAAACTTTCCAGTGACAATTTGCGTCAGTTCAAATCTGAGTTTAATTCCTTGGACTGGTCTGTGGTTTTCAGCACCGATGACCCAAATATTTCTTTTAATAATTTTATGGATATTTTTAATCATTCATATGATAAGAATATCCCCCTTGTTAGGATGAAGCACGCCAATAGAAAGTCTCAACCTCGGTCTCAGTGGATTACCACTTCCCTGTTGAAGTCTATTAATCACAAAAATAGGCTTTATCATAAATATCTTTCTTTCCCCACCGAGTCAAATCGTTTAAAACACACACGTTACAGAAATTATCTTACCTCAATTTTACGATCCGCCAAACAAAATTATTACTCACAGCAATTCGAGAAGGAAAAAAGCAGTATTAAAAATACCTGGAAGGTTATCAACAGTGCTTTGAAAAGTAATACTCCCTCAAAAACTACTACCATTAATATTAATAATCAGACTATAAATGATCCTCGATTAATTGCTGAACATTATAATAATTTGTTTGTTAACATTGGACCCAATCTTGCTAATAAAATTCCTGATTGCACTTCCCATTTTCAAGATTACCTCCCTGATGCTAACTCACATTCTATTTTCTTCAACCCAGTTACTGAACATGAGCTTTCCTCTATAGTTTTCAATTTACCCAATAAGAAAAGTTCGGGTCATGATTTTGTAAATTGCCCTCTTATTAAAGAAGTCATCGATGTGATCTCCAAACCTTTAACCTTCATTATGAATTTATCCCTCTCTACCGGCAGAATCCCTGACTCCATGAAGATTGCTAGTGTCATTCCTATTTTTAAAAGCGGTGATCCTCAGTTAGTTAACAACTATAGACCAATCTCTATTTTAAGCTCCTTTCGAAAATTCTTGAACGTATAGTGTATATTCGTACTTCTCAATTCCTGCATAAACACATTATTTTATCTGATTCTCAGTTTGGATTCAGGGCTAAACATTCTACTACTCATGCCATTTTACAGATGATTAATCAAATTAATGCTGGTATTGAACAGTCTCTTCATACCATGGGAATCTTCCTGGACTTCTCCAAGGCTTTTGATACCATTGACCATGCAATTCTTTTATCCAAACTTTCTTATTATGGTATAAGAGGTATCGCGTTGGAGTGGTTCAGGAATTATCTTTCTAACCGACAACAATATGTCTGTCTGGATGGCATGAAGTCTTCTCTTAAAAAGTACCTTGTGGAGTTCCCCAGGGTTCGCTGCTGGGTCCTCTTCTTTTTTCAATTTATATCAATGATTTTGTTAAATCATCAAACATTTTTTCTTTCATTCTTTTTGCAGATGATTCCAGTTTATTCTGTTCTCATAGAAATCTTGATATCCTTGTAGATATTGCTAATTCAGAGCTCGTTCATATCTCCAACTGGATTAAAGCAAATAAACTTTCTCTCAATATAAAAAAAACTAATTTAATGTTATTTAGTAATACGGCCAAGTTGCTTCCTTGTGATGTTTTATTTGATAATATATCTATTAATCAAGTTGACTGTATAAAGTTTTTAGGTTTATATGTTGATTCTAAATTATCTTGGAATCATCATGTGAACTATTTATGTAAACTGTTATCCAGAAATATAGGAATTATTAACAAATTAAAACATTTTTTTTTCTTCTGGAATATTGTTTAATATTTATAATGCATTAATTTTGCCTTATCTATCATATGGTATTCTTGCCTGGGGTAATACTAGTGCCAACCTGTTAAATAGAATCCATATTTTGCAAAAAAGGGTCCTCAGAATTATTGATCGAGTTGATTTTCGGGCGCATTCCAATTTTCTATTTTTTAATCATAAGACTCTTAAACTTAATGATATTTATTTGCTTCAACTTGGTATTTTCATGTATCAATTTATTTCACATGATTTACCAATCTCGTTTCAGAGTATGTTTACTTTAAATACTCAAATTCATTTTCATCAAACTAGACATTCTGATGACTTTCATATTCCATATGTGCGTACCTCTCAAGCTCTTAAAACTGTCAGTTATCAGGGACCTAAGTTTTGGAATTCTTTAGGCATTAACCTCAAAAGTCTTAAAACTTGCCCGTATTTAAAAAGAAGCTTAAGTATAGCTTGTTGGAAAAATACTGTAACATTTAATTTCAGCTAATTTTAATTATTTGTTTAAGTTACTCCTTACTCTTATATTAATAATGCCCTCCCTGATCTTTCATTATATATTACTGCTGTGTAGTTACACCATGCTGCCTTGTCTCATTAGTGTTTGTCCTGTCTTGTTTATGTGTAAGTAACATTAATATATTTCTCTGTGTGTGTAATTTATGCATCTAGTTGTATTACAGTTGTATTAGCTCAGTTAAATTTCTACACACATTATTTTTGGGGGTCTCTACTCGACAAGCTTGCTTTTTGGAGACCTCCACCACTTAATCACCTTTGTCACATTGGCCCTTCGTTTATAATTACATGTATTATTGTTTAACTGATTTTTCATTTTTTATTGGCCTTATATCTTAATTTGTTGTGTTCTGATTGAGTGGAAAATAAATAAACTGAAACTGAACAGTTACAATTAAATAGAATAAATAGGAAACAAAATACTTAGTAAAATAAATAAGTAAAATAAAAATAAGTAATTGCATACAAAATACAGATAATTAAAATGCAATTAAATCAAACAAAACAAATTTTTTTCATACATAATCATCATAGTATACATAGCGTGAGATGCGTCAAAAAATTACGGGGGCGAGTTTGTCGAGGGGCGAATTTGTCGGGGGCGACTTTTTGAGGCGCGAGTTTGTACAGCAGGGGCGAGTTTGTAAGGAGCGAGATTGTAACGGGTGAATTTGCCAGGGGCGAGTTGACAACTCGGCACGGACAACTCGACCCACGAGACAACTCAAGCCTTATGACAACTCGACCTAAAACAACTCGACCCGCGAGACAACTCGACCCTTGTGACAACTCGACTTACGAGACAACTCGACCCTTGTGACAACACCGACAACTTGACCCAATTTATTATTGCTATGAAGTGGATCATCGTTTTCCCCATGAAGTGGATCATCGTTTTCCGCCAACGGTGAAGCAGAGACAACCATGCACAAACTCATGGAGAACTACGTTGTTCCCTAATTTAAAAGTGATTGTGTGCAACGTAGGAATATCATTTACAAGTTGTACACTCGGAACCATAATCTCTGATTATTAAAGATACATATATCTGAAAATTGTTACCATTTGTGAGAATTTTGTGTTAGTACATATATCCCTAAAGTCAAACATCGAGCTGGCAGACCAAAACGTGCGTTGAGCAATGACACTTTCATACACGTCGCATTCCCGTAATTAACGCGCCATTGAAATTTCGAGTCACTGTGCGCAACATTAACATTAACAGTATCATGCATGCTATAATTGCTATACAAATTGTACACGCGGTAAAAGCAAGTTAAAGTCATGAATATTCATAGTAAACTTAAATAAAAGGTCATCATGGAAATTCCCCTTTAGTACATGTGTATCGTTGAAAAAGAGTTCACAGTTTCATTCTTCACACTAAAACGGGCCGAGCAGCGGGAAGGTCATTACCATAATTATTTGGTCGTACGGCCCGGACAGCTAGATTCCGCTGGCAATGCATGCACGCGTACGCATACACGGGACGCGCGGTGTAGGTAGGGCTCATTCGTGATTGGCTCAATCTGTGTTTCCATAGTGAGCGCTTATCTATCGACTTATCAAAGCAATAAATGAGACAAACGATTCCATATGTCGAAAAAAAGATTGATCACTATAGGCTTAATTCTAGCACCCAGTATGGCTCAAATTCTAGCACAAATTCAATCATTTCCCCCGTAATACACGCGCTGGCGAAATTAGTTTTTATGGCTTGAAGTTCATGCGACGGTACGGTGCGTACGGACGCGCTCTCTTGTCGAACTTTAACGTGGTGCATGTAACTTGACGGCATTTACAGGCAACATCTACAATATAAACTAGAGCTCAAGTGTTTGTTGGTACAAACACAAGGTGTTTGCAAGTCAAATTACCATCGAGTGATGTCACAATCATATTTTTCAAATGTGGATCATCTTTTATTATAAAAATAACGATTTCATATTCAAAACACCTATCAAATTTGCGTTAGAATGTGTTGAATTTGAACTTCCTGTTTGGACCGGAAGTAAAGTTCAGATCAGGTTATTTGAAGGTCATACATCTGACACAACAAAGCTTCCTCATGTTCATGAAAAATAACGTTAGTATCTACTTTGGTTCAGGAGATGGTTTTTCATAATTGTATAATATATTAGAACTACATCAGCGTGCAAAAGCTGAACATCTTAACTTACGGTTCAGTTACCTTACTGAATTTATCACGAAAGTAATACACTGGATGTCTTTTATCATCCAAATAAATTTTTCTGAAATGGAATTTCTGAGATATTTTGGGGTCATGTCTGTTGCCAATGAAACATTTTAATTTTACTAGGTATTTTAAGGTATTTTGCAAATAGGGGAATTAAACCTTTATTGACGATGAAAGAACGTTATTTATATTAGCATTCACGAGCAGTGGGTACGAGGCGGCTCATAAGCCCTGGGAATAAAGATAATTGAGATTTTTGAGCAGTGAAATTTTCTTATAATTATATTCTGCTCGTAAAGTTCTATACGCGGTTTATGGTTTATAGATTTTGTTCCAAATTTGCCTTTTCTTGAAGAATCCGCAAATTTTCCAGACCTAAAACACGCTGCCAATGAAACACCTTAAATTTACTAGGTATTTTGAAGGTGTTTTGCAAACGTTGGAATTCTGCAATCTTGTTTGTTTTCGGACAAAAAAAACTTTTTAGACGATGAAAGAACGTGTATAGTGGAACGAGCGCCTTGTAGATAAAATATGCAATGCCTCCAAGGACCGCTACTCCCAGACCGATGTAAAGCGTGTTTACTCAGTCGCTTTCTTCTTTCATTCTCAAAGAATGTGCTTGGTTTGACAGCGTCGTCGATGGCTTTCTTTTTTAAACTTTGCTTTTTCTTTTTATTAAGTTCTGCGAGTCTTTTACCAGCCGCGACTCTGTTCGGATTTTTTATTTTAGTCGGTGTTTTCGTTACTTGGTTTACGGGCGTCTCCTCCGTTTTCTCTTGCTCCATCGTCTTTATAATCTAGACAAGAATCTTTTATTTTAAAATGTTTTGCCGAAATTAGCGCCCCTGTGATTGGCGCCAAAAATCTTCCGTACTTGTAGTATACTTCGCATAACCCGCAAGAAAGAGCGCTCGAGATGAACGGGTCTTTTTCTAAATCGGTAATTAAACCATCTTCATCATCGATCGTAAATTCGTATCCCATCACATCGATCAAGTTTAATCTGGATCCCA
The DNA here is from genome assembly GCA_029582265.1 of Zoroaster sp. YZ-2022. Taxonomy (NCBI): domain Eukaryota; kingdom Metazoa; phylum Echinodermata; class Asteroidea; order Forcipulatida; family Zoroasteridae; genus Zoroaster; species Zoroaster sp. YZ-2022. Next base: position 10,856,803 of record CM055821.1, on the reverse strand, counting down.
GCGCTCTAGCGTAGTAAAGACTTATGATCGATGAGCCCAATGAGGCTATCATTTCACGACCTAGTCTCGCTTCGTATCGCGCGTATAATTTATCTTGTTCGACCAAGTTTAAAGTTTCAATCTCGGAAATGGTATACTCTTTACCGAAATATTTCTTCGCCTCCTCCAGCTACGACGGCTAACAATCGATCGTTGCGTTTATTATCGATTGGCGAGGTGATATTTTCAACGCAACTTACTCGCGGCTGTTCGTTTAGAATTTTCGCAACTTGTTATATTTTTTAAAAATTTGCTTCGCTCTAGTCAACGGTTTTATAAATTCTACATTTACGTGCGAGTATTTATGAATCAAAAATACGAGTCCACCGAGTACCAAACAGTTTTGTAAATACACAAAATCCAACTAAACATTCAATTAGCATATTTATCTATAAATCTTATTATAATCTTACAACTTACTACAACCTATCAAGTAACCTACTACAACCTGTCAAGTAACCTACTACAACCTATCAAGTAACCTACTACAACCTGTCAAGTAACCTACTACAACCTGTCAAGTAACCTACTACAACCTATCAAGTAACCTACTACAACCTATCAAGTAACCTACTACAACCTATCAGGTGACCTGTCCAAGTAACTTGCTGCAACCTGATCAGATCCGTCTAGTATTACGTAATTGGTTGGTTGATCCGTTTTTAAAATCAACTTGCAATGTTTGGCTCGTTTTAATTTTTGGTTAATTTCTCTTCTGGTCTCTTGGTCCGGTATGACGTCATTTTCTCGAAGACAATTTTCGAACGAGTCTCTATCTTTGCAATAAAATATACACAACCACTTTAGTTGCTCTCTAAAATCTTTCAACACGCTATTATATTTTTGCGAAAGAATCCAACAGCTGTGTTTGGCGTGCCTACCGCTAAAAGCCAACTCGCTGATCATACATTTATTATTCTCGTTGTATTTTCTATGTTTTAACCCTTTGGTTGCGGAGCAGTCGTCGATGATAAACAGCGTCTCATCTCCTTTAAAGACATCGTGGTAAATCTCGATAACTTTGTGTAGCGTCGAGTCGGTCAAGTCGTTAATGTACACTCGCTCATCGTTCCAAATCCACCTTCCGTTTTGGTAGGCGAGATTTTCGGCAATGGTCGGACATAGTATGACTATATGCTCAAAATATCTACGATATTCTTTTTCATCTTCCAATAGATTTAAAGCAAATTATGTTTTTCCGCATCCGGTCTGACCGCAAATCAATGCAGCGTGTGGATATTTCGGTAATATGTTTAATAATATTCAACATGATTTTGTTTAATATATCGCGGAATGAAATCGTCCATTTTCGATATTGAGTTGAGCGTCCATAATGATGTAAATGTAGCAGTTTAATTCGCCGGCAGTTTCCGACTGCTTTTCGAGCTGAATTGTAATTCCTTCGGATGCGTTTTCTATCCGTCTGCCACTACCATGACTTTGTTATCATCGTTGCTTCTCAAATCTAAAAACAAACCGTATTTATCTACTAGGTAATCTTTGAGTTTCATATCTGTAACAGGTACGAGCGCGGTTAGCTAACTCGACACCAGGACATAATTAATTTTATACAGGTGACGCTTGGACTTGTATTAAAAATGGAGAATTTGTTTATTCTTTTCCCGCTACTACTGAAGGGATACGATTAACGCTGTATATAATATAAGTGGGATAGGTGTTTTTGGTAAACTACCCCAAATAAAATAATAGTACAATGAAAAAATTAAATACAATGAAAATATAACAATGAAAATATAACAATGAAAATACAACAATGAAAATATAATAAAAATAAAATAAATGAAATGGCCCATCTGGTGTCGAAACTCATACGGCGGAACGGGAATTGGTGATGGTAGCTGGAAGACAAAAGTTGGATGACGGAAAACAGTTCTTGTGGGGAAGGAGGGGCTTGAAGGACTTTAGTTGCAGAGGAGGGTTAAAGATGGAGACACTTGAAGCGAAAACAGCTCCTTATCCTTGATCAGGGGATAGGAGACTGTTTTCGTAATTTATCAATTGATGAACGATGATCTGTCCTGCAGGCTCTTTGCAGATTTGCTCGGCCTAGAGCAGGACAGGGATAAATATATATGTAAGTAGTGATGATGTAGGTCGGGCGCAATCCAAATGAAGTTGTCCGACAGAGGTAAAATGAAAACGGTGAAGAAAATACACTCTCCTCTGTCGGTGTCCAGTGGCCAAGTCATATAAAATATTAACTTAATAAAATAAGAACTAAAAATTATACAATAAAAAATATACTACAGCTTAGGCCTAATCTTGAAACAAACAAGTCAATAAAAAGTAACCTTGCTTGCGAAATGTGTGTGGTCCTATAGTCACTCCACACTAGTCAATGAAGTGGTTACAAGGACATTTCAGCAAGACCAGTGCCCAAGGCAAAATGACCAGTCATGAGTTATAATCAAATTAGTGTTGCAAAGCACTATACCAAAAACAAGTCATGAAACTATTAAAACATCAAAATGGCTTTTACTTTTAAGCTATTAGTTTAACTTGCCAGTGAATTAAAGAATCAAAGTGAATATCAAAAGATTATAAAGAAAACAATAAAGTAAAATCAAAGAAATGTCAATCATAGCACTAACTAAATATCATCTTGAATAAATGCAGAAATCAATTAAATCAATTAAATCAAAGAAACTTATAATGCAAGAACCAGTCCTTGCCTTTTATAATACTCAAAAGGAATAAAAAAGTCAGATTTGGAATAAAGCTATTTCTAAATCTTGGAACATTGAAACAAATAAATCACTCAACCTAGCAAGGCCAGTTGAGGGTGGAAGATGGACCAAATTGCCCAAGGGGATATTTAACTGTACTTAAATAACATATGGTTCTGGACAAAGCAAGGACAAGTGGATAACCCAAAAACTGATGTACAAGCTTATTGTTCAATGCTTTGACTCCAAAGGGATTATGTGACCAGAGAAACAGAGTAAAGGCATGGTGATGAAATAATAAAATATACATGTGCACTAAAACATGTGAAAGGGTTTCAGAACAAAATGTAAAAGATGAATGTACCCATTCTAATGGTATTGGGTAACGTAGACATTAAATTAAATCTATTGAAGGAAAATCTAGTTCCAGTGCAGAAGACAAGACAAAATGCAATCTGCATTTTGCAAGCAATCAAAAGTACAATAAAGAGCATGGAAAACGCAAGTCACAATTATTAAATCAAACAGAGCTTTAAATAAAAAATATTGTTGTTGAACTTAATTAATATTAAATCCTAAAAACTAGCATCACACCACAGAAAACATACAGCAATTGTTTAAAGTCAATAAAAAAAACGACATCCGGTCTAAACTTTAGATAAAGAATGGAATCTTAAGCCTAGGAATACAAGTATGAAATAAAGTAAAATCAAACTCACCTATAGAGCAGGACAGGGATAAATATATATGTAAGTAGTGATGATGTAGGTCGGGCGCAATCCAAATGAAGTTGTCCGACAGAGGTAAAATGAAAACGGTGAAGAAAATACACTCTCCTCTGTCGGTGTCCAGTGGCCAAGTGCCAGAAAACTTGCTTTGGTCACTGACCTCTGGCCAGCTCTTCCTCAATGCCCTATGATTGGTTGCAAGGCCTGCTACCAATCACCCACTTACCACTCACCAGTCCAGCACCCACTCCTAGACTCGCCCTAGTCCTAGCTGGACATAGGTAAACTAGGGGGAAAATGGGGGCCTGCAATTTCATCCCATTACATATCCGACAGACCTAAAGTCTTGGTTACTCCTAAGGCGTGTTCTTCTCTCGAATCTCCAAAATATTTCTGAATTTCTTCCCAGTGTTGATATCTGCGCATCCCTTGCGCGTAAAGTTGATTGGGAATTCCTTCGATAGTAATTGAGTTTTTATCAATCTTTGGATTATAAAATTTCCAAGAAGACTTTTCAGTAGGCTCTTTGAATAGCATCAATATTCCCTTCATGCTTTTTGCCGGAGTATTGAGATTTATATTCCACGTTTTATCTTTCTTGTTTAGCGGTTTTATACAGTGTCTCAAGACTCTGTCGTATAATACCACCAATTATTTGCTATATTGATTTTTAATCATTTGAGCGAGTTGTGGATTGGTGGCAATCTCGTATTCTAGAGAAATTCCGCTTATGATATATTTGCTACAGTAGCGGAACAAGTTACCGCCGGGCCGGGGGGCAGAGCGCACGGTCGCCCCCCCCCCCCCCCCCCAGGCATCATTCCCTAACCACACGTGATTTCCGAGAGACCCGTCATGATTACACTTCATGTTTTCAGGGGAGCTCAAAATAAAGAAAGGGCCCGGTTGATTTGTGTAAGTTCCAGCTCGGGCCCGGTCCCCCAACCACCCCCCCCCCCAGCCCCCCCTGACGGTCCGCCACTGATTTGCTATCGGCGTCTGAGCTTACGATAACTTTGGAATATTTATTAAACGTGAGTTCATAAGTTAGCCGATCCACCAGCCCGGCTTGATAATACGGTTGATGATCGGTCAATAGTTCAAAGTCGAGTGGAATGTAAAATCTATTTTTATAAGTATCCGCGACAGCCTTGTCTTTTCCTTGATTAGCTGCAACATCGCCGTCGCTGGTGTCTACTCTTAATTTAGTTATAATCCGATTCGATTCCTTGATACGCTAGATTTTCGAGTTGGTGTTTCGTCAACCACGTGTCTTTGAAACAATTGTACACATCCGCATCGTTTAAAGAATATACTTCATTTCCTTCAAATTTAATGGAAATATTTTTAACGATGGCTCTGCCTATATTATGTACGATGGTTCGCTCTTCATCTTCGGCGGATTCTAGAGTAATGTTAAAAGCCAATCTGGCCGATCCTGGAACGATTACGTCGTCTTTTCCCAAATTTGGGAAACTAACCGTCAACAGTTGATTTTCATCGATGGTGCTCGGATTGTTTGTGATGACGACTTTTTGTCGTATTCCTTTTATACCTTTTGAATTTCTCAATCGCCTGTACGGATTTAGTTTGTGCCCAAATGCTTCGCTCATATTTATTTAACATGTACTATTATTTTATTAAATTAAAAAAAAATGTTTATAATAAAAATGGTGTCTGTAGCGATGATGATTGGAGGCGCCAGAGTAAACGCCCTCGCTTTTTCCGCATCAAATTTTTTATTTTCCAGTTTACGTTCCAACGAAGCGGAAAAAGAACGAAAGAGGCACGATTTAGCGCTAGAAAAACTTGCTAAAGCTAGAGACGAATGGTCCAAAGAGCGCTCGAAATATCTAGATTACATGAATGACCGACTCAAGAAAGAATCGCGCGCTCAAAAAACTTTCACCGATATAAACGAAGCGATGAATGAATATTATATCGTTAACGGCAGTCATTTGATTTATCGCCAAATTTATACGACGAGCCTAAACTAGCCGATTTTTACGCTCCTAGCGAAGATCAAAAACCAGAGACGTCTTGTTTATCATCTTGGGCATGGGAGTAGTAGGCTACGTGAGTTATAAATTATTCAAGGAAGATGTAAATAAAAATAAAAACTAATGGTAAATAGTATGGCAGAAGGAGGACACGATGATTTTGACCCGCTTACGGAACAAGACGACGCTGATCACGAAGAAATCGAGATGGAAGATTTACCTCAGCAGCCGGTGACGTATCATACCGCGTATGAAGGAGACGTGTTATCAGCCGGTGATATCCCTACATTGAGAGAAAAACTCGTTTAAGATGTTGTAGATGATTTTTACAAGCAAGTCGGATACGAGCCAATTGCGAAAGACTACGGTAAATTCGAGTACAAAGACTCGATCCTTTATTTTTTTAAACAAGACGGGGAAAGAATCCAGTTAAATAACGTGAAACAAAAGGGAAATTTTTTAGCATTATCTACTATTAAACAAAGGTAAGGTTTGGATTTCATCCAACGTGATCTAGGTATAGTCGATTATGTTATCAAGATCTCGAGAAAGGCTCGTGCGGCGTTACAACCAACCGTTAGTAATCTCGATGAAATAACCGTTGAAAGCATTCCGATGCAAGATTTGCCGCAAGTCGCGACGAATGTAGAACGAGACACCCATGGAACAATTTCTATTCTTCGAGACGAAGAATCGCGAGCGGATGGACTTCCATTGCGAGAACTGATGGGTCTCGATAAAGCCTTGCAAACGACTAAACGTGAACCCGCAAATAATTTAGCCAAGTTGAGCACACTCGACAAAGAAATCTCCACTCTTTTAAAATTACTCGTTGACGCGAGAGAGCAACGAAAAGACGAGTTGGCCGTAGAGATTCGTAAACAGCTGCGAGAAAAACAAGACGAAAGACGAGTGAGATTAGTTGCTGGTACGAATGAGCGCGTTCTTCGTAGTCAAATTAATCAATAGAATCAAAGAAACGATTCATAAAATTTTGGAAAGAGACGTCGGGTTGGGTGAAAAAATTAAATTTTTATTTAGAGAACAAGGCGTAACGACAGTCAGTATATTAGCGGCAATTAGTCTCGCCATCAGTACCATCGTCGCTTCGATCGTAGCGAGCGTAAAACCGATTCCAACGCCACCTCCACCACCTACACCAAGTGACGGTACCGTAAAAGACTGGATACAAAAAAACTCCCAAAAATCTATCGAATCTACTAAAGAAACTTGGATTAAAAGCCTTGGATTCTCTACCTGGTATCATCAGAGGAGTATTGAGTTGGTTATTGACGAATCTTTCAGGAGCGGTAGGATGGTTGGCGGAACATGTGTGGCTACTTGTGAGTGGAGTCGGAGCCACATGGTTTTATTTTATCTACAGGGTCAACGTACAACTCGTAAATAGCCACGCCTAGCCCAAAAGCAATCGCGAGACCAAATATCAGAGAATTTGTTTTCCTCTTGGTGATCATCCATCGCGAGGTCGAGTTGAGTATCGATGGATGGTGGTGGCTGCTTAGAATCGATAGATGGTTGCTGAGTATCGATGGATGGTGACGGAGGGGGAACGGGCGTTAAATTCGTGTCTAGATTCGATCCGAGCGACAGATCCGGCGTTGCGACCAAAATATTGTTGTTGTATCCCACGTACGTACCTATTCGCAAATTCATGTCGGATGGCATAAGGTATAAATCTTCTCCGATGACAAAGTTTAACTGCGATCTAGCGTATTGTAAAGAATCTTGGTACCTCTGAATAGAAGATTGCAAATCTACCGGAGAATCGATCGAAGCATCGACAATGTTTAAGAATTCTCTTTTTGCATCTAAACCGGTACCCGGTACGAGAATTCCAGTTTTATGGCCCTGTCACACTGTTGCGTATGAGACAAACGTAAGAGTTGCGTATGAAAATTCATAATATAATTTTCATACGCACAAAAAGCCCCAGTTGAAAATACAGAATTGTGCGTATACTTACCGTATTGAACCTATGAGTAGCGTATGAGTAGCGTATGGCAAGCGTATTGACAGCGTATGGACAGCGAATGTCAGCAAATGTCAGCGTACGACCAGCGTATGTCAGCGTATGAACAGCGTATGACCAGCGTATGGACAGCGTACTCTGCGTATGGCTAGCGTATGAGTAGCGTATGAACTGCGCATGCCCAGCGTACCGCCTATCCGCCTATCACGTGACAAAGTACCTATATAATCGGCGGCCTTTCAATGCGCTATCAATACGCTAGCTGTACGGTACACCTTCATGCCAACGTATGGCAACTTATGTCCAGCGTACTCGACCTATGAGTAACGTACCTATATCGTACCTCTAGCGTATTCAGCGTATGCCTAGCGTATGCTTAGCGTATTAACCATACGTCCGCATACGCACAAAATTTTTAAGCATGCTTAAAAATTTATTTCTGCCTCAGCGTATGCCAGCGTATGCCAGCGTATGCCACCGTGCTTGAAACGTATACAACCTATGCCTATAACGTACCCCTAGCGTATGTCACCGTATACCAGCGTATGAGTGATAATTTTCATACGCTGGCATACGCTAGTACGATACGCAACAGTGTGAAGGCCCTGTCACACTGTTGCGTATGAGAGAAACGTAAGAGTTGCGTATGAAAATTCATAATATAATTTTCATACGCACAAAAAGCCCTTGAAAATACAGAATTGTGCGTATACTTACCGTATTGAACCTATGAGTAGCGTATGAGTAGCGTATGGCAAGCGTATTGACAGCGTATGGACAGCGAATGTCAGCAAATGTCAGCGTACGACCAGCGTATTCTCCAATACCGATGAATTTAATGTAGAACTTTCTTTTAGCGTTGTACCGCAGCTTTTAGAATGTGGAATTTGCTTCAAGACCGAAGATCAAGAAGTCTTTGTACAAGCAATCTTTTTGGCGCTATAAACACTGGAATCTGTTTTGTTGAAAGTTTTCCCTTGGTTTAAAAAATATATAATCTTTATTAGAACGAGTAAGCAGGAGGTCGTGGGTTCGAATCCCGCCCGAGTCGCCTGTGTAGTTTTTGCACAGACACTCGGAAAGCACTGAGTATACAGTGCTATACACACGTCGGTGTAGGGCAAAATTAAATCAATTGTTTATCTCCCGACGCAAGAATTTCACCAACCTATATAATCTTTATTATTAATAGAATAATGACAGATGCATTACCAACTATGAACACCTCGGCCGATGTAAAGATATATCCAACATTACCAGCCGGCCATGGACACCGCGGCTAATATAGATGTGAATGCGTTTAGATTACAAAAAATCTACGAAATCCAGAAAGAAATTTCCGTAGAGAGAAATGAGCGCGAGAGATCGTATAAAAAATACAACTAGAAATTCAGAGTTTGTGAACAAACTCAAGGTGTTCGGAAGTGACGGTAATTGATGTCCTCATCAATTGGGATCATTGTTAAAATGTGACTTAAGATTGTTTTCAAAAGTAAGTTGCCTTACTCATTTCAAAGAAATAGCTTTTCGGTATTGGCTTTTCCAACAGCCCTTTCCATTCGTACAAAAATGACACTGCAGTATTAAGTTAATACGATCTATGGTTTTAGAAATATTGTAGCGCATCCGTTATTGGCTTAAACGCCCAACCACACATCTATAAAATATATTTTATCCTGCAAGAGCTTTAGCCTGTGACACCGCAAACGTCCCCGTGAAGACCGCCAGCTGTTTTCCAGTAGATAACGATCTCAGTCTCTGCGGTTTGTAAACAATGGACCCCAGAACATTAACCACGAGTGTCTGGTGTGTGTTAAGTCAATGGGATTTTGGCCCAGAAAAGGAATTTTGAAGAAAAAAAACAAATCAAAACTTTGACCTTCCGGTACGACCGGAAGCAAATGTCAGACGATTTTGACGTTAACTTTTCAAATGTTGCCTAAGCCTTGATCTATCAGATCCCAGATTATGAACATCATAGCTTTAGTATATTTTGATATACAGTCGATAGCAAATGGTCATTTTTAAAACTTAAATGGCTTGTAATTTGATACCTGATGACGTTACGTAACAACTTCTAGATTCATCTACATGATAAGGTCTTTATATGTGTGAAGTTTCAAGGTTGTGTGAAATTGTTAACTTGCACTTTCGATGTAGAGAAGAGTTAAGGAGAAGAAGAAGGAGAAGTAAAAAAAACAAAAAAACGGAACAATTACAATAGTTGTTCGGCTGAAAAGCCGAACACCTAATAAAATCATCAAGACTTTATCTATCGTAGAAACAATGGCCGAATGCGGCGGTATCGCGGCTGGAGCGATTGGAATTGCGAGTCTGGCTAGCGTTGTAGCAGCGCCGGTCGGATTGGTCCTCGAAGGAGTAGCCATCGGGCTAGGCGGTATGGCTGTGGCGATGAAATACGCGAAATACAAGCTCGGTAAAAAATCAAAGAAACACAACAAGAAGAGTTTTAGCCGAGAGTAAACTTAACACCATCGGCAGCCACGTTTCGAAAGCGATCGAAGACAGTTGTATAAGTCAAGAAGAATTTGTTTTAATCAACGAGGAGCGAAACAAAGTACTCGGAGATGAAAGAAAACATTCGAACAAAATTTACTCCTAAAGACGCTCCGACAGATGTTAAAGCCATCATCGACAAAGAAAAACCTTGCAGAAAAACTTTTGAAATTAAAGTAAACTTTTCGATAGAAAAATCTTACAACGATATTTATAATAAACTAGCCTTAGATCAACGTTTACCGCTAGAAAGACCACCCGCGTATAATTCAACTTTTTAATACTATTTTATTTTTCAACTCTTCCATGACGAGATTAAAATTTCTTCTAGCTCTCGCTTCAACGCGGTTTAGAATTTTTTTTTTAAATATAATCGCCGCATTTCGTACATAAATGCGTCGTTGTTTTAGTACCCTTTTTACACCTTCTGCACGGAGCCGATATAGATTTTCCTTGTCGAATACGTACGCCACTGATGCAGCGGACAAAATTTGTCTCCTGCCACACTAGGTAGACAACACTTACTAGTTTTACCCACTAAAAGCCATTCGCACGGAATAATGTTTTTAGGATGTAAATTATCAAAATGTTTTACAACCGCCAAGAGATAATCTTTTCTAATCAATTTACCGTACTTGCCAGATGGCTCGCCCATCTTTACATTATTTTTTTCAAAACTCTTTGAGTTGCGCGACAGTCTTTGACCAAAATTGAGTATCCATCGTCTTTACAATCCTACTAGATTTTATGAAATTAATTTTTCAATTTTTAATTAGGTTTTTATAATTTTTTTTTTTTTTTGCGATGGGCGATGATGGAGCGGTGAGGTTGGTATCCTCCGATCCTAAAAACGATCGGAGGATGAACCGGTTTGGGGCAGTTAGGGGGAGTGGTTTAAGAGCTGGTCTAGAGGTGGAGGTAGGGGGTTTTGGGGTGGTTTTTGGGAAGTGGTCCAGCATCCTCATTCTTTATCTACTATTGGGAACATCTCCGATCGGTTTAGAGAACTTAAACTCGTGTTCCAACCAACAAATGCAACATATCTATGATGTGCCTCGTCGCTTGCTTGGTTTGTTTACATTTATTTTTATACCCACTATGAGTCACGTGACTCCGGTCGCCGATTGTGTCTATTGTATTTTGCATGCTGCATATACAGAGCCTGGGAATGCAGGACGCCCTCTATCGATATTTGTTTAAAATCCAACATGGCAGCTTCCTCGAAAAAATAATGTGAACAACGAAAACTCGGCAAAAACGACTAACGTTAGAAGGAAAGGTGCTATTTCTTCTCATTGGTAAGGAAATGAGAGATCTGTGTCTGTGACAAATATAGTATACTGCCGCCACTTTTCTCTCTGGGGGAAGGAAGTTTGAGGAACATGCCCATGATCGAAGCTTATCGCTATGTGGGATGTCTGTAGGCGCAACAGCGCCACTGTGTGCCGCGCGGACAAACAAAATATTATTGACGTCACAAAAGCTGCACCAAACAGATGCCCCTTTTTGTATCCCTGTATGCTTTGCAGCAGTTGCTTCAGTGCTAGTATTAGCGATAAGGCTATAGCCTAACCGACCTAGGCTTATTTGTATAACTAGTAGTATACTATTAATAGTCGGTTTGCGGTAACACCATATGTTTATCTCAACTAACGTGAAGCTGAGGTACAGGTTCTGAAAAGAACCTTATCGCACAACTCGTATCTCAACCTTCGTTAAGTGAGAAAGGTTCAAGGGAGAACCAATAAACCCTTTCACGGTAATATGCGCCATGTTTTTGTTGGGGCAAAAATTTTTATTTCGAACATTCGTTGCCGTCTGCGACCCAGCGTTCGAACTTCACGTACGCGTCTGGAATGTACGTGAAGTTCGAGCGCTGGCTCGCAGACGGCAACGAGTGTTCGAAATAAACAATTTTGCCCCGTCAAAAACATGGCGCATATTACCGTGAAAGGGTTTATTTCGGGCAACTCGTTTTTTTCTCTACTGTCGCTAAGTGAGAAATATGGTTCAGGGTAGGCAGTTTCATGAAAATTTGAAGTTGCTTCAATGCTTTTAAATGTCATATCACTGGATAGAACAAAAAATTAGAAAGAAAATGAGGGGTCAATGGTCATGATAGGTTAACCCTATGCAAAGTTACGAATTTTTGTTGATTTAAATATTTGGTAATTTTTAAGATCCAGTTTCATTTGAAAAGTTGTGACCGAATTTGCCTGCAATGTATCCTTGTAGTACTAACAAAGTCTATTTTGCGCAAGTTGCACTGTTTTTGTGCCAACGTTACAGTTGGCATGGACTGATCAATTAAGATAACCACGATGTGTAGTATCCATTTATCGATACTAGAAGTGACTACATCCGTAGACTACCCTTTATATTAGAATTTTACTATGAAAGTTCGGCGGGTCACAACTGCGACAGAAAAAAAGGATATGAAAAATAGCGCCACCATCGGCGGTTTGCGTGAATCTGCCTATTCAGGGAGAACCATGGGAACTTCACAGGCAGGTTAATATGGTTCAGGGAGAACCATGGGGACTTCACGGGTTATTCTCAACGTTTCGATTAGCCTGCTCTAATCTTCGTCAAGATTAACGAAGGTTGAGATACGAGTTGTGCGATAAGGTTCTTTTCAGAACCTGTACCTCAGCTTCATGTTAGTTGAGATAAACACATGGTGTTACCGCAAACCGAAACGATATCGATATTCCACCATGCAAAGCCTCAAAACTTATCTTATATACTATTACTAGGGCCTACTAATACTAGGCCTAAAAATGAGGCCTACTGAATAATTTCTGAAATCATCCAGGCAATGAAACTCGTATCCAACCGCCACTTTTTAAGGTTTTTAAAAATTTGTTTTGAACCACTAACCAGTTAGTGAGTTACAAAAGGGTTCTATCGATTTTGGGGGTACAGAAAGCGAAAACTAGGCATAATCCACTTTTGATGGTTTTCGGACTTTATTTCCCTTTTAAAAAAATCCTCCCCTTCAGAAAATAGAAGAATCCTATTATACATGCAGCCTAGCTGCCACTGTACATGTAAAATTACCATGTTGGCCACTAAATAATGGGGGAGATGACAAGATCAGACTGATGACATGACTGAGGAAGTTATGGTATACCTATGCTCGATTTTTCATTAAACAAATATTCTGAAATAATTTGAAGTATATGGCCATCATCATCCATTATGTTCTCCACCTTACTGAGCAGGTAAGATTACATTATTGGTTAATATAATGAATGAAAAAAGGTGGTGCTTGGGTTCTACCCAAAACTCAACCTGCGAGACAATTCGACCATCATGACAACTTGACCATTTGTGACACTCCACTCTTGTAGCAACCTGGATACCCGACCGAAACTGTCATTACCTGGTTCCATTTTTCAGTTCCAATTACACGTTAACGACTTTTTAAAATTCGGAATTAGCATTTGAGCAGTGCGAACAGAAATATGTGTCTCTCGTGAACAATGTAATGTTTACACTTTTATCTTTAAATTCAAGAGATTCCAATAAAGCCTTTGTAGTATTTTACGGACATTTTCCATACATTTTACTCCAACTGTTTGTTATGGTGGTCCTGGAGAGACACACAAGACCTAAATAGTGCATCAAATTTCATGGAAAATTTCGCGACTTTTCCCCCAAGTTTCATGTCTGCGACTTTTCCCCGGTCGTGAAATTTGACGTCAAATTTTATGTCTGCGACTTTTCCACGGTCGCGAAATTTCACGGTCTGCGACTTTTCCCCGGTAGCCCAAGCATCTGACATCACACTTCGAGGCGATACTCGAGCGAGAGACGAGACGATGCTGTAACATGGCAGGGAAAATTCTTTTTTTCATGGTGAGTTGTACTCAGACCACGCACCTTACTGGAAAAATATTAACAGCAAATTTCACAACCGGGAAAGGTCGCAGACCATGAAATTTGATGTCAAATTTCGCGACCAGAGAAAAGTCGCAGACATGAAATTTGATGTCAAATTTTGCGACCGGGTGAAAAGTCGCGAAATTTTCCATGAATATTGACGTCAATATTTAAGTCTTTGGTGCCCCTTCAGGGCCATTGGGGTTAAGTCGCAGACATGAAATTTGACGTCAAATTTTGTACGTGGGGGAAAGTCGCAGACATGAATATGGCCATAAAATTTCGCGACTTGGGAAGAAAATTGCATACATGAAATTTGACGTCAAATTTCGCGAATTTGGGGGAAAAACTCGGACGCAGACATTAAATTTGACGTCAAATTTCGCGACTTTGGGGAAAAGTCGTAAAATTTTCCATGAAATTTGACGTCAATATTTAGGTCTTGTGTGTCCCTCCAAGGCCACCATAGTTTGTGATACATTGTATTGAATCGTTAAGGCTGCAAAGGGCCTAGCAGCGGCTGCTTCAAACAACTTATTAAACAAGCAGCACAGGAGGAAATGTTTGCCTAATTGTTTTACTTTAACAAAAACGACACAGTAAAGAAAAGATCGATTTAAGTATGGTATCCTCTGTATTACAAAGATCAATTTTGTTACCGTTTACAGTACATATATTTTTGCACCACTGCACCAGAGGCATGTTTTCAACAAAAATGAAAATGGGTATCTGGGTATCTGAAGTTTCCTGATTTCGGGTATCTGGTTCCAAAAATATCCGAAAACACGCACCTTTACTCGACTTTGTTTTGCGACCGGGCTGCTGGCTGTGGGCCAATACACTGGACTCCCTCCGTATCCTTGGCTCTAGCCCCACATGTACAAAAAAAGGAACTTGATTTTTCAAATTTTCATCTGCTAATTATTACAATCTAACATATTGTGACTAGGTAAGCTTGCCCGAGCAGACACTTTTGGCATGAAGTTTGCTAATGTGAGATTGGTAATTTTGTTAAAATTTTAATATTTATTTTTTTTAAATTTCAAAAATGTTTTTAAAATTTCATGAAAGTGAGCTATCCCAGAATAACCGATTTTATGCCAAATGTGTCTGCTTGGGTAAGGTTACCTAATAATAACTAAGTTTTAGGTTGTAATAATTAGCAGATCAAAAGTTCAAAAAAAAGAAAATGTGGGGTTAGGGCCACGGATACGGAGGGAGTCCAGTGTATTGGCCCTAGAACGGGGCTAGGCGGAAGTTAGTCTTGGTTCAAGACTGTGTTTGTACGTTTTTGATACACGATTTGTCGCTGCACAATGGCGCTACACGAACCGCTACAATCACGAACCACTACAATCGAATCACGAACTGCTACCACACTCCGTCTTGGGAATTTCATGAGAATCTCCCCCAAAAACGGGGGGAAACTACTCAAATCAATTTGAAATGCTACCCCGGTCCACATTTTTGGTGCGCACGCACGTAAACAACAGACTGCCATGAAGTTGTCGATCAGTGAACACGACAGTCCGTTGTTGTTTATGCATGTGTGCAAAAATAAATGTGGTTCGTGTGTGGTAGCGGTTCGTGATTGTAGCGTTAGTGTAGCGGCGTCAGATTGTGTATCAAAAACATACAAACACAGTCTTGAACCAAGACTAGGCTGAAGTAGGATGGAAGTTTTTGCAATTATTATTGCTGGAAAAGGGCACATGTCTGATGCACAGGCCAAAAAGGAAGTTTAATGTACTTGATGCCTATTATGTGTAATTTTCCCCCAGGACAATAATGGGTAATTTATCAGAAATAATCGTTGAGTGAAAAAACACTCAATCGCGTTGAAAAAAAATATATCGCGAAGAAAAAAAATATATCGTAATTAAAAAAAATCCTCGATTGTCAGTCGGGTCAGAAATTCCATGGTAAAAAACTTAGGGAAGTCTTTTCAGCTTTCAGAAGTAATAAAACAAAATCAAACTACTTCTGCGGTAAGCCCACTGTCAGAGCACAAAGGAGCCACCTGAGAGGGCGTTGTTTAAAATCCACTGCCACTCAAAGCATTCTATTAAGACAGATTAAGTGTTGGGGGATTGAATGGGTATTTGATTCAACAATGTGTAGACAATGTTCACGTCTCACTGTCTAGCCATGGTGGTCTCTGAATCTGGCTGGTGCACCATGTGCGAGTACATTATATAATGCAACAAAACCGTGCCTCCATGAATTTTGCTGTAAAGTGAAATAGCTTACCGATTCGCAATCATCTTATTTATATTGCTAATTCGTAATAATGTTGTTAGAAAGGAACTAAAACTAGACATAATCTGTAGAAATGTTCCCACTTTAGATTACAGTCAGTATGTTAGAGTATCATATCATGCATATTTAAATATATGCAGAATATGGAATATGGAATATTACCTTAAAAAATCAACAACAAAATAACATTTGCAGCAATTGCAGGTGCTCTGCTTACATTAGTCATTAATTATATCAAGCATGGATCGACAGCGGCTTGATCAAAGTTAGGGGATTAGGACACTATTCTGTTATACCATACTGGGACTCTTGTCTAGTGACAAAACACATACACGTACTCTTGATAAACCAACGATTGACGTTTATTTAAAATAGTGAGTACAATCCAAACTCGGTCATAGCTTCAGAAGTGCAAATGACGTGTCACAATCACATGGTTTTATTCTCCATGGTATAGTTTATACTATGACTCAGTCACGTGGAACGCGAATCACATGAACTCTGGCTAATGATTTGATTGGGACGCACGACGCAGTAACCGTCCCACAAAATTATTATGCAAACGAATTTGCCAATGGCCATGGTGCACTCGTGAACGAGTAAGCAGTGGCAATTTATTGTGATGCTTGTGGATGGGTACATCCCTGTTATTATCGGCTCTAAATCACTCATGTGTGAAAAAATAATTGCGATATTATCGAAAATCGCGATATGTGGGCAATTCTCTGGTAACAGAATGACGTCCATTCATGACCCAGCCAACATTTGCCCATCACCTAGAAAATATGTTTTATACTAGACAACTAATCTGTGTATGAAATGGGAGCCAAGATCCAACAGATTCATTGGACACAAATGAAAAAAAAAAAAAAAATCACCTGCTGGGTCACTTTAGGGAGGTCAAAATTTCAGTAACGGAATTACGGCAAAGGACAAGCAGTTTTCAGGTCTTGCATAAATTAATAAATCTCTGTGAAGTTTAGTAATTTCCAAAAGGGGTGTTATTTGTAGTATATAGACTTTAGTAGGGTTAATAACTGCAATGCAAAATAAAATTTGAAATATTATTCCTTCATTGAAAAAAATGACCTTCAATCATGGTAACGGAATTACGTCAGGAACGGTAACGGAATTACATATTACTGATTACGTATTACTGATGTTTCCTCTTCCACATGCATTAACTTACGCTTTATGTAATGATATGGTACATGTTTTGTATTTATTGTGAAAATGCGAAGTGCTAATGACCACTCGATCGTGGTTCGAGTTTTGTGTAGGTCGAGTTGTCACAAGGCTCGAGTTGTGTGTTTTTTAAAATAATGTTTTTTGGTCAAGCATATGACAAATACTGACATTAAAATATCCATCGACAACTTTCACATGTTAAACCTATGGGGTTTTGGCAGAAACAAGAAGAAAAAATAATCGAACAAAAACAATAGGGTTTCGGCGACCAGGCCGAAACCCTAATAATAAATTTAGTCGAGTTACCACAAGAGGTCGAATTGTCCCGAAGATCGAGTTGTCTCGAAGGTCAAGTTTTTTTAGGGTTGAGTTGTCACACAGGTTGAGATGTCACACAGGTTGAGATGTCACACAGGTCGAGATGTTTTAACCCAGGTCAGAACATGGGTGAGGCCAAGGGGTTAAGACAACTCGACCTGTGAAAAACCCAACCTTTGAGACAACTCAACCCTTGTGACCAGCCGACCTTTGTGACAAGTCTACCTTTGTGACAAGTATACCCATATTGATATGTCCTAGCTGCCTTAAAGTGGCTTCATAAGTTTGGTTAAACATGCGGGGCATTGATGCCAATCCATTCGGTAGGCAGGTAAATTGAAACAAATTGTGCTTCCTCTTAAGCTTCAGATATTGTTGATGTTCCTCTGCTTTTGGAACTGGATAATAGTAATCTTTAAGGTCTACAGATGCCATATAACAACCAGGTGTGATAAGCTGTAAAGCTGTTTCAAAGTTATGCTTTTTAAGGATTTTAAGGTTAAGAATGGTCAATGGTCTGAAAATATTTGTACATACAATGTAATTCACTGCATTCATGAAATTACGCACTTACTTTGGCTTAGCATTTCTTGAAAAAATTACAAAACTATGGCGTATTAGTAGTTGCATAAACTTATCTAGGTCATGCTTGTTACCAAAAAAAATCATAGTGAAATTGTATGATTGACTGGAAAGTTAGTGCTTGTGAAAGTGGAAAAAGTTGTTTAACAGTCAGTGCGCAACATCCGAGTTAATGAAGCTGACGCGCAACATTTATTAGCAAAAATGGGCCTAAAAACACGCTCTCGAACCATTTGAGATTTCTCGAGAAAATGCGAGTGTTTGAAAGTGCTCCCATGAAAACTATATGTTCGGTAGCAAATGTTTCCACTATAGGACTGAAACTGATGGAACATTATCTTGAAATGTTGGTCTCACTAAATTAAAAATAAAATAATCACTTTGATGGTATATTTGGGAGAAAACTCTTTTTAAAATTTAGTATAAATTCAACACATTTTTGCCGATCCCTTCGTGTTATCCGTGCCCCTGACTGTTTTCTATGGGTTGGGGACTTAAAATGTTAAATATAGTATCTTGAAGTTTCACGCTATCAAAATATAAAAACAAATTTACTGCAGTTCAACATAATAAACCTTTTTCTTTCCTTAAAAAACCTTACATTTACTTATTTTTGTTAAAAGTTAAGACATGCTTATGATGTCAAACTTGCAGAGAAAGATAAATATGGGCTTAATGTGCCGCGTGTCACTGTTACTATGTTCTATATCTATGGGTTTATTGCACGTGCAAGATTCAAAGGGAGCATATATACACATGGCTAAGCGCGTACATGGTGCACGTTGGAACATTACTGTTTTTAGTGTTCTAGCCTGTAATTGGTCAGTTTTTTTCCCATACAGTTTCACATTCTAAGAAAGCCTCCTTTGAAGATGGATTTCAAAGAAGAAACCTCATCGGAATCAAGTGTGGAGGATTACCAAGAGGAAGGAGAGGCTGACAATGCCCTTGTAAGTATGCAACAGCTGATGAGATCATGGTGTTTTGCTATTGGCTAAAATCAGGGTTTTCATGTGGATTATGGGATGGACAAATTAAAAATTCAGTGTGGATAATGGGATGGACAAATTAAAAATTAAAAACACAGTTGGCTGGCCTATTCAGCGTGCATACTTGGAATCGCCCACAGTATACAACTTGTACATCATGTTGTACTTGTACACTGACCATAATGTTGGCAACTGCCTTGTGCTTACTGTAGTCTGAGAAAAGACCACATTATGCTCAGATTCAAAATTTACCAGGGAAATGTGTATTCTCATTACTTATTGTTTTTTCTGGCTGCAGAAGGCAGCTGAAAATCCTGAGGGTACAATTTACAGAATTTAAATTTACAAACATTCTTTACATATTAAAAGGGACTATATAAATCAATAAATAAAATAAAAGGCATTGGAATACATAAATGCATTTTCAAAAGATGTTGACTTTCCAACTCAGAGATAGAGAAACCATCAAAAACAGCTGCAGCCAAGAATGGAGAAAAGGAAAATGGGATATATTTGGGACCAACGATAAGAAAAGAAAATGGACAGACGTTTAGGCAACAGGACAGATAAATGTACAATGCCAAAAAGTTATGGACAAACAACACACCAAAAAAGGACAATCAAAACCAGGACATTTCTTCAGTCATCATACCCACCCACTGCCATCAAAACCGCAATCCTTCCCCAGCCCAGAAATCCGTCGGACCCCCACTCAGTCTGGCAATTAAAAAACCAGTGAGATAAAAATGTAAGGACGCCAATGTGAAGCCAATCCTGATGTCATAAATAGAAATGTATTCATTTAGGATCTTGTCATCACGTCTCGTTCCGAACTAATGCCCACACGAAGCATAAACCACCCTTGGTTGAAATATTGTTCATGGCAACCACAAGCATAAACATTTATTAAACAATGAATCATCTCAAGATACCACAGGCGTAAATCCTGGGGGATCTAAGTTTCTTACTGGACACATTTGCTTTTCCTGGGGGTAGAATATTTGTATATCTGGTGGAGTAGCCTATTACCAAACTTTAGCAGTAGGTCTCCTCTGCTGGATTTCACTGATAAGATGTACCTAAAAATTCAAGTGCCAAGGTATATGAGTGATACCGAATGTCAAGGATGATGTGGACAACACAGTTTTGAACTGGCCTGATGGCCAGTAATGGAACTGAACCTGGCTACCATACTTTAATATTGGTGTATTATAACATGTGTAGACAGCCTGCCTTTCCAAGCTTCATCTTCCTATGGAACCAACTGCCAACTTCCATTGTATTGTGTCTGCCCAATCCCTGATGCAGTTCAAGAGCAGACTGTATCCACAGACCCTACGCTAAGACCAGCGAACGGCACCGGCACCTGCACCTGCACCAGCGCACATCTCCACCATGTTCACCACTGTTGGAATCAAGACCTCAAAGACCAAGACCGAGACCTCATAGACCAAGACCGAGACCTCTTTAAAAAAAACCACACACAGTAGCAAGTAGTGTAGAAACATGTGCACATATTAACCCTAACCCTACCAGACGCAGCAAAGTGCATCAGGTGGAAAAGTCTGGTGCACTTTGATGGATTCATCTGTCAACACCAGTGCATAAGCAGCCAAGTCTGTTTCTATTGAGAGCTGGTCCCATTGAACAATGCCAGAGTTGTATCCTGCTGCGTTTGGTGACCACAGACTCTGAGGCAGTTCGGCCTTGAGATTTGTGACCTGATGGATTTTGCTGCACTGGGCAGTCAAGTCACTTTGACAAACGATGCAATCTGTTGCGTCTGGCAGGGTTTCTAGCCA
This sequence comes from Zoroaster sp. YZ-2022, assembly GCA_029582265.1. Lineage (NCBI taxonomy): Eukaryota > Metazoa > Echinodermata > Asteroidea > Forcipulatida > Zoroasteridae > Zoroaster > Zoroaster sp. YZ-2022. The sequence continues at coordinate 10,835,819 of CM055821.1, read as the reverse complement.
AAATACCCTGGAGGGTTAGGGTTAATGCAGATTTATTTTGTTACATACCAAAAATTCTTCCAAACTCTTCCAAAAACTAATGATGTATCATGCCTTTAAAACATAGTTTAATATCAGTACATTTTGGCAAGATTGTGCATGTTTGATGGTTTGACAAATTCAACCAGCCATGTCCCGTATGTCGCTCTCTAAATATTTTAGAGTGCGATGGTACTGGAGAGCGACAGACGGGACATGCCTGATTGAATTAGCCAACTACAGGTTTATCTCATAATTATTCTGATTTACTGTACTCAGCAAGTTGGTATTAGTACTAAAGGTGAACTAACTAGCAATTCTGCAGAATGTCCTCATTGCACTTCAAGAACATCAACTTTGTTAGATTATCAGCCGACTATCTAGCCCTGTGTAGTCTAATTATGATTCCACCTCTGCTGAAGATTCATTCCACAGGAGCGCTGGAGGCAGGGACTCTTTATGCTCCTTGAAAGCAAATTTGATGATCAAGGAGTTGCTTGACATTACTTCGGATTGTCGACAAGACCGCAATTTATAATGATTAAACGTTTTATTAAAATTATTTCTAAAATATTTATAAAATTATTTATAAAGTTAAACTATGAGTGATCAGCGAGTGTCAATACGAGATATACTGTACGCAAACTGGTAGGATGTACACGTACAATAAGTCATACACGTCGCCAGTCATGCACGCACATCGCATGACATGCAGTTTGTTAACGGATTACGACACACAGTTCATGCTGCTGTGCGGTGATATGAATGAGTAGATGAAATGTTCTGAGTAGATGGAAAATTACCATGGACCATCGTACTTTTAGTTCTCTGAGCTTATGAATTACATTGTTGTGGTTTACCTTGTCAAACAGCTTTGTAACATCAACAGCACAAAGTGTGGCATAATAACCTGGTTTGTCAATTCCCTCATGCACAACGTTCGGCACAAAGTTCAACATAAAATTGTAAACTGTGGAGCTGCCTTTAAGAGGAAATAATCCTCTCTTTTGGGATCAGTACAACAGTCACTGTTTTCCAAACACTCGGGAAAAATTCCATCAATAAGGCTGTTGTTGAACAAATGGGCAAGGGGGGGTTGCTAATTCATTAGCAAACTCTCTAATCAACTGGACATGGATGAATGGATGGATGATTTCAGTCTTTTGAGGGCCTTCAACACAATGAAATCAGTTGCATCGTGCCCATATTAGTCTTAATTGAATCATATTTGAGCTCATTAAAATCTTCCATGATTATGATATGGGCATACCAATACGGCTGGCTCAATGCACATGCTGTTTTCCATGAAAAAGGTTACTTAAATATTACACCAAAAATACACACAGCATTCTCACAGGCACAAACAATAGACAAGGACTACAGTACAGCCAGACTTAATAGCAAGGAATGCTTATGTACATGTCTAATACATTGGTTCGATAAGAAGATTTCAGCAAGATATATTTAAATACACGTTTAAAAATATGAAGATTTTCAGATGCTTTAAGTTTAAGTTGATCAGTGAATGAGTTCCAAAGCGTGGGTCCCTAATATTTGGCAGTTTTATGAGCAAGAAAAGCACAAGTAAATAGAATATGAAAATTGGTAGCTTAATGTGAGAGTGAAGTGAGAATTAATTTCAAGATTCCAGGTAAATATACTCTTAATTGACTGATACATGAGGGACCCAAGCTAATGGTAATACATGATGTAAATACATACATCTTTAAATTTAAAATCCTATGTTTTAGAAAAGGTATCTATGTGCATAAAAGTCAGCAAAATTAACTATAAAACATAAAGCCTGTTTCTTTAAAAGGAGTAGCCTTGTTTAAATTAGTGACAGAACTGATTTTTCCATGTTAACCAGTTCGCGTTGGGAATAAAAAAGTTTTTCTAGGCCCCTGTGGCGAGTTTCTTTTTCCCACACACATGTTAATGGAAGCTTCCACAGCGGGTGGCCGGCACTTCCGAGCATTTCACTGTGCACGCATGGCTGAACCGAGCATGCATACAAATATTCCGGAGTTTCCTGTGGCGTGTTTAGACGCTCTCCGATCTGTGGTGCAACAAAAAATTGCGTGTATACACGGCATCCGACGCGAACTGGTTAAAGATATATCTCCCGTGTTTGGCTTGAGACCCAAACAATAGAAATTAAAAAGTGAACGAATTTTGAAAGATAATATTGTTATGAAACAAAACAAAAAAATGAAATTCGGATGTCGGAAACTGTATAAAAGCGATATTTAAAACATGCTTTATTCCGATTGATAGACGCGTGAAAGCTGAGGATTAAAACAGTGAGCCAGTATTTTATTAATTTGAGTTTTTATTTTACTGGTACTAATCCTTGACGGATTTGTTCAATGTCTCAAATGAAAGCTTATAACTTCCTTACCCAGAAAAATCGGCCCAGACACAGGTGATATATCTTTAATCCCGAGTCAATAAACAATCACAAAGATTTACAACAATCATTTTTAATGATGGAATCATTTATCATTAATTCACAAGGTAGATCACCGGCCGAATTACTAAACAACATGTAGTTGGTTTTAGTAATATTGAGGGACAATTTAATGAGATAATTATGGTTATTATGAGAGAGGAATAAGTTTGAATCATCATCAAACAGAATAAAAGAAAGTACATTAGAAGATTTTGCAAAATTATTTATGTATGTGTTACAAGTTATATAAAGAAAATATTGAGTGACTTAGTTTCGTTTAATGACAGTATTTACGAGAGCTCAAGTGTTTGTTAGAACAAACACACGGTGTTCGTGTCAACTTTCAGTTCAATCAAATTATCATCATTGATGTCAATCATTTTTTTCAAAGGTGTATCATTTTTTATTATAACAATATCAATTTCATATTCAATTATGCGTTAGAATGTGTTGAATTTGAACTTCTGTTTAGACCGGAAGTAAAGGTCAGATCAAGTGATTTGAAGGTCATATATCTGACACAATAAAACTTCCTCATGATTATGAAAAAATAACATTAGTACTTGCTTTGGTTCAATATCTGAGATTGGAAATTATTCCTATTTTAAAAATGCCGCTAGGGGATGCTCTGAATTTTGATGACGTCATCAAACATATTTCTTTTTAAGATAAGATGTCACTAATCACTTAATCACGTTATTCACAAAAGTCGTATTCAAATTTCCTATGGTTTTTGAGATAGAAAATTATTATTTTTCTAAACATGAGGGCGCTATGACAGGTACGTCATCAGTCACATTTTTGAAAAGGTAACATGTCAATAATAATTTCGGCCACGAAAGGCATGCCCAAATATCGTATGTTGGCTGCATACCCTATAGAATTGCTTCAAATATTTTTTTCACTTAAAATTCCGGTTTCGACCGGAAGGAGAGGTCAGATTGGGTCATGTCTGTGTACGAAATGTCACATAATTCAAGATCTGTAAGATGATGCAAAGATTGTGTAAATATGTTTTGTGGTTCATGAGATATGATTTTTTGAAATATTGGATTTTAGTGTATTTTGATATCTGATGACATCACTATGACGTCACAACTTTACCTGAAACTATATGTCATAAATTTATTTGTTTGAAGGCTCTGTGAACTTTGGAACTATATTTTTTTTGTTCGCTAAGTCTCATCGAGAAGAAGAAGAAAAAAACATTTTTCAAGAGGTGTTCGCACTGTCGCACGAACACCTAATTATCACTCAGTAACATCTGGGCTGTTCCAGGCTTTGCCTGGTGAATATAGAATAGTCCAGATGTTACCTCTTGATATAATAAATGTTTCCATTGCACACTAAGGCATAATAAAACTAGATGTATTTCTTTAATGCCATGAAGGAACTTACGTATATTGTTTTATTTTTGGTCCCCTTGCACCCTTCACTGTGATCCTGCATCCAATGTACATGCGTGTGCTATTCTTTGGCTTCAAAGGATCTTATAAGAAAAGGTATGATAATTAAAAGATCTTAATTTGTATTCTTTTTTATTTTATGTCAATTAACAAACAATGTGTCATCCATTTCTACAGTGTTTTTGACACAATTTGTTTCCTTATACAATCCCAACATTTTTTTAATGTACAGAGATGTATAAGTGTCCATTACTAAGCATCATCACAAATTATTTGGCCTAAAAGAGTTTCCACCATTGGTGATTACCCCAAAAGTAACAGTGTAATATTATTTAAAATTTGGTTGTAAGATAGTAGTGGTATCAAACATCCTGAGAATTTATTTTGTCTGGCAAGTTGTAATTTTTTTTTAGCAAACATGAAGAGTATGTAGAAAAATCCATTCTGAAATGGATCACTGGCCAGTTAGCCATTTCAACAGTTGAATGTATTTTTACTATTTAATTGTTAACAACACAACAAACTAACCTGAAATTCTCTATACATATTTCTTCATTCTTATAAAGTATAGATGCATATATTGACATTTTACCATTGTTGTACACTCCCTTTAAATTGATTTGTACTGTAACATTAAGCACATTAAACCCAACTGGTTTTTATCATTAATGAATCAAACAGAACTTTCTGAGGTACCTTTTGAAGATCTTCATAAGCTTCAAGAAAGAGTGGGATCAAAAGTGTAAGTAAATGTAGACTGCATGCAACGTGGATATAATTATTGAGATTTGTTAATTAATGGACAAATTGATTTTTCATTGATGAGTCAATTGATTCTCATAATCTTTAATCTTAAATTAAAAAAAATAAATTATTGCATGTTAATGGCCAATCTATAGCTAGTTCTACCATTATAAGATGTTTGTTTAGTAAAAACATGTTGGTTTAAAAAAAGGTTCATTTTGTTTTGACATCATTTTCAGACAGTAAAACTTTAATCAGTTTCTAAACAACAGCAAAATTGAGAGGACAAACCCTTGTAAGCAGGATGTAGATCTATGAATTTGTTGCTGTTTTGCAGGTATGACAAAGCAATGTTTGGTAGTAAACAAGGGGCTTGTAACTCAACAGAGCAAGACACAAGAAAAAAGAAATTCAAAAGAGCTAACAAAAACAGGTAAATGTAACATTACCTAAGGTTTGTTTGGTTGTTCTCCTGTTTTTTCTGTTTTTAATTATTTTTAGGCCAACCCTTGGAGCTCTGGTTGAAGCTCAGCTGCAAAAGTGGTTCAGCGACAATTTTTTTCTTCTCTTTGTTAGATTATTCAATTAGTGCAATTTTTGAAGGTGAGTCTTTTTATGGTTTGCCTTACCCTGTATCTCGTGCACTTCTTTATCATAATCCAGAAAAATTAACTGGATTTAAAAGAAAAGATCTGGTCATCTTTTCTGTTTTTTGCTCAAATTTCTCAAAAAACAGTGATTCAATTGTGTTATTTACATCTACATGTAGCTATGATCATTTACCAATAGGTCCATGACAGATTTAAGTGTGACGGTTGGTATCCATTATTTGATGGGTTGTGTTCTGTGAAGTTGGGCCTTTCTCACATGTTGGACCTTTTGTCTGATACCCTGAAGGGGATAATTTAAAGGTCAATTTTTCTGCCTAATAAATTTTCCCCTATTATTTGAAGTGCCTAAATATAGATATTAATTGGCTGAAACCTACAGAAGGATCTTTTCTTTCCATAGCATCATCCATTCCAGTGGCCCTTATACTCAACAGCAACAGGCACCAAATTTAGCAGCTTGTGGTGTGATGTGAATAGACTTTTAATTATTAAAAGTGGATATATACATTGTATTTAGTAACCTTTTTATCAATTGAAGTATTTATAAATGTAAAGTTGTAAGATACAACATTAGGGAAGATACAAAATTAGTATATTTCAACCCTGTAGTTATCAAGAAATATGTCATAAATTAATAAGTCAAAGTTTCATCACAACATGAGCTCAATAGGAACAAAAAGTTTACAGGTTTCTCTTTTAAATGAAAGCACTTCAGACGGAATATTTCTCAGGTTGATTGATATAGTCTGTGGGCTGGAGGGGTCTACCGTGCACCCCCCCCCCCATAACCCACCGCCACCGATATTTTTTTGTTCCTTTGGATGTCCTAAACACGATAAAAGATGTTAACATTGAAAATTTAGGGTTGCACTATCTGTTCTGGCCCACTATTGTTTACCCGTATAATGAGCTTATGCTGATAATTCTTAGCACTAGGGGTGGAAGAAGATCAAACATCTCACCATTACTCCATCATGCCTTCACCTAGTATTATCATGTAACTTGGTACAATTAATGTTCAGTCATATGTCGTCATGATGACGTCATCGGTTCTTGTGAAAACGACCGGTAGAGGGCGCTATAATTGCATGTATATTATGCATATTTTAATTATAGGGATTTTCAGAAAAATATCTCATTATAAATCATTTAGTTTTTATTGTTGCCACCAAGAACAAAAAATTAATTAATTTATGCCTTAAATGGGTTTGTCTATGTCTAATGTAACCACAAAAATGTGTTAACTTAGAAGTTTTTTGGATTTTCTATCTCTGGGGGCACTTTTTTAGCCCCATGGTATTAAGATTAGTTGGACGTCCATTTCACTACATTTGAATAATCCTTTATTTCTGGAACATGCTTTGGCCTACATTAATCAAACTTGGCACAATAAAAGTTCATTCACAAGTCGTCAAGATGATGTTATTGGTTGTCATGGAAACTACCTCTAGAGGGCGCTGCACTTGGATGCATATCACACGCACATGAATTAATGGATACAATTATTGTTTATTTTTAATCATTGTAGTACACTAGTTATCACTATGGGGATAAAGTATCATTAAGTTTTACTTCAGAAGGATGTGTCATCTGTAATGTAAAGAAAAACAAAAAATAAATTTGAAAATATTTTGTTAAGGGGTCTCTGGAGCTCATTGTTTAGCCCTTATTGTGTCAAATTCAGCCGGGAATCCTTAGCATTTGGGGTGGGAGGGGATTACACAAACCTCCATTACTCCGGCATGCTTTGACTTACATTAATAAAACTTGGCACATTAAATGTTAATGTATATGTCGTCAGGATAACATCATTGGTTGCCATAGAAACTACCTCTAGAGGGCGCTGAATTTTGATAAATATTATGCGCAAATGAATAAATGGTTAATATATTTCTTATTTTTAGCTATTGTAGTACACTATAGGGATAATGTATCATTAAGTTATGATATGTCAACTCTAGTGTAAGAAAAACAAAGGATAAATTTGAAAATCTTGGATTAAATTGTCTCTGGAGATCAGTGTTTAAGCCCCTATCGGGTCCTTATTGAGCCAATAATCCTTAGCATATGGGGTGTGAGGGATTAAACAAACCTCCATTACTCCGGCATGCTTTGACTTACATTCATAAAATTTGGCACATGTTCTGTTCATGTATGTTGTCAAGATGATTGGTTTCCATGGAAACTTCTATGTTGTACTACATCTTCTGGTTCATCGCTGATTAGGTCTTTGTCTGTAAGAAGAGCTTCCTGTTTGGGATGGTGAGTCCACCTTTACAAGGAAGCCTCATTCCAGGCTGAATGGGAGCACCAAATCAATATGAAACTTCCTGAAAGGAACTCCTGAAAGGATACATTAACCTCGCAAAGTCAGACAGTGTTGGCACTTGTTCCGAAATGTGGCTTCCCCTAACATGGGGACTGCTGTGATGTATGAGCCAAGGCATCTGTCTGTCAGCAATTCATCTGCCATCCAAACTCAGTGACACACGTTTTATTTTCGGGAAGGGTTATTTATCCAATGGAAGGTCACTCCGGCCTGGTTTTAGGCATAGGAAATAATCAACCGGCTTGAAAGGGTTCACATGGGCTATATGGTTCTCTCCAAACATGAATGTATTTTATCCACAGACATTGCCTACATTTGTGCTCAATTCATCACCTTGATTAGTCAGCTTGATTCACTGCTTTCCTGCGAGGCTGTGTAGGCTGGGTACTTATTCTAGGGGTGGGTCGAAGGCACCCGGTTACTGTGTGCAAGGTATTGTTCAGGCTCCTGTCCACCACAGGAGTATGTTTGCTACTGCACCACACAGAAGAGCAGAATTCAGCAGAAATGTACACAGAAAATATATTGAAAGTGTGTAGGATAACATTGGCGCTCCTACATGTAGTTCTTGCCATACAACACAATGACGGCATAAAGGCACTCCTGGGATCACCATATCCTTTCGGAGGAGTTTTGAAAAGTCCTGAGCCTTAATTCGTTTTATCCATAGGTGTTACCAACAGATTACTTCATTAGTTTGTTCACCTTCATTAGTTTGTGCCGGCCTGTGCTGGCCAGTGCCGGTTTGTGCCGGCCAGTGCCGGTTTGTGCTGTCGTGTGTCGTCCTGTGCCGTCCTGTGCCAGTTTGTCCTGGTTTTTGTCCAGCTTGTGCCAGCTTGTGCTGTATGGCCAGAACTACGAGAGCCAGTGCCATCCTATGCACTTTCAATATAGTTTTGTTTACATTTCTGCTGAATTCTGCTCTTCTGTGTGGTGCAGTAGCAAACATACTCCTGTGGTGGACAGGAGCCGGAACAATACCCCTATGCACAGTCACCGGGTGCCTTTGATGTACCCCTAGAAGAGGTATACAGCCTACAGAGCCCCATAGGCAGGCTGCATTGAATCGATCCGCTAAGCAGTGAATCTAAGATCGCATTTGAATGGAACATCTGCGGACGATATACATTCATGTTTGGAGAGAACCATATTGCCCATGTAAACCCTTTCAAGCCGGGTGATGATTTCCTGTGCCTAAAAGCAGGCCGGAGTGACATTCCATTGGATAACCCTTTCCGAAAATAAAACGTGTGTCACTGAGTTTGGATGGCAGATGAATTGTTGACAGGCAGATGCCTTAGCTCTGCCTTAGCTCATACATCACACAGCAGTCCCCATGTTAGGGGAAGCCACATTTCAGGATGGGATGCGGAACAAGTGCTGCAGTGTTGGCCTATATTCCAACACTGTTGCTATTGTCTGACTTTATGAGGATACTGCATCCTTTCAGGAGTCCCTTTCAGAAGGTTTCAACATATTGATTTGGTGCTCCCATACAACCTGGGTCTGCAATGATGCTTCCTTCAAAAGGTGGATGCAGCTTCCTTGTAAAGGTGGACTCGCCATCTCAAACAGGAAGCTTCTTCTTACAGACAAGGACTTGGTCAGCAATGAACCCGAACATGTAGTACAACACAAAAGATGTTTCCATCAAAACCAATGATGTCATCTTGACAACATCTACATGAACCAAATTTTATGAATGTAAGTCAAAGCATGCCGGAGTAATAGAGGTTTGTTTAATCCCTCCCACCCCATATGATAAAGATTCTTGGCTGAACAAGGGGCTGATAGGGGCGTTAACATTGATCTCCAGAGACAACGTAATGGCCAACATTTTCAAATTAATCCTTTGTTTTTCTTACACTAGAGTTAACATATCATATACAGTTAAAACTTAATAATACATTATCCCTATAGTGTACTACAATAGCTAAAAATAAGAAATACTTTTAACCATTTATTCATTTGCGCATAGTCTTCATCCAAATACAACGCCCTCTAGAGGTAGTTTATATGGCAATCAATGACGTCATCCTGACGACATATATATTAACATTTAATGTGTCAAGTTTTATTAATATAAGTCAAAGCATGCCTGAGTAATGGAGGTTTGTGTAATCCCCTCCCACCCCAAATGCTAAGAATTCCCGGTTGAATTTGACACGATAGGGGCTTAAACAATGAGCTCCAGAGACCCCTTAATAAAATATTTTCAAATTTATCTTTCGTTTGACATTTGAAACATCCTTGTGAAGTAAAACTTAATGATACTTTATCCCCGTAGTGATAACTAGTGTACTACAAAGGCTAAAAATAAGAAATAATTGTATACATTAATTCATGAGCGCATAATATGCATCCAAGTACAGCGCCCTCTAGAGGTAGTTTCCATGACAACCAATGATATCATCTTGATGACATGTGAATGAACATTTATTGTGCCAAGTTTGATTAATGTCGGTCAAAGCATGTTTGAGAAATAAAGGATTATTCAATATGAAGTGATATGGACGTCCAACTAAGCTTAATACCATGGGGCTAAAAAAGTGCCCCCAGAGATAGAAAATCCAAAAAAATTCTAAGTTAACACATTTTTGTGGTTACATTAGACATAGACAAACCCATTTAAGGCATAAATTAATTAATTTTTTGTTCTTGGTGGCAACAATAAAAAATAAATGATTTATAATGAGATTTTCTGAAAATCCCAATAATTTAAATATGCATAAAATACGTACAATTATAGCGCCCTCTAACGGTCGTTTTCACGAGAACCGATGACGACATCATGACGACATATGACTGAACATTAATTTAATTGTACCAAGTTACATGATAATAGGTGAAGACATGATGGAGTAATGGCGAGATGTTTGATCTTCTTCCACCCCTAGTGCTAAGAATTATCAGCATAAGCTCATTATACGGGTAAACAATAGTGGGCCAGAACAGATAGTGCAACCCAAAATTTTCAATGTTAACATCTTTTTTCGTGTTTAGGACATCCAAAGGAACAAAAAAATATCGGTGGCGGTGGGTTATGGGGGGGGGGGGGTGCACGGTAGACCCCTCCAGCCCACAGACTAATACTTTTCACAAAATTACAAGCTATTAGATCATAATTTATCAGATTGATATTCTGGTATTAATTACAATGTTGTACCTTCCCATTAATGATCAGCTTCTTTGCAAATTGTGCAAATTGAGTATTACATTTAGTACCTCCCAAGGTCATCATTATACTGCCCTCTTGTGGTTTTTAATGTAGCTTTCAATTCTAGTTTCCAAGATGTACATCCTCTATTTTTTCTGCTTACTTGTTCTTACAGACCTCAGGAGATTTCCTCCAAGATCCCTGTTTCCCGATTCAGAAATGTCATCTCAGTTAAACAGATGGTATGTAAGGATAAAACTTTAGGCAACCCTATGTTTTTTGTTGAAGCTATTAAAGAGGAGTTTCAAAGCTTGCCTGTGCATGAACAATATTCTGATAACTTTTATTAACTGACCGAACAACAGTTACATTTTAATAGTACTGTCCGTCAATGATGTCACAAACACTTCTGCTTCTACCATTACAATGCAAATACATTTTTTCTGGGGTCAACCCCAACAAACTATAACAAAAGAAAAAAACTGAAATACAACATTGTCAAATTTTAGATAACTTTGCTCTCCAGCCTCTTACAGGGGTGGATCCATGGTGGGGAAAAAGGGGGACATACAAAAAGTGTTCGCTAAATTTACATGCATGGCAATTATAAAAGAGGCACTTGTGGGGCATGCCCCCTTTTGTCTTGACCCCCCCCCCCCATGTTCTCCCAATAACCTTGTGTGATCCATTTTTCAGAGATGTCTGCTGTATGTACCTTATATCCTTTTTAAAATGTACGTTAAATACTTACTTGAATTGGCAGCCCTTCATATATCTTTATTTTGTGAGAGAAACAAGTGGAGAATATCTGCAATTGTAAAATGGGTGTTTATTCCTTGAAGCATGTCAAGGTTTAATCATGATTTAGAACAAAAACTCTATTGTATGGACACATATTTTATGGCAGCAAAGTTCACTGATTGTCGGAAATAATATGCTCCACAATACGTTGTTGCCCCACAATATGGCAGTGGTGTTGGTGAGTGACCTTTTAATCCTGTGTACAAGTGGTCAAATTGGGACATGAAATTTCCAAATCCAAGGATTATTTTAAGTTTGTGTTCTTGTGACAGGTGTGCAGGGATCCTCGCTTTGATGACCTTTCAGGAAATTTTAATGAAGCTGCCTTTGAGTCCAACTACTCATTCATGGAGGATGTGCACAAAAGAGAAATGAAGGTATTCTACCCAAATTAGTATAATCTTCATCACACCATAGCAGTCTAAATAAGATTCCTTGAATGAGTTAAAATTATTATATAGTCCGAATTCTCATTATACGCTCTACAAAGTCTATATACAATGGGTCAGTTGAACGAATACAACAAAAGGCAAACCTTGTATTCTACAAGCATTGTTTCAGTCTCATGGCCTTATATAGAAGAAGAAAAGATCATTACATGTAATTTGATACTTAAATTTGTATTGCTGTAACAGATCATTCCATTAGGTATTAGTAATCAAAAGGCCAAAAATGGCATAGGTATGTTTGAGTTCAGTAGTGGTTGATTGGAACTACATGTACTTGCTTATTACACCAATTTAAATTAAGAACAAAACATTAATTTAAAATAAAAACACTTGTTAAAGGGAAAGTGTACCATTGGTTAACTTCTTTTCAGCAGCATCTTACTTGGTAAATATAAAACAACTGACATGTGAAAGTTTCAGCTAATTTTGTCAGAAAATGGCGAAAATGCATTCAGAAATTTTAATCAACAAACATGAACTTGGTATTAAAACAGTCCATTATCAAAATTCTGATGTACGTTTTCTGGGAATAACATTTGACTATTCTTAAAATGGTAACACCACAGACACAAAGATTTATATTAGTGCCTTGAGTGCCTTTTGGTGGATATGTGCACTTTATAAATTACCATTATTATTATTTAAAGGCATTGATGCCATCCTCAACTTTACAACAACTAAGTTTAATGTAAAACAGATCTGTTATGATGTTTACTGTTTAAGAATATCAAAGGTATACACAGCCTTTAAGATATATTATTTTTAGTTCATAGGTTGATATGTGTTTTACCACTGTAAATTTTTCAATTTTTCAAAAACATTGAAATATCATCGACTGCAAAGGTTACAATAATTCTTGTCAAAACATTGATAAGCTTTAGGTAATCTTTAATAAGGGAATAACAGTTTGTCACGCTGTCATTACCGCAGTTAACGACTGCAGGGCTTCAATTTATAGGGATAATTAATATAGGGCTTTTTTTCTAAAATATAGGGCCAATATAGGGCTTCACAAGAAAATTATAGGAAAAAAATAGGAATTTTACAAATACAACAGCTACACAACAGTGCTTATTCGATTTTTAACACCATTTTCCATATGGGAAATCAAAAAAATATAGGAAATATAGGGACACTTGAAGCCCTGCCACTTGAAGCCCTATATTTATCCCTATAAATTGAAGCCCTGCGATTGGTTAACGACTGGTTTTGGGCGTGGTCAGGGGTGCTAAGGACCTCGCCGAGGTCCTTAATGCCTATGACTATACGCGCCCAAAACTGGTCGTTAACATGCAGTAAAGACCAAGTGTCAAACTGCTATTCCCATGCCCGTATCGATTTCGTTTTCAAAATGTAAAAAAAATGTAATTTTTGTTGAATAAAGCCACATAGAAATGGGCAAATTCACGTTTTGGGGACACACAAAACACTTCCAAAACATCTCTGTCACTCTGATTTGTTGAAATCCGCATAGTGCATTGCACAAAACATCTGGTGAACAGCTGTGTTCTGATTTTGATAAGCCAGCCTATAACCATCCGGTAATACATTCCCACGTGATTACATTTTGTCCAATCAGATTGTCTAAACTGTCTTGGCCACTTATGAATAAGAGAGAGTAAAGATTAATATGTTTTATTATGGTCCAGGGAATTATTTTGTTCAAAATTTGTTTTCAGAAATATGTGTGTGTTGTATAGCATTTTGCAATGTGTTAAATTGCAATTGTTCTGTGTGGTCTTTTTCTGTAATATTTTTTTTCTCATGAAGGAGGTGAAAAGTGATCTGCAGGACACCAAAACTGATAAAAGGAAGGAACAACTGCAGAGATTACTACAGAGAATGGTCAGTATCTAAAGTATTCATGTTCTTGTCTTGCTGTAGTTTTCCCTTGATGCAAAGTATGATCTTGGATATCATCTTATTCATTATGATGTCAGTGTTTAAGCTCTAGTTAATCTTGGTGAAACATTTGACTTATAAATTATGCTGTTTTAAATAAATGAATGAATTTATCTATAATTAATTTTTGCTATTGATTTAATTTTTGCTAGATAAACACAAATTTAAGACCCCTTCTTAATACCCACTTTGCAGGAGCAACAAGAGATTGAACGGAAAAAGAAACAAACAGATAAAGAGAGAGCCAAGGAACACAAGAAACAAGAGAAAGTACTGGTGAAGCAGGGCAAGAAACCATTTTTCCTCAAGAAATGTAAGTTGGTCATCAAGACCAGAGGGGGAGAAAAGGAAATTTTTCTGTGGGTAGAGAAATCTTGGGTAAACCAATAACTCTGTGCAATTCCAGGCCCTGGACAAGTCTTGGAAAAGTTTGTGACAAGGTTGCCATTTAAAATGTTAAAATTCTTGAAAATTCATTGCTGACCAGCATTACCTTTCCGTAATCATTCTATGCATTGTTGGAATCAAAATATTGCAGGAGCACATCTTGTTCAGTGACATAAATTTCTCAAATCATTACAGTGTGAACACTTCCATCAGTAGCTTAGTGATCCACTTATATACACAATAAACATAAAAAGCATGGCCTCCCGCATTTCGGTTTTGTTTTAGGATATTCAGTCCAAATATGAATCCCTGTCCACACCTCTTTGATACATAGTGTCCTGGGTTTTCATTTCAAAATTAAAAACCCTGGTATTTAATGTTTCCTTGTTGCTTACATTCAACAGCTGAACAGAAGAAAGTTGACCTAGCAACCCGCTACATGAAGCTGAAACAGAGTGGGAAATTAGACAAGCATCTTGCCAGAAAACGAAAGAAAAATGCCACAAAGGAGAGGAGACACCTACCAAATGTTCACTTACAGCCAACATGATAAGGAGATAATCTACTTGCTACATATGATAACAACCCCTGCACCCCATTTTTAAAAAGAAACCAAGGCAGGCATGTTGCTAGAAATTGGAACTAAGGGGGCACCAGCTGTATGTGGAGGGGCACGAATATTGGCTTTGTGCGTGGGAGTCCCCAACAATTCAAAAAAATTACATTGGCTGTCTAACCATACAGGAGGGGGACGTCGGCTGTTTCCCTGCCTGGGTGTTCGCCTGAACTGAACAGAAATTTTACATATGCCAAATTATGTATGTTGATCTCTTGGGGTGGGGGGGTTTGATATAAGAGCACCCCAGGTGGTAGTCTTGTTGAAACATAGATTCACAACAAGTCCGAAATACTACTAAGAACTAAGGTTTTAACTAGCTTAAATTGGTAACAATGTCAATCGCACTCATAACATTTAGGATTCTGGGGGATTATATGTGATTCTGGGGACACAAAATTTGGATGTTGAGATTTAGCAAACACCCAAATCTAGTCTAAATGACCATAAATGAATATCAGCTGTGCTGCATCATGATAATAATTTGTATGGGTTTTCCCCCAGCAATTTATTATTTGATAAATGGTTAAACAAATTAAAATTTATACAAGTTGATTGTTTATAATTAAAGGGAAGGGTACAACATTGGTAATTACCTGAAAGTTAAATTTATAGGTACAATCATACTGACAAAAATCTGTTGGACTGCAACTATTTGCTCAGTGTTTTCTGTAAAATGTGTGAATTTTTTCACATTTTACTTAGGATCAAAGTACTTTGTTTTTTAAATGCCTTTTTGTGCTAGAACATCAAACTGACGCACGCATAGTGGTTTCCCTGTTTTCAGGGGGAGATTCAACAAGTTTTCCAAGACTGTTTGATAGCAGTTTGTGGAGCAATGAATCGTGTTTCCAAACATTTAGTCTTGAACCAAGACTACATAGGGGTATGAATGTTAGCCAGATTTGTGAGGCTTCTCTTAGCCACCATACTTTGTGTCCAGGAAATTTGGTCTGGTTCCAATAACCGCATATACATGTATCATGTCTTTCACTGCTTGGCAAAAAAACAAAACAAAGTGTGTCAGTGCACTGATTTTGAAGGCGACCTATGACCAGAAACCGGAGATCATTTTTGGCATAAAAAAAGTTGACAACTTTTTCTAAATTCTCTTCTTTCTCCACGATGATAGCATTTCAGACGTATATGTAATACATAACCAAGATGATTGCTACGTGTACCAACTATACACCAATTACGTTTTTGGATAATTTGGTATTTTACCACTTGAGGTTGTACATGCACCTTCCCGTCAAATCTTATTTGTAAGTAATTCACTGCCCTTTTAAAAGACAAATAAGAAAAAACACGGAATATGTATCTTTTAATTAGCAACAATTAATGGGGTATGTGCCAATGATATACATATTGAAGATATGGTAGCCACCAAAAGGGCCTATGAAGTGCTATTCATGTCAATGAAATATCCATGCTTTTGGACAATTTAAACAAAAATGAATGTTTATTTTTGACACAATAAAGGCTACTTCTCTCCTTTCAAGAAAGGGAGATTTGTAAAAAATCCTGAGAAATCACAGGCCTCCATTAGTATAGACAAAAATGCATTAAACAACAACAAATTACAAGGTAGAAAAGTGGGGTCAACATCGATACAGAGTTGTGCATGATATTTTTAAGTAAAAAGCTTCCTATTTCCTATACTTTTATGTATGGTTGAATCATTCTTGTAGTATAAAGGAGATGTAAATGTTACACTTTGTACATTTAGTACCCATTCAATGACTTGACAACTCGGGGAGATTACTAATGACAAGAAATGCAGCTCCAGTTGGTTCTTAGTGAGTTGATGTATTGGAACCACATTTAATTGTTCAAACCCCTAATGTTGAACCATTTGCATTCAACTAAAAAAAATAATAATTGCATACATTTCAACTAAGGCTTGTGAGCCAAGGGCTGCAAATACCATCTGGATGGACTAAATCTGTCATATTTTCTACTTGCAAAAAATTGGTAGCTTAGTGTTAGTTTTCAAATGTTTTTTGCTGTTTAAACTCGTTCAGTAAACCACTCCTATGACTGTTTAATGATGGCTTACAGAAGTAGCCTAAAATGTTCCCAAAACTAATTAAGCTAAATGGCTTTTTTCAAACAGCCGTTGTACATGTTTCATAATTTTATAACATCTTCCCGTTTTAAAGGGTTAAATAATGATTGGTTAGTGTTTGGTTGCCATCTATTGTAACCCCTAAATATTGTTTTGAAGTTTTTTGGAAGAGTATTAATTTCACCCAAAATTTAAAAAAATATTTTATATTAATTCAAAAGGGAATATGGATTTGGGAAGTATCTTTATCAATTTTTGAAAAAGGTGAATTATGAGCATGTGGACTAAAGCAGTAATACACATGGTTTTGATGTCAATGTAATACTTCGGAATTTCCTTCCCAAAGTCAGCTTTTCTCAGGGAAAAATGGAAGTCTAAAGGCCACTGACTGCGTTAATTCTGATTTCGTTGGTGGATTGTATTGACACATAGCATATACAACGGTTGTTTTATGTTGCTGTAACTGTTTTTGGACAAGGCTTAGCAAAAAAATTGCTTAAAATGAGTACCAAACTTCCGTTTCAGCAAGTCTGTCATATTTTGGGGGAATGTTCATATTTTTTCCCAACAATAAAGCATATAAATGGATTAGTCCCTCCAGATGGTACCGAAAAATTGGCTGGCTTATGGACTATTTTACATGAAAATCTACAAGTACAATAGTACACTTATATTTGAATAATACAATGTATGTATGTATATATATATATATATATAATACACTTCACAAAATGCTGGTTTACCAAGACATTACATGAGATCTTGCCATACATATTCAAATGGCACCAAGGTCATACTTTAAAATAATACAAAAGTGAAGCAAAATGTTGATATCAACAGGTTTTTTTTTGGTGAATAATTGTGAATAATTTTGAAATTCCTTTTTTTGCTTAAATTAAGTATGAACTCTGTTCAAGTCCGTTTCATTTTAGTTATGATGGTGATTTGTGAACAGTGGCCACTAAAATCACACTGAACCTTCACCCTTACGATACCAGCAGTCCACCAATAAGAGTTTACATACAGCTTTTTTTTTTTAAATCAAAATCATTATGGGTAGCATCAGAAGTGTATTACCTACATGAAGTGTTGCCACTCGTGTACTAACCTTGTCCACGGCATAGTACTCCAAGAACAATGGATTTGGGCCATTCATGACGTATTGTTCCACAGACTGACACGCAAGGTCTCAAAAAGAAGCAGTGCAATCTGGGAGATTTACAGTGTTTGAGAGAACTGTATCTCGCACGCACTGCTCCTTAGAGTTTGTGCATTATCCCCACAGCTGATGGTTCGATTGCGTCTAGTTCTCTAGGAACTAGCTTCACATAGCCCTGTGCGTATTTGGAGTACAATGCCATGGTATGGATTACAGTAGGTAACAGACTTCTGGTATCGTGAACCATCCACTACACATGACCACTTGCTCCTAGCACATGGAGATTTATCCAACATTTTGATGATCACTACCTGCAATCAGGAGAGAATTTCACAGAACCTATGTGCAATTCTAACATGACCACTGCTGACAGCCACTAATACTGTTCATAGCAAACAAACTACTGTAAATGTACAGCTGCCCTTGTGAATATTCACAATTGAGAATTAGCCAGTTTTCTTTTTGTCACTGCAATTTTATGAACTCTTTGAACTCTTTAAGCGCTACAAATGGAGTAATTCATCACATTATGTTCAGGCTTCTGGTCATACAATACATAATAAATGGCTAGTCGTTGCTTTAAATTCCACAAAATGCATCCTAACGAATAGAATACACAAGAATATTGAAAGGTAGCTTATCAATGCTGCCCCCAATTGTCCACGTTATTCTATTAGGATGTATTTAGGAGCACGCAGTGGTTTCAGAATTTGTAGTACACCCAAGGTATTTTAGAGTCAAACTGAAATTCACTGTAGCCTGATGACAGGGATAATAATGTAAAAAGCGCCTTGAGCATCTCATGATGAAGTAGGTGCTATATAAAAATCCACCATTATTATTTGTAGCATGCTGGTAAAAATGTTAAATCTCTCAGGATTTGATAGTCCATTGTTTGTATCATGCACAGCTTACAGAAGCAAAAAACAAATGGTTTTTCAAAAGGCCATACAATTACAACAGGGATTGAAATTTAAGAAGCATCCTAAATAAAGGCCATCATTAGCACCATAAGGTATTTGATACAATTCATACAAATCAATATTATTCTGGTGGGAAAAGAAAGTTAAAATAATTAATATGTAAACAATCCATTTAAAAAAAATAGGGTTGAGATTCCTCACAAATTTGTATAGTTTTCAAGTATATAAATCATCAACAGACATTATCTAAACGGAGAAACTGCAATGGGAATACAATGTACTGTAGCACAGCTGTATTTTCTTAAGATTGAAATACATTACAGGGTTGACAATTGATTTAATTTTTGCCCTAGGGTTGACAATGTTTTTCATAATATGTTTAGTGTACAGACAGTCCTTTTCAAGAACATGAAAGATTTGAACAGCACTGATCTGATAAATGCTATTTGACGCTATGTCATGGCCTTTAGTTTACATACATGTTCCCCCCCCCCCCCCAAAAAGCGAACACCTTTCTCATGACACTCCATACTGAGTTAAAGGGCTTGGTTGTTTACTATAAGCT
The DNA here is from genome assembly GCA_029582265.1 of Zoroaster sp. YZ-2022. Classification (NCBI taxonomy): domain Eukaryota; kingdom Metazoa; phylum Echinodermata; class Asteroidea; order Forcipulatida; family Zoroasteridae; genus Zoroaster; species Zoroaster sp. YZ-2022. The sequence goes on along the minus strand of CM055821.1, from coordinate 10,816,232 downwards.
TGGGCGATAACACAATAATATCGAATATCGCGATACCTTCTTTTTTTTTTAAATTACAATGTTGATAACTTTTCAAGTTATCGAGTTATCAGCAAATTGTGATGAAAAAAATATATATCGGGATTAAAAAATATATCACAACTAAAAAATAAAAATTGCGATTGTGAGTCAAGTCAGAAATTCCATGGAAACAAAAAGCAAACTACTTCAGTGAGATGTTGCATCACAAAGGAGCCGCCCGACGAATTTGCCAATGTCTCTCAGCTAAGTGTTGGCGATTTATTGTGATGCTTAGAGGGGTACATACCTGTGGTTATCAGCCCTAAAGCAATCATGCATGTATAAACAAAAAAATAATCACGATACTATCGAAAATCACGATATACGTTTGACGATATAAAAGCGATATCGCCCAAGCTTAGTTTACTATAACATGATTCACAGAAATTAAGCATAGGCCTACCTACTGAAGTCGTTTAGCAAACATTACTTATCTCTCATACCTTCCCTTTAACTAGCAAAAGATTTATTCCAGTAATGATTTGGAAAATTTTACAGTTTAGAGACTTTCATGATGAGACTTAATAGGGGTTATGGATATGGTTAAGTAAAACAATTTAAATTGTAGTATGTATTTGCATCAACTCAGAATTATCTTTATACATTTTTAAATGCAATACCTCCACTTGTTCTCCATTGGAGTACAATATCAAAAGCAATACATGGAATACATTAATATCTAAGTACTTACAGTAACTATTTTCAGACCTATTACATGTGTAGTTCAGTGGTTTTTTGTCTAAAAATAATTTGAAAAAAAAAAAAAAAAGTTTACACCTCAATATTTAAACATTATATGAATGAAACTGTTATAAAGTATTTTTTATTTGAAACTCATGTTGCTCAAACTTAAAATTATTTACATTACACAGTTCCTACTTCAGTTATTAATACTTAAATTACTTTATAAAATGTATCAACTCAAACCCTTAGTTTTAAACTTGTGTACAAATGGAACCTCCTGCACTGCAACTTGAATGAATTATTTGCTGCCTTTACAGTTTCATATATATCAATACACGATTTTGAGATTGTTGTATGTAGAGGATGATTACATGTGATATTTTTTCATAGGCCTTTACACGTAAATTGCAGTGTACATTTTGGGAAGCCCAAATAATATCAGTAAAGTGTACAAGTCTGTAGGGAATTACCACACGCACTCTCCTTATGCAACAATCTCTAAAGAAGTTTTGTTTATTAATATAACATCAAGGAAACAGTGACTGTCCCTCCCCAAAAAAGCATTTATAAATGAAACTCAAGACTTCAGATAAATAAACAAAAGTTTGTGTTTTGAATCTCTTTGAAAAAGGCTGCAGGTACTTATTCAATTTCTTGAATATTGACTTTCTGACAAATCTTTCTTAATTCCACTACAATTTCAAACATGGCAAGAATTAAATGCATTTCCATTTACGACCACTGAATACATTTTTCACTCCAAAGAAAAATATTTCGAAGTGTGTTAATAAATTTTCATTCACTGATGAAAATCATTCAGTTTTCCTTCATCAATGATGTTTTCCTGCCCCTATTATTGGTGGGTCATCAAGGCATCTTGTTGACAGCCTGCCATCTATCTAAATGGCTAATAAGTCACTTAACTTAATGCTCAAATTATGTATTTACTGGTGTAAAGTTGATGATGGTATCAAACATCCCTTGAAATCTTAACATTTAAATAAAATTAGTAAACAAATTTCCAAAGTGAATTTTTGTCCTGCAGGGAAAAAACCTCAATGTTAGAATGAATACAAAAAATCTGAATGAATTTTCATTATTTTCTTGATAACAACACAACGTTATAAGCTTAACATTTCACAGATTGGTTGTTTAACCCTAACCTCACTGAATACTACAAAATACTACTTGAGTAAACTGCAGTATGGAGTACTTTTACTACACTGGTCTATGAGAATTGAGTAGTATTTTGTAGTACAGTGTACTGGACCCCAAATGAATGCCTAGGACGTTAGGGTTAATGTACATACAAGTGTATCTTGATTCAAATTAAGTGTTTACTTTGAGAAGCAGAAGCATGTAAAATGATATTCATTGTCTCATGTCATTAGGGGTGATGATATTGAATTTTTTTGATAGTAGATTATCAACAGCCATTATATCGTCGATATATCGTATCATTACCCAGATTTTTAAATACATGAAAAAATGTATGTATCTTACATTAATGACACTGGACACCGAAATATGAACTACTTTTACATGCAAGTTCTACAGGGAAGTTGTGTAGGTAATAAACAGTTCTGAAAATTATCAAAAATTCAATCAAATGGCTCCAAAAACGAGCAGAGTTCTTTGATTTTTGCCGCTTGGTGCGACAAACATTTCATAAAAAAGAACTTGTGACATCCATAAACAAACCTGTGGTTTATGAATGCCTGCGTCCCCCCCCCCCCCCAGAATTGAGAATGAAATTTTGGAATATTGTCAATACATGTATGTACATGTAGATATCTTAAAATCCATGACCGATTTAGCCGATAATTTTTGGAATATTGTATCATTACGATATTATTGTGATATCGTCCACCCCTAATGTACATGTACATGTACATGTACATGTATTTTCCTTTCAAAGTTCAACATTTAAAAAAAAATACATTTGAATAAAATAAAAATGTTTTAACCCTAACCCACTACCTATTTTGGCTAAGAAACTTCAACAAAATTCAACACCATGCAGTAACACTACCACCCAACTGTTGGACCCAGCCCCATGTAAAGTATCCCTGTCTGGGCTATACAGTACCGAGTCCATCAAAATACAACAAAACCAGCTGTTAGGGTTTTAATGGTTTGGGGTTCGGGTCTCCGTGCGTGGCAGCATTTTTCTTTTTCTTTTTTTTTTGCTTTGAAACGATGTCCAATTGCAGCCAAAATTGCTGGATCGATTGGAATTCTGCCATGCTGTGCTTTAAAGAACTTTTTCACATTGGGGTATGAACGTTTTTCTGATTTGTGAGGCCTCTCTTAGCCACCATACTTTGTATATGGGAAATTTGGTCCCCGCATATACAATGTATAACGTATTTCCCTGTTGGCAAAAAAAAAAGATGGCAAAAAAAAAACGCGTCACCGCAACAATTTTACAGCCAACTGATGACCAAAAACCGGACTTTTTTGGCTTTAGGGTTAATAAATGTTTTTAACTGATTTCAAATTCACCACAATGATTTGACAGGATACTAATGTACATGCATTAATTGAAATTTCAAATTATAAAAGTTTAAAAAAGCAACTAAATTATTTATAATTACTTTACTCATCTACTGCATATGTATGATTTTACAGGTTGTATGTCTTAAACTGAGTGGAGTATACATGTACATACTTACAAAAACAAGAGTGTACGTGCCACACAAAGGCAATGTACAACAATTTTCTATGAAAAATTGTAGATGATTATTCTTTCCACAATACGTTGATGACTATTTGACCCCATTCTGCAGGAGGACCATTTTCCTTGACACAACTTCAACAGCAGAAGGGTCCAGGTATCCCCTAGAGATGATCAACTTCAGAGCCTCAACATCATTAACAGATTTAAGTGCATCTAACTGGTTGTGTAATAGTTCATTTGCTGCAACCCTTTGACCCTCAGGGTTGCTCCATACCCTCTCTAGGACACCAGTCTGAGTGATCTTGAGGAGTATCTCACATGCTCTTTTCTCTAAGGTCTGTTCCTTTCTTTTCCGTTTCTTGCGTAGATTTTCCTTTCGGCGCCGCTTCAGCCTTCGGATTTCGGCTGCAGCAGCGGACTCTTGGGTAAAGTTCTGCCTCAGATGGGACAGTGTCTGGTTAATGCAGGCCCTGGTAGTGATAAGGCTGGTGTACAAATAGTCAACTCGAGAAAAGCACTGCTCAAGAAATTTGAACTCATTTTGACATGGTTCCATATTCATGTTCCTAGACAGAAGATTTCCCTTTCTGTGTAAGAGCTCTGTTCTTGATGTTGTAACCCTGTTGACCATTGAATCCATAGCTTGAACTGTGGCCTCACACCTCTTTACATCTTCACTCTTTGAATTTGTTGGAATTGTCTTGTAACGAGTAACATTCTGAGCCACTCCACTATTTGGGTTGGACATCAAATTCTTTACACGTGTTTCAAGTGTTGTCACATTGTTGTGAGTCTCCCAGCGCCATCTCTGCTGCTCTGTGACATAAGCCTTGAACTCACTAATTCCATTAAATTTCTTGAACTCGTCCTCAAAGAGCCGTCTGGCTACATCATTTGTGAAATTTTGTCTTTCATTCATTGGCTTTGACACAGTAAAGTCATCCAATGATGGCAATGAGGATGTATTCAGAGATGACATTGCTGACTTGGCTTTAGACTTTACTGGAGGAGCATTTGAAGCATTGGAGGCACTTGAATCACGAAGTGCAATGGGAAAAGGTAAGCCACTTGTCACTGGAGGAGTGCTTGAACTTGGCATGTTACTGGTGATTGGTTGTGAACTAGTACCGGTTTGGGTGCAGCCAGTAACTTCACAACTGATGGTACCTGCATGGCAGCTGGTAACTGTATGTGTGTTGGTACACGGATTGTTACTGTTAACTGGCAAGGATGTATTAGGTGGCAGTGTACTGGTAACTGGCAGTTGCTGTGTTGGAGTTGTGTTTGTGTGGGATGGAGTGACAACGTGCTGAGCTGAGGTTGTAATAGACTTTGACAACGATGCCTCAGGATGCTGAAATGGAGATACATTGGGTTGATGTGGGTTGGCATACAGTCCTGATATACATGTATATGGATGGGCCTGAGACATTACAGTGGCTGTAAATGGTCCAAGTGGGGATGCTCTGGGCTGAGGTGGTGAGATGACAGACCCTGAATGGTCAGTATATGGCCCAGGAGAGCAAACTGGTCCAGAGTAAGATGGAACTGGTTGTACAATAGATGCATTTGGTTGATGCAATTGGCTGCATGTCATGTTTGTTGCTGTGGCAGCCATACTGGTCATTGTGGACGGCCCAGCTGATGAAAATCCTCTAATAGGAAATACTATTCTTGGAATACCTTGGCCTGTGGATTAAGTATAACAAGTACAATATGGTTAATAAAATTGTGTTTTTCTTTCATTTATAGAGGCCAACAGCTATCCAGACAATCAAAATAAAAGGCAATGTTTTCTTCCCATCTTTCACCAGATTCTAGCATTAACCTTATCAAAGCCAACATGCCATTTTACACATTGGAAAACATCATCATAATATGTATGATCATACACTTATCATCAGTATAGTGTATTATTAGTATTGTCTATATACCTAACATGACATGCTTATTAAAGAATGATGCAGATACATGTATATGTACCTTTGGCTTTGCATTTTCCTGAAGAACTGAATGACCAGTTACATAATGTTGTCTATAAAGTCATGCTTGTTACAAAAGGTTTTGGGAATGTTAGTGCTTGTAAAACTGGGTGTCCAAATTATTTACTTACAAAAACCTACATACACACATTACGCAAATGTTACACTAAACTTGTCAGTTTGCAGATTTCAACGAAGGCAGCCATTTTAATTTAATTCAGCTTGCACAGAAAACAATTTTGTGATGGCTGTTTGATGTGTGCACAGACTTTTTATTTTTGTGCGGTGACATAAGCATGCAAAAATACAACAAGTCTGTGCACACATCAAACAGCCTTTGTAAAATTGTTTCGCACACAGGGCCAAATGAATCAAATCAAAATGGCCACCTTCGTTGAAATCTGCAAACTGCCGAGTGTAGTGTAACATTTCGATCCCATGTCACGAAATTTATATGTAAGTAAAATCAGCAGGTTTTTTAGCTGAAGAATGTCGTATTCAACAGCCACTTTTTCTCATTCATTCTAACCAATAATGTAATCTTACCTACCCAGTAAGGTGGAGAACATATGGATGATGATGGACATATACTTCAAATTATTCCAGGATATTTAATTAATGAAAAATCAGGCATTTTTGGTATACAATGACTTCCTCAGTCATGTCAGTCTAATCTTTTAAACTCCATTAGTGATCAACACGGTCATTGTACATGCGCAGTTTCAACTACAATAGTATTCTTCTGAAGGGGAGGACTTTTTTAGAAGGGAAATGAAGTCCGTAAATCATCATAAAAGTGGATTTTAAAGATCAATAGAACCCTTTTATAACTGGTTAAGGGTTGAAAAAAATATTTAAAAAAAACCCCTTAAAAGTGGCGGTTGGATACTACATTTTTTTCCTTTCAGCCACTTTGATAGTTCAACATGTATGGAACGTATTTAGTACTGTATATATCAAAATAGTTGCAAATATCATCAATTTGAGCACTAAGAATGTACAAAATCGAGACTGTTAGCATCAATGGAATAAGTGTGTGGCTAAGGATCCAGGTCCATAACAAACTAGTGGGGCTACATGCACATATGCAACTTAATCGAATTCCCTTTAAAAAAAAACATTTTCCAAATAGGAAGGTGGCCTAATTATCTCAGACTTGGGATAAATATAGTCCAAAAAGCATGTCAAGTGTATTAAACTAATGTTAGGCAGGTGTTGCATATTTTTCAGTGATTTCTCTGTAGGCTTGGGTCGTTCCACAATTTCTGGAGCCGGTCCGGTTAAAAAAAAAACTTGGTTCCGAGTCGGAACCGGTTCCACAAGATTAAAGAAATAACAAAACATACAGTCTATTCAAACTTTGTTGCACCTTGATGCAATGGAGTTTCAAGTTTCAACCGCAAATGCAGTGACGATCATGTTGTTAATGTGTTTCAGAAATATTATACATATTGCAGGGGTGTATGGGGTGTCAGGGAGGGGTAGTAACTCTGCAGGGTTGTACCTCTGTTGGGGGAACATGTCGTACATGTCGTACTCTTCAGAGTAGTTCGTCCGTTTTGGTCCTCACCTGACACCCAGCTCTCACCTGTGGCTCCCCGTAGCTGTTTGCGTGCAACAGCGGCCACACCCCGGGTAACGGCTTCGACTGGCCGGCAAAACCAGGTGAGGGTAGCCGATGGGTCTAAAAACCCTCGGTGAGTTAGGGCTTGTCTACCTAATCATGAAGACTGACCCCGGCGGACTGCGCGGATGAGACCATCTTGGTTCAACGGGCCGGAAGGCGGATTCAGCAAAGCGCTGTGGAGCGTTTAGGGCTCAGTGAAACACGAAGGACACTGATGGCCATCCACTGCATCCCGTCTCATCTCCTGTCGTCGACTTTGTCTTGCCATTGGATATAGATGGGCCGGGACAAGAGAGTGAGGTTGACGTGCTGTGCAACTCTCCCTCACTTAAATCCAATTCACGTGCAAGTCAAGACATCACAAACCTCAGTCTTACCAACCTCTACCCCCAAATTTCCCCCAAAAAGTCCTGTGGCGATGGACGAGTGACGAAGCAGCAGGTGTGGATACACTGGGAGTTGTAGCCACAAATCCACACACAGGCGGCCCAGGGCTTTGGGTCGCTCTCTTCTGAAGCTGAAGCAGCAGCAGAGTTCGGCAGCCCCCTGGGTGTCTGAGCAGCCCTTTTTAGGATTCGCTTTGCTCACCTCCTTAGCCCGAGGAAGGGGGCTAGAAAAGGTGCCCTAAAAATAGCCTGCTTCACCTTACCCTGGCCTGCATGCCGCGGCAGGCGGGGATCCCATTCCTGCGGTCGAAACACACAAAAGAAAACAACAGTAACATCGCTCACCTTTGGCACATGGAATGTGCGAACGCTCATGGACAGCTCCTGAGCAGACAGACCAGAGAGACGGACAGCACTTGTGGCAAGAGAACTTGGCAGGTACAACATTCACATTGCAGAATGAGACCAGGTTCGCCAATGAAGGTCAGTTGACTGAAGTCGAAGCAGGATACGCCTTCTTCTGGAGTGGTCGCAGCAGTGAGGATCGCCGTGAAGCAGGAGTTGGTTTTGCTATTAGATCCATTCTGATCAGCAAGCTCACCAGCTCCCCCAAAGGAATAAACGACCGACTCATGATTCTGCGGCTCCCGCATAAAGGAAAATGCCATACCACCATCATCAGTACATATGCTCCCACAATGACAAACCCAGAAGAGATCAAAGACAAGTTTTATGAAGACTTGGAGGCTCTCATCGAAGGCGTACCAAAGGAGGACAAACTCATTGTTCTCGGAGACTTCAACGCCAGAGTGGGCACAGATTACCAGACATGGGAAGGAGTCATTGGGAGCAACGGTCAACGGTCTTGTGAAAGTTAGTGCTTGTAACGGTCAACGAGCAACAGCAACGGTCTTTTACTTCTTAAGTCATGTGCAACCCATGACCTTCTTATCACTAACACAGTCTACCGCCTGCCCAACCGCAGCAAGACATCTTGGATGCATCCACGCAGTAAGCACTGGCACCTGATTGACTATGTCATAGTCAGGAGAAGAAACAGGCAGGATGTTAGAGTGACGAAGGCAATGTGTGGCGCAGACTGCTGGACTGATCACTAGACTCATCCTCTCAAAACTCAACCTGCATATCCAGCCGAGACGGCGGCCACAGGGGAAAAAGGCAAACAAGCGACTCAACATCAGCAAGCTAGAACAGCACTCTGTACGACAGAACCTCAGTGAGGACTTGGACAGCAAGCTAAGCCAGCTCGACCTAGGAGCAAGCGGAGCAGAAGAGGACTGGGCAGCTTTTAAAGACCTGGTGTACAACACCGCACTCACTCATTTAGGCCATAACATGCGTAAACACCAAGACTGGTTCGACGAAAATGATGAGGAAATCCAAAAGCTGCTCGATGAGAAGCATGCATCCCACAGAGCATATCAGCAGGATAACACCTCTGCTTCTAAGAAAGCAGCCTTCAACTCCACCAAAAGCAAGGTGCAAGCAAAGCTCAGAGAGATGCAGGACTCCTGGCTCAGCAATAAGGCAGATGAGATACAGCAGTATGCTGATACTAACAACTCAAAGCGCTTCTACGATGCCCTGAAGACCATCTACGGGCCAAAGTCCTCCGGAACATCACCACTGCTCAATGCTGACGGGACTACCCTTCTCACTGACAAGAACACAATCCTGGAAAGATGGGCAGAACATTTCAGCAGTGTCCTGAATAGGCCTTCCTCTATCAATGCTGAAGCCATCACTCGCATGCCTCAAGTCGAGGTCAACACTTCTCTGGCAGAGTTTCCAACAGAATTAGAGGTCTAAAAAAGCGATGTAACTCCTTTCAAATGGCAAATCACCAGGCTCTGATTCTATCCCAGCTGAAATCTACAAGGCAGGGGGACCAGTCCTTATACAGAAGTTCACCAAGCTCTTTCAGACCATGTGGCAGCAGGAAGTTGTCCCCCAGGAGCTCAAGGATGCCTCTATTGTCCATCTCTACAAGAGTAAAGGAAACAGGCAGTCCTGTGACAACTACCGGGGGATCTCTCTCCTTGTCATCGCTGGCAACTTCCTTGCAAGAGTCCTCCTTAACTGCCTTATCCAGCACCTGGAAGATGGCCATCTGCCACAGAGTCAGTGTGGCTTCAGAGAGGGCCGCGGAACTGCTGACATGATCTTTGCCGCACGTCAACTTCAGGAGAAGTGCCAGGAGCAGAACAGGGACTTGTACACAACGTTTGTAGACCTGACAAAGGCCTTCGACACAGTTAGTCGTGCGGGGCTATGGAGGATCATGGCAAAGTTTGGCTGCCCAGAAAAGTTCATCAGTATGGTGCGACAGTTCCACGATGGCATGCTTGCTCGAGTACTGGACGATGGAGACATCTCCGAAGCTTTCCCAGTCACTAATGGAGTCAAGCAGGGCTGTGTACTTGCGCCCACACTGTTCAGCATGATGTTTACCGCCATGCTGTCGGACGCCTTCTGCCATGATGACGAAAGTGACATCAAGGTCAGAATTAGGACTGATGGCAGACTCTTCAACCCATGGAGGCTCCAGGCCAAGACCAAGGTATTAGAGGATTCAGTGCGCGATTTCCTGTTCGCAGACGACTGCGCACTCAACGCCACCACAGAGGCCCAGATGCAGCAGAGCATGAACTGCTTCTCAACTGCCTGTGACAACTTTGGGCTCACAATCAGTACCAAGAAGACGGAGGTCCTGCACCGCGGAAGCTGTGTGGAACCAGCCATTACTGTCAAAGGGCAAACCCTGACATCTGTTGACAAATTCACATACCTCGGCAGCACACTCTCCAGATCTGTGATCATCGACAACAAAGTTGACTCGCGCATTGCCAAGGCTAGATCAGCTTTTGGACGGCTTCGTGGAACAGTGTGGTACAGGAGAGGCATCAAGCTGACCACAAAACTGAAGGTATACAGGGCAGTTGTACTACCTTCACTGCTGTATGCCTGTGAGACATGGGACAGTCTATGAACGTAATGCCAGAAAGCTAAATCGCTTCCACCTGAACTGCCTCAGAAAGCTGCTGAAGATCACTTGGCAAGATAAAATCCCAGACACAGAGGTCCTCTCTCGAGCTGAGCTGCCAAGCATCTATACTCTGCTCAGAAGAGCCCAGGTCAGGTGGGCTGGCCACCTTGTCAGAATGCCTGATACACGCCTCCCCAAGAAACTGTTCTATGGTGAACTGGCGGAGGGAAAACGCTCACAAGGTGGACAGAAAAAGTGGTACAAGGACACTATCAAGGTCTCAGTTAAAAGCTTTGACATAGCCCCCGACACGTGGGAAACCCTTGCACAAAACCGCCCCGCCTGGCGAAACCATACCATCAGAGGTGCCACCCTCTATGAGCAGAGCAGGATAGCAGAGGCCCAGAGGAAACGTGAGCTACGCAAGTCTAGAGCCATGTCCTTATTAACTGTTTCAGCAGACCACTTGTGCCCGACCTGTGGCAGAACTTTCCATGCTCGTATTGGACTGATCAGTCACAGCCGGACACACCGCACCCAGTTTTCCTCCATGTGATGTCCTTGGTCATCGTCGAGTACGACGGATGAACAACATATTGCAGGGCCAACATAAACAGATAGGCCACGTTCATTATTGTATTATACACTTTACATTCTAATTGTATAATGTCAGTGACCATGTGTTATTTCAACTGTAGGCCTGTGTAATTCATTGTTGGGGGCCAACATTAATATGCAAATAGCAATGGTATGGGGCCATTTTTATTCATATTTCATAGTAGGGGCCAGGGGGTGGAGCCAACGTCTTGCAAACAGTGATGGGCTCTGTAACATGCATAATAAGTGGACTTATCCACACTTGAATCGAGCCACATGTGAGCCGCATTCATTCATTTTTATCCCCCATTTCTGGGCCAGGTTAGGCTGCGCATGCGTTTTGGAGAGCTTCAAAGAACCATTCAATGAACATCATAAAATATTTGCTGTCAAGGTTTTGATTTAGGGCAGTTTTCTATAAACAGAACAAAGGGAACCCAGGAATGGTTTAACTTGATGACAGACCTCTGTGGACAGACGTAAATGTATAAATAAAATCAATAAATAAATGTTAAACAACTTCCAAAGAGCTTTTTTTATGGGGTTTTACTATTAAGTTATTCCAATAGTTATTGTTACAATGGAAACGATGAGTTAATAGACAAAATGCACTTGTTGTTTAATGTTTATTCACTAAGGATATATATGAGAAGTGAAGTAAGGGGCTGTAAATTTGAAGACAAAATGAAAATATGCAAAAATAAAATTGTATTACTTTCAATTTAGGCTTGGCATCCGTTAAAATATTTAATGTTTATTTGCTAAGGATATATGACAAGTGAAATAAGGGGCTGTAAATTAAAATAAGCTGGCAATACTCCATCTTTTTTAACATTCTTGTTTCAGAAAAATAAATAAATAAAATTAAATAAATAAATAAATAAATAAATAAATGCCGACGTGCGGGTCTGAGGCGACACACGTGAAGACCAGAAACTGGAGACTTTGGTATTTGTAAAAGGGTTTAAAAATAATAGTTAAAAACAAAATAATTCAATGGACCGATGTGTGATGTGTGATTTCATATATAAAACAAGCTTTAATATGTGTACTTTTCTGTGTAGTTATGACACATTGTCATGAAGTAATGTGAAAAGTGTCACATTTTTGGGCTTCAGCAGAGAGCGTTTGGCTGTGACGATGTTGATCGCGACACTAAACAACCACTCGGATGGCACGCTCATCGCTGGGATGCAGAGAAACAGCCTCGCTAATTCACTGAGTGCAGGATAGCGATGACTGTTCTATTGGGGGTGTCGTCTTCATCTTCGTCCCCAAATACGTCATTGAACAGAACGGCCATGTTTTTGCATTTCTTCGGAGCTGTTGGGGTTTCTTCTTCCACCTCTATGCCTTCAGCAGTGGTGGGTTCTGCTGACTCCCCTCCTTGTTGCTCGTTGATGATTTCAGTTGCCCAAGCTTTGACCAAGTCGTGAACCCTTGCCTTCATAGCAGCACCCTGAATGAATGTTAGACACTTGTAACGGCCATCCAAGAAGCTTGGTTGTATTAGGACATTTCTGGTAGCCTCGTTCCCATAATAACTGCTCAGTTTCTCTGCCATGGCCCTCTTCATTTGTTGAATCTCAGCAATGTCGTCTTCCTCTGCTTTGAAGTACCCTTTCAATATATGTAGGATACCGGAGATCGTCACATATATTTCTCCAGAAAAAGACTTATCTTTTTCATTGGCTCCAAAATGTGAACTATTTATTCGACAATGGTGACGAGCAATGGGGCACAAGCATATCATGGATTGAACCCCATCTGGTATCAACATCTTGTATAAATTTATGTGATGACAGTGCTGCCTGCTCCTTGGTGAGTGTGTACTTGGCCATAGCAGATCGATGTACAAATTCAACTAACTTTGAACATCTTGCCAACGCAGTATGGACACCGCGGCTTTTTAATCCAGCCTTCACTACAAGGTTAAGCGTAGGTTCAAAGCATGGGATGTTGGGTAGTTCCATCACTTCATGCACTGCCTTGGTGATATTGGATGCATTCTCAGTAACAATTGTGCTGATCTTAGACAAGGTTCCACTGTTCAGTGATTGAATCTAGTGACTCCGCGATGTGAGTGTTGTCATGTGGTGGGGGAGTTCTGAGTTTGCAATTGTGTAACGACCCATCTTCCACTCAGGTAAAATAAAATGCGCCGTCATGCCTATGTATTGGTCTGATGCAAGGCTCGTCCACATATTCATAGTTAGGGTGACGTACTTGGCTTCCGTGAGAGCTGGAAGAATTTTTTCATTTTTAACCTTGTCATACAACTTTGGAATGAACACCGATGAAAAGATTTTCCTTGATGGCAGAGTGTAGCGAGGGTCAAATACCTGCAGCATTTCTTTGAAGCTCTTCTCCACAGTATATAGGTGTTTCATACCACATACAAGGTTAGTTGGTGACAGCCCTTGTCAGTTGTTTTTGCCGATCTGATGACGAACGTGACCCTGTTAATAAAAAAAAATAAAGAAACATAATTTAATGTAGAAACAAAGGCAAATATTATAAAAAGGCCACCTCTGTCAGCCAATTTTTGAAGAATGTTCATAAATTTATAGGTGCGTGCAAAAATGTTTCCTGGGAAATCCTATTGACATGCCACTGATTCCGAGGGAAGAGGGATAGGCCTATTTAAATACAGAGAACAAAATAATACAACAAAAAAGCTGCGCTAATCTTTGCAGCAGTAAAAATCAATTAGGCCTACTTGATTTTAACCAGTTCATTTTAAATATTATTTTCATTTCTTCAAAATTCACAGCAAACAAAATATCAACTGTGAGTGGGATGAAAACTTGGGTATGCAATTTAAGCTTATTACTAATATTGCACATAATGTTAAAGATGTGTACGTTATTTTTTCCCGCAATTTTTTATTCTTCATCGCAACTTCCTTTTTGAAAGTTGAACAAATAGGCCCTAATCTAACTATTTCAAAAAAATAACAAAAAATGCAAAATGTTTAATTTTAAAAATATTGATTTCTGACATTATCAAAAGATAATAAATGGCCGATAATTTGATACATTTTTTATGTAGGGCCAATACACATAAAAACAAATGCCGTGTCGATTATGAACTTACCAGAATAGACTGCTGATGGAGTTCTTTAGGTTTCAATTGTGATGGCCGGGTAGAAAGTGGATCCATTCTAGGCTGAACTCGCTCTTTAAATGTCACATCAAGGGTATGTGATTCTCTTGTATGCTTCCTTTTGAGATGTTTGTGCATTGCAGAAGCACTCAAACTGTATACAAGCTTCTTGCTGCACAAGGCGCACACAACCATTTTTGGGTTTAAGGCTTATCGGGGTTCACCTCAAACCCAAAGAATTTCCAAACAGTGGCTACTGAACTTCCCCCTTTTGGTAGAAGGTTTTTCTCTTTAAGTAAATCTGCCATAGTATAAAGTACAGACGAAAGCACGAGATGAATTTGAAATGACTTTGATGTCTGTCTGCACTCCGCGTGCCGATTTCTAACTTTTATCTCCGAAAAAAGATAAGCCTACCAGAGAGCCAGTCCAGACTCCCAGATGTTCAGTGTGCAGAAAATGTCCACTCCATCCCTCAAAGCGAAGCTGTTCACACCTCTCGGCGTACCAAAGCTTACTATCTTTTTATAGTTTCTCTTTTCAGAGAAAATGTAAACATCAAACAATCCCAGAGTACATTAAGCTATTTACAATAGTACCATAGAGGTTCATTAGGTGTTTGTGCTGTCTTGATATTATTCTTTTTTTTCTTTTTTTTTCTCCTTCTCGATGAGACTTGTTAGTAATTAAATAAACTGAGCATCAAAAGAAACTTATCAAATCTTTGAAAGGACACTCATTAAAATCCTCTTGTGAGTTGGAGCTCAGACAACTGGGTATATCAATTGGAGCCGAGTTGGTCATCAGAATCGGGTATTTTACCCGGAGCCGGCTGCGAGCCGGCTTTGAGAATCGGGTATTTTACCGGAGCCGCGGTTCTTGGAATCAGGTATTTGCAGGTCTCGGTTCCAGAACCTACGCTTGCGGGTACCCTATTCTTTAAAAGAATGGAACCGCGGTTCCGATTCCCAATCGGGTAGAACCGGGTACACGCCAGAACCGCCCAAGCCTATTTCTCTGAATGATTCACGAGTTGCACTGCTCTCAGTAATTTGCCCGTTCATCAGCGATTTAGTAGTGGAAAACAAAATGTTGCATGCACAGCGCATGTATTTGGGGGAAAAGAATGTCATATCCAACCGCCACTTTTTGAGGGTTTTCTTTGCAGAATTTTTTTGCAACCACTAACCAGTTTTTTGAGGGTGCAGAAAGCGAAAACTCTTTCAAATCCACTTTTATGATGATTTTCGGACTTTATTTCCCTTCTAAAAAAATCTTCCCCTTCAGAAAAAAGAGAAATCCTATTATAGTTGCCATTGCGCATGTACAATGACTGTGTTGGTCACTAACGGGGGAGTTGACAAGATGAGACTGACATGACTGAGGAAGTCATTGTGTAGCAAAAATGCCTGATTTTTCATGAAATAAATATTCTGGAATAATTTTAAGTATATGTCCATCATCATCCATATGTTCTCCACCTTACTGGGTAAGTAAGATTACATTATTGGTTATACTGAATAAGGAAAAGTGGCAGTTGGATACGACATTCTACCCATTTGGGACATTACGGTACAACAGGTAAACTTATTTATGGCTCATACTAAAAAGCGTCAATGACTGGATTTGCAGCGTCAAGGCCTGGATTCGGCGTCAAGTCCTACATCTCAAGGCGTCAAGGGTTTTTCTATGACGACAATTGAGTAAAAATAGCTGACGACAACATGTGAAATATGGCTAAATATCTAAAAGAAGAGTTAAAATGTGATATACAAATATTTTATGTAATTTCTAAAAGTCTTTTTACCATGAAAAAATGTATATTTAAACTTGACAAACATTAACATTTTACGGTGGCCATTTTGCCTTTTCAGTCATGCGCAGAAATGGTACAGCCCTATGTATGTGCATGACCAAACAGGGAAAAGGTAAAATGGCCGCCGTAAAATGTAAATGTTTGTCAAGTAAAAATTCACATTTTTTTCATGGTAAACACAATTTTACAAATTCCCCAAAAATATTTATATATCACATTAATGCTTCCAGTACGTATTTGGCCATATTTCACATTTCAGCTACATGTATTTCTATAGCTATAACACCCTATTTTTAAACATTTTTCCAAATTTGTCAAGTTATACATCAAATTAAAGCTCAAGCTGAGAGAAGATCAACAGTGTAATTTGTTTTTGAATACCTCTTTCGGTTCTTGAGATATGACATTTTAAAATTTGTAAAATCGTTACTTTGTGTGCTGCTAATTTGACCATCAAAGCATTTATGGTACCTCATTTCACCAAAAGTATGCAAATATGTTAAGTTATACATCAAATTGAAGCGAGAAATTCAATGTTTAGTTCTTGAGATATTGGCTGTTGAACTTGGGAAAAGTTGTGAGATTTAAGGAATAAGTTAGAAATTAACAAGTGTGACTTGGAGCACTATTTTTTCTTAATCTTAAATTTGATGTTTTTGTGGTCATAGAAAATAAAAAATAAAAAAAACAGTTAAGTGTTAATTCCAATCAATATAGGCCCAGTTAAATGGGGGAAAAAATTAAAATGTTACACCACTGTTAAATAATAACCATGTAGCCCCATTATAGGGCCAATACACTGGACTCCCTCCATATCCTTGGCCCTCGTGCCACATGTACAAAATTGTTCAACTTTTGATCTGTTAATTGTTACAATCTAAAATTTTGATTAGGTAAGCTTGCCCAAGCAGACACTATTGGCATGAAGTTTGCTATTGTGAAATCATTAATTTTGGTGAAATTTTTAATATTATTTTTTTAATTTCAAAAATGTTTCCAAAATTTCATGAAAATGAGGGGTAGAATGTCGTATTCGACCACCACTTTTTCTCATTCAATATAACCAATAGTGTAATCTTACCTACCCAGTAAGGTAGATAACATATGGATGATTATTGACATATACTTCAAGTTATTCCAGGATAGTTATTTCATGAAAAATCGGGCATTTTTGGTACGATGACTTTCTCAGTCATGTCAGTCTCATGATCTTGTCAACTCCCCCGTTAGTGACCAACACGGTCATTGTACATGCGCAGTGGCAACTACATGTATAATAGGATCCTTCTATTTTCTGAAGGGGAGGATTTTTTTAGAAGGGAAATAAAGTCTGAAAACCATCATAAAAGTGGATTTTAAAGATAGTTTTTGCTTTCTGTACCCCCAAAAATCGATAGAATCATTTTTTAACTGGTTAGTGGTTGCAAACATATTCCCCAAAACCTTTAAAAAGTGGCGGTCGGATACGACATTCTTTCCAAAATGAAATATCCCAGAATAACAGATTTTATGCCAAATATCCCAGAATAACAGATTTTATGCCAAAATGGAAAGAATGTCGTATCCGACCGCCACTTTTTTAACCCTAACCCTGCCAGACGCAGCAGAGTGCATCAGCTGGAAAAGTCTGATGCACTTTGATGGATTTAGCTGTCAACACCAGTGCATAAGCAGCCAAGCCTGTTTCTATTGAGAGCTGGTCCCATTAAACAATGCCAGAGTTGTATTCTGCTGCGTTTGGTGACCACAGACTCTGAGGCAGTTCGGCCTTGAGATTTGTTAACAGATGGATCTTGTTGCACTTGGCAGCCAAGTCACTTTGATAAACGATGCACTCTGTTGCGTCTGGCAGGGTTTCTAGCCAAAATACCCTGGAGGGTTAGGGTTAAGGGTTTTTTGGATTTTTTTTTACAACCACTAACCAGTTAAAAAATGATTCCATCAAGTTTTTTGGGGGTACAAAAAGCAAAAACTATCTTTAAAATCCACTTTTATGATGGTTTTCGGACTTGGTTTCCCTTCTAAAAAAATCCTCCCCTTCAGAAAATAGAAGGATCCTATTATAGTTGCCACTGCGCATGTACAATGACCGTGGTGGTCACTTATGGGTGAGTTGACAAGATGAGACTGACATGACTGAGGAAGTCATCGTATACCAAAAATGCCTGATTTTTCATGAAATAAATATCCTGGAATAAAATATGTCCATCATCATCCATATGTTCTCCACCTTACTAGATAGGAAAGATTACATTATTGGATATATTTAATGAGAAAAAGTGGCGGTCGGATACAACATTCTACCCGTCAAAAGTGTCTGCTTGGGCAAGGTTACGTAATCACTAAGTTTTAGGTTGTAATAATTAATAGATTAATTAAATTAATAGATTAATAAAAGTTGAAAACAAAGAAAAATCGCTCCTTTTTTGTACATGTGGTGATATGGCCAAGGATATGGAGGGAGTCCAGTGTATTGGCCATAGAATGGGGCTAATAACCATGCAATGCATCAATCATTTGGGCAGATTAATACTGTACAACAGTAACAATATCTGAACTTGAACATTAATATTCCTCCGAGACCATATGTGCGGACATATGACATATTAGCTAGGCTCCAGTAATTGCACCTATGACCGTGAAAACGGATGGAACATTAGGTGTATGACATGTGATCACATCGTGCGGACAGAATCGAACCGCAGAGAAGATCAAAACAAGGCAAGAATTGGTCAAAAACACAGTGTAAGTTACAATATTTTTTATGATCAAAGGCATACACATAACAACAATACAGTATCTAGATTCATAGTAGATTCATAGATTTAAGGTATTACAGTGCAATGTGTTTATTTCTTCGTAAAACATGCACGTAAAACATTCATCTACGTTTTTTTGTACATTCTTTATCCTAGCGCTTATGTGAAAACATAACGATAGGATCATCCTAGCTAATGACATATCTGCCATCGTCGCGCAACAATTGGCCATGTTGATATGACCCCAGAAATACCTTTTTCAGAGTTTGTGTTTATTTTCTATATTACTCAAAAATTACAAAATTTCAACGAGACCTCAAAACCGGGTCAAATGTCAAAAGTCAGGTCAAATCGGCAATCTGTCAGAGTCGCACCCAAAAAAATCGTCCTCAAAACCATGCACTTTTCTGGACAAATATAATCAATAATCTTTTGGATGGTCTTAAATTAAAAAGTATTATAGGCCTACTAGTAGCACTATCAGGCCATTTTTAAACAGTATGAGACATCTAATCTTTTGACAGTTTTGGAAAGAACTTGTCAAAAGATGGTAAAAGCTTTTTAAATTTTTAGATGTGGCCAAGCGGTCTTCGAGATAGAGCCATTTTAATGTAGCCAAAATGACGTGTTTTTCAGATTCGAATGTCAATATTGACAATTTTGTGACAAAATGCCATTTTCATGTCTCCATTAAACAAAAACAAAACATAAGATGGGCATAATGAGTACTTATTGAAGAAATATAGAGTCATTACTTCACAATAAATTCCCAAAAAATGTTTTATGACTTTCAAATAAAAAAATAAAAAAATTACAAAATCTGCCCATTGTGCTATATTTTGTTGTAGTTTTACATGGTCCATTAAAAACAACTTAAGTCCACTTCTTATGTACAGCCGCTAATTGACGCATGCAAAGTTCTGAACATCGCGAACGTTGTTGTTGTCGCCGTCCATTGCCATGCGTGTGTCGGCCGGGTCGGTCGGGTCCACGCGCCGAAAATACTGCCCTTTTCTTTCGCTTATTTAGTAATGATGATAGTGGAAAATGCAACTTTATTTGACAAAAATGTGAAGATTAAATGTAAAAGAAAACTACTCTACATTCGTTTAAGGGAAAATGTACGTTTACATTGTACAAAGTTGGCGGTGAACTTTTCAATTTACACTAGTATTAGTAAGACGTTCACCCGTGATATCTCGGGAAACGACACCAGATTCAGAGCGCATGCGTTCTAAGCTTTCCATCGATACCAAATGTTCTGACAATTGGTGGCGCCATCACAATTTTTTTATACATTTTGTGAACGGTGTCGGAGGGCCCATTTGCGTGTAATTGGGATCGGAAATCAAGTCGCCAAATATTGATAAAATTCCTATATTTTAAAATTAAGTCACATTCTTAAAACCTCGGAAAATGATTATGAAACATATTTCACATAATTCTGAGAATAAAGGTAAAAAAAATTAAGCGGACGAAAAACAACTTTTTTTCAGCCGTTTCATTTTGTTTTCGGTACAGCTCCGGAAGTCAAACGGCGCACGTACGATAGTGCTACTAGTAGTACTACTTGTACTACATTATCTGTTACTCTTGTGGTAAATTTTTGGACCGTTTAGCTTCTATGGGTTCCAGAATTTCTTTTTATTTACATGGTGGCACACAGTAAAACTCGTGTTTGGGTGTTATAGTATAACTAATTTCTACTCATTGTCGTCGTAGAAAAACCCTTGACACCTTGAGATGTAGGCCTCGATGCCGCGAATCTAGTCCTTGACGCCATTTTTTTTTTTTTTTTTTGTGGTGACCAAAAGTCAAAACAAAACTAAGTCAAAGGAATGGGTGAAAAGTAACCAACAAACTGACAAGAGATCTCAAAATCAAATTTATGAGAAAATGATAAGCTTAACGATGGCCAAAGGCAAAGCTATGCGATAGGGGTCTTCACCTCCAATGCTATTTCCTTGTATTAAAATGATTGAAACGTTGTAATTAGTTAATTTCATCACGCGTAACACCATAGATTTGTCCGAAAAATGGGCAACCCCTGCTGTGCGTGCAGTTGCGACGTCACCACACATGGCAGATATTTTTCTCAGCTCATAACAATACATCTGAACAAGCTACAGCACTCCAGAATTGCCATCGAAAAGATAATTAAGTCCTATATGCACAAAATGTACCAATCATCTACAAAAATGTCTGTCTAAGGCTAAATTGTTTCCTTTTCCCATGAATTTTTCCACTCACCGGGGAGCTCATTTTCGGTCGCCATCGTAAATGAATGATGGGAAGGGACAAAATATAACAACTATTCTGATTGGCTTGTCGCTCAGGTCACCCAGGTCACGTTCCTGGGCGCGGGGACTTTCCAGAACAGTATGCCCGCATTAATTTCCTATATGATTTCTAATTTTTGAACCAAAATATTGCCGGTAAAAATGGCAGATAAAACAGCACCCAGTTCTGCACTTCGTTTGGAATGGGTTTATGGCTACAGAGGTCACCAGTGCCGGAATAATCTGTTCTACACCGCCGCCAAAGACGTGGTGTATTTTGTTGCGGGTGTTGGAGTGGTTTACAATGTCCGCGAACACGTACAGAAGTTCTTCCTTGGTCATGATGACGATATTGTCAGGTATGCAATACAATACTGGGCCTTGATACTCATGCTATTCAATAACACGTTTAAATGTATGCGGGCTCCTACATGTACTTTGTAGGAAAGAATGTCGTATCCGGCCACCACTTTTTAAGGGCTTTTTTGGATTTTTTTTGCAACCACTAAAACCAGTTAAAAAATCATTCTATCGATTTTTGGTGGTACAGAAAGCGAAAACTATCTTTAAGTTATTAACCCTAACTCCCTAGACAACAAAGGCAGTTGGAGGATTTTGAAGGATTTTTATTGTTCACTAACAATGCTTAGGCCTTTAGGGTTAAAATCCACTTTTATGATGGTTTTCCCTTGATTTCCCTTCTAAAAAAATCCTCCGCTTCAGAAAATAGAAGGATCCTATTATAGTTGGCACTACGCATGTACAATGACTGTGTTGGTCACCCTTTCACGGTAATATGCGCCATGTTTTTGACGGGGCAAAATTGTTTATTTAGAACACTCGTTGCCGTCTGCGACCCAGCGCTCGAACTTCACGTACATTCCATACGCGTGCGTGAAGTTCGAGCGCTGGGTCGCAGACGGCAACGAATGTTCGAAATAAACAATTTTGCCCCGTCAAAAACATGGCGCATATTACTAGTTACCGTGAAAGGGTTTATTGTGGAGTTTACAAGATCAGACTGACATGACTGAGGAAGTCATCGTATACCAAAAATGCCTGATTTTTCATGAAATAAATATCCTGGAATAATTTGAAGTATATGTCCATCATCATCCATAATATGTTCTCCACCTTACTACATGTAGGTAGGTAAGATTACATTATTGGTTATATTTAATGAAAAATAGTGGCGGCCAGATACGACATTCTACCCACTTTGTATTCCTGTTTTAACCCTAAAATCAGTCAACTGCCTTGTTTTCACTGTTGACCCAAATGTGCACACACTGACACAAATCAGGGGCATTTTTGACTGGTTTTTACTGTCATTTTGAATTCAAGTCAACTCGTACGCGTGCCAACTCGTACTTTGGCCAACTCGTACACTTACCAATGAACTCGTACTTCTACCAACTTGTACTCGACAGGATGTCAACTTGTGCGCTTGCCAAATCGTACTCGGTAATCGTACTCGGTAGGCCCAATAAATATTTTTATGCACCATTTTTTGGTTGTGTTGAGTAATGATCATATATCTCCAAGTAATATATTAAGTATAATTTAGTATGGACCGTATTTTTTCTTGTGATTAAATATATTGTGAGTTTAATTTATACATTTGAAAACTTATTAATTATTATTTTAACCCTCCTACTTCTGGTGCCTTTTTCATACAAGTTGGCCCACCATTTGAAACCATTCGCTTTTGTGGTTTTGAATGGTGAAATAACTGTGTACAGTATTGATTCCCCAAATGGTTTGGAATGGTAGGTCAGCTAATACAAATTCTTGTTAGGATCTTTCCAAATGGTAGTACAGCTAATACAAAACGTTGTTTTGATACTTCTAAGTGGTGAATCAATGGACCCTCTATGCTGGTGACTTGAGTAAATGGTATTGAATGACAGGTCTGCTATACCCTAAAGACCCTAGTGCCATTTTTAAGTGGTACATGTAGATCAATTACTTGTACACTGGCCACCATGTGTTAAAACTCCATAGGGTACTGAGATGATGGATAGTCCACTTTATCTACACAAGGCTAGGTCACTATACTATAAACAAAAATGTACAAAATAAAATGGATAGCATTTTTTGATCTGAGAATGTTCTATTTTTGGAGGGGTTGAAATTTCTATGTTATTGTATGTTTTTAATTGTTTTGATATTATTCATAGTTATTATATAACTCATTAGCAAGAAAACAAAGGTACAAGATTTAACAAAGAAATGCAAGGGTATATAAGGCCTGCTTCACAGCCCCTCAGCCCATTGCTTTGAGCAACAACAATATTGATCCTTCCAAAGTACAGTACTGAAGGACATGTATATTAGATAAAATGACTAGCCGTGAGTGCCAGTTTCTACAGGAAAATTTACGAAGGGGAGAGATGGAGCTTTTCAGGGATGCAATTGATGGGAAGAAGAGAAAGCGGGAAGATAAAGGGTAAATATACTTTTACTGTCACTTCTACATACATGTACATGTATTTAAATGAACAATGTATTTGTACACTTTTACATACATTAGGTTTCAATTATTTCTAAGTTATAAAGTAATTTTTTATCACTTTACAGGTTTGAAGCTAATAAGAGAAGAGAGTGTGGCGGAGAGGAAAAGAGAGTAGAAGAGGAAAGAAGACAGGGGAGGAGAGATTATGGGGAGGAGGATGAACCAATGGACACAAGAGCTGATGATGAGCCAGAGGACGAAAGTGTGGGTGATGGGGAGGAAGCTGATGATGAGGGTGACAGTGATGATCCAGCGACAGGCGATAATCAGACTGATGATGAAGAGGATGGAGAAGAGTTGGAGCAGGAGAAGGAAAGAGGAGAGAAGACGGTGGTACGGGTGGTGAGAGAGGATAAACAAGCGGGGCAGAGGCAACTGAAAGAAAAACGAAGGCAGAAGGAAAAGAGAAGACGACAGAAAGATAAAAATAGACAAAAGCAGGAAGAGGAGAAGAAGAAACAGCAGGAGGAGAAACAAAAGAGGAGAGAAAAACAAAGGGAGGAGGAAAAGAAGCAAGTCATGGAAGAAAAGAAAAGTCGGCGTGAAGCGAACAGAAAGTTGAAGGCCAGGATGAGGAAGGAGGAGGAAGAAAAAAGGGAGAAAAAGAGACAGCAGGAGAAAAAGGAAGAGGAAGGAAGAAAGAAGGAGAAAGAGAAAGAAGAAAGAAGAAAGGAGGAGAACGAAAAGAGGAAGAGAAAGCAGCAGGAGGAAGAGAGACAGAAGGAGAAGTGTGAGAAGAGAACAAGTAAGGAGGCGGAACAAAGAGAGGAGAAGCGAGAGAAAAGAACAAGAAAGGAGGATGAGGAAGGGGATGAACAGAGACAGGGGACTGCAGAGGATGACATCCCTGGATCATC
Organism: Zoroaster sp. YZ-2022; assembly: GCA_029582265.1. Classification (NCBI taxonomy): domain Eukaryota; kingdom Metazoa; phylum Echinodermata; class Asteroidea; order Forcipulatida; family Zoroasteridae; genus Zoroaster; species Zoroaster sp. YZ-2022. The sequence continues at coordinate 10,791,878 of CM055821.1, read as the reverse complement.
ATCTGCCCAGCTCTCATTCGAAGAGGAGGATGTCCTGTACCATTTTCCCCATGGTACAGGATCATCATCCCCAGAAATCACTGATGTTTTCTTCAGTGCTTCATCTTCGGAAGAGAGTAGGGCAGAGACATCTCATCCACCCATGCCGGCTCGAAGAGGGAGCGGGCAACCCTGCAACCCCCAGGGTCAGATGCAGACCCCGACCCCTTTGACCCCTTTGACCCTGCAACTGGTGTCCGCCACCGCACAGACCGGCATGGGTGGACTAGAGATGTAACAAAAATCAAAACAAAAAAGTTCAAGGGGCCGACACCATTTGGGCCCAAATTTGACCGGCTCAATGGTGACGACCCCCTGGAGTATTTTCTTTCATTTTTTCCTTTATTTTTATTTTCCAAGATAGCCAAATACACCAACATAAAAGTGAGCTCAAATCCCAGGTTCATGCAAAAGACATCAGCATCCGAAATCAAAGCCTGGTTTGGGATTCGGATGATACAGGGGGTCCACCCCAATACCAATGCTGAGGACGACTGGTCGGTGCACCCAGGCCTCAGAAATAATCTTGTGTCATCCACCATGACACAAAAGAGATTTTATCTCCTTTCTGAGGTTCTGGCATGCACCAATCCCGCCAAAGGACCCCAGCGCATAAGAGACAGAAAAGACCGCTTCATGTGGATGAAGTCCCATCCTTTGTACCCTTTACAGATCATTTGGGACACGGTCAGGGACAACTGCCTCCAAAACTACAATCCTCGGAGGGAGTTGTCGCTGGACGAGGCCATGATAAAATACAAGGGTACAAAGGCAAACATCAAGCGGTTTTTTATGCCCCTTAAGCCGACCAAGATGGGCTTCAAAATCTATGCAGTTTGTGAGGCCAGATCCGGGTATCTTCTTTCTATGAAGGTACATTCGGAATCTGGCCTCAAGATGAAAGATCTCTCTCACTGCAGATGATGCAGCCCTTCCTTGGTCGGTACCGCCGTCTGTTCTGCGACAAGCTGTATACGTCAGCTGCTCTTGCTAAAGATCTCCTCGATGAGAAGACTTATCTGTGCGGTGCTGTGAAAAGATCATCGAAGGGTTTACCTGATGATTTTAGTGTTAGCCAATTTGTAAACCCGACCAAGCATCGGCAGATAAGTATGATGCATAAGTCCCCACGAGGCACTATGTATTCAAGACAGCAAGGGCAGCTGACAGTGGTACTTTGGCGGGACACCAAAGTGGTCAGTCTATTGTCCACTTGCCATCAGGGATATCGAGACCGGGCAACACACCACTTGATCAGAAACATCAAGGACAAGGGGGAAAAAACAGCTTCCAGTAAGCAAGTCCCCGCTCCTCCCCATGCCATAGACTACACCAAGTTTATGGGCAGCGTAGACAAAGCTGATCAGCTCAGGTCCTACCAGGCCTGCAGTCGCCAGTCTATGGCATGGTGGATGAAAGTCCTTTATTTTCTGGTGGATGTTGCCCGGGTAAACGCCTGGATCTGCTACAAACAGAACACCGACGCAGATCCAGACGTTAGCTCAATGTCCCACAGGATGTTTACTGTGGACATTGCCACTCGACTCATCGCTGGGTTTGCAGAGGGCACCCCTGCTCATCAAGCCCATTCCCTACCACCGGTACCTGCAGTCAATGGCCCTAACCACACACTCATCAGGATGCCCGATTAAAAACCCCAAGATGTGCATCCAGTGCCGTAGAGATGAAAGGACTACAAGATTGGGACACCTAGTAGTCACACGGAGTGGATGCACATCTTGCAACATTCATCTCTGTAAAGTTGTATGTTTCCTCAAGTACCACTCGGCTTAGGGCCATTGACTGCAGTCACTTACCCCCCACACACACACACACACACACACACGATTTTCTTAAGTCCTAAACCAAAAGACAACCATTATAAATAAAACAATCCAATATTCTAACTAAACAATACTTGTACTGAATTTACATTTGAAATAAAAAATGGAAAAGGATTTGAATAATTACAGCAGACAGTTACATGTATGTGTGAATAAAAACTTTGTGTAAAACTTTTCCTGTTACTGTAAATCATATGTGCATACAAATATAATCAATAGGTTGTAAAAATAAAGAAATAAAAAAGGTGATGATGAAGGATTCATAACAGACTTGTACTTATGTACTAAGCTTCTGTGAATCTACTGAGCCAGAAAGAAAACACAAAACAAAACCCCAAGACACAACATTTTTATCTGAATCAACCATCCATAAAGACTCAATATTTACTAACCACTATCCAGTGCATTTGAATGATAAACCACTGTGTAGTACATTCACCATTTGAAGCCATTCGGCTATGTAAAACACACCAAGGTGTAGTGTATCCACCATTCAAAACCATTTGAATGATAACCCACTGTGTAGTAGTACATTCACCATTTGAATCCATTCGGCTATGTAAAACACACCATGGTGTAGTGTATCCACCATTCAAAACCATTTGAATGATAAGCCACTGTGTAGTACATTTCACCATTTGAAACCATTCGGCTGTGGAAATACACCAAGGTGTAGTGTCTCCACCATTCAAAACCATTTGAATGGATATGAATGGTAGTAAAGCTTGCTACCAAAACTTTTCCAATGGTATCACCAGGTGTGTACAAAACCAATGGGCATTTTGGTAAGTGGAAATTTTGAATGGTTTCAAATGGTCAAACAGTAGGAGGGTTAATGGAATTTTTCCTGTAATTAGGGTTTTCAGTTTGTACGTGCTTGACCGAAGCCCTCCACACGCACAGCGCATCGCCCGCAACAAAAAACATCAAAATTTTAAATCAAAAAATTCTATTACTTTTACCTGTCGAAATCTTACATGTAATAGCTCATTGGAAAGCTTATAGTCTCAGCTATCCAACAATGTACATAAAATAGCAATCGGAAGTACGTGCGAAAGGCTAGTTTTTATGAATGAACCACTCTCGTCCCGCCCAGCCTTTCGCGAAGTGTTCCGAGATCGGGCGCATTCAGCCCGTAAAATTTGCCACGCTCTGCTGAGGGCATCCACTTCGGAGCTAAAGAGTCAAAGGGCTCCTTTACATACCCATGCTTGCTCGATCTCCACAGCTACTCTACAACCGAAGTTATGAAGAGATAAAAAATTAAACACCGTTTTACGAGGTGAAATTTTTAAGTTGAAAGGTAAGAGCGATGTCTGAATGAATTTTACACCTCTTTTCTATCATATGTGAAAGTTTTGAGCCGTAATTGTGTTTAGTTTTGAGCGGAGAGTGTATTTTTTACACCCTTTCAAAAGCTCTTATATGAAGGAAACGAGCACGAACAGTGTATGGACAGTCGGGCTTCATCGAATGCTGTATACTTGATTAAATAAAACAGGATTCCTCAAAAACTACTCATCCGATTTTCTTTCATCAAGACCTTTAATTTGATATAAATATTGAGCATATTGGTTTAGGAAAAATTTTTCACCTGAAAACCCTATTGTAATTAAGATCATCAAGTTAGTTAATTAATTGTATTTTGTGCGATTGTTATTAGGCAGATTCACGCAAACCGCCGATGGTGGCGCTATTTTTCATGCACTTTTTCTGTCAAAGTTGTGACCCGCCGAAAGTTCGTTGACGCGCCCGATAGTACACGTGAAAATGCATAGGCGCAATATCGCTAGCCCCAGCGCTGATGAGGCTTCAATGTTTTCCTGGACGCCATTTTTATGAGCACTAAATTATGCAGTCGATTAAAAAAAATCAGCGACGGGAAACCTTTCGTTATGGAAATACAGGCAACTGAATTTCGATAAGTTTTTACGATTTTCTTGTCCAACTTTCATGGTATAAAGGGTAGTCTACGGATGTTGTAGTCACTTCTAGTATCGATAACTGGATACTAGACATCGTGGTTATCTTAATTGGTCAGTCGATGCCAACTGTAACGTTGGCGCAAAAACAGTGCAACTTGCGCAAAATGACCCGACGGCAAATAAAAATTAAAAATCACCGCTATCGGCTATTTGACATGCTGAATCGGGGTGTCACGCACGCTGAATCGGGGTGTCATGCACAGGTGGATTTTGGTATTCAATGTGATTTTTTTTGTTATAAAAGGGGGACATGCTATATAAACACTTCACAAGGATACATTGCAGGCAAATTCGGTCACAACTTTTCAAATGAAACTGGCTCTTAAAATGACCAAATATTTAAATCAACAAAAAATCGTAACTTTGCATAGGGTTAACCTATCATGACCATTGACCCCTCATTTTCTTTCAAATTTTTTGCTCTATCCAGTGATATGACATTTAAAAGCATTGAAGCAACTTCAAATTTTCATGAATCTGCCTATATTTTTTAATTTAATTAAGGACAGTTGAGCATTAAATTTTTGGGACTTTTTTGACCATTTAATTTTAAGTAAGAGTATGTACACTGTATATTTGTTTCATTTTCAAGGGGAATAAAGGGTGAAAATTAAATGTTTTAATTAATGTTTGATCAACAAGCATTGAAATCATCTCTCTTTTGAAAATTTGGTGGCCCTGAAAAGGGCCGGTGGTTTTGATGTACATCTTTCATTGGTTTCACACGGCAGGGCCGTTGATGTGACTGCACAAAGCCAGCAGAGCCGACATCTTCAGATCTCTTGACAGGTACCTGTCCCACAGCTTGAAGATACGGCCCTGAAGTCTTGTGGTTTTCTGTTGGTATTTGCATAGCTTAGACTCCCTGACTCCCTGTATGTTGATCAGCTTCGCCTCCTTGTACAACAGCAGTATTAACATGTACAAGTGAAGTCCGTGCCTTCCTGCCTTCATGTTCAGCCGCCGATGCCAACCCTCCACGTCGTTGTTGGTCCTGATGCTGTGGTTAAAGATTGACCAGCACTTCGGCGGCCAAACGGTGCTCAGTATCCATGTGTCGTCCACATACTTGAATAACTTGGTGAGAAGTTCTTGGTGTGATACCTTCCTCATCAACTTCTGAAAGGACTGCGGGATGTGTTCGTGGGGCAGGAAGGGCAGGGACATCAGCTTCCGGATATGACTCTGCACCGCGGCGTCGGTTGTGTAAGGCACAGCCAAACCCAAGTTTTGGCATTGTCTCCAAATGCCTGGGTCCAGTGGTAAAGGCATCCTTGGATGTTCACTGAATCACTGAAAACGGAGTGCAGTGCAGCCCACATGCCCGCCCACAAATTTCTCCACGTTGGCTCCCCGCGACGGTATCCTCTTCCTAATTGCCTTCAACACCTTCTTGTTATCCCTCTTTGTTCGGCGAGACATCAGGCAAAAGGCCAGAGGTATCTGCTTCTGGCCACCGGCTTCTCCTTTGACAAAGGCATGAACGCTGAACATCTGATAGAACGGCTTGTGGACAACCTTAAAAGTACCAAGTCTTGGCATAATCAAGGATGTCAATCTGGTCTTGAGTCATGAACAGCAGGTGCCTCACCATTGATGATATCCCTGGCAAAAATGTCATCCGGTATAAAGTTCAGGTCCAAGCTAAACTGGAGGTCTGTGGGCTCGGCTGGACGCTGGCCTTGACGTGTCCGGTTGGCAGATCGGGCCAAGTTGGAGGGGTTTGGAAAGCTTGCAGCAGGGGCGTTGGGTACAATCATTCTTGTCATGACATCCTCGACAATGGTGCTTGCAGATTTAACCAGTTCGCGTCGGAGGCCATGTATACACGCATTTTTTTTTTGAACCAAGGATCGGAGAGCGTCTAAACATGCATTCCGATTTTTGTGTGTGTTACCGGGAGACTTGTCAACACGCAATCATTTCTCTGAGTCCATGGGGTCACGGTTCGGTGGCCCCGGACAAAAGGCACTGCAAACAATGAACGAGTTCACTCTTTTTGTTGATTTTTGTGTAATCCCTTCATCCAAGACCTGTTCCTTTGATGTACCAGCCAAGAATTTGTAAAGACGGATTTATATCCATTGTTTACGAGGCCTTTCCTCTCTCTCCGGGTATGCCGTCTGTTTGACCGGTCGCTGGTCGCTAATAGGCCGTTGCATCGGAGCTTGCCAACGGTCTAATTGTGCTGAACAAACACAACCGTAATTAAAAAACTAGCCATTTAATTCTCGAAATGTCAATGAGTAAAGGTGTTTATTTGGGTGTCCGGACTTAGTTTCTTTGACAAAAAAGATTATTAATGGCTAGAAATTGTTTCGGATTTTTCACTGAAAATAAACCCGCACGGGGGACCGGAAAAAAAAATATATTCCCGACGTGAACTGGTTAAATAAGTCTCTCCTAGCGAGTCTTTTCACAGCCGTGGTGACCTCGACTGCCAAAGCCACACCGGGATTCACTGGGTGGGTATGCAATGTGTGGGAGCCTGGCTGGAAAGAATCACCATTCTGAAGAACAGAAACTGGACATCGATGAGTTTTGCTCCTCAAACCGCATACCTAAGTTGATCTGGATGATGATGGGTCCCTCTGCCACCTCTTTGTGTACTTGAAACCATGGTTATCGATGCAAATGTGTTTTCCACGCGGGGACCTGCTTTCAACCACCTTGTACTGGACTACATGCTCTTGGCCAGCATCATTTTTATGATGCTCTTGGCATCATAATCCTTTGGGGTCACATCTGAGGTCAAAGCCTCAGTTTCGTTGGAGGGCATATCAGACGGCTATTAAATGGTGGATTTTTGTTAGAATGAGGAAACTATTGAGTGCCTTATGTTTAATAATACATATGTGACATTAAGGGTTTAACCATTGATCCCATTACTTTAAATTACCTTGAGACATTTCTGGAATTTAACAAGGAATCAATGCCAAAACATGTACCACAAGCACCCTTTTGGAAGAGTAATATTTGTATATTGAGTTATACAACCAGGCCATCCATAGTAAATCGATCATCATGGAAAAGAAAAAGCTGAAGGAGACAACAGACGTCTGATTTTATAATTGTTATATGACTCATGGGGGCGCTGTTGCAAGAGTAGGTAAACAACAACAGCTTAATGACAGACAATTGGGACAATAGCAGGAGCATTTCTCTGCCAAACATTAAGAAACTCACAATGGCAGTGCCTAAATCCATGTAAAAATACATTATTGCACATTGAACACTCCTTTCAAGTACAAGATATTGAAAGGTAAGACAACAAGGATATCATATATCATCATATTTATTATTATCAATCAGATTTTATAAATTGATGGTGTCATTGACAAGGTTTCCTATCTAGAGATGGTACATGAGCTAATTTGATGAACATTTACACTACACTTACATACACTTTTTGCGTGAATAAGGTCTTCAATTAATCAAGTAAACCATTCATGTAAGGGCATTTGATTTTACTGGCGAATGGATGGCCGGGTTATCAACAACAAATTAATGAATTCAATGATCCTTGTCATGAAGAGCAACTATTTAATTTTAATTGTCAGTGCTAATCAACATGCATCAGCGATAGGCCTGGGCAAATAGTTTGATTATTCGAATATTCAAGAATATTAGTTGTTGCTAATCGTACTCGTATTTGTGGTTTTGAACTATTCGATTAATCGTGCTGTCGCGAATACCTACTATTCGTGAATAATGACCATTCACGATTAATTGTGAGTAATAATGTATTGCCTTTGCACTGCATAACTTGCAGTAGTACTATTAAGCTGTCAATTGCACTGTTTTGTCTAGGCACTGCAGGTAGTGGTAAGCTTTGTAGTATTCGCGAATAGTACTCATGAGTAAAGCCTTTGTGGAAGCCAACATAGCCGGCTGGCTAGGTGGCTGGCTGGCTGTGACTGCAGGGACTGTTGAATGCTGATAACATCAGAGGCATGCCATCATGTAACAATCTTGCCATTGTTCATTTCATGGATTTGGCACTTGAGAGTAAACGTAATACATTGTAATATGTTGTATTTTGTATGAAAAAGAATAGATTACTTTGCCTTGGCCAGCAAGTTTAGAAGAAATACCCATCTACTGGTTATTTAATTATAAGGTATAGTTAAAAACAAATTCTACCTTCCTACTTCTAGGTGATAAGTACTTGTGAATTCAATCAATATAATGCCTGGGAAAATAGGACAGACAGGGTTATCCCCACGTACAAGCTAGCGTATCAGCCCGATACGCAAAGATTTATGGCCGATATGCTGCCAAAATTGCAGAGCACATTTTTTTTCCACCTGATACACTCCATTCTTTGAGTACCTTTATTTTTCGTAGTGAAAACGGTCTGGTCGTTGTCATGTCATATTTTAGTGGTTCAGGGTCGGGGAATAATAAGTTATAATCCAACTTTTGTGTACAGGCCTACACCGAACATGCACTGAAATTCACATCACAGAAAACAGGTAACGTAACATGAATAAACCTGCGCCAAACAGCGATTCCCTGATTCCCTTTCCCAGACCCAATAGAAAGGTGCTCCTTTTCCAAAGACGGGCACCAGTGAAACTACAGTGAAACATCAACCCCCAAAATCATGAATATGCAACATAATGAATATATTCATGATCAAACAGCCAATGAGAAAAATAATAAAAAAGCAACTATGCCGCTGAAGAACATACATGTAGATTTCTTAGGAAAAACGGGCGAAAACCAGTGGTTTTTTAAAGTTTTCTTTAAGGTACGAAATAGATTATAGGAAATCTAATCGTAAGTCACTTTTTTTGTTCAAAATGGCCAGGTATTAAATGGAACCAGATACCTACCTCAAATCTTTCAAAGAAAGGTTTAAATATAACTGATGACTGGAATCTGATTTAAAACCGTGTCCGTTTACAGATTTGTGAAAAAATGTATGATTGAAAATAATTTCTAAAACCTCCTGGAATCTCTTAAAATGCACCAGAATGCAACGGAGAGCATTTTTAAACTCAAAATGTTTGTTTGAAAATGTAAATTTGTTTTCATAAATAATAACTACGAAAAGTATGGACTCAATAGTCACTGCCTTTTACATTGCCGACGTTAATTATTGCCTTTGCCCATGTGTGCGTGGTAGCGTAGCACATGCAGAGACGTCTACTGATGAGGTAAAGAGTAGTGATGATAACATCCAACAGACCCACTTATTGCATTAAGTTATTGTTTGCCATGCCCCATTTAGTTGCCAGGAAAAGTTTGTCCAATAATGATAGCGCAATTTGTGGTGAGCGTAAGTCAATCACAATGGCATACAAACTTGTTAAATTCCCACAGCAAAAATGCATCACAACATCAGTTCAGAGTCCACGGGCACATACACCACGTGCTTCAAAGGCTTTTTAAGCATAGTCATGGCACACTGTGGAAGCTTTGTATTTTTGTGAACACCGAATAACGTCTCAATAGTGGCCCCTACATGAGCATAAACACTGCTTACACTTGTGATTTTTGTTTTTGTTTCGTCTGTAGGGCTGATTGATTTGAATAACAGGGGTGACCATTAACATACTGGCATTACTCTTAACGATGACTTAACCAGTTCGCATCGGAGGCCGTGTATACACGCAATTTTTTTTTTGCACCACGGATCGGAGAGCATCTATACATGCCAGAGGAAACTCCGGAATATTTGTATGCATGCTCGGTTGACGTGGCAACGAGCCGAGTGTACAGTGACATGCTCGGTAGACGTGGCCACGCGCTGTGGAAGCTTCCATTAACGTGTTTGTGTGGGGAAAAGAAACCCGCACAGGGGCCCAGAAAAACTTTTTTATTCCCGACGCGAACTGGTTAAATACAAAGTTCGATCATGTTCATTTTATTATGTTTAGGTGGACTTCCCTCTGTTGATATGGGATTAAACGTAACCATGCGTGTGAATTAGCATGTGCTCAACATAAACTGCTAATTGTACTGTAAGTTTTCTACATTGCCAGAGCAATAACAAACTTGACGACCATTGGATTTTTACTTACAAATTATATTATTTTGAGTATAATTTTGCAAGTAATAAAGAGGAAATAACAACAGGCATTCAAGAACTAGTACATGTATTTGTCTGTTGTCTGAATCTTACAAATAGGCCAGAAATTACTATCAAAGCACATATTTTCGTATTTTGCCAACTATTCGCAAATAGTCGATTATTTGTTAAATGTTGCTGAACGATTAATCGAATAGTAAACTAAGTTCCACTATTTGCCCAGGCCTAATCAGCATTAACAATGGGTCACATGAGAAGTCAGTTTCAAAGGACTGCTGTGTTGCTAATAATAAGAAGAGGATTAACGCTTTAATGGTTACCGAAAATGTGTAGTATACTCATTGTTATAATCATGGAACCCCTCTGGATCCCCCATTCTTTGGATGGTCTGTCACTCTAAACAATTAAGTTTTGTTTTGTATCAACCTTTTAAGAGTTCGGTGACTACTCTTTAGTTAAATTAAAGTGTTAAATTAACATCTAGTGAAGTTAAATTAATAAATTTTACTTCCACACTGTTTAACTTATTTTATTTGCTGTTTCATTTTAACAGGCCTGCCTCCTCAGTTACAAAATTGCTTTCCTTGAGGGCCCTGTATTAAAACAATATAAAAAGTTTAAACCAATCTACAATTTAAAAAAAAAAAGTAAATAGAAATATGGGCAAATTATTAAAATAAACAAAAATAAAACATTATTTTAGTGGCAGTTTCGACCATGTTCGAGTATTCTCACTTTCTTGGAATCAAGATAACCTACAACAACATAAGTAAGACTAATTGAGGTGACACCATGTGAAATGCTCAATTGAGTAGTAATTAGTTCTGAAAAGAACTGGAGGTACAACTCGACGTTTCGATCAGTTATGCTCTGATCGTCCTATTGGAACATTTTTAAAGGGGACCAAGGCCTAGACCAGGGCAATGAAGGATGCCTCAGTGGCGATCCTGAAATTCCAGGCCTGACTTTAGGAAAGTCCACCATTTCTGATAAACTCATTGGTGATATTCATTTCACTTTACTTAAAAATTACCCTCAGACAAATTTTATTCTAGAGAATATTGACACTACATTATCATCAGCTTTACTCCATTTGGTTATTCAAAAATAACAAACTACCGGTACCAAATTATATGTATCCATGTACATGTACATTACATGTATGTACATGTACTGTATGTAAAATGATCTCATCAAGTAAGTTTTCCATGTATATGTACACATACATTAACATTGTGGTTTATAAGTTGGATTGTGGTGTCAAAAGCTGTTTCTGAGAGATGTACAAAGGTTCTGTAAAGAACCAGTGATGTAGAAATTTATGCAGATAACAAGACTAACACATGTCATGATTTAACAAAACAAATCTATGTATCCCCATTCCATGTTCCTGTACTTTAGTTGAAATTAGTCTCCATTAACAGAAAATGACCAAAGGAAAACAAGTTAGCAAATACATGTTGGTATGGTGTACGTGTACAGTCCAAGAAACTATCTGGTTTTCAGCTTTGGCAGATAATCCAAAGGTCATGACACTGGTTGGTCTGATAGCTCCCCTCCCCCCCCCCCCCCCCCCAGTCAGGAGAAAAGAGAGGAAGTTAATGATTTTGGCTCTTCCTGGAAGCCGTTTTTTCTTAGTTTTTTCTTCTCAACGACCTTTTGGTACATGCCCTGTGCTACTTCCTGTTCTCATGCTCATATTAATGATTATTAAACATAAGCTGCTGATGCACTATTGCTGTACAATAATACAATTTGCTACACTGACTACTTTCACATGTGTCCAATAGGGATGAAATAGCATTTCTTGTGCTACACTGGTTTGGATATTATTTCATATTCTGCTGTGCTGAATGGTCAAATATGCAAATTACATACATGTATGTAACGTATTACATGTATATTTCATTGTGTTTTATTCACCATCATCAATAACCATCCATCTATTCAGCACTATGAAACAGAAACCAATTATTTTTTGATGTGATTGACAAAGTGTACGTAACTTGACATACAAATACTAAACAATAAAGTACGAAACTACAATGCAAACATATGTATCAAAATCACTACAGATACTAATAAAATTATGCAAAGCATGCATATGTACAAAATTGTAAATAAAAGATGTAAGTCTGAACAAAATGTTTAGTAATGTCATAACACTGAACCCATAAGGCAATACATGAATAAAGGTGAAAAGCAGTCTAAGCAGGACCATTCACGATATTTATTTTTTAGGGCAATTCCACAGTAACTTTAGTTACATTTTTAGGCACTTTGACATGCACAAAAGAGTCTCACAACTTAATGTATTGGTTTCAACAGTCAGACTTTTTTTTATTTGAACACTGTAAAATAGTCTGTTTGAACATATTAATACAAACTGGAAAGCTTTTTTCTTTTTTTTTTGGGGTGGCAACAGTTTAAACTTTGGTAACTTTCGTTACATGAAAAGGACATGCATAATTTTTTGGAGGTCTTGATTTAAAAGTCTCCTCATACTGGACATGCATTGATAAAAGTGATATACATGTCATTATTTTTTAGTAGGGTAATAAAGGAAATCTCATTTACGATTTTGGCCACATACCCTAAAATGGTGGTAACTTTCATTACGGTAACTTTCGAAATTTATACGTAAGGAAATTATGGCATTAAGAGTAGGCCCAATACCTACAAAATGTAACGTGAGTAACCATGGAATTGCCCCTATCATGTTGGCTGTATACCCTATAAAATTGGTTCAGAATATTTTTTTCACTTAAACTTCCAGTTTCAACCGGAAGGAGAGGTCAGATTGGGTCATGTCTGTGTATGAAATGTCACATAATTTAAGATCAGTAAGATGATGCAAAGATATTATTTTTGGAAATATTAAAATTTGATTTTAGTGTATTTCGACATCTGATGACGTCACCATGACATCACAACTTTACCTGAAACTATATGTCATAACTTTATTGATAAATACATTTTATGGTCTAAGTATGTGTCAAGTTTGAAGGCTCTGTGAACTTTGGAACTATGTTTTTTTTGTTCGATAAGTCTCATAGAGGAGAAGAAAAAAGAAAAAAACAAAAAACAATATCAAGAGGTGTTCGCGCTGCTCCCTTGAACACGCCCTCCTTTCTAAATACCTTTCCTTATATGGAACAAGGACTTGTTGTATAACCTGATTTTGCACATGTTCCTACCATTAGATGAGGAAGGCTAGCTTCCCATTGGCTAAGACTCTAAACTAGGCTAATGTTTTATTCATTCCTAGGCCCCAGATTCGATATAAACTGTAATGTCCATTGGAATAACAAACTGAAAGACATTAGAGGAGGCGAAAATTCCATGAGTTTGCGGGAAAGTGTAAACCCGGCTAAAAATTTCCTCTGCGTCCATGGCATCCATGCCGTCTAAGCCGCAAACAAAGCCCCATCCTCCAAAGCCCCAATAACAGAGACTGACAAACAAATGTCCCAGTTCACAGAAAATATTGACTGCCGACCCGGAATAGTTCAATTAATTAAAGACAATCGTTCAACCGGCAGAAACAATGCACATGGTTCCGAAACTAAGAGTGGTGCACACCAATGTGACCTGCTGTAACTGTGGCGAAATCGGCCACTTTGCCAACAGTGGCGAAGGAGGAGCTACCCAACCCCCACAAGAACGCATAAAACTGGAAACTGCAAACAATTAACTTATTGAAGTTGATGGTGTTGCCACTGTGGACATTAGTAATGAAGAACAATATTTCCAGTGGGATGCGTTTGTTGCACCCATTAAGGATGAAGGAATCCTCAGCTATGACTTTTTGTATTTCTTTGACTGCATAATTGAGGTGCGGCGTAGCATACGTATTGCCGGCACTTGGGTTCAGTGGACAAAAGTAGGTAGATAAAAATGTGAGCAAAGAAACAAACAAATGATGGATTCCAACCTTTGACCTCTTTGTTTCCATTTGCACATTGGTGGTTGATTCTTAAATTCAAACATTTGTGTATTTTTCTGTGTTTCAGTCTTGCCCTTCATCCCGAGAAGACACTGGTAGCTACAGGCCAAGTAGGCAAAGACCCATACATCTGTGTGTGGGACTCTTACAATGTACAGACTCTGTCTATTCTCAAGGATGGGCACACACATGGAATTGGGGTACTTGCATTTAGCAAGGATGGAACGGTACGTTTTGCATCAATTTTAAACTTAAATTCAGAATTTGTTTTCCAATTGGCTACAAAATTTGCATTGCATAATCTGTTATTTTATTCTATTAGGTTAATCAGTGTTTTTCTGTCTTCCTATTTCTGATACTGTAGCAACTGGTTTCAGTCGGCATGGATACCAGCAATATCATCAATGTATGGGACTGGAAAAAAGGCAAAGTACTTTCCACAGTCAAGGGTCACTCTGACAGGGTGGGTATATCATATCAAGTCATATTTTTTACCAAAAGTCTGTATATTGACCTTTTCTTTGCTGAAGAACACATACATGTACTGGCAAGAGGAATTAACACCTGAATCTTGGTTGCATTGATGTCAGTTCATTCCTGGAAGCACCTCAACATCCCTGATATGTAAAGCTCGTTGACATGAACCATTTCTACCATGACTGGACAGAAGCAATGTGTCTTGCTCAAGGATAAAAAACTATGGTTGATAAAAGTTAGGATTCAAATCCATATCCTGAAGATTCAGCTACCAGTACAGGAACACAATATGTAGAATTCATTTAATTTGGTTAGATCTGTGGTTTCTTTGAAACCTATGATGTTCATTATAGTGGCACTGCACTCTATTTAATGTAAGGTGGTGATGCACTGGACATGTATTTATATGTGCCCATTAAAAATAAAAGTAACCCCTTTGTTTTCTTATTTTTGGGTAGATCTTTGACTGCCAATTCAACCCGCACAAGGAGAACAGCCTCGTCACTTGTGGAGTCAAACACATCAAATTTTGGTCCCTCTGTGGCAACTCCCTCACTGCAAAAAAGGGTGTCTTTGGGAAGGTTGGTGAAATACAGACGATGTTATGCTTGGCCTTTGCTCCGAATGATACCACCTATTCTGGAACACTCAACGGTGATGTTTACATGTGGGGTGGGAATAACCTACAAAAGGTTATTCAAAATGCACACGGGGTAAGTATGAACTGTACATTTATATATGAGGGTATTTAAGAAAGGAATGTGATCAGGTTTGTAAAGACAGTAATGATTTAAATATTGGAAAAGTTTATGCAAAATATTAAGTGGAAACTGATATTTCCACCATTCAGAACCAAAAGCAAGGGTTTTAGGCTTTTTTCAATAAAGTCAGACTGCGGTTTGGAAGCGGTGGCTGCGTTCATTCCGTCTTAATCGCTGAACAAAAGATTTGCTTGGAGACCGGTGTGGGTTGGAGCAAGACGGACGACACAAGCTATCAAGGAACTGAATATCAATAGATCCTATTCATATGCTAATTTTGTGTTGAACGCGGCGGCCGCTGATCTGGACCTGGAGTAATTTAAGATCGCGGTGGACGCGGTCTTTTTGCCGGCACGATCTGTCCATTGTTCATGATTTTGGCCCGTGCTTCGGTGCAGACCAGCAAATAAATGTATTGTAATGTATGTACTACACTTTAACATATTTTAAGTTGTTCAAATAAATATTGTTTTTGCGAAGAGATTCCACCTGAACATTAAGTATTTTGTGATTTAAAAAAATTACCAAACTTATTATTAAAGTTTTCCACTCAAATAAAGTTTTTTCCCGGTAAATTAATGGTCTTACCGGAAGATTGTTACTGCCAGTTAAATGTTTGGTCAACGTCTTAATTTGAGCTGAAGACGATTCCAGTAAAACTATTTCACTGCTTTATTATGAGACAACAGTTGTTCTTATATCATTTTCCCTGTTAAGTCCCAAACCCAAGTGAGTATAAAGTTTGGTCATGGATGTACACGTACATATGATATGTTGATAGGTACATGCAGCTTGTCAATCACAGCGTTGGCTGCTGATCTGGACCAGGAGTAATTTAAGATCGCGGTGGACGCATTTTCCTTTGGTTTTGCATTTTCGGAACAGAGAACCCCAAAGACTGGCCTTCAAAGCATAGTTGATGCGCCGTCAATACCCATCCAACAAACCCATAGGTTTGCATCCCCCAGTGAGCGGTGTCTTCAAAGAAATTGCCTATCAAACTTTAAGTCACAAATTAACAATTACATGCTATCATGCCCCCGTCAACAATGTATTTAAGCAATGTCTATTTTGCAATCGCTACCATTTCAAGTTTTGACTTTGAATGCATAACAAAGTTTGATAATGTCTAAAATCACTGTATCCTGGTTGACACTGGCTCGATTTGCCGGAATGGAAGAGGAGGTCTGCCGGAGCAGAATCAAGGTGAAGGGTTGCGACCTTGTTGTCGGGTCAGTTGTACCCATCGTGTACAAGTCTAGTACTTTCAAAGCCAAGATCATCAGTTTGACCAGTGAGTGTTAAGTATTATTTTACAACTACCTGTAGCTGTGGTAACCGCAGCTACGATTTGAACAATATCGATAAGAAAACTTGATGTCTAAACTTGTCAAATGGTCCTTTTCAGGGCCACCAAAATGTGTTTTTTTTCCGGTCATTTTCTTATAAACAAAATACGTTCAATGTCACCAAGGCATGCCTGTCCAAAACCAACCAAACAAATGGTTCTTTTTCAGAGCCACCAAAATGTTATTTTTTCCCCCTTGAAAAAGTAAAGCAAAGTAACGGCCATTTTCTTATAATTTATACTTTTAACAAAATACATTTGATGTCACCAAGGCATGCCTGTCCAAAACCATCCAAACAAATGGTTCTTTTTCAGGGCCACCAAAATGTTATTTTTCTCTTGAAAAAGTAAAGCAAAGTAACTCATTTTCTTATAAATTATACTTTTAAGTTTTAACAAAATATCTTTGATGTCACTAAGACATGCCTGTCGTACCAAAACAGTCCAAAAATGATTTCCCATCATAAGTAATATTCTGAAAATTGTCTGATGGACGTAGCATGCTAAACGTATAATTATAATTTTTTTTATATTTCCCATTACTTTTATACTTGTACTAAAACGTGCCTTCTTAATTTCAGCTTCCAAAAAGTGAAAGCGGGATGATGATGGTGAATCATCGGATGACGAGCCACTGAGTTCCCTGGTTAGCTCATTTCCCACATCATCATCAACGCCTTCAGCACATGATGCACCTTCCGACTCTGAAGATGATGAACCATTGAGCATGCTTGTTTATCGGTCATCATTGATTCCAGCTCCGCCTCCTTAGAAGCCTGAACCTGCTTCATCAGCTTCAGTTCCTGTTGTTCCCAAATCATCGAATCCAGCTCCGCCCCCTCATGAGCAATCTGATCATCTGCCACCACCTTCTGCATTATCATCCGATTCGGCTGCATCATCCGATTTGGCTCCGGCCCCTTCGTCACCCCTTCGTGAACAACCTGTCCTTGAACCGTCAGCTGACGAATCTTTTTTGAACACTTTTCAACCAACTTGTACTCATGATGTGCAGGAGATGAAAGATGTACAGTGTACAGCTGCAGATTGTTCACCAGGTAGCATCGCTTGAGAGGCAGATTCATGTCATGCAAGATTCCCTCCAGAAGCAGATGAAGAATATGCAAAAGTCATTCCAAACCAACATGTCTGCACTGACCACAGTTCTGGCAACACTTGGGGGGTGGGGGGCGGTCACCAACGGCAGCATCAAACAACCAATCTACACAATGACAACCAACCTTCGTCAGTTCGGGCGGAACCCCGTTACAATTGGTGATTGTGGCATGAACACTCTTTCCATTGAACAGAGTCTATGAAGACGTATTCTGGAAATCGACTAGTGGATCTGCTTTGCTCCTGAAGTTGTTGGTAGTATTTTACACCAACGAAAAACTTGCGAACCGGTCATTCAAGGGTGGCATGACTGTAACCAAGACTGGGGAGGCAGTGGAGAAAATTTCACTTGACAGGGAGTCCAAATTCCAAGCATTATTGTCCCGGGTGGAAAAAGAATTCCTGGGCTCAACAAGGAAGAGTGAACTCAGACAAATCAGAGTGTAAATGCCAAGTGTCGGAAAATTGCATACAGGTTGGCCTAAATACAACTAGACAATATTCAATTACTGTAAAATTTCCATGGCAATGTGCATGTACATATACAGGGTGATGATTTAAATACAACTTTTTGGTTTTTCACTAGACAACATTCAAGTATTGTGATAAAATTGGTCTGATTCAGTTCAATGATACGTTTTAATTCAGTTCTACATGTATGATATGTTTTAAGTCCAGCTATCCATTATTTAAATTAAATATTAAAGTTAAATTTTTGTGACTTTTCGGTTTTTCACTAAACAATTCAAGTATTGTGATAAAATTAGTCTAAAATTCAGTTCCATGATAAGTTTTAAGTCCAGCTATCCATTATTTAAATATTAAAGTTTAATTTTTAAATTTTGAAGTTTTAGATAAATTCATGGTGACATTGTGACTACATGTATGCATGTACATATATGCAAAGATTGTAAATTTATGATTGGCATTTTAAGAGTTGATTAAATAAATGACCGTTTATTGTACTACAAGTATTTAGTTTCATAAAAATTATTTCTAAATAAAAATAATTATAATTATCTTTGGAATACATCACAATGTACATACCGGGTTATTGTTCTTAAATGTTTTCTTAATGGTATGATGTAATCATTTGGGGGAAATGCAAGTTATTCAAGATACATGTAGCTGAGCACAATACTTCTGACATTAAATACTGTAGGGTATAGGCGTAACATACGGATACCGCTAATGCTTAGGATGAAACAGTCTGATGTGGTTTCTGCTGTCAGCCTTGGATGTGAACACTTACTTACAGGACGAACATCTTCCTACATGTAGTTGCGTGGTAGACATTCCAGGCATGTATTCATCAGTATCTTCAAGAGGCAAATCCAAGGCCTCAACAAATGAAACAAAGTGACCGGATAGGGTTTTTGAAGGAACAGGTGAGGGGAATCTCTTGTATAGATGAACAGCATCCACGTTGCAGATAGGTTGCCTCAAACAATGCAAGCATTGGTCGGGTGGTAAACACTTGCTAAATATTACCATTCCAACACGTCTGTCTACATGTATGTACTTCTTGAAGAAGTCCTATGAATGTCCACTGCTTCTTTGATGCATTTTTGTGATCCTGTCAGCAATCTGTGCATCCGTTCCTGCTCATCCATGGTGTGTGGTGTGGTCTTGTGTAAACTGCTGCAATGCGTTACATTATAAGTCCAGCTTTTTCAGTGCAGCGTCAAACACCACGTTCTCTTTCAGCAACTTTTCTTCCGGATTTAACCGCTGCTGGGCTGGTGGCTGCTCATTGGGTAAATGATCTGGCAGATAGATTGAAACAGAAGCTCTAGTCATCACTGGCCATACATGTTCTATGGGGTTCCTTGCAGAAAAACCAGGGCAGTGGGTGGTGGCAAGCAGTACATCTAGGTTTAAATTCTTGAAAATCTTCATGTAATACCATTCATTGGTGATGTGGTTAACATTGAAGTCGGCACCACCGTCTGCAAGAATAGTCACACAGGACTTGCCGCTGGCCTTAATGAGTGGTAAAAGGTCATTTGCATGACTTGCAATACTGGTTTTCATGCGAGGTCCTCTATTGATGACATATATGCCACATCGTTCAGGAAGTCTGTATTTTTGTCGTCCATGCTTGTCGAGGGTAAGTTTTGGAGGGTTAGATGGAGCATGGAGGTAGAATTAGGAGTTGGAAGGACTTCCACTTCAAAGAATTAAAAGTCTCATGCCACGGTCGTAAAACTATCAAGTCATAACCCAAAGTAAACACAAGCCAGCGAGTAGGATAATCTAATTAGCGTCTGAAAGGTTGTCCCATACATGAGCCGCATTGCATTGTGGGACTTGACGCGCGTGCGCAAATCATTTATACCGTGCTCAAAATGGCGGCATACAGTAAGGACGACTTTTATTATGGGTCGGATTTTAGCGAATTTTCAGAGAGCGATACAGAATCAATTGACGTTTCTGCGCTACTGTGTATGTGGTTTGCCGGCATCTATAGATATGATTGCGTGCGATCACGGTGGGTGTAAAATCGAGTGGTTTCACTATCAGTGCATCTGACTTACAGCAGAAACAATACCGGAAGGTTCCTGGATTTGCGAACTTTGTCGGCTGAAAAAAGGTATGGTACATGTTTGGTTTATTTTTAGTGATGGTTTTGTTTTTACAACATAACAATAGGATCATCCTCGCTAAAATTTGATATGATTTTTAACAGATTGAAAAATGTTCTCATTGGATTTTAGATGAAATTCCAACAACAAGTTTTGGAGACAAAGCAACATTGCAAATGGGAGCCATCTTTGGCTCCATTCAAATTGAGTTGTGGTACTATGCTAATGTTCATATTTTCAATCATTTCAAAACAATACATTTTTATTTAAACAGGGCAAAAAGATGTTCCTTGTACTTTTGACAGCATTGATTCCACAGCAGACATCACTGATGCACATGACGCAGAATCAATGCAAACTTTATCTGGTGCATCAAGTTCTGTCCAGAAGAACAGGGAATCCAGTACATTGCAGACTAAAAAAACAAAACTGGCCAATAAAAAGAACACTAAGGAAGGAAAGCCAAAAAGCAAAGAGAAACGTATTTTTTCTGTAAAATATTTTGCATCCTTATTTATTTGGATATAACATGGAGGTAGATATTTTGTACAATGAAAGTAACAATGCTTGGTCTAAAATGAATACATTTTGGTAAATAAATTGCAATCAATATTTTTGGTTCAATATTGAACTTTTACAATGTATAGGAAAATTTATACAATTATTTAAAAATCACTGTTGGGAAAAATCATTTGGCATTGCATTTTAGGAATACAGTAAAATTGAACAAAAATGGCTTGTGGTCGTGTTTCTTAATTAAATTTTTATCATTTATAGAACTTCATTTACATAGCTTTTGTTTGTTTTTCTTTCAGTGAAACGACCAGCGTGCAAATTCACAAAGGGCCATGCACTGGAGAAAGCCGTTGGATACTTCAAGACTTGTCTGGAGAGAATAAAAAATAACCCAATATTTTCTAGAAATTATCCACAAGCTGTGTTTGTCATAGGTCTTGTGACAGCTTTGTTAAATTCTGCTAACACCCCTGAGTTCTCAGAGTTCAGTTGTTCCATAGTGAGTGCTCTGTGGCTCATTATCACAGTTGGAGATGACAAATTTCTCCAACCAGAGGCAATGGACAAGGTGTGGCAGGCTTTCCATAAGTACAAGTTGATTAGCAGAAATGAGTGGAAAACATTTTTGGATGCTCTTCACATAAGTACAGAAGGCAAACATATACACTTAGTGTACCAGCATCTACTTCTAGACATTATAACTCTCCTTATCAAAGATAGACATGAAACAGACCTACCACCAAGCAAGTCTAATGAGCAAATACCCTTATCCCAGGAAGAAGAGCAGGTCTTGAGATATGTAGCTGGATATGTTCCGTTTGCTTTATGTGAAAAGTTTGTACTACCAATACCGTGAAGACTTTCTTAGAATATACCAATGAATGGATTAAAGTTCAAACTCGAGGTGTATTATTTCATGTCAGTGATGATGTGTTTATATTTTTTAGGACAATAGAGAATGAGACAAGGTTAATTTATGGATAAAAATAAGAATACAAACATTTCTAAAAGTATACTTGGATTTAAAGAAGGCAACCGGCCAAGTATCCAAAAAATCTGAAAAGGCTTTGAGGAAAGATCTTGCATCTTAAGTGTACTGTAAAGTCAAACAGTTAGATATATGTATCCAGTAACACAACAAACAATTTAACCTCAATGGTTATAATGCAAACTGATCCTTTCTCCCATTTTTCCCTTCATTGGGCATTTCAGTCACTCAAAAAAAAACAAAAAAAAACAAAGTTAACATTTAATGTTTGTTGTAGTATACTACTCTAGTATCATATAAAGGGTAGTGTGTAAACATGATGAAAAATAGAATTTAATATACTAGAAATGGTAACACTTTTATTGACATCATTTAACTGTTTTCAAATGTCAAGTAAAAGCAAAAGCATTCTCAAATTGCTTTTGGGTAAATTATAATACAGAAACAAGTTGAAATCGCCAATGAATTTATGATTAAAATAACCCTTGAATCTTTTGAAAATAATAATTTTCATTCATTCATATACATGTATCATTTTAAATTTACACTCAGGAATGGAAAAGGAAATGTAAGAAAATGGGAACAAGACAAAGTTGACTCTTGGCTGTACACATACATGTACAATTTGTGTTTTTATTTTCTTCTAGGAAGAGGTGTGTTATCAATAACACCAACTTTGTCTTGTTCACCCCTTTTTCTAACATTTTCTTCTTTGATAAACTTTGCACTGTTAGATGCCACATAAAGTGTAAGCATGTTGTGGCCGAACTGCTCAACCGTAGGGTTATCCCAGTTCCCACTTGCACCTCGTTGTTTACTGAAGTACTCCTCCAGGGGATCTTGGTTGAGCTCACTCATGAGGTACTTCACGCCAGAAAGAGTGAACTAAGAAACAAAATAAAACGAATAAATGAAATATTCATAATTACTGAGATTGTTGTTTTGAATTTTTAGATGACAATGTGAACTACATTTATACATTATTATGTTCGTTCAATCACCTCCATGACACAATCTCAGAAACTTGATATAAAAACTGCAAACACAAATTTCTGTCTCTCTTTTTTTATATTTTTATTTTATTTGTCATAAAATTGGTTTAGCCAAAATTATTTTCTTAAAAACCATTTGCACAGAAAATTTTGAATAGCAAGAATCTCTTGAGTGAGTGGTTAAAGTTTGTCTCATACCTGTGATACGATACCCTCAATGGTTTCTTTACTGAGGCACATACTCTGTCTTGTTTTTCAGTCGAGGTCAGGAATTAATTGAATCTGGTTCTCCCAGTCTTAAAAAAAAACCTAAAAAGTCAGTTATGAGCCACTGAAAAAACAAAACAAAACAATTTTTTTTAATAATATTTCTGTAACTGTAATGTGATACATAACAATGATTGAGAGAGATGATGATAAAGAGGTGAAAATCTAGTTAATTCCATGGCAGCAATGGATTTTTATGATTCACTGGGATCCCCAACCTTACAATAATTACCTTGAACCGCCAATCATCGGGCGAAGTGTAGGTTCCAATGTTGGCTTTCGAGACTGCATTTCCTGAAGAGGATTGCTTACATTTAATCAGTCAAAAAACTGGTCCATGTATCTCGGGAACTTAGCAGTAGACGATGTTCCTGGACAGCCCATGGACTCTAAAGCATTGGCCACGGTGCTGCTCAAAACCTTGATAGGAGAAAAGTTCATAATACAGTATGTATATATATAGGCTGGACTGACAAATACACGTAATGTGTATATTGTACATATAGTTTATTCCAGGAAAAGGATAATTCAGAATGAAAACATAACCTTAAAGGCAGTTTACACCATTGGTTATAACTAGGGAAACAAACAAATTGTTAGCTTAAAGAGTACTTGGTTGTACTTATGGAGTGTCGTGACCGAGCGGTCTAGCGCACCGAACTCAAGTTCTGGTGTTGCCAGCAGCAGGGTGTGGGTTCGAGCCCCGGTCGTGACACTTGTGTCCTTGAGCAAGGTACTTAACCATAATTGCTTCGTCCTTCGGATGGGACGTTAAGCCGTAGGTCCCGTGTACTAGATTAAGTAATGCACGTAAAAGAACCCAGAACACTTATCGTGGAAGAGTAGGGGTTTACCTCGGTATTTCTGGTTCACATAGCAAGCGCCCTTGTTTACAGGTTTCCTCAGGCTTCCGAGCTACAGTGCTTAAGTGTGCTTTTGAGACATCCTTGGTTTCATTACCAGAAATGTATAATAATAATAATAATAATAATAATAAGATGGAAATGATACTAAACAGCCCAGTTTTCTGTAAATATACATGTATGTGTATCCTCTTTCTTATTCAGTATGGATGCATACATTTATAGACATTTTACCAGTGGTGTAAACCCCCTTTTAAAGCAGTGCTGCAATTTTGGACACTTTCATTTTAATTGGTGTTTATGCAAAACGGCTAATGGTCAATTAATTAATTGACCAGCAATAAGCTGACTTACTTGTGCAGCCAAGTAAACTCTCATTCTGAATGATGGGGTGAGATGAAGATGCTCATAGCTGAACTTGTGAAGACGGCGGAGGCCAGGTGAGCTTTTTGTAAGTCCAACATCCCACTCATACAACTGAAGGAGCTGGATCCAGCTGATGCTCTCGTTGTCATACTAAATGGAAATGAAACATATCAGAATTGTTAGACAAAACTACATTTACAGTATACTAAAAAATCAATATGTATTAAATAAGACAACGGTTTGCAAAATGGAAAGTGATGGTAGAGTTGGTTTTCAGTAATATATACATGTAGATACATGTTTGAAAATGATTCATACTGAGTAAATTTCAATGTGCCTTTGAATCGCTGCATGTCAAATAATGTGAATGAATTGCTATGTATTTGCGTACATTACACTAAGACAAAATGAATTAATAACAAATAAATTAGTAACCCTGCCCCCCCCCCCCCTATAAATAAATAAATAAATAAATAACACCCAACAAACTTACGTAGAGGTTTCTGGTCTTTGTCGCACTAGTTCTAAAATACTTTGTGACAATGCGTATCTACGGAGCCCCTAAAGGGACATATGATGAAAACAAATTTATGTGCGAAGAAATAATTTGAGTTCTTTATTTCATGCGCTCGAAATCATTTCGTGCTCACGAAATCATTTCGTGCACTCAAAATAAGTTATTTCGTGCGCTATAAATTATTTCGTGCGCTCGAAATGATTTCGAGCGCACGAAATAAAGTATTTCGAGCGCACGAAATTATTTATTTCGAGGGCCCGAAATGATTTCGAGCGCACGAAATAACTTCTTTCGAGTGCACGAAATGATTTCGAGCGCACGAAATAAAGAACTGAAATTATTTCTTCGCACATAAATTTATTTTCATCATATGTCCCTTTAGGGGCTCCGTATGTATCTCCTTATGGGCGACAAAATAAATAAGACACGATGGAAACAATTCTTTAACTTGGAACAATTATTATATTAAACTTTAATTTAACACAAATTACTATTTACAGTTATTTACAAGAAGCACTCAATTCGACTAAACATTTGGCTAGATGTTTGTGTCTTACAAGTCTGTGAAATATCGGCCAGATAATAAAGTAATATTTCACTTGAACAAATCAAACCATAAGCGGAGTATTTATGTAAGCGTATTAGTCTACAGATAATTAAATTCCTCCCAATGGCATTTACACAAACAAAATCCTACAGTTCCTTAAATTATACTAGTACCCTAAAATACGAGATGCTCTATATATCGGTCAATAATTATTGTATGCCACCATTAACTCTGGCTTCAAGCGTCCGCGGGTATCTCTATGGGGGTCGTCTGCCCTTCACTTCACACCGGATTGCTATAGTCCCTGCCGTCATCCAAACCAAGTGGAGATTTGGTCTCATGGGGTGTCATCGGACAAAGTACTGGCTTCGTCACCGGGGTAAACGGTCATCTACAATATGATAATTAACCAAGAAATCGTCCAAATATCTTTCCAATAACACTTCGTATTTACAAAAAACTAAACATCATTTTAAAGTCTTAGATCTGTACTCATTTTGTATAATCATCATCTTAAAGTTTATGAAAAATTGTTATAAAGTGGAATCAGGTCAGTGGAGTGGGCTTATAGTGCTATTGGCCTCTGCCATGGGCTTGAATTGCGGGTTAGCCGGCCCTTAAAACCTACGGTGGCTGCACTCACTCGCCTGGTGGTTACGGGATCGACCTAAACTACCTCTTCTCAACTTCTCCACACTCCCTGACTAGTCACGTCTTTACTCGATCATCTTCATATGAGTTCTCCCTCTCTCTCACTATCTTACTTCCCTCAAAATCTCTCTCATGGGCTTTCACCTGGATCTCGCAAACACCCAAAATTTACAAAAGTTTATTAAAGTGACTATTTACCATAACAAGTGACCCAATTATACCATGACCAAATTTATTTATTGACCCGTGAATTAAGAGTTTAACTTAGTGTTACTATATAACACCATTGGACTGGACAAAGATGGACATGACAAACGAACAGACGTAACAGACTCGTAACACATTCCTTTGTAGGGCTGTTCCGGGTATCCGGATACCTGACCGAAACTGTCATTACCCGGTTCCATTTTTCAGTTCCGAGTACCCGTAAACGACTTTTTAAAATTGGGACTTACCATTTCAGTGTGAACAGAAATCTTTGACTGTTGAACAATGTATTGTTTACACTTTTAGGAACAATTTTATTCAAGAAATTACACTCTGATAATGCCTTTGTAGTATTTTCCATACACTTTTGTCAAACTGTGATACATTGTATCCAGTCATTAAGACTCTAATAGACTGGCTGGGGCACGCTACAAACAAGTATCAAACTAGCTGCTTAGGATGGAATGTTTGCCTATTGTTCACAGTAATTGGATTAGTGGGACAATAACTGCTGCTTTATGTCTGTACTGGAGTGTGCACCATGATGTGTTAATAGAGGGGATTTTATTATAGGGGATGTCCTAATAAAAAAGTGGTGCTTAAATTGGTTTTGTTGTGTAATTATTTTGATGTGCCACCGACCATCCCTCAGCGTATCACCAACATTTACATTTATTTACCCACCGATACCGAGCTCTCTTGTGTATTACATTTGCCGACAAGGTGACAGTTTGTTTCAAAAGAAAGACATAAAAAGAGAGGTGTTAAGTTGGTCATTGTCTTTGAAACCAAACCAGCCGGGCTCAGTGATGATCTATGTCATTGGTGCCGGTCAAATGCCGTTCAGTTTCCATCAGTCGCAAGGATCGCCAAGAAGTATCTTGATATTCCGGCGTCAGTCCCCTAGATCCAAACAGGTGTTTTCCACCATGGGAAATATCGTCACGGCAAAGCGGATCGTGAACATGCTGGTATTCCTGGCAATGAACGCCTGACTGCCACCCAACCAAAGTGAACATGATTTATAACTTGTCAATAACAATCAGTACACCACAACCGATTTTGAAAGAGAAATATTGGGTTCTGAAAATAATCTTAATTCTTAAAATCATTGTTTAGCTTTATAAGTAGTAGTAGTAGTTGTTGTTTTTAATTATTCATAGCTAGGTCTCTTATAAATTCATTCTTTCAGGAAACAAGGTTTATTAACAGGTTTATTGACATTTAACTAAAGTTCATTGTGATAGAAACAAATTAATATTCAAGTTCTGATTTTAGATTCATAATATTTTGTAGTTTGTTAGTTTCATAATATTAAATATTATTTTAGTACGCAAAATCATGTCATTATCCAAAGCCAACATAACGTACGGGATATCCTTATTTAGAAGGCACGGCAAGGCGCAAGCACATGGATCGTTTTCGTTCCCACAACGAGTTAGTTCCGCCCACATCGCCTTTGATCGACCAATGACCGACCAATGACATTATTCAACACGTGTCTTGTGACATGAACATCCATGTCAAATTGCTATACGCATGCACTCTGATCACGCCCACACCAGTGATCATTGTCTTCTGATATGATAGTCACGCCTGACACAGTCACGTGTGAGGCCGCTGTAGCTGCGTGATGGCCGGGGCATTGTAACTTAGCAATTTTAATGGTTTTATTTCAGAATTAACTTTCAGTAAATACAATATATCGTCACCAAGATGTCAGTGTTGTAGTCGAGACCAGCTTGACCGAGACCGAGACCATGCATTTCGAGACCAAGACCAAGCCTTCCAAGACCGAGACTTTTGCAGGTCGAGACCGAGACCAAGGTATCCGAGACCGAGACCGAGACCGAGACCAAGCATACGTACATAAAAAAGTAAATTGAAGCTGATTATCAAAATATTCACATTTAGTCAATTGCAAAGATTTTACACAACACACAAATTTAATCTTTCAAGTTTCGACAAGACTGAGGTTGAAGACTCAACAGCAGCTCTTTATTTCAATGTTACACCAATGTAACACCTTATATTTAGCCCGTTTTTTTCAAATAGTGAAAATATTCAAGACCCAATGCTACTGCTCATGATAAGTGGTTACTGGTTAGATGTGTCACATCAAAAATCCTACAAGAAATGAACCCTAGTTACCCCCTGATACATGTAGAGTATAAAATATGCACAGTTTCGTAAGCGTGTGTAGCGCACACTGTTATCCACAAACAATAAAAAAAATAACCAGGAAATCCCAGGATTGAGAAAGATACACAGCTATTTAAAACAGGAAAACTTCTCATTACACTTAAGAAACATAAGTGTTTCCAACATTTTTGCTGAAATTCGAGCTCTATGGGGGCGCATTATTATGCCCCCCGGCTGACAAATCCTTGTGGTTTTTGAAGCCGAACACCACCACTGCCGATTTATTTGACATGGCACCACACTGGCAGGGCAATGACTGTTGTCTCAAGTTTATCGTAAACTTCAAGTTTTATGAAGCATGCCAATGCCAAACTTTACCTGCAATGCAATATACGTGTACGTGTGTAGCATGCCCGACGTATACCAGTGACATACACGGGCAACTGTGCTTAGCGCGGGTACCATTCCGAATTGGCATGCTGCAGCGGGTCAGGTCTCCATTCAAGCTTCAATATCTTTCGTCGACGCAACAGCCTGATAACTTGCACATTGGAAGTCGTTTGACACAGGTAAAGGACTACTGAATAAAGACTAGGTTAGCGCAAATGAGCAAATCTAATTTATAGAGGGTGCATTTTGCAATTTTAACATGGTGTTTTATTGTGAGCGAGCCGAGTTCGTCGCGAACGTATTTGGCTATTTTCTCTGCAAAAAATTAACGTGAGTTGTTGTGGTCTCGATGGGTCTCGGGGGTAAAATCCGAGAGCGAGACCTGCCCATTCGAGACCGAGACCTGCCCATTCGAGACCGAGACCTGCCCATTCGAGACCGAGACCTGCCCATTCGAGACCGAGACCAGCCCTTCCGAGACCGAGACCAAGACCGGCAAAAAAGGTCTAGAGATGGTCTCGAGACCGAGACCAGGTCTCGAGACCTACAACACTGCAAGATGTTATACTTTGATAAAGGTCGAATTAAATATGGTATCCTCTGTATTTCAAAGGTCAATTTTGTTAACATTTACATGTATTTGTACATCAAAAGAAGGTATATTTTAAACAAGAATGAAAACGGGTATCCGGGTATCCGAACTTTCCTGATTTCGGGTATCCGGTTCCAAAAATATCCGAAAACGCACAGCCCTATTCCTTTGTGTACACGTGAAGATACTTAAGTTGCGATCAATTGGTTAAAAGAAAGTTGATGCGCTATCGATTCGTTAATATCAGATAACGAAAAGTTTGAAACTACCTATAGATCTATATACAAATGGAAATACTTTGACAGTCTTGTTGTGGTAGCCAGAGTTCTCCAAATTATTTCGGGTTGTCTTCATTAAGTAGGGTACATCACAGATAAAGTAGATCACTCTGGAATCGTCTAAAAGGTTCTCCGTACAGTATATTGGAGAAGATGATGTTGGAGAAGATGATGTTACATCACTGCCATGTATTCTATAAAACTTCCTGTTTGACGAAGCCCCATCACAAACAAAAGCCCAAACTTTAAATCCAACAAATTCCAGATATATGATGGCCTGTGAAATGCAGGGATACAACTGGTAGCTTGTCACTCCTCTGGTCGGATAGTATGGAACAGGTGCATGCAGAGAATTGAACAAACCATGAACCATCAATACTAAAACATGAGTTTCATCTGGCTTTCCATCCCCTTTGCAACGCCGCTCAAAATTTGGCATCTCATTAACTACTTCGATGACGTCAGTGAAGCCAACAATCTTATCTGTCTGCACTGAATACACAAGTCCCGACTTAACCTTCATTTCATCAAAAAGAAGAGATATATGTCGCTCCTCTTGTGGACAACTATCTAAGTTGACATCAGTAACAATCCTGTCAAGCATGGGCGCATGGCAGAACTAAAGCCTGAAGAAGAATCAGCAAAGTGGCTGTAGGGATGGAGGGTAGACTGATGTGGTAACCTCATAAAACCTGAATCTCTCATAAGGTTATATGCAGCTGCTGATTTGCTCTGAAGGGCAATGCATAACCGGATAATTGCTGGATGCCAGCGCATCTGCTTGCCCTTCAGAGCTGAAGGGGAATGCCGACATTTAGGGAATGCCGACATTATTTCTTCATCACGCACCTTCATGGTCTCCTTGATGGTTGTCTCTTGCCGGTGGTCTAAACAGACACTCTCATTCTCAAAGAGTGCTGTAATTCTGTCCTGTAAAACAGCATTTTTTCTCTTCAAATGTCTTCTCTCAGCTTGCAACTTGCCAGCTTTCTGTTGAAGCTGCAATAACGACATACTACAATTAGGAATGGTTGATAATGTCGTAACAAGGTTACCTTCTTTTGACTTCAAATGATGTGCCATACCTGCCAAATCACTTTGATGTATTTGACAAACATCGCATCGATTAGCTCCATTGATCATCAAGTGGCACTTTTTGTGACGGATTGTGCCACTTACATATCTGTCTTGTGGTGTTATAAACACCGGAATCTGCCTATCTGGCCCCTTCTTCATGTTAATTAAGTCAACAAAATCGTTGTTCCCCTCACAAACAACACTACTAGAAAGAAAAAGACAGTCTTTCACAATCCTGTAGCCCCAATTTCAACGGAATGTGGAAATGAAAAAGACTGGTATCTTCCACATTGACGTCCGCTACAGTTGGTTTCCAAGAAAGATTTTTTTTAAACATGACCATTAGAACCCATCTTCATGATCTGAAGACAATCTATGCCAAACCAAGTAAGCAGATCACATCTACGGGCTATTGCTTCTTAGCCATTAAGTGAAGGAACAGCCTCCTTGCAGGCTTCACATTCGCAGGCCTTGCCTTGAATAAAATGCAGGCGAGTGAAAAACAGCTCGCCTAGACTGGTAAAAGTTGGCCTAGGCGAGCTGTTTTACTTTAGGTTCCCGGAATCGTGTGGAATCAGGTTTGGTCAGCTGCAAACCTTGCCTCAGCTCAGTATAGACGTGGTAGAATAAAGAAAGGACGCTTTCAGTGTTCTAGCCAGGATGAAATTATAGCGTAGGGCCATTTGTATGACACGAATCTGCGAGCGCATAGCGCGAAGCCACAACGGCGTGGGGTCCAGGGCCCGCTTAAGGACCCTGGGAAATATTTAGGTTGTAGATGCTCTCTGGTGCAATCTGAGGCTATTTAGGGGCATATTGCATGATATAATTTGTCAGACAAAACCATATTTTTTTTAGACATAAAAATATTTCTTGCTTTTCAATTGGTAGGTTTTAACATGTTTACATGTGCACATGTAATTCTGTCACATTTTTCTTAACTAATATCAAACCCATTTTTAAATATAAAATGGAGTAGAGCCTACATGACTCATGTTGTTATTGTTTTAATTATTGTTTTATTCACTTTACATTGGATTGTTGTTAGTTTGTAGCTTTAAACGTGTGTGTAAAGCTAATCGTTTTTATCAATAATTCAAAGCCAGATATGATCAAAAAAATTCCATATAATACATTACAATATATTCCTTGACTTATGCCTACTTTAAATTAAACTTGACAAAACTAGAAATAAAATGGTTCTTACAAACGAAACCCTGCAGTGCAAGCTTCACCCAGGTAAATAGTTTCATCAAGTATTTTATTGGACAGCAGGTAGGTAAGAGCTCTACATATATTCCAAGTCCACAGTTACTGCGTAAATAAAAAAAAGCTCAGCGAAGTTTTTAAAAAACATAGGCCAGCTGTAAAGATGCCTTAGAATTATCCAGCTCAGGTCTGTTCAAAGTATTTTAAAAGAAAAAGAAACAAGACAACGGCAACCAAAAAGACACAATTTCTGGGTCACAGGTTCACATCAAAGAACTGTCTGCCAACTTTGGAATGTTGAATGTATCAATTTGGGATTAGAGCCAAGACAAGAGTTGGGGCTATTGTTCACTTGACAATGACTGACAGGTTGTGGTTTTACAAGCCCAGACCAGGTGACATTTACCTCTGGGACCTGGTTCTTGGCTGGTTTCCAAGCTATATAACTATACATGTATGAAACAACATTACAGGATACCAGTATACATTCTCCCAAGGCTAAGTAGCGCGAGTGAGTGATCCCACTGTCAGCAGAAATGCGTCTTTTAATCAGTTGTTTCAAAGCCTAAAATTTAAAACAATAAATCTAGACCTACTTTAAAAATTATGACTGGATGGAGCAGAATGGTAACATCTATTTATTCGACTGAGAGCAAACTATTGGTGAATTGTTTACCTCGGAAAAGCTTCAGAAATCTTTGGCATGTTTTGTTTTGTGGAATTAAATTCTGTGCATTGTGGCGGAGAATCTCAGCTCAGAAATAATGCTTTCGGCATTAAATAAATAGCGGTCGGGTATGTAAAAATTAAGAAGAAAAACAGTTTTAGAAAGTGTTTACCGTTACTCCTGATTTAAAAGTAAACGGAGGCCTGTTTGCATGGTGCAACATATCCTGGGGACCGGGAATAGCCGATCAAGTCTTGCATTTCCGATTTTCGTTTTTTTTTTTAAATTGTTCTCATCAATAACAACTTCTTAAGTGGTGGCGGGGAAATGATACTAGAATGAGATTTACAAATGTTTTGATGCCATGAAGACAAAACTGTTTCCATAGGTCGAACTCAGTTCTGCTGGCGGCCGGCCCGGCGGACATCAGATGTTCAACAACCACCGTTTACCGGTGGTTGTTGTTCTTGTTGTTGTTTTTTAACTTTCACTCAAAAAAAAAATTCCGACAGTAGATTTTGTTTCAGAAATAATTATTTGAGAAAACATGTGATAGCATTCCTTCCTCCATGATCATAGTGACTCACGACAGACACTTTTTATAGACTTCACTTTTGCGGTGTTTATCCCGACTCTGCCTGGCACGTGGGTACCCCGCTCATCTGGTTTTTACCTAAGCAGTGTAGTAGCGGAACCAGTGTCAATGTGTTTAACGTTGAATGCCATAAATAGATCGCGGCAGGCCGCACAGTTGCAAATGCGGCGCATCAAACACATTCTCTTGAAAAGAAACAAAGTTGCCGGCCAATTAAAATGTATCAATAAAGCTTCCTACAAGATGAAATAAATCCCTCAGTGGCAACAAATTATTGTTGTTCACAATTAGTTCTCGAACTGAACAAAGGAAATTTTGGGGTGTTTTTTTTTCACCATGGAATAAATTATAGCATATCGATAGCGTATCGGCCCGATACGCTATTGCCTGAAGTGGTCTGCTGACGTCAGTGAGGCGCGCGGTTTTTAAAGGTTTACTGAACGTAGGTGCGTGGTTTTTGGCGCGCCTCAAAGTGATTTTAGGCGCGCGATCGCGCGCCTTAAAAGACAAGGCCTGCATTCGGAGCACTCAAATGTTGCCAGTGCAATGTTACACATTGCTGATTTCATATTTCTGCAACTGTACTTAGCCCACCATTGCCTCAACTTAACCTCACATAATTTACATATGTATCGTGGATGTACATCCTCTACATCCTCATCTACAGCAATGCTGAAAGCAACCTGAATTTGCCTTACAAACTTCTCATTAGGAATGGGATGACGACCATCAACAATAGCACTCGATTTCACACATAAACGGCAGATACCCAGCAGGCAATGTGAATGGAGAACCATGGTGAATAGGTCCTGTTATAAGAAAGACAAAAATTAATAATAATTTGAGGTATAGTTTATTTTTTTTAATTTCTGTGTCCACGGAGATCAGGAAAAGTATCATTGTGCACCATGGTGCTCCAAATTGTTTTTGTGTCTTCATGTAATTAGTTAACAAATTCATTTCATGTGTAATTTGATTACATTCTTTAAAAAAGTAATGTCAATTCCTTCACACACAATGTGGTTTTTTTTTTATTTGAACTATGATTTACATTGTTTACAATTTCAGAAAATCCTCAAAAAATATAAGAAAAGGAATAAAATCCGTTTTATAAACCATACTTCGTACACTCACTGGCCATAAGTATTGCAACATTGAAATTCACACCAAAGTTTAGTTTGGAGAACTGTGTTACAATAATTTATTTTATTTTATTTACACTACTTAAGACTTCTTGAAAGTGCCTGTGTTTTGAAGTCAATGTTCTTTTTTGCTGTTCTTGCTCGGAAACAAAGTCCTTCAATACTTTGTCGAGTAACCACGTGACCTGATAATTGCGGCCATCTATCTAGGCAATGTCTCGTACAAATTCATGTTGCAATACTTTTGACCAGTGAGTGTACTTCAATTTTATTGTAATGAGCTAAATTAAAACAATTAATTAAATTAAAAATGTTAGGTCTTACTCCAGTTAGGCTTAAAAGTTAGATCACTTTACTTTAAAAATCTAAAAAAAGATCTGGAAAAGATCACACAAATTGACATGTGTTTAATTAATTTTAAAAAACTAAATATTAGCCTACTTTACTGGTTTACTGCAGGCAAGCGGTAAGCTCGCAAGGCTTGCTAATGATCCTTAATTGGTTGAGGTTTTCGTTCGAACTCCTTCTAATTCTACCTCCATGGGTGGAGTCATCTCTAGATAACCAGAAGGAGTGATTAGATATCCAGGCGTTGGAAAGTCATGGTCCCAGGAGTTAGGCGAATCGGCTGTTGGGAAAAATGTTTGCGATTGTACACCTTCGATCAACTGCAAGAATGGCTGAACTAACTCTCAATTTGTTCTTGTTATCCACAGAATACATGACAGAAGAAGGTGAGCACTTGCTGCATGCTTGCAGAGCATACTGCACGCGTGCAGAATAGTAATGTTCATTGTCATTAGCTTTACGCAGAGTATTTGTTTTTCTTGGCACTTTGGCGTCAATGTATCCCTTATAGTCCTTGGAGGTATTTACGTCTTGCAGAGGGTGCCTTCATCCATCGCCGAATAGTAGAGAGACCTTAAATTTAAGAATGAAAACAAAAATTATTTTTGTAATACATTTTCATTCACATTTTCACATACATGTAAATATAAAACATGCACCATATCGTTACATGCAAGCGTAAGTTAGTGCTTATGAAAGTGGAAATATCACTTTAAAGACTAATAATACTAGATAGAAATTTTAACACAGATAGCACATGCTGGAAAGTTAGAGCTTGTGAAAGTGTATTTAGGTCATGCTTGTTGTAAAAATAAAAATCATAGTGAAATGGTATGATAAAAATTATAATGAAATGGTATGATTTACTGCAAAGTTTATAGTTGGAACAGTTTGCTATTAAAAACATTTACAGTTTAATAGATTATATTTATAATTAATTTTCAAAGGGTATAGTTAATGAATCAAGATATACAAATCAAAATAAGACAATTTTCAAAATGCATTTGGATTTTTCATTCATTCTAATGCTGAATTTAGGATAGTTCTCTGAATGAGATTGCCAAGCAAATATGCAGTGAATAATTTCTGAAAATTATTTTGTGAATCTCTATTCTGACATCACAATTGACATTCAGAAAAAGTATGTACAATACTTAAATGCCTCTTCTTCTAGAATCAATTTCTGAAATTAAAATAAAAGAAAACTCAAATTACCTAAGTTCTCCCAGTGTTCTTTAAAATCGGGTACTACTTTTAGTAAATGGTTGCATACATGGGCAAGTGTAGTTCCGCACTTCGCTATTGTTTCTTGGCATCTCCTATGGGCCTCAAATCCATTCTGCTCAATGAATTTCTGAGTTGTCTCCACAATTCCAGGAAAAAGTTGGTAAACAGAGGGTCGTCCTTTTTTTTTTTAAATTCGATGTTGATGCCTTTAAAATGTACGAGTTATAGCAAATGTACGAGCTGGCAAGAGTACATGTATAATGTACGAGCTGGCTCAAGTACACCGTAGCCGTACAACTCCACCCTTATGACAATTCGCCAGGAAAACCTATTATTATTGCCGGAAAACACGGGCGATACATCAGTTAAAAATGTATACATGTATGTAACTACATAAAATTTAAATAAAACATGGAGATACATGTATACTTCCCGGCGATATATTTTAATTGTTTTGTGGGTCGAGTTGTCTTAACCCCCTCTATCTACATGTAACATTAACGTAAAACATATATGATTTCTATGAATGTAGGCCCCTACACAAACATATTTGAGTCGTTCGGAAACCGCACATTTGTATAAAAGCATTATATTAATATTAACACAAAATCGTTATTAGTGCATTTCCTCCGTAATTTGTGTATTATGCATGACAGACTAACGTTAATATGTGGGGATGCTTACCATGAAGAGTAGCGAGGCAGGGTTGAATGGCACTGACTCCAACTGCTGGGGCAACGATAGACGGTGGCTCTGCTCCGTCATGTCTGTCGGAACATTGTTGTTTTCTTTCGACAAAACGAAGAAAGTTGGTAACATCTGGAAGAAGTTTTGATTTATCCATCTTGGTCACTGCTATAATTTATATGCGAGACCAATGCTTAGAGCATGCAAAGAATTCAAGATGACGTTTGATACTATCACTGATAAACGCGCTAAAGCTATAATAATAACAATAATTTGTGGACTTATATAGCGCACGTATCCACCAACTAAGTGGTGCTCAAGGCGCATTCATTTACGTGCATTACACAACACACGGGACCTACGGCTTTACGTCCCATCCGAAGGACGAAGCAATTATGGTTAAGTACCTTGCTCAGGGACATAAGTGTCATGACCGGGGCTCGAACCCACACCCTGCTGCTGGCAACACCAGAACTTGAGTTCGGTGCGCTAGACCGCTCGGCCACGACACTAGTCAGCAGTTGTCATGGTTGTTATTTATGGGCCAAACAATTGAATTATTGGACCCTACCCTTTCATGAATAAAAGGCCCGTCATTGATAAGGTCACGTTGTGTCCTGGTTTGCAGGCCCTGATATACATAAATGTTTACAAAGAAAATTAACGTTGCTTAGGAATAATTATATTTAATGTCTTAGTGCTATACATTATGTCCATGTAAGGGCAAAATCCAATCAATTGTCATTATTTACTATACTAGGCTACATTTCTATGCTATAAACTAGAATTATAAACTGCATGCATGCAGCGCGCTCATATTTGCATGTACATGTACTATGTATGTTCATGTAACTTCCTGACCAAATGGACTTTGTCGGTTGACACTTGCTTGATTCTCCGCATGCAGCATGAACATGTGCGGTTATAAGGAGGTTGCAGTGCCGGCCAGCGCAGCACCTAGCCTGCTGGCCAAGCACAACGGTCCCTATGCACCAACGACGTACGTACATGTACATACATAGACAGCAGCCCGGCCGCAGCCGCGCAATCTGGCACAGCACGACCCGGACCCTCCATGGTGTCGTAAAAAAAGTCATACGGCTGTTGAATTAGGCGTATATGCCTATATACATAATAATAATAATGTATAGATTTATATAGCGCACGTATCCACCAACTAAGTGGCGCTCAAGGCGCATTATATTATTATCCCTGCTCATAAGGCTCATAAGGCTCATAAATCATTCCTGAAACCATCTCAGCTCCCTGGGGAGTATACAGCTCAATTGCTGCCATTTCTAGCGCATATAAAGCAAACCATCTCTGCCTTCACAGGTACCCATTTAACCCCTGGGTGGAGAGAAGCAATTATGGTTAAGTGTCTTGCTCAAGGACACAGGTGTCACGGCCGGGGCTCGAACCCACACTCTACTGCTGGCAACACCAGAACTTGAGTTCAGTGCGCTAGACCGCACGACAATCCACTTTACGTGCATTATACAACACACGGGACCTACGGCTTTACGTCCCATCCGAAGGACGAAGCAATTATGGTTAAGTACCTTGCTCAAGGACACAAGTGTCACGACCGGGGCTCGAACCCACACCCTGCTGCTGGCAACACCAGAACTTGAGTTCGGTGCGCTAGACCGCTCGGCCACGACACAACTAGGCTATACAAAAACTAGCACATTAACCCTTACGACACAAAAACATGCCGTCGGAACATGACAGAACGATAAACAGTGCGTACATAGAAAAAGTTGATTGGCCCACATGAACTCCAAAAATAGCTCACTGTCTCCAAGATGACGGCATGCGGAAATCGAGTCCGATGGGGGTGATTTTGTGTAATCGTGCAAAATAAACGGCTGTTATATTATAGTCACTATAACCTTTCTATTGTAAGATTTAGTCAACAAGAATTACATGGATAAGATGAAAAAAGGTGAAAAAGTGTACTGCAGTCGGGACTTCATACCAAATTGCCCATAAAAAGGTGCACGGTTATAACCATTTATTAAAACTTGAAAAGGATTAATAACAAGGATCACGGCCTATGCCTGCCGGAGTGCCTACACAGTTGCCCCAGGGTAGGTAATGAGTCACTGTCTGGTACAAAACTGACGGCACAAAATTAAATGTAACATCACTTTTATCAACATTTACTACAATTTTTGTTTCTTGTTTATAGGCCTACATTTCTTTTAATAAATATTTTCGATTTATCTCAATAATAGGCTACTTACGTTATTATGACCGGTACATCCCTGCGATCTGATGCCGATTGGTATAATTATTATGAAAAAGTGCTGCTATAATCGTTGCCGTTTCACTGACGAAAAACTCGCGTAAAGATGTACACTGGGAAGTGGAAAGATCCCGCCAAAAGATTTAATAGGTTTTAATTGTAACATTCTCCCATTTTATTGTACACCAAAACAGTCTCTATTATTTTGAAGATGTTCCATCAATAATTCAAATTTAAACAAAATTATCGTAATTATCATAAGGCATATTTCTTATTTTGGTGCATCGCCTGACGTTGACATTTGTTCTGTGCTGAAAATAAAACAAACCCATTGTTACGATAATTATTATGTTTATTTTAACCGTCGTTTATCTCAACAAGTTTCCAGTAAGTTCGGCAATAGTAAACTCTTTTTTTTGTCAACATGAATGTCTATATACATGTATATTAGGCTTGGGCAGTTCCGGCGGGTACCCGGTTCTACCCGATTCCAAATTGAGAATCGGAACCGCGGTTCCACTCTTTTAAAGAACCGGGTACTCGCAAGAGTCGGTTCCGGAACCGAGTCCTTCAAATACCCGGTTCCGAGAGCCGAGTCCCAGAGCCGGCTGGGAGCTGAGTCCCAGTCAGAGCCGGCTCCAGCAAAATACCCGACTCTGAGGACCAACCCGGCTCCAATTGAAATACGCAGTTGTCTGAGCTCCAACTCTAGAGCTGAGAACCGGCTCCACGGTCAAAATACCCGATTCTCTTTGATGAGTGACCGACAAAATGTAACTCCAGACTACAGCAAACTTGTGAAGGCGCCACGCATGCAACTGATGCAAACCGCAATGTCTATGCGTTAGTAGTATCATTGTGCGTCACTGAGTTGTTTATATAAAGTGGCCCCATAACATGGATACTTTGGTTATAATGGAGTTGTTAAAAATGTTGACAGCACGTGTCTTGAGAAGTGGAGTGATCAAGGGGGCCCCGTAATATGGATAAACTTGTGACGAAGTTAACAGTCATGTTGCTTGTGTTCTTTGTGTACTTTCAACACGGCAATACGACATGGACGGTAGTACGGTACCTTGTAGGGGGTGGTGCAATAGCTTAATTGCTCCAACCCCTGTTTATAAATTGGCCCCATAACATGGATACTTTGGTTATGGAAATGTTGTTAAAAATGTTGACAGCACGTGTCTTGTGAAGTGGAATGATCAAGGTGGCCCCGTAATATCGATAATCTTGTGACGAAGTTAGTCACATTGCTAGTGTTCTTAATGTAATTTCAATAGGCATGGACGGTAGTACGGTACCTTGTGCATAGGGGGTGGTATAATTGCTTAATTGCTCCAACCCCTGAAGCATGTGCATGCAAAGCCATGGCATGTACTCGCACGGCTTGTAACGTTTGTCCTAACGGTAGGATAATGGAAACAAATCTCCAACTTAGCTTAACGCTTCCAAAAAGTTTCTTTAAAGTTTCTGAAACATATTTTAAATTAAACAACATTATCATCACTGCATTTTCGGTTGAAAATTGAAACTCCTTCTTTTCGTATTAGGGACACAACGAAGTTTGAATAGACCGTATGTTTTATTATTTTCTGTAATCCTTATGTTTTTCATTGAAATCCTTATGTTTTTCATTGGAACCGGTTCCGACTCGGAACCGAGTCTTTTTTTTTTAACCGAACCGGTTCCAGAAATTGTGGAACCGCCCAAGCCTAATGTATATCTGTTTTATTATTTTGCATCGGAAGACAAAACTGCTGTCTGAATGCGTCCAAACCACTGCGACATTTTCATCATGAATTAGCCTAATTTATATCCGGGCACAAGTTACCAGCTCCAGCAGGATACCTCTGACAGAAGCAACCAAGGTGACTGCTCTCGATGTCTGGATCATGAATATTCAACAGTTGTATATCAATTAAGCATGAGGAGCTGCGGCCTCATTAACTCGGCCTTGCGTGAGTGCACTTGGGTCAGCCAGGCCGCGGCCAGTATGAACACGTCCAAACCGCAACGACTTTATTGAAAAGGGGCCTTAAAATAACAAAAAGACAGGGGTAATGCTAGAAAGTGACCTTAATTTGTGGGATTGTGGTGACAGTTTCCAAAGTTTCAAAAGTGAAGTTAAATCAAAGGTTAATTATAGAACCACCCGTAACTCGAGGAATCATGTACCTGATGGTATGCAGGATTTACATTTATGTTCTTATATTCATAGATCCATTTCAAAATCATGGTAAAGCACTATTTACATTTTTATGATACTTTATGAAAATCTTGATAATGTTGGATATTGCTGACTTGTTTGAATCATTCAGTCTGGCATCTATACCATCGATGGCTGTAATGAGGGCTATGCAACAGGGAGTAGAGATAGCTGCATCAGATTGTGGGATACAGACTTCAAGGCAATCACCAAGATTAACCTCGCTGAATCAACTCAGGGATACCAAGGTTTGTCACCATAGGGGCTCTAGCACAAAGTTGTTGATTTATTTTTCACAATGTTCAAATGTTTGTAACTTTCATAATTCTCATTAAATTATAAATAATGTTTTATCTTAAACACTTTCTCAATGCTTAAATCATTACATTTTGTTGAATTTTTATTTTATTCAAAAGAATTCTAGTATAATTTTTTCCTTTTCTCCTGAAGGTCTCACAGTACGTAGTGTCCACTGGCGTGGTGACCGTGTTCTTGCTGGCACACAAGATAGTGAAATCATGGAGATTTTTCTTAAAGAGAAAGACAAACCCCGCATCCTAGTCCAGGGACATGCCGAGGGAGAACTTTGGGCTTTGACCATTCACCCTAAAAGACCTTTCATA
This sequence comes from Zoroaster sp. YZ-2022, assembly GCA_029582265.1. Classification (NCBI taxonomy): domain Eukaryota; kingdom Metazoa; phylum Echinodermata; class Asteroidea; order Forcipulatida; family Zoroasteridae; genus Zoroaster; species Zoroaster sp. YZ-2022. Next base: position 10,750,389 of record CM055821.1, on the reverse strand, counting down.
GCCACTGGTAGTGATGATTGCAGTGTCAGGTCAGTGTCAGATGTTACATTCCTATTTTGTTTTTGATGGCTTCTTTTTAAAAATCAGAGCATACTGATCGAAACGTCGAGTTGTACCTCCAGTTCTTTTCAGAACTAATTACTACTCAATTGAGATTCCACATGGTGTCACCGCAATTATTCTTACTTATCATCCTCACCATGCAAAGCTACAAGTTTTACCTAAATACTGATTTTTACTCTACATTTCTTGCCAGAATTTGGAACACAGAAGAAAAAAAACTAGTAATCCATACAAGCATGGATCACAGCGTACGCTCGGTGGATTTCAATTGTGATGGGTCAGCACTAGCTGCTGGATTGTCTGATGGCTCCTTCACTGTACTCAAGACAAAGTAAGTTTAAACATTATTATGGTCTAGTTTAACTTCTTTTTTGGTATATTTTCACACTAAGATCTTGTGACAAAGAAAAAATTACACTTGTTCCTCACATATTGGACAGATGTCTTGAATCGTTCAAAAGAATAATTTTTAAATGGTTTGTTGCTTTTTGTTTTGTTCTGTTTCTGCTTTCATGTCATAAATCATCCAAGAAACTTTGATTACAACCACATGGTTAATTTGCTATTATGCATTTATCATACTGTAAACTTGTTTAACATTCCAAGTTTGACCCAAGTGCTGAATTTATGACAGGAAGATTTAAATTAAGAACATCTTCAAATGTTATTTCCATCTGTAAAGCTTTTTAAAGAATTTGAATACCTATTCACACACATTCCCTAATTCTGGCTAACATAGAAATTTCTTTAATAATAATAATAATGTGGACTTATATAGCACACGTATCCACCAAACTGGTGCTCAAGGCGCATTATATTATTACCCCTGCTCATCAGGCGCATGAATCATTCCTGAAACCATCTCAGCTCCCTGGGGAGTATTCAGCTCAATTGCTGCCATTACAGTGCATATAGGGCTAATCAAACACAACAACCAACTCTGCCCTCACAGGTGCCCATTTACCCCTGGGTGGAGAGAAGCAATTATGGTAAAGTGTCTTGCTCAAGGACACAAGCACCATGGTCGCGGTTGGGATTTGAACCCACATTCTGACGACTCAGCCATCAGAACACAAATCCGATACACTAAACCGCTCAACCATGGCACTTAGTGTATGGGTCATATGGGAAATGTATAGGCAGTGAACAATTTCCCCTGTATCGCATCACAAAATGTGATGTAATTTGGACAATCTGCGAATGAATTTCAAACAATACATCGCAAATTTTGCGATACAAATAGGGACAGATTTTTTCACTATTGTGGTTTAATAATAAACATTTTTGAAATCGTATTAACAAACCTTTCCGAGGATTCCGTCCCGACCGGGTTTGTTTCCTTATGTCCAGACCACGCTGCTGGTAGGTCCGTTCGACGTACGTAGTCAACTATGACTTCACGACATGACAGTGTTGATGTAACAGTGAACGCTTGCACTGGTGTTACCTACATGTATGTGAACGGCGTAATGCAACTTTTTTTCTAGCAATCCGTAAGGATTTTATCCGCAATGCCCAAAATTCTATGTGCATGCAATATTTTTCTGCTGATGAATTAACTACGGGCAAAATCCCGAAATGGAAAACACGCAACACCGCCCAGTTTTTTAGCTTCGCACATGTTTATTTTTTCTTCTCCCGAGTTTGAGGGTTGGAGCAATTGAGCCACCTCCTGTACAATAGTACCATGTTCAGTTAACACATGCGCTTTCATACAATCACTACGGCCGTATTGAAAGGAACTCTAGAAACGTTACTAACTTCATTTTATAATAAAGGTTTTGAACATTATTAACAAAATGAGCATTCATTTATATATGTGGTGGTGAGGTTTAGAATCATTTCAGTACACAATATGATCACACTTTCAACCACAGAGACTGATACGTTTTCCCAACGAATTTTTAATAATCAAAATCAAGCTTGATCATACCACAGAGTAGACCTACACTTGGTGAAATTCACTTTGAAAGTACCCGATCACGTCGTAGTCGGTAATTTGTTTTCATGATATTCCCTCTGTTTTAGGGACTAACTAACTAACTTTCATGAATGACTGCACTTTTGCCAAAATAATGAAGAAATTGGCCTAGATTACGTGAATTTTTTTACCACCTGTGGCCCAATTTCCGGACACTAAAAATTATTTTTCTGGTAAAATTTTGACGTTATATGCATATGATGAACCAAACAACAGTAAAGCCTTGAAAAACAACACCTGTATTTGTGCACACTGTATATTGTAATTTTTATCATTTTAAATTTGCTATACAAAATTCACAGATTGCTATACAAAAAATGATTTTGCTATGCAAAATTTTCAAACGAAATCATTCACTGAATAGGTCGTATGGGAAATGCATGGGTCGTATGGGAAATGTATGGTTAATTCTGTTGTGTATATGTAACATCGCCTATTTATTCCTAACCACAGAGATCTTTCAGAAGTAATTCACATCAAAGATCGTAAGGAGGTCATCCATGAGATGAAGTACTCACCTGATGGCAACTACCTTGCTGTGGGCTCAAATGATAACTATGTAGATATCTATGCTGTCACACAACGCTACAAGAAGGTTGGTCAGTGTTCAGGGAGCAGTAGTTTTATCACCCACCTAGACTGGTCTGAAGACAGCAAATACTTGCAGACAAACAGTGGAGCGGCAGAGAGACTTTTCTTCAGAATGCCAGGTACATCAGAAATGTTCTTAAAACTTAGAACTAGATGTTTTTCCTTTTAACATGAAGTGTCGCTGTATTATATATCGTTAGTGGTTCCAAGTAGTTTTGAACTCCCATCCTTCAGCTAACTAGTGCAGACATTTTGCTTGCCTAATGACAATTGGCCACCCTCCTCTTTCCAATGGTTCTGTTGGGAAATGCATCATGACCCAGAATACTTCACAAAATTAGTCCTGAAAATGCTCTTATTGCATCAGAAAACACCTGGATTCATACATATCAATGTAACAACAGGGAATTTTGTTTTCCAAAACAGAGTGCACCATTACATTTGAGACATCTCCAAGTGGTCATTTGTACAGTATCTCTTACATTGTTATTGCAGCAGAAAGTTTATGGACATAATTCATTGTTGGCACATTTTATTCAGTACTGATGCATGAACAAATAAAGAAACGTGAGTTTATACCTTGATTCTAATGTCACAGGAGTTATTCTTCCTTACTCATTCATTTGCCAGATGTAAAATTACAAATCCTTTTGACAAAACCTAAAATACTTACCTTTGAGTTTAAAAATATTACATTGTTGATGTTTCGTAACAATAAAGTGCAACTGATGAAGAATATATTTTTATTATCTTTATTTTATTTGTTCCTGTTTTTATTTGTTTTCATTGTGTCTGTAATTTTTGGGATTTCTGACAGTTATATCCCACCCTATAGACACTTTGCCGTGAGAAAATGTGAAAGAATCATTTCTGAGTTGTAAGTTGAACCCCAGAGCAGAGATGAGATTGTTCATTCACACTACATGTATGTCACCACACACTTGCCTTTAAAATAGTACTTTTACAGTCCTACATAGAGTTAAATTACCCTCTTGTACTTCACAGCTGGTAAACAGGTTACACAACGTGATGAAGTCCGCTCCATCCGATGGGCAACATGGACAAGTGTTCTAGGTTCTGAAGCAAGTGGGATATGGCCCAAGTATTCAGACACTAATGATGTCAATGCGGTGGATGCTTTCTTCGGTGGAGAGGTTATGGTGACTGGGGATGACTTTGGACTAGTGAAAATGTTCAGGTTTCCTTCCCTAAAGAAAGGTACTTTAAATTTCAGAGAAAATTTACTTTTATGTTATTCAGAGTACATGTAAGTTTTGAGACAATTTTACTTTTGTTTTACAGTTCAATGTTGCTTGTTGTCATTTCATTAGATTATGTTGTTTGATCGATTCTCATAAAAGTATTTCATTAGATTATGTTGTGTGATCGATTCTCATGAAACTGTTTCATTAGATTATGTTGAGTGATCCATTCTCATGAAGCTTTGGTCAAATCTTGTTGGTTTATGTCTTTGAGCAATTTATCTCAACCACAGTTGCTTCTGTCCATCCATCCAGGTGTAAATGGGAACCTGTGAGGGCAAAGACGTATACAATATGGCTTAACCATTAAACAGGGATGCCAATTTTCCACCTGTTGCCGGAATTCCGGCTTTTTTCATATTTTCCCAAAGAAATCCGGCACGTCTTTCGTCCGGCCAGAAAAAAACTAACTTTACAGAGCGCGCTCAGTTATGAAGACGTTCTTACCTTTTTTTTATGCCATCGCGTAATACACTCGGACATTTCACCGACAGAGGGTGTTCGATAGTAGCGAGATAACGAGCAACGTCTTGAACTAAGACTAGCCCATTGCTCCGCCATATTGGAAACGGTGCATGTGAGTCCATGTGTGTGTGTTGTATACAGTGTGTTGTGTACATGGTGATTGCAACATGATCATAAAGATTGCATTTTGCAGCCCTCATTTTCTGAAATTTTTGACTGATTTTACTCAACTTGGCTACCATAATGGAGGTCGGAAGAGGTGTGATCTGAAGCCGTTGGCTTGAATCAAAAGACAATGAGAGATATTTTCTTTCTGTGTGCAAGTATTAACGTTTTGCTCTTCCTTTGTGAGAATTTTGTTTTCTTGCTCTGGAGCAAAGAGCTACTGGCACCCCTGATTAAAGCCACTTTACACTAATGGTAATCTCGAAAAACATAAATAATCACAGTTTTTCATAAAACATACTTGGTGTAAAGTTGATGATGGTATCAACCATCCCTTGAAATATGTCTCAGGTGCCATCATTGTAGTAAAATTAGTTAAATATTTTCCAAATGATTCTTATAAAATATGTATACATTTACAGACATTTTACTGGCTTTAAAAGTGGTAAGTGGCAGCAGTTTAAACAGATTATCATAGTATTACTTTACATTCACATTTGACAGGGGCTAAGTTCCGTAAGTATGTAGGCCACTCTGCTCATGTAACTAACGTCCGCTTCTCCCATGATAAGATGCATGTTATCTCTACTGGCGGTGGAGACCATGCGGTGTTCCAGTGGCGTTTTATACCAGAGGGAGTTAATACCCAGGATGATGGGGACACCGGTCATGGCACAGGTACCAGTCTAACCCTTAAATCATTTTATATTTTTGGCAAATAACCCCCATTCTCAAATTAAGGTTGTTGCTGTGTATAATAATTTTTTGAGTGGTATTCAAACCCTTTTTCAAATGCTGAGATAAAAATGTGGCACATGATCCGTACACTGCATTAAATAACAATCTAGACCAATATCGTCTTTGTCAAATGCTTAATATAGGTGCCAGTAACAGAGCTGCCAACTCTTCCGGATTCTGCGGAAGACTTCCGTATTTGACGGTAATCTTCCGTCATTCCGTAAAGCAGTCAAAATCTTCCGGATCCCCAACCCTCTGAATGGAAAAATAAAAAGTAGCCTCTGTTCCAAGTCCTCAGTGTGTTTGTGTGTCTTATTTTTACAAACAGTAAATGCATGCGTAATACTCAACGTAATACTCATTATACAGTCTATCTAATGCAATAGATGCGTGCGTAATAAAGGTTCTGGTCTGGGATTGAGTTGCGAAATTGACAATTGACAGCGTGGGAAAAAACAAAATGGCGTCACCGGAGAGAGTCTTGGCGACGGGAAGCAGAAAAAGAGCAATTATGTGCAAAGATACAGGGATGAATACCAAAAAGAATGGCCTTGTATTAGAAAATCAACGAAGGGACAAAATCATGCGTTGTGATATTAGTGTGAAATACGGCGGACGAAATGACATTGCGACACATCAAATCGGATAAACATTGCAACACTGCGAAAGCACGATCGAGCACGCCTGGAATTGTTGGATTTTTTAGAAAATCGGGCGCTGATGACGGTGTAATAAAGGCGGAAATGTTGTTCACAGGCTTTCTAGTCGAACATAACTTGAACATAGCATCGTCTGACCATGCCGGTCCCCTATTCAGGGATGAGATTCTTCCGACTTGTCGGAAATCCGACCTTATGATTTTGAAAATCCGACTTTAAATTTCAGTTCCGACTTTCCGCCTTGGCCGTTTTATTTTTAGAAATCTGTTCAGTAGGCGGGCGTATAGCACAAATGCATCCTGCAAACAGGCCTCCATTTACTTTTAAATCAGGAGAAACGGTAAACACTTTTTAAAACTGTTTTTCTTCTTAATTTACATACCCGACCGATATTTATTTAATGCCGAAAGCATTATTTCTGAGCTGAGATTCTCCACCACAGGTATAATCCATAGAATTTAATTCCACAAAACAAAACATGTCAAACATTTCTGAAGCTTTTCCGAGGTAAAAAATCACCAATTTGCTCTCAGTCAAATAAATAGATGTCACAATTCTGCTCCAACCAGTCATAATTTTTTTAAGTAGGTCTAGATTTATTGTTTTAAATTTTAGGCTTTGAAACAACTGATAAAAAGACGTATTTCTGCCGACAGTCCGATCACTCACTCGTGCAACTTAAGCCTTGGGAGAATGCATATATAGTTATATAGCTTGGAAACCAGCCAAGAACAAGGTCCTGGAGGTTAATGTCACCTGGTCTGGGAGTGTAAAACCACAACCTGTCAGTCATTGTCAAGTGAACAATAGCCCCAGCTCTTGTCTTGACTCTAATCCCAAATTGATACATTCAACATTCCAAAGTCAGCAGACAGTTCTTTGATGTGAACTTGTGACCCAGAAATTGTGTCTTTTTGGTTGCCTGGTTGTGTTGTTTCTTTTTTCTTTTAAAATACTTTGAAGAGACTCCAGCCAGGATAATTCTAAGGCCTCTTTACAGCTGGCCTATGTTTTTTACAAACTTCGTTCAGTTTTTTAAATTTATTTACGCAATAACTGTGGACTTAGAATATAGAGCTCTTACCTGCTGTCCAATAAAATACTTGATGAACTATTTACCTGGGTGAAGCTTGCACTGCAGGGTTTCGTTTGTAAGAACCATTTTATTTATAGTTTTGTCAAGTTTAATTTAAAGTAGGCATAAGTCAAGGCATATATTGTAATGTATTGTATGGAATTTTTTTGATCATATCTGGCTTTGAATTATTGATAAAAACGATTAACGTTTCTCACACATTTAATATGCTACACAATACAGCCGAGAAGGCATCCAAGTCACTACCAATAGCCATAGATGAACTTTTGATAGATATTTATTACTACCTAGATAAAAGTAGCAAAAGGTTGAAGAACTTAAAGTCATTGCAGATTTTGTGTGATATGGGCGTCGACAAATCTTGAAGCATGGCGCTGCCCCCTGGACCCCCGCAGGGGCTTCGCCCCTGGACCCCACCCGTAAGGGCTTGCTCGCTGCTCTCGCTTCGATTGAGTCTTCCTGATTAGAAAATTAAATCTTCCTCATTTTCAAAATCATATGTTGGCAGCTCTGCAGTAATGTTATTTTATATTTGTCTTTTTGTTCATTTTCATAATCCAAAATGAAATAACCATTTAGCATCATGCTCCTCTTCAATACATCTACACGTACCTAAAATAAGTATATATGACACATTCTTGGCTTGTAAAGTCTGTCTGAGCCCAACCTGTTTTTCTCTTGAAGGACACATTGATTCAAACAGTGAAGAGAGTGATTCTGACTTGTCTGATGTTGCTGAGCTTGACTCGGACATTGAGAAGGAGAAAGAAATTGACTACGACCGACCTGTTTACAAAGAGGATTTATCCCGACTCAAGAGACAGAATAAAACAGCCAATTCAGGACAGAAGCGCCATCAAGCACCGAGCGAGGGAATCGGACTGGAGTTCATTCATGGGTAAGACATGTTTGGCAATAGCATAGAGAAATTTGCCACTAAATGGCAATACCAGTCTTGTCATTCAGAGAGTTCAAAAGGGTAATACCAAATGACCAAAAGGGTAATACCAAATGACCAAAAGGGTAATACCAAATGACCAAAACGGTAATACTGTATTAAAATAACAATGATTGATATCCACCATGTACTTCAGTTATCCTCTTTTTGGATCAACAAAATTTTATGTTGCCAGTTAATGTTGAAACTGTTACTCCATCATGAAAAATTACTGTTACTGCACATGTTAATAGACACTTTGTGTCCACATCAAGTATGGGGAAAGTCAGTCCCTCAAGGGGGGTGGGGGGGGGGGGGGGGCAGGAAGGGTTTTGAAAAAAGTGTGCCACCAGTGCTTGCAAGGCTTGTACATCGTGCTTGCACATCGTGGTTCATCAGTACAAGTATTACAATAGGTAAATGTGTGTATGCACATTGCTTGATCGTTAAAATAGCTAGTGTGCATCAATATCATTTTTATGCATCCAGCAAACATATACGTGCATGTGTGTGTATTATAACGGCTTGGCAACAACATTTTCTGAATCATTTACATTAAAACAAATATCAGAAATGGTCAGTGAACAGCTTTTTGTAATACTCTCTTGAAAGGTAAATCAACATTATTTCTCATTATTTAAAAGAGGGTGAAGGATACAATTTCGAAAAGAAAAAAAAAGAAAAATTGTCAGTTTTACAAAATAAGTTGAAACTACAAGAGCTGGCTTTTTGTTATGATTATTAATTGTCAATTAACTCTTTGATGCACAGATTAATTCTATTAATTCTATTGTTTTAACGTGTTTTTGGCGGTCGCTAGCGACCATCGTGTGTGTCAAAGGGTTAAGAATTATAATCAAAGGCCTAAAATAATTTAATATTTAACTATTTCTCATCTTTTTTCCCCTGCCTCATTAATGGTATGGCCTGCAAAAACACCACCCCCAGCCTCCGCCTCCTGCATCACACTGCGCAGTTCAAAAAAATTGTCCAGAGAACACAGATATCTCAACACTTATGCATATGCTAAGAGTTACCAACTTTACATCAAATTAGCTTGACGATTATAGTTTTGTGGGGGGGGGGGGGGTAGTACCAATTTTTTACCTTCTCTTTATAAAGGCGGAAAATTAGAAAAAACAAAGAACAATTATTTGATTTTTGTCACCAGTGCTGAATGACTTGAATTTCTTTGCATCAGGTACCGTGGTTATGACTGTCGGAACAACCTCTTCTATACCCAAGCAGGTGAAGTGGTGTACCATGTAGCAGCCACTGGAATAGTCTACAATCGGGATACACACTCTCAGCGATTCTACCTTGAGCACACTGATGATATATTATGTCTATGTATCCACCCACTCAAAGATATTGTAGCAACAGGACAGGTAAATCAATCATCATTGCTATCTGAGATTACACTTATCACTTTGCCAGTGAAACATATTTGTTGTTTCACATTGTATGAGATTGTATATGAGTGTGTGTGTATTATAATGTGCTACTTAATAGCCATTTACACTATTTGATCACATAACACATGTTTGGTGCAAAGATGATGGCCCTTGAAATCTCTGTCTGAAATGTTCTTAATTTGGTGAAATTATTAAAATTGTACTTTTATTGAATAAAAATCTGATGACAGATCCAAATTCCATGAATTACCATGAACATTGCAAATGAAGTTTTGCATGACTCTTTTCAGAAACGTGTGGACCAGTTGGGCTGAGCATTTCACTGGTTGGTTACTAACCATATGCATGCACAATTGACATTGTTTATAACAATGTGTTTTTGCGTTAATGGTAGGAAAGCCATTGAATTTTTATCTTTTGGTCACATCAGGTTGGTAGAGATCCAACAATTCACATCTGGGATGCAGCCACTACCAAGTCACTAGCTATACTCAAAGGTCAGCACATGAGAGGAGTTTGTGCTGTTGACTTTTCTGGTAAGTTATACATGTGTAAAATCTATGGCTTGCTCATATTGTAATGTAGTTTCAGTGTCAGATATTTTTAATACATATAGCACATATTGTTAATGACATTGCAAACACTGTAGTCATGCACAGCTGCCATTACAGTGGTCTCAAATGTCATCTAGAAATTGTTTTTGGACAAATATAGTTTTAGCAGATAAGGCTAAAAGCAATTGATACTGTGGTTATATTCTCAATTCATTTAGAGATTTAATTTTGCCTTACACTGGATGCTTTCTCACCACTAGAGGGTTATGTTGTAAGTAAAATATATATGCTTATTTTAATTTATCATATCTGGCAATAGTTCCCCCACTGAACATATATCTCTCTTTTTGTATTCATGACACTCCTGATTTCTTCCGCAGAATTTCATGCATCCAACACCAGATCCCAAGCACAGCCATCATCAGCACATTTGATGTACAGGGTATACCAACATTTCCCATGATGAAGTGGTCATGTTTCACCATCCATCACAGACCTTCTGACCCTCATAATCATGTACTAACCAAGAACAATTTCACTTTCTTAGATAAACATTATCTACAGGTACATGGTACTGCGATGGGCACACGCATGGTACTATCTATGGCTTGTCTTTTCATGGGCAAACTAGAGGACCGCATTTGGGCCTCGGCCCCATGCCGACCTTGGATTTGGTGGCACTATATCGACAAGATATTCTTCATTTGGACCAGTGATGAAGAGAGTCTAACCAGGTTTACTGACCATATGAATTCATTCCACAGGACTATCAAATTCACTTCAGAGTACTCGACCACAGAGACCAATTTCCGTGATGTCATTATTTGTTAGGAGGAAAATAACCTAACTCTGATAAGCACCAATATCTTCACTCAACTAGTTGTCATCCCGGGCACTGCAAGACCAGCATAGCCTATAGCCATGCCATCAGACTACGACGAATTTGCTCTATTGACTCTAACTTTTTGTGTCATTCAGTAGGTACTTAAGAAGCACCTTGTGTCCAGAGGTCACAGCTCACGGGCTGTTCATCAAGCCATCAAGAAAGTCAAGTCTATGCCCAGGATATCAGCACTTTCTGAGAAGCCCATAACCCGAGACTGTGCCAATAAGAAGGTTCCTCTTGTTGTCACTTATCATCCCTCTCTACCTCCCATACGTCAGATTACCATACGTCCACACCTCAGATCGCCTCCTACGTGCAATTCCTGAGGAGCCTATAATTGCTTTCAGACACCCTCCTAGCCTGAAGGACCTCCTTGTCCGAGCTGAGGTCTCTCCCACTAATGACAGTTCCGTTCTTCCTATCCAACAAGGAATGTTTGGGATCTAGGGCCACATTACCTGTACTACTTACCTGATTTCTTGCAGGATATGTGGTATTCAGTATATCAGTGAGACTAGGAACATACTAAAGAAATGGTCACAGATCCACAGTCAAAACCATAAGCTTGACACTCATGTGGGCCAGCACTTCAATCTACCTTTATCATTCCATTTCTGACATGATTTTGTAGGGCATTGAGGTGCTTGGTAACCTCAGGGAATTGGTCCGTCTCAGCAGAGAAAAGTTGTGGATCGGGCGTATCCACACCATTCACCCCCATGGCCTCAACATACAGGAAGGGAATGACTATTTTTTTCTTTCTCCACATTTTTACATTTGTTTTGCTTGTTTCTATTTGTTTTGTTTTACTACCCCTGCCTGACTCATTGTTTTTAGTAATTTCATAAGCTTTTCTTCCAGATAAAAACTCCTTGTACTATACCTCCATCTATTCATGCATAATCCCTCCTTTGTGCGGTCCCAGGACCAGAACCTGACTCGGCTTTTTATACCTTTTCTTTCTATTGAGTTCATTTCACACCTGACTTCTGCTCACTCTTGTATTTATGTATGTACATGTATGTATGTATGTATGTATGTGTATGTATGTATGTGGTTACAACAACTCGACCCTTGTGAAAACTCGACACGGACAACTCGACCCACGAGACAACTTGACCTTAAAAAAACTCCACCCATGTGACAACTCTACCTCCTGTGACAACTCGACACGGACAACTCGACCCAATTTATCGTTGCTTAGAAATGGTTTCGTTTTCCCTTGAAAAAAGATTGATCACTAGGCTTATTCTAGCACAAATTCAATAATTTCCCCCGTAATACATGCGCTGGCGAAATTAGTTTTTATGACTTGAAGTTTAATGTTAATTCATGCGACAGTGCGTTGCTTTACAGATGCATTCTTGTCAAACTTTAATGTTGTGCATGTAACTTAGTCATCGGCATGTGACATGGCATATGCAGGTGAGCGACAGGTGTCATCACGGGATGTCAAGGCACACTTGCCAGCTCGTGCCTGTCATCAAAATATGATTCATAAAAAATATACAATGGGAAATGATTTTGGATATATTTAACTCTTGGAATATCCTTTTTAGAATGTAGTAAATACTGTAGTAATTATACCTAAACCCTGGGAAAAATATAATGTTAAATAAAAAAGAAGGGTCCAAATGTACAAAAAATTCAATAAATATATTGAATACCATTCAAATAAAACATAAAAAGGCCTATAAAATCAATGACAATAATAGGCAAAAGTGTATAAATAGACCCTACACATTTTTTAAACGTGTTCATGCGCCTAAATGACTGGGACATTATTTACTGATAAAACCACGGCGTGCTTCTTATGTTGAAAAATGTGTAATGAGCCGATGAAAAAAATTTTTTTTTTGAAAATGCTGTGAAAATAACAACACTATTTGGCCTGTGCGTTGAACATGCGTCCCTTTCTGGCAAATTTCAACACTTTTTCATTCAAGTTAATACCCGACTCGTTCAGCAAAAAGATTCAAATTCAAATTCATACTAAGTTGCGCCGCATTATATCACCTGCATCAATCCCTTCCCTGAGTGCGAGCAAAAAAGTGGGACGAGTTGTCACAAGGGTCGAATTGTCACATAAAAGTTGTCACAAGTTAATGAAGTACTGTCAAATTAGTCATTAATTATATTTGTATGCCCAAATTTATTGGGATTCTCTGGATTCTGTTCCAAAAACAAATTGCACTATTCATTGTGTGAGGCACATTCTGTATTTCCATTTTTGTTTACAACATACGTACATTATACATACTTTTGTTTTGCAGATGTCCATGTGTTTAGTCTTCTATCATTTGCCCAATTGTAGCATTATTCTGACCTATTATAATCTAATAGTTGATTATTGACATTGACCTCTGTGTGAATTGTAATTGAACTTTTGTACCTTTCTCTTAAGTGTGTGAACCATTTGCACTGCAATTTCACAGGTTCATTTCTAGTCGTATTACTTGATCTTCATTGATATGAATGCACATAATGAACCTTTATCAGTGTTAACCAGTGTATTTGAGCCTTAAACATGAAATCAAGAATTTCCTTTAATGAGTCCCTACATATTTCACATTTTTTGGTTTGTTAAACATCATTTGCATAACCATTTCCATCCATAGGTGATGGCAAGAAGCTTGCTAGTGTAGGTCTGGATGACAATCACATGATTGTTGTTTGGGATTGGAAGAAAGGAGAGAAACTAGCCACAACCAGAGGACACAAAGATAAGATCTTTGTCATCAAATGGAATCCTCATAATCTAGACAAATTGGTGACAGTTGGAATGAAACACATTAAATTCTGGAATCAAACTGGTAAGATTCTGCCTTTTTTCAATTAATTTCAACTCAATGGAGCAAAGTTACCCAGACATACTTTTATTATTTGCAGAATGACCACAAATCTGAAACTTCCAACATCAAATTTGATTGGGAATGTACACCTTTGGTAATTACCCAATTTTAAAATGACTGAATTATAATCAAAAAAATTGCTTGATGTGAAGTTGGTGATAGTACAAAACATCTTGAGAAATAATTTTGTCTGACATGCTGTCGTGTTTGAGAAAACATGAAGTGTATATGGGAATGGATAATGGCTGTGATCCATTTTCAACATTAGAATACATACAAACAAATCTCAATGCATTTTTACTATTTTTTACATAAATGACAAAATAAGCTGAAACTTTTACAAGTTGGTTTTTATACTTATCTCTTGATTCTTTTAAAGTATGTATTCATTTACAGATATTTTACAATGGTGTTGACTCCCTTTAAAAGACATTACCCCCAAACTATTGACATGTACACACAAAGAAACATTTAATTTTAATTAATACACATAGGTGGGGGTTTCACTTCAAAACGCGGAACATTTGGAAATGTCGGCAAGCCAGACACAATGATGTGCGTGACATATGGTCGCTCACCAGAAATGACATACTCTGGAGGTGCATCAGGGAATATATATGTCTGGCAAGATGTAACCCTGACAAGGACAGTCAGTGCTCATCGAGGCCCATGCTTTGCTATGCATTCACTTGATAAGGTGAGTGTCCTTATAAAGTGCCTTGATTTTTTTACTCAGAATTGTTCAGTATGTATTTAGTTATTTATATGCTATTCCAAAAAAAACATTAAAACAAATCAGAAATTGCTAAAAAAAATCATGATTTTCAGCCAAAATTCCAGCGGTTGGAATCTGCGACGTCTGTTGGACATTTGCGGCCCATGGCAGCAGCAAACATTTTTCCTGTTTATATGACGTACTTTTACAGGAGCTCGAAAGGAGCCGTCTTAACAACGGTCTGGCTGCCACCGCGTTGTCTGTGGCCGTACTTGTACATGTGTGTATGGGATTCCCCTTGCATACAACTCGTGTATGTGTGCATCTGTGCACGTATGTTTCCAGTGCAGTGTGGACATACGTATACGTACCGGGGCCGGGTCATTGTCAAACTATTAGTCTGGTTGACGGCACCGGCAAGATCACCAAAGGATTATTTTTTATCGGCACAAAACAAGAACAATTTGGACACATTTTGCAGTGAGATTAACTTTCTTGATAACAAAATTCAACAAATCAAATACTGGACATAATAATAATAATAAAGATTTTTAGCGCGCACATATCCACCCTGCTGGGCGCTCAAGGCGCGGAAACAAAGAAAAACCATGAATACAAACAATATACAATGATAGCATAGGGGAAAAAAAATTATGTACCGAGATACATGTACCTACAATGCAATTACAAATATACATCATCTTTGAAGAGTTGTGACATTCAAAACTTTGGTTGCTCTTAGAATATTTGTTCGTAAAAAGCAAGAAAAATAGTGTACCATTATGTGCACTTATGCCGGACTCGAGATCTTCCTTCGGCTTCGCAATTTTTGCCTGGATTTCGTCCGGATTTCATCCATTCCGGGCTTAATTGATACGATTCTATGTCACTTATATCACCAATTTTGGCATCAGTATAATCTCCATCAAATGACGACGATGAACAACGCAACAGATCAGTACTACTTTTGGAAACTTCTTCAAAAACACTTTCGGATGTCGTAGTTGGCAAACTTATTTTTGCAGCTGTACACGATGTAATATGCTTTGTGTACAAAACGTACCGCAGTAAACAGTTGTAACGTTCGCCCTCCCGAAAATGTACGTCATCAAAATAGGCTCAGTGAAAGTGTCCCCGACTGCTTTTGTTTCGGGCCTGTCGTTTGCGGTAGTGGCGAAGTACATTTTCATAGGGTTTTTGAAGGGTTAAAGAAAAGGAAAAAAAAGTCTTATTTTTGGTGATTCCTACTTAGAATTACATACTTTTTAAAATAGGGTTGAAAATATTTACCATTTTGTATCATCTTTAAGATTATATTAATGTAGTACTCACTAATATTAATATCAAAGATACATGTATGTGACCGGATCCTACAAAATGAGTCTTAAGGAAACAAATTCACTTTTAGGTTTTTGGAGCTCAGTGAAAAGCACATTGTCATCTTAAATTTACTACTAGGTCAATATATTGTGAATTTAGAGTTTTATGGGATGAAATTCATTGACATTTGTCTAATGATTTTCATTGTGAAAAGGCATGTTTGAGGGCCATTTTCCCAAAAGCAGCTTTGTCTACTTCGGACTTATATTGTTAGATTGGGTCAGTTAGGTATATCGTGTGAATCATTATTTCACTTGCCGTCATTTTGTTTTAAAATTTTTGAATAAAGACAAATTTCCTGAAGCAGGATTTGAACCTGCGACCTCTGGATAACTGTGTTGGATGTCACAGGATTAATTTCTAATTCTGTCAACTTTTCTTTGTTCACACTAAATATTGATGTTTTCCTTTGTAGATTATTTAATGCTATTTGCCTTCTAGAAAAGAAATTAATTATTATCTCAACAATTACCCACTCACGTATTCTTTCACAAATTATCTTCTCTTGCTGGTCTTTTTCCAAAGGGTTTTGTGACAGGAGGCAAAGATGGCATTGTGTCCCTCTGGGATGAAACCATTGAACGCTGCCTAAAGACATACCCCATTAAGAAGATGGACCTAGCACATGGGACACATGGTATTCTCCTTGATGATAACCCATCAATTCGATCAGTGATTCTTGGTCATGGTCATATCTTGTCGGGGACAAAAAATGGTGAAGTACTTGAGTTAGAGAAAAGTGGTCCAGTTAGGATACTTGTACAGGTAGGAACAATTTCTATTGCAGAAAAGAAATATAAAATACTTTTGGCACTTGAACATCATGGTTCAAACCACATTGAATGAGGCAATCTGTATTTATCTATAAAAAAAAATTTAAAAAATAAAAAGACCAAAGTGTGTCATCTAGTCACAGAACCATAATTGGTTATGATGTTAAATATCAACAATTTGCAGTTTGCTAGCGTGAAATTGATTCTTTATCAAAACTTTGCAATTTTGTCGATCAAAATATTAACAACTAGAAATTTGGCAGTGACAAATTTTAATCCAACCTAGATTTATTAAATCATTTGCTTAATGTTATAGTTGGTAATAGACTAAAGTCAGTTTCATTTCTTCTTGTTTCAAAGGGACATATGGAGATGGAAATCTGGGGGCTTGCCACCCATCCAAGTAAGGCAATATGTGCCACAGTCAGCGATGACCAGACTATAAGGATATGGGATCTCGGACCAGAACATAAAATGATTAATGTACGGAGGCTCAAAGGAGGTGCTAGGTGCTGTGACTTCTCACCAGACGGGAAAGCCATTGCTGTTGGATTCAAAGACGGTAAGGTTATATCATATGATTGGTCTGATTCCCTGAATGTAAGACAATAATATAAATTCTGAATTCCATTACTCAAAAGGGGACAGATTCAATTTACTTGGTTTGACTTCTTGATGTTTGAAGCTTAATATTCCTATATCTCTTTTAAACCGATGGCAACATTTCAATGACTTTTTCATCTGTCCGGTAATTGGGCCTTCTGTAGAAACCGATGTCCTGATGGTCCAATTTCTAGATAGATAAAAGTCATCCAAATGTTCAAGATTTAATTACTTTGAACCCTCAAATTTCTAATCTAAAACAAGTTATTCTGCAAAAATGTTGATCTCTGTGCACATTGACAAGGAATTGTAGTGTACATAACCTTAGTCTAGATAATAAAGATGTATTTTCCATGTCTTTTCATATCCTTTTTTCCCTGTAATTGTTTTTTATAAAGGAAAAGTTTGTTTAAGTTTAAGTGTTTCAGACAATAATAGTTTTCATCAAATAAATATAGTATTCTTCCTCAAATCACACTGTAAAATAATCATTTCAACAATGCTAATTGTATATTGGTGGAATCATTTCTAATACTGTAGGTAGCTTCTCTGTAGTGAATAGTGACACTTTAGATGATGTTGCCGGCTTCCATCATAGAAAAGAAGAGATATCAGACATCAAATTCTCACCAAGTAAGTACTGGATTTCTTCACACATCATTTAATTAAAGAGACACTCGTCACAATCAAAGTAGACTTTCAACAGGGCATGCATGCAATCGGTGTCCTAGTTTAAGATGAACACATTGACTACAATGACTGGCTCATTTATGCAGCAGCAACAGTAATATGCAGGGGGGTGATTTGTCTGGATTTTTCCGGACTTTCGGATTTTTACAAATCGCAATGTTGTGATCCTCTGGATTTTCAAGATTTAAGCAATAAAGGAAAGCAAAGCAAACACTTAGAACTATAGATTTTACCCCAGCGCTGTTCACAACAGCGGCCCCAATACCCCAAGCAAAATTTACGTGGATTTTCCAAAACTGCCCAATCACACCCCTGAATATGACCTTATCATGTAGTTATTCACTCACTAAGTTAATTTAAACCTAGCACTGGAATTCCATACCCTGTTGATCATGACAATATTGTCCCTTTAATACTTTTACTCAAATCAGCCATTCCTTTTATATACTACTCAAAAAACAATTTAGGGAACACCGGATTTTTAACATCAAATAGGTTTGAAATGTTCCATGGACCGGGATTTTCATTTGCAAGCCCCTCTCTCTTTCAGTAGTCATGTCATGAAATGTGTAATCACTACATGCATCCTTTATCATCTGTTTCATTGTGCAGTTGTTTCTCATCAATTCTGTGAAACATTGTGCTTATCTGAAATAAATTATCTTGCTTTAACTGAGATTATTCCGGTGTTCCCTAAATTGTTTGAGTAGTATATATCAAAGAATCTTGTATTTTACAAACAATAAGGTTATCCCTATGTTTCCTGTACAAGTATCCTGAACAGGTGCTACATTATCAATCCTTTATTAAGGGATTGTACACTTTTGGTATTTGCACAATTACAAAAATACTGAATTATAATCTAAAACTTAATAGATGTGAAATTGGTGATGGTACCAAACATCCTAAGAAATGTTTCCGTCTGACATAATTTTTGTATTAATTGATGAAATTCTTGTGTCAGGATACAATTGATTAAATTTTTGCCCTTCTCTGACATATGTATGAATTTTTAGCTTATTAATCTGGCTTTCCAATGATTACATTTGTTTTGTGATTGAACGTAATTGGTCTTGAAGATGATACGAGAAGGACATCAGACCGCATGTTTTTCACACATTAATGTTAATGTTAGATGTGAGTATTGTCACCGGAGAGTCACATTCCAGTACAAAATGCCTGTGGGAGAGTGTAAGCCAAATGCAGATGACACAGATCATCACAGGAAGAGATTTTTCCTTAGAAATTGATGTGAAGTTTTGCAAATTTTTGTTCTGTGTTGTGGCAACGCATGAATACATGTACATTTCAAATGTTTACAACTGTAATGCACAGTTTTTGCACCAAAATCTGCCAAATTCACATTATTTTTCTTGCCTATTATAGTATGAAAACTAAATACAGTTGGATTTGTTTTTATGTATGCATGGAATGAGAGTTGTTCTTTGAAACCATGCATTCAAATTACTCCTAACCATAGTGCATCATATAGTATTTGCCCAAAACTCACAAAAAACATTAAAATTTGGTATTCAAAATGGCCGCTATTTTCAGGGGATAGGAAAAAATTTTACCAAAAAAATAATGCCCAAATCATTCAAATGGTATATAAAATACTCAGATATCTAGACATATTTTGCTAAAAAAGCTAAAAATGTTTTTTTAAGGGTTAAACTTAATCATTTTTGTAGAAAACGTAAAATGTAATTTTTAAATGGATCACAGTCATAATCCATTTTCCACATGGAGAATGAATGCAAACAAATTTGATTGCCTTTTAGCTCATTTCTTGTTGACACAATGAAATGAACTGAAATTTTCACAGGTTGGTTTCTGTACATGTCTTTTGGTTCTTAAAAAGTGTTATGCATACAAAATGGTAAATATTTTCAACCCTATTTTAAAAAGTAAGTAATTCTAAGTAGGAATCACCAAAAATAAGACTTCCATTATTTTTCTTTAACCCTCAAAAACCTATGAAAATGTACTTCACCACTACCGCGAACGGCAGGCCCGAAACAAAAGCCGTCGGGACACTTTCCAGACCGTTGTTAAGACGGCTCCTTTCGAGCTCCTGTAAAAGTACGTCATAAAAAAAGGAACAATGTTTGCTGCCGCCATGGGTCGCAAATGTCCAACAGACGTCGAGGATTTCAACCGCTGGAATTTTGGCTGCAAATCCTGATTTTTTTCAGCAATTTCTGATTTGTTTTAATGTTTTTTGGAATAGCATATAAATAACTAAATACATACTGAACAATTTTGAGTAAAAAAAATCAAGGCACTTTTTATGGACTTTAACAAACATTTTACCAATGGTTTACAATCCCTCTAAACTACATATTTCAGATATAATTTTGAACACATTGTCATAAATTGTATTTGTTTGTAGATGCTGGCAAGTACCTTGCGGTGGCATCCCATGATAACTACATCGATATCTACAGCGTGCTGAACACCAAGAGAGTAGGAACATGTAAAGGCTCTTCAAGTTACGTCACACACACAGACTGGGACACAAATGGTAGGCTACCTGCCAATAGCATGACAAACCAACACATGTACCCTGTGCAGGTTCCACCTGCTCAGGGTTAGAAAGAATTTTGGGAATGTCAAGGACATTAAATGTTACAATTTAGTTTAAATTCATATCTTCTGATAGGACCACTACTATTACTGTAAATGCATGACAGTAAAGTTGTAGGTATACTAGTTTTTATTGTAAAATGGATAGGTCCTCCTCTCATCCCCCCCCCCCCATATTTCCTAAAAGCAATATAAAAACTGAGCTGGCAGTGCCCATGCTCATATACAATGATTATAAAATCATTTAATGACTGTCCATTGCTTGCCTATCTTTCATACTTAATAAATCGTCCATGTACGTAATTCGCCGCACTCGTGAAATGACGCACCTACTTTTGGCTTAGCATTTCTCGGAAAACTTACAAAATTATGGCGTATTACTGGTTGCATAAACTTATCTAAGTCATGCTTGTTACAGAAATAAAAATTATAGTGAAATTATATGATTTACTGGAAAGTTAGTGCTTGTGAAAGTGGAAAAAGTTGTTTAACCACTGATTTTACTAGATACAAATAGTAAGAGATTTACATGACCTCAATTTTTTTTTCACGAACATCTGTGATTTTATTGTTCTATGCCGTCAACAAGCTGTTGTCTGTGGAAACCAAAATATATGAATGTTTTGCATTTGTAATGATTTTTTAAAGAAATACTGATCCTCAAAATGGACACATTCCTTATAGAAGAACCGAACGAAGACTACTTAATTCGTTGGTGTTTATTTCGACGGTAGTGGAAAATTATTGAGAAAATGAAACATTAATATCATGGTTATGAAAAGAAATCTTTTATTTGACAAAATGTTAACAGCATTTTTACACATTTCAAAGTTTTAAAGTACTTTTTGCAAAATTTTTAACCACCTTCCATTTGATTGGTCTTTCAAGAATATTGATTAAAAGTTTTGAGTGCTTCTCCAAATTATACCATTTTATTTTAAAAATCGAAAACAATATTTTTATTTTCAAGATTAAAAACAATTTTACAATCATCTGGAATAAGATGAAGCATGATTCAACTGTTTTTCTTCTTGGGTACATTTTCTGTGCCCCCATAAACTTTAACGGTTTGGGGGTGAGTCATTATACCAACATCAATTTTCTGATGACTACAATTCTGTGCGTCTCAAAAAACGGCGCTCAAGACGTCCACGCATATGATCATGCATTGAAATTCCACATTTATACAAGAGAATCCTTCACTGAAACAAACTGAAACACCAAACTGCTAATTTCATTTGTAAGTTACCATCCAGTTGATTATATAACCTTAGGTGTGTCATTTAGGGTAAATTGAGGAAATATATTTATTTTCAGAATAAAGCCATGTTTATTTTTTCTGCTCTTCTAAACTTAATGCGCTGTTAACCAGAGCAATTAAAACCTATTCTGCTATTACATATTGAATTATACTCTAACTATGGAAATTCTGCTTTTACTGACTCCAAAATTCTTTACTTGATGACAAAGAGTCAATATCCAGAAGTTGCTTCAAAAACCTGTGGGATATAGTGCACTGATTTTCCCAGATGAGTGTTACATCTAATTATGTTTTCTCTTATTTAGGTAAGCTTCTTATGATGAACTCTGGAGCCAAGGAGCAGCTCTTCTTTGAGGCACCCAGGGGGAAACGTCAGGCCCTCCGCAATGCCCAGATAGAAACCCAGGGCTGGGCAACATGGACATGTGTTCTTGGCCACACCTGCACTGGTATATGGCCATCAAAGAGTGACGTGACTGACGTCAATGCATCGTCATTGTCACATGACAGATCTATACTTGCGACTGGAGATGACTTTGGCTTTGTGAAATTGTTCCAGTGGCCAGCATCAGTAAGTTTTAACAATTGACCAATTATCATTGTCACATAGCCTAGACCCAACCATGCACAGGAACAATTTTCCTTCAGAACCAATACACCTATCTGGCCAATCAAATTGCAGAAGCACAGATTCACCAGTAGGGTTATGCCTTTCCATGACAACTGTAACTATGTCAGTCACTTTTATACATGTTTGTGATTGAGATTTGGTGGTTTGTGTACAAAATAACGTACATGTCTTTATACTATATTTTTCCATGGCTGATCAAAACTTAAATTTAATGCACATTCTTCATGCAAGAAATCTTGAAATCTTTTGTTATTGTCTGTTGTAACTTTATAGGGCAAGAATGCCAAGTTCAAGAAATATGTGGGTCACAGCGCGCATGTTACTAATGTCAGATGGGTCTATGATGATAGAACATTAGTGTCAGTTGGTGGAGCAGACACTGCATTAATGGTATGGTCACATGCCGTTACAGGCACTAGGGAAAATGTCTATGGAGACAGTGATGACTCAGACACAGATTCTGAAGAAGATGGTGAGTGTGGACTATATGGAATTATTGCATGAATTATTTGTTTATTTGTTTGTTTATTTATTTTAGACATCAAACAGTGCAAGCACCAATAACAGGATAGATAAAAATATTACATTAAAAAAAAACATTAACTAGAGCTCAAGTGTTTGTTAGAACAAACACACGGTGTTCATGTCAACTTCCGGTTCAATCAAATTATCATCAATGGTGTCAATTATATTTTTCAAACGTGTATCATCTTTTATTATAACAATATCAATTTCATATTCAAAAGACCTATCAATTTTGCATTAGAATGTGTTGAATTTGAACTTCTGTTTAGACCGGAAGTAAAGGTCAGATCAGGTGATTTGAAGGTCATATATATGACACAATAAAACTTCCTCATGATTATGAAAAAAAATAACGTTAGTACTTACTTTGGTTCAATATCTGCGATTGGAAATTATTCCCTTTTTAAAAATGCTGCTAGGGGGCGCTCTGAACTTTGATGACTTCAAACATATTTTTTTTAAAGATAAGATGTCACTAATCACTTTATTCACAAAAGTCATATTCAAATTTCCTATATTTTTGAGATAGAAATTTTTTCTAAACCTGCCGCCAGAGGGCGCTGTGACAGGTGATGACATCATCAGTCACATTTTTGAAAAGGTCATATGTCAATAGTAATTTTGTCCACGGAAGGCACGCCCAAATACCATATCATGTTGGCTACAGACCCTATAAACGTGCTTCAGAATATTTTTTCACTCATAACTTCCGGTTTCAACCGGAAGGAGAGGTCAGATTGGGGTCATATTTGTATACAAAATGTCACATAATTCAAGGTCTGTAAGATGAAGCAAAAATTGTGTAAATGTCTTGTGGTTCATAAAATTTGATTTTAGTGTATTTCGATACCTGAAACTACACATGTATGTCATAACTTTATTGACAACTATATGTTATGGTCTAAGTATGTGTCAAGTTTGAAGGCTCTGTGAACTTTGGAACTATGTTTTTTTGTTCAATAAGCCTCATCGAGAAGGAGAAGGAAAAACCTAAATAGTAAACAACATACAAATTAACATTCAGAACAAATATGGCAAGGAGTTTACAAGTAAAAATTAGACAAAAAATAAAACTAATAGGGTGGAAGTGGGGTGGGGTGGGGTAGGGGTTGGGTGGAGGTAAGGGGAGGGGGTAATGGGTGAACTATAACACTTGATTGATTTTCATTTTAAATGTAGAGATGGACTGGTGAAAATGTCAATACTAGGGTTGGTTTAGGTGATGGAATTGTACAGCGAAGTCAGGCGTTATATGAAAAATTTCTGGTAGCATTGACCATATTATTAGGGACAATGAACAGACCGGGATGGCAGAGATTGGGACAGGGTACAAAGAAAACAAATTGCAGGTGAATTTAGGGTTAACCCATTTAATGACCATACAAAATGGTAAATATTTTCAACCCTATTTTAGAAAGTAAGTAATTCTAAGTAGGAATCACCAAAAATAAGACTTTCATTATTTTTATTTAATCCTTCAAAAACTATGAAAATGTACTTCGCCGCTGCCACGAACGACAGGCCCGAAACAAAAGCCGTCGGGGACACTTTCACTCAGCCTATTTTGATGACGTACATTTACGGGAGGGCGAACGCTACAACTGTTTACTGCGGTACGTTTTGTACACAAAGCATATCACATCGCGTACAACTGCAAAAATAAGTTTACCAACTACGACTTCCGAAAGTGTTTTTGAAAAAGTTTCCAAAAGTAGTACTGATCAGTTGCGTTGTTCATCATCGTCATTTGATGGAGATTATACTGATGCTAAAGTTGGTGATATAAGTGACATAGAATCGTATCAATTAAGCCTGGAATGGACAAAATCCGGACGAAATCCTGGCGAAAATGGCGAAGCCGAAGGAAGATCTCGAGGCCGGCATAAGCGCTATTTTTATTGCATTTTTACGAACAAATATTCGAAGAGCAACCAAAGTTTTGAATGTCCAGTATTTGAATTTTGTTATCAGGAAAGTTAATCTCACTGCGAAATGTGTCCAAATGTGTCTAAAAAGTCATCCTTTGGTGATCTTGCCGGTGCTGTTAACCCGACTAATAGTTTGACAATGACCCGACCCCGCCGTGCACGGACGCACACACAATACATGAGTTGCACTTGAAGGGGAATCCGACCACGGACAACGCGGCGGCAGACAGACCGTTGTTAAGATGGCTCCTTTCGAGCTCCCGTAAAAGTACGTCATAAAAACTGGAAAAATGTTTGCTGCCGCCACGGGCCACAAATGTCCAACAGACTTCGCGGATTTCAACCGCTGGAATGTTGGTTGAAAATCATGATATTTTCAGCAATTTCTGATTTGTTTTAATGTTTTTTGGAATAGCATATAAATAACTAAATACATATTGAACAATTTTGAGTAAAAAAATCAAGGCACTTTGTATGGACTTTAAAAAGGAAAGTCAGGTCCAGAGTCTGCCTACATTTTTTGAGAGAAACTATTACTTCTGAGCCGTATACATTGCCAAGGAATCAAAGAAAAGTACTGGCATTTGGAGGATGATAATAAAGTCAAATTAAAGCATACTGGTACACGCAAAGTGGCATCGTGGTTTGGATAGTACAAGACATGGTTGCCAATACTCTGGAAGTTCAATGTACTAGCATTAGCAAGGGAACGGTTCTTTTCAGATGGTAAAAAG
The DNA here is from genome assembly GCA_029582265.1 of Zoroaster sp. YZ-2022. Classification (NCBI taxonomy): domain Eukaryota; kingdom Metazoa; phylum Echinodermata; class Asteroidea; order Forcipulatida; family Zoroasteridae; genus Zoroaster; species Zoroaster sp. YZ-2022. The sequence continues at coordinate 10,724,899 of CM055821.1, read as the reverse complement.
AACCAAAAGCCCTAGTCATAGTTAAACATTTGGTAGACTGACAAGCATGGCAAGAGTGTTAGCTGAGACTCATTCGCATTACTGTCACTTACATGAGCAGGAACATAAGTGGTGTGATGAGCCATAGCTGTTGATAAATAGCATGAATGGTGATAAGATGGAAAACATGGCGACAGCAGATTATCAGGTCTCCAAATTGCATTGCAGAAACAGGAGAGGCAGAATGGTATTCATTTCGGGGAGAGGGTCTTAGATATATTAAGAAGAAATCAATGTTTATCCCTAAACATTGTTTGTTAGTTTTGTTTTTGATTTGTGTCAGCCCAATCTTTGGATAATTTCTGAACTTGGTTTGGTCATCAGGGTATGACAGTGACGTGCAGAGAGAAACAACAATGGATTATGCCTCAAAGACTTACACCAGTCCCCTTAGAGAAACCACAGGTGTCAAACCAGACAAGCAAGACATGGAGGAAGATGATAGGTAGGTTACCATTCTTCAAGTTGCCATGGTGACATGTTCAGCACAAGACAGACCTAATTTCTAATCATAATTAGAATTAGTATTTGGTTTCCTTTTTTACAAGGAAAAAAAAAAAATTCAAAAATAAAAACAATTATTGGAAATGGCTGGTAAAGTAACAAAAAATGGTATATTTTTTCATGTTACTTTAAAGGGGGTTTACACCATTGGTTATTACCCAAATAGAAACTGAGATAATTGTTATTTAAAAGCTTACATGGTTTTTGAGATGATACTGAACGTCTGGTATGTAATTGTCATCAAGAGAAAATGGGAGAAAAATATTCAAATTTGAAATGGATCACTGGCGTGTGATTATTTCCACATTGGAATGAATACAAATAATCTGATTGCATTTGCATTAGTTTCTCCTTAAAAGGACAGTATCGTCACGGTCAACAGGGCACGGAATTGGAGTGCTAGTTTTAGATTAACTCAGACACCGATCAGGCCTGCGAGAACACATTTTTGCCAGGGGGTGCTGGGTTTTTCCAAGACTATATTGGCGAGCACAAAAATCTCGCGAATGAGGGGTTCGCTGCCCCGCCGCTCAAGAGTCCTGGGAGCTGTGGGGTCCTAGATGATCTGAGGTGCATCTGAGGGATTCTGAGCCACTTTTTGACACTGTTACTGTATTTTTCTTCAGGAACATTATTATATTGATTTTGGGGTTGATTACATCAGACAGCAATTACATGTACATGTAGGGCCTAAATAAAAATGAAAATGTAGAAAACATACAAGGCACTGGTAAGTTGTCAAATCAAAAGCATAGGTGAACGAGAAGAGGACGAAATTGTGTTGGCCCGGATTCAGTTCATCAGGTATCCTTGCTTTGTGCTCTCTGCCTGGCTAGTGAAAATATGCATGTCACATCCTAGCAGTCGTGCCATTCCCTGTATAGCAATTGCATCTTCCCAGGTGCCACTTTTACATAATGCTGCTAAATACTCTGGTGTGGCAAGTTCAAAGAGTGGATCTTCAGTATCCTACAAAAAAGGCATGAAGCATTCCATCTATTCAATAGAAAATCATCACACAAACCGGGTTATTTGTGATTTACAGTGTTACATAGTACGTATAACCATTCCTTCCTCCATGGTATAACTTGATAATTTGCTACAAAGGTTTGGGTAAATACCATGTGAATCGCTCTTCAGAGTTGTAAAGGTTCTGAAAAGAACCAGTGGTTAATATGTACACTGCATGTCACATCCTAGCAGTCATACCATTCCCTCTATAGTAATTGCTTCTGCCCACCAGTTCTTTTAAGAACCTTGGCAACTCTCAAGAGAGATTTACATGGTGTTACCACATACCTCTATAGTGTGTAAATTTCATCATGCAAGGTTTCAAGTCTTATATCACTTGATATGGAGAGCTACAAGAACTCAACTAAATGGAATCCAGATAAGTGTCTCCCTCTCTGAACTTCTCCAAAAGCAGTCACAATTATGACTTACTTGTGAACTTCGCTCTCCAAATTCATGTTACTTTTTAAGCGCTGACATAATAGCTTACCAAATTTTTAAGGAACTGAACCACTTCTGCTCTAAGTTCTGTTGCGCTCCTTTGGGCCAATCCCAGTCTTAAAAGCTGGTCTTCAATGCAGTGGAAAAAACAGTTGCCGTCACCAGGCACATCTCGGCGAATGAACATCCTCAACTTATGTATATTATCCTGCAGTCGATTGAAGAAGGACTGTTTCTGCTTCTCAACTAATGGGAAAAAACAAACATGGGTGAATAACAAAACATGTACGTGGTTCCCTGAATTAACTTGGATTTAATAGCAAGAATAAATTACATATACTGTACACATGGCAGCAGGGTTCCAAAAAGTGGAGTGTACTGTTGAACGAGTACAGACATTTTTGTATATTTCTAAAAATTATAATATATTTCGCAGGCAGAGAATTTCGCTGAGCACACAAATGTATAAAGATTAGGCCATCTTCCATGAATAATTAATTCCATATAATAAAATCAATGTATTTAAAAAAAACATTATTTTAATAATATTTACCTGTGCTATTTTTTGAGGGTGTTGAGCTGTTCGTTTTACTTAGTTTTTTGATGCCACACTCCTAAAGAGTTCTTCTATCTCCATGCCTCTTCTTAGGCCCCATCCTGTAAAGAAAAAAAACAAAAACAAAACAAAACAAAACAAAACAGGAACGTTACACTTACATAATGCTCTATTTTTGGGAATAAAATTTTTTTTAAATTAAAATTTGAGGGTTCAATAAAGTTATGAGATTGTTGCCAGAGAAATTATTTAATATCATGATTAAGGGGCCCCTCAAAAAAAAAAAAATAGCTCTGCTTCCAATAACCTGACTGACCCTGATTCCTGTTTTGCTCCAATTATTGTAATAAGCTCATCAGAAATGTCAAGTGAAAAAGCTAAAACAAAATACAAACAAAAAAGGCCAGAAAACGGGTCATACGTTACTAATCAATGACAACTCAATAAAAACAAGTCAGGACAACACTAAAAATCAAAATTACCATGAATGCTACCTGTGTGTGTTTAGGAACATAAATAAAAGTATGTTGGCTGCAAAGAAAAAACTTTGTTTTACCAAATTTAATGATTTGAAACTTGTATTTGTGTGATGAAGTGCCATTTTCGTGCAAATAATGAAAATTTTTGTAAACAATGCAAATCATTGGTGGTTGCTTTTGGGGCCATGCGGGCAGTATGTGGACTCAAATCTGAAACTTTCTTTCGAGACTCCGAAGAAAACCTTCGTTGTCTACACTGCAAATGACATGGTTGAATTGTTACTGAGATGAGAAAGGGCTTTAAACACAACAAAACAAAGTCTCACCTGCTATACTCAATTTTGCATTCTTCTGAATCTGAAGTCGAAAGTGACTGAAGCACCTTTAACGCTACTCTAATTTTCGGGACACGCGCTGCATGTTACTCATCCTCTTTCCCGTGGATGCACAATCGCACCGCGCTTTCATTGGGAAAGATACGGCATGCCACCAGTGGCACGAGGTTGAACTGGTGGCCGAAGAGGCCAAGTTCACACAATGACCATTTATTTGTGGACTAGCGGCATATATTAACTGGTAGCCATGCCCAAAAACATGTGTTGGGTACCAGGCAATATCGTCCTCTAGTCGACAAATGGTCCTTGTGCGAACTGGGCCCATGCTGTAACTACAGCTGATGATCGATCGTGACGACTATGTCATACAACTTGACGGCTTAGCCGACATACGGTCCGCAAGCAGACTACGAACCGAAAGTCCATTGTTTATAAAGGTTTGGCGCATGCACGGACTCGGGCAACATCGACACAGGGCATTGCATGCACGCCACCGGCATGTGCAAAGTTATGTGTAACTCAAGTAGTTCTAATTATAAGAGCGCGGCGCCGAAATAGTGGGAATTCAACAATGATTTTTTGTAATGTGTTACAAATTTTTTCAGGGATTTTTTTTGGTTAGGTAAGAATAGTTCTTATGATAGAATGTGCATTATGTTCAAAAAGTAGGGGGTGCTGTAGTATATTCCAGCACCCCCAACCAAAACGTTGGGGGTGCTGCAGCATCCACAGCACCGCCCGTTCTCGCGGGCTTGACACCGATTCCATGCCCTTTTGAAAGTCTGCTATGATTATGATGATATTGTCCCTTTAATGACACAACAATACAAGCAAACATTTTCACAAGTTGATTTATGTGCATATCTCTTGCTTCTTATCAAGTAGGTTTATATTTAGAGACATTTTTCCTTTAAAATATTATACTACTTGTTACTATGACTACAGTCCAAGTGTAAGCAGGGGATCGTCCAAGCCACCTAAGATTAAGAAGACTAACATAGACACTGGCAAGAGGACTAGGCCATCACAAGTAGAGGTCAGTGCAATCTTCACTCTTAATATTTCATTGGGTCTCCTTTCATTCATTCAATCAAACTGAGACATTTTTTTGATCATTTGACCAGATCATGTTAACATTTTGGCAATGAACCACGATTAATAAAGATTAACATTACCTCTCCTTTCTGTAATATTCCCAGAATCTGACTTTGCAGCATATCCATGGTTACCGAGGATTTGATTGCCGTAACAACATCTTATACCTCAATGATGGTGCTGACATTATCTACCATGCTGCCGGGGCATGTATTGTTCAAAATCTAGCAACAGGTATGATTGTTTAATCATTGGGATTTTTCCAGTCAACCAACATAATCATGTGAATCCATTGAGAAAACCATGGGTAGAATATACTAATTAATTATTCAGATCGAGTTTTGCGTGCCAAAATTTACTTACGTATGTTACATCTTTGATGATGTTTTAACGCATAAACAAAATGTGCCCACGTTGAGAATGAGGTTGAAGTAGACCGTTGGAGACTAATTAATGACCCAATGCTGCTAAATCATTTCTGTGCATATCATGCACTTGAAAAAGACTACAGCACGATCGTACTCATAATGATTGGTACAGTTTGTGCATGTGTTGCATGAGCAGGTTGCTGGGTACGAGCATGTGGATTGTAATGTCTAGTTCCTGTGCACGCAACACACGATGCAGGTATTGTGCTGGTCTGGGGAACGAACTAAAGGTAATTTTCCATCAAATTTGTACGTCGTGTGCATGCAGTACATGTGTGTATACACGCGCTTTTAATATATCAAACACAGTGCAATTCATGTACTTTCAACATGTCTAAAAAGACGATTTTGCCGTGGGGAGACTTGTCAGTTCGAGAGCTTGACATTTGGTGGAATATGTTGCAAGAATCCGTTACCGTGGATGGACATCAGATAGAGTTGCATCAGTGCTTTGAAAGACTAGCGGCCGCTGGAAAAGCGATCTGTATGTACTTAATATTGCAATGACTGCCAACTATGCATCAATTATACAAGGTCAAAGGAAGGGATCCTTTTCATGCATTGATAAAACTTTTAGTTTTAGATTATTTAGAAAGATTTTTTTTTAAAGTTAATCGCCTACTAATACTGAATTTTCCAAATTACAAATGAGTAGCAAATCAATGAGGCATAATATTTTTTCTTTGTGGGGGGGTGTGGTTTATTGTTGCATATTCGCCATGAACAAGGATTAAAGCCACTCAAGGTACGGGGCTACAATACAATAGAAGAAAAATAAAAATGTAAAAAGACTCGGAGGAGTTAAAGGTGGGAATTGAGGTTCAAAATTTAAAAACAAAATCACAGTTTTTGACCCCAAAAAAATGCTCAAAAGATGTCCCATGAAGACTTAGATTGCACCACAGAGCATCTAGAATTAAACAATTTTCCCAGGGGGCCCTGGACCCCACGCCATAATGAGCTTCGCACTTCGTGCTCGCAAGGCTTTGCGCTCTGCATTTGCACTGGTTCACACTTTGTTCGCACATTTTCAGGTTTTTTATTCACAGACTAATCACATCCCTAGGTTTAAAAGGAAGATACAATATTGGGTCATTGACAAAACTGCTTCTATGAGTATGCTTACTCTAGCTGAACCAATATAAACATTAATAAACTAACCAATGAATGTTTCAGCGTACTAACAACAAAGAAAATTCGAAGTGGAAATTATTGTCAACAATTCCACTTTTCAGAAAATGACATTGATTAAAAATAATTTTGAAGGAAGATTGATAGCATCATCAGCTTAAAGGGAGGGTTCAACTTAAAGGTCCTAGGAAGAGTCAAATTGTGCTTATTTATTTTCTTTTGTTATTTTATCAATTGATATGAATAAAAAACAATTTTACGTTTAATTTTTGTCTGGATTGGGCTAATTATTTTTAATTTGATTTTTACAAAAATTGCCTCATCTAATTTCAAATGCTGCCCAACGCGGTGGCGCTGTTCGTGACGTGAACCCTAGGAGGCCGGGGAACGGTGTGGTTAGCATGGAGCAATAAACCATGAATAAACTAAGCTCCAATGTTAGGCACCAATGTTGCCACTGTGTTTAGTTGCTCCATGGTTAAACCGTGGGATTATAAAAAGGGTCATAAACTGTGCGCATACGTACACATGTACAGTGTATGTGCACACGACTTGCAAGTTCCATAGTAAACATGACCGTATAGCACCGATAAATCTGTACTGTAGGCTCTACCGTAAAGCGAGCGCAAGGCCCGTCAATCAATGGCATGGATACACATGGCCAGGAGTCATTGGTGAATTGTGTAAGCCGTCGTTATGACCGTTTCAAAACATAATTCTGCACTCGATGATTTTGAAACAAGATCCAAAAAATCACACACATAATTAACATTGTCAAAGAATTGTACAATGACATCTTCAGTGACTTCACAATGAAACGACATTTTAGCGTTAATGTGGTGTGCGGTGTAACAATCGACCTCTAACGTTAGTAATAAGCCTATTGCTTGTGGGTGCACATACACATGTAAGTTACACGGAAACCAAAGCAACTTACCCTGAGACTTTCTCGCTTCAAGAAAGCTACTCTTTTCTTTTCTGGACGTTTCTTGGCCTTCTGACTTAAGGAAATATTGTTGGCACTGCATCAGGGCGCAGCATGGCTTTAAATCTCATGCCAAACTGGCTCTGGAGCCCCGGTCAAAGTATGTTGGCTCAAAGTGAGCGCTACATATCATAGAGTGCTCCGTTGGTCCTGACCATTTCGCCTGGTCAGCTTCACACTCGCCGTCCAAATTCGCCTGTATTTAGGGTCTGGTGGAAATCGGTGAAGGCTGACACCTTCCTTTGTGGTGTTGCTACACCCAGCAACAACACACCTACAAGGCATTTCCCAAAAATGTGGGATATCTACTAAATTTAGCTGAAAAGAAGATCTAATATGACACATCAACTTCAGTGGTTTTGAGTACGACTTGACTGAAACTTCATCGCAGGCAGCGCTCGAACTTCCTAGGTCTACGTCACGGATTTGCTGATTATAATATGATAATGAGGAGGTAGGGGAGGAGCGTGGCGCCCCCCTAATTTTAGATTTTATTTTTTTAATGGTGCAAAGGGGCGGGGATAAAATAGACAAATGACAAATATATGTTCCAATAGGTATACTTTATTGTTTTCACTGTTAAAAATTTCTATTTCCTAGGACCTTTAAGTGCTTTCATCTTAGAGAAAACACAAATTGTTACTTTCAATTTACACAAAAATGTCATTGTTTTATGATATATTTATTAAAACTACAGGGTCAAAATGCACATACATTTCCAAATACCAATGTTGTACCTTCCCTTAAATACTAAATAAATTTCAGGTAAAAATGTTACCAATTCGTTATTTATAATTTACCAATTCCTTAACCTTATCTTTAGAACATATTACATGTATATTGGCAAATTTACAATAATTTCAAAATGTATCCCCATCAAAATGTTTCTATTAAAAACAAGTAAAATATCTATGATACAACAGCTAAGTTTATGTTATAATGTACGAAGCTTGAGAATAATTATTTGTTGTATTGTTTCTTTGACAGGTACTCAAAGTTTCTACCTTGAGCACACTGATGATATCATCTGTTTGACTGTCAACCAACACCCCAAGCATAAAAGTGTTGTTGCCAGTGGTCAAATAGGTGCTACACCTGCTGTGAACATATGGGATGCCACAACCAAACAAACCATGTCCATCATCAAAGGATTCCACACTAAGGGAGTATGCTCAGTGAATTTCAGTGCAACAGGAAAGTTGTTGTTGACAGTGGGAATAGATGACAATCACTCTGTGGCAGTGTGGAGGTGGCAACAAGGTCAAGTATAGAGAGTTATTGTACTTGTTTTCAGTGATGGTTGTGTTTTGTTGCTGTCTGACTGTCTTTTCAAATTGTGAAAATAAACATTATTTATAACATAATTCTAGTTCCATGAAATAATATCAGGTCTTCAAAAGAATTGGTATGTTCTGTCTTTTTTTATTTCTTTTTAATATTTTTATTTATGTTTTTGCTTATTTGTATTTTTAATTTTATTTTATTTACCAGCAAGTTTTCAGTATTGTTAAATAATCAGTCAATATCAACTGATTTCAACGCATTCTTTAATAGGTACCAAGGTAGCAGGTAGTATTGGCCATAACAAGCGCATCTTCTTGGGAGAGTTCAGACCGGACTCTGATCAGGAATTTGTGACTGTAGGCGTTAAACATGTCAAGTTCTGGACAGTCGCTGGTGGTGAGCTGATCGGCAAGCATGGTCTGATGAATTCTGCTGGACAAAACACACAGGATGTTAAGATGCAGACGATGCTGTCAATTGCTTTTGGAGCCGTGAGTATAAGCTATATTTGCCTTGTTCTCTAATAAGGGTGTAACAATTCACTGATGCATCGATTATCGCGATACCAGAATGCCGCGATACGCATCACGATACAAAACTGTGTATCGAGATACTGATGACTTTTGAGTTCCCACAAACATTTCATCAGAATATAAAAAAGTACTGAATGTTATCCACACCAAATTTTCTTTAAAAATATAAGTTTAGATTCTCGAATCTGTTAAAAGAATTAAGCAAAACCTTAGACAAGATTCACTGGTAAATTTTTTAATAATTCATATCTTAGAATGAAACAACATTCACTGGTGCAATGAGTGGTGATGTGTATGTCTGGAAGAAGAATGTTCTTGCCCGAGTGGTCTCTAAAGCTCACAATGATGCTGTATTTACATTGTACACAACATTGAAGGATGGACTGATTGTATCAGGGGGTAAAGAGAAAGAGTGAGTAGCCACATAATCACCGTTTCTTTAGATTATCTTCAGATTTTTCTCCAGTAAATCTGAAACTTTATTCCTCACACTCAAAATATTTTGTTGTCGAACACCCGTAAAATTTAGGCATTGAACCTGTACAAATGTTTCCACAATTTAAAGAATTTTGTCAGACCTTGAATTTCTTTCAGTGAAGGAGCAAAGGCAGCATTGATAGTAGGCCTGGGTGAATAGTTCGATTATTCGAATATTTGCAAATAGTTGTTGCTAATCATACTCGTATTCGCGGGTTTTGAACTATTCGATTAATCGGGCTGGCACGAATACCTGTAACTATTCACAAATAATGACCATTCACAAGTAATTGTGAGTAATAATGTATTGCCTTTGCACTGCATAACTTGCGGTCGTGAACTGTTTGCTACCTATTCGTGACTACTATTCGCGAGTAATGCTGCCAAATGCACTGTTCTAATATAATGCCTGGGAAATGGAACAGAGGGTTCTCCCCACATACAAGCTTGCGTATCGGCCCGATAACGCAAAGATTTTTGGCCGATACGCTGCCAACCAAAATTACCAAGCACATTTTTTCCACCCAATATGCTCTGTTCTTTGAGTACCTTTATTGTTCGTAGTGAAAAAAGTGGTGCGGGGAATAAGTTATAATCCAACTTTTGTGTACACACCTAAACCGAACACACTCTGTTTACATGTCAGCATGTTTATCACAGAAAACCCGTAACGTAACATGAATGCAGGCGCCAAACAGCAATTCACTAATTCCCTTTCCCAGACCCAATAGAAAGGTGCTTCTTTTCTAAAGACGGGCACCAGTGAAACCACAGTGAAACATCAACCCCCAATAATCATGAATATGCAACATAATGAACATATTCATGATAGAACAGCCAATGAGAAAAATGGGAGCATCTTTGGCCTCAGTAGGTGGAATTTGTGTCAAACGGTGCTTAGAAACACCACCCAACAGTCTAGTAGGTGGATTATAAACCCTGAAGACCAGCCTCCCTCTCCATTTTAGCATGCCTTCATCTAAGGCCAAATGTTCACCAGGTGTATACACTTCCCTAAACTTTTCCACTATCAAGTCATACACAGGACGCACTTTATAAAGTCGGTCGTCACATGCGTCTGGGCGCAAGGCCATTATTGTTACAGTGAAAAAATTTAGAAATGTTCAGGAACCGGTCTCTGGACATGACACTTCCAAAGAATGGTGTTGTAAGCATCGGATCAGTTGTCCAATACATATTGATACAAGGCTTTTTTACCACACCAGTAAGGAATAACAATGCCAGAAAATTCCACATCTCCTCGGTAGTAACATCATGCCACTTTTGCACACAGGATTTAACTGTAATTTGCTTGTCACGTATGTGCTGAGAGGCATACAAATTAGTTTCACGTACCAAAATGTCGATGAGTTCATCAGTTATGAAAAGTGTGAGATAGTGAATAGGTTCTGCATCAGCACCCGTTTGACTATTCATGCCTGGCTGGCCTGTAAATGGATCAACATTGGGTTGTCTATCTACTCTACTCCATCCATTATTGTCTGCATTCCTGTTATCTCGTCCTCTGCCACGACCACGGCCCAATCCGCTAGAGTCACTGCTACCGCTAGATTCACTACCAGAACTAACACTGTCGATTTGCAAAACACCGTCATCATCGGAATCGTCCGGTCGATCAAATTCACTTTCAACGTCACTGGCATTACTTTCCGATTCTATAGAATCAGAATTATCATTTCCTTCAAATGCACTTGCTTCAGAGTCACTATCTGTGAATATTTTATCGACAGCTTCTTCTACACTCACTCGCCGCTTGGCACGTTTCATGGGCGACGCCATGTTTAAATCCCACAATATAAACATCCGGGTACTACGCCAGCACTGGTGCCCAACGGCTGAAACCAGCGAAAATAACTCCATTGTGTCCCCTAATGCATGTCAATACGTTTTATACAGGAAAAGTATTTCAATTCTTGTCCTACAGAGGGCAGCACATCGTTGTACTACCAGCCCGAGAAATCTCGGGCATAGCAGTCAAAGTGTTAACAACGACTTAAATACAACTCGATCGTGTTCATTTCATTACGTTTAGGTGGACTTCCCTCTGTCGATAACCCTAACCTTCCCAAATCCTTCAAAATCCTCTTTGCTAAAGTGAAGGATTTTGAAGGAGTGAGGTTACATGCTTCATGCTCTTTGCTAAAGTGAAGGATTTTGGAGGATTGAGGTTATTAGGCATACTTGCCTTTCCATGGTACATGTACATCCATGTTTGTTGTAGTAATTGCAAGGTCAGTGCTTGGGTCAGTAGACACTCTTCATTGCTCCATGCATGCAGGGAGGGTCCCTGGCCATGTACATATATCACAGATTAGAAACACATATGTGCATACATGTCATGTGCTTGCTTTACTACTGAAGGATTTTTGAGGATTCAGGTTATGTGTAAGCAAATGGGCCTGGGATGAACATAACCATGTGCGTGAATATAGCATGTGCTAATTGAGCTGAAAGTTTCCCACGTTGCCAAAGTAATAACAAACATAACCTGACGACCATTGGATTTTCACTTACAAATTATATTATTACGAGTACAATTTTGCAAGAAATAAAGAGGAAACAACAAGAATGCATTCAAGAACTCAATGTATGTATTTGTCTATTGTCTGAAGCTTACAAGTAGGCAAAAAATTAAATCAAAGCACATGTTTTCGTACTTATAAACCACAGCTAAAAATTTGGCCAACTATTCGCAAATAGTTGATTATTCGCGAAGTGTTGCCGCGCGATTAATCGAATAGTAAATTTCACTATTCGCCCAGGCCTAATTGATAGTTATGTTAGTGAAGGTCACATCCACTTGAAAATGACAAAGTATGTAGAAACATTTAAATAAAGAGGAACCAAAGGATCATCCTTATCACATTGCAGTAATGCCTAGTTCATCATATAAAACCCCTGATGTCTTTAGGGTTCCTTTTTTGTGTGTGTATGACAATATTGACTGTTTAATTTACAGGTCCAAGAATAAAGATAGTGGACCAGTGAAGCTTTGGGATCAGGAAATGAAGAGATGCAGGGCCTTCCAGCTAAGTACTGGCAGTACAATTGATGTCATTAAGTCAGTCTGTAGGTGTAAGGTCAGTTGCCCAGTCACTATGTTATAACTTGATTTTACCATGTGCTTTTTGTTTTTGTAGTTTGAAAAGAACAAGTGTAAATCTCGTAGAGAACTTGATAATTGTTTACTGTATTTCTCACCTGAACACATATACATCTCATAAATCAATTCAAATTGAATGGGATAGGTTCAACTAGAGCATTCTCTCTTGGTCTTAGTCTTGGCCAGCTCAATAATTGGCCAAATGCTACCAATTGTGCCTTCTAAGGGCTGACCTAGAGATTTGGTCAAATTCTTTTAGCTCAAGGGTTGGGATTTTGGTAGGCAACAATTGAGAGGTCCACTACCGCTACAAAACAATTGATAAGTCCACTGCTGCTACAAAACATTTGATAAGTCCACTACTGCTACAAAACAATTGATAGGTCCAGTACTGCTACAAAACAATTGATAAGTCCACTACTGCTACAAAACAATTGATAAGTCCACTACTGCTACAAAACAATTGATAAGTCCACTACTGCTACAAAACAATTGATAAGTCCAGTACTGCTACAAAACAATTGATAAGTCCACTACTGCTACAAAACAATTGATAAGTCCACTGCTGCTACAAAACAATTGATAAGTCCACTACTGCTACAAAACAATTGATAAGTCCGCTACTGCTACAAAACAAAACATTTGGTAAGTCTAGTACTGCTACAAAACATTGATAAGTCCACTACCGCTACAAAACAAAATATTTGATAAGTCTAGTACTGCTACAAAACAATTGATGGGTCCGCTACTGCTACAAAACAATTGATAGGTCCACTACTGCTACAAAACAATCGATGGGTCCACTACTGCTACAAAACAAAACATTTGATAAGTCTAGTACTGCTACAAAACAATTGATGGGTCCGCTACTGCTACAAAACAATTGATAGGTCCACTACTGCTACAAAACAATTGATAAGTCCACTACTGCTACAAAACAATTGATAGGTCCACTACTGCTACAAAACAATTGATAGGTCCACTACTGCTACAAAACAAAACATTTGGTAAGTCTAGTACTGCTACAAAACATTGATAAGTCCACTACCGCTACAAAACAAAACATTTGATAAGTCTAGTACTGCTACAAAACAAAACATTTGATAAGTCCAGTACTGCTACAAAACAATTGATAGGTCCACTACTGCTACAAAACAATTGATGGGTCCACTACCGCTACAAAACAAAACATTTGATAAGTCTAGTACTGCTACAAAACAAAACATTTGATAAGTCCACTACTGCTACAAAACAATTGATAAGTCCACTACTGCTACAAAACAAAATATTTGATAAGTCCAGTACTGCTACAAAACATTGATAAGTCCACTACTGCTACAAAACAAAATATTTGATAAGTCCAGTACTGCTACAAAACAATTGATAGGTCCAGTACTGCTACAAAACAATTGATAAGTCCACTACTGCTACAAAACAATTGATAGGTCCACTACTGCTACAAAACAATTGATAGGTCCACTACTGCTACAAAACAATTGATAGGTCCACTACTGCTACAAAACAATTGATAGGTCCACTACTGCTACAAAACAACATATTTGATAAGTCCAGTACTGCTACAAAACATTGATAAGTCCACTACCGCTACAAAACAAAACAATTGATAGGTCCAGTACTGCTACAAAACAATTGATAAGTCCACTACTGCTACAAAACAATTGATAGGTCCACTACTGCTACAAAACAATTGATAGGTCCACTACTGCTACAAAACAATTGATAGGTCCACTACTGCTACAAAACAATTGATAGGTCCACTACTGCTACAAAACAACATATTTGATAAGTCCAGTACTGCTACAAAACATTGATAAGTCCACTACTGCTACAAAACAATTGATAAGTTCACTGCTACAAAACAATTGATTGGTGCGCTACTGCTACAAAACAATTGATGGGTCCGCTACTGCTACAAAACAATTGATGGGTCCACTACCGCTACAAAACAAAATATTTGATAAGTCCACTACCGCTACAAAACAAAACATTTGATAAGTCCAGTACTGCTACAAAACAATTGATAAGTCCACTACTGCTACAAAACAATTGATAGGTCCACTACTGCTACAAAACAATTGATAGGTCCACTACTGCTACAAAACAACATATTTGATAAGTCCAGTACTGCTACAAAACATTGATAAGTCCACTACTGCTACAAAACAAAATATTTGATAAGTCCAATACTGCTACAAAACAATTGATAGGCCCACTACTGCTACAAAACATTTGATAAGTCCACTACTGCTACAAAACAATTGATAGGCCCACTACTGCTACAAAACATTTGATAAGTCCACTACTGCTACAAAACAATTGATAGGCCCACTACTGCTACAAAACATTTGATAAGTCCACTACTGCTACAAAACAATTGATAGGCCCACTACTGCTACAAAACATTTGATAAGTCCACTACTGCTACAAAACAATTGATAGGCCCACTACTGCTACAAAACAATTGATAAGTCCACTACTGCTACAAAACATTTGATAAGTCCACTACTGCTACAAAACAATTGATAGGCCCACTACTGCTACAAAACAATTGATAGGTCCACTACTGCTACAAAACAATTGATAGGCCCACTACTGCTACAAAACAATTGATAGGCCCACTACTGCTACAAAACAATTGATGGGTCCGCTACTGCTACAAAACAATTGATAGGTCCACTACTGCTACAAAAAACAATTGATAGGCCCACTACTGCTACAAAACAATTGATGGGTCCGCTACTGCTACAAAACAATTGATGGGTCCGCTACTGCTACAAAACAATTGATGGGTCCACTACCGCTACAAAACAAAATATTTGATAAGTCCACTACCGCTACAAAACAAAACATTTGATAAGTCCAGTACTGCTACAAAACAATTGATAAGTCCACTACTGCTACAAAACAATTGATAAGTCCACTACTGCTACAAAACAATTGATAGGTCCACTACTGCTACAAAACAATTGATAGGTCCACTACTGCTACAAAACAACATATTTGATAAGTCCAGTACTGCTACAAAACATTGATAAGTCCACTACTGCTACAAAACAAAATATTTGATAAGTCCAATACTGCTACAAAACAATTGATAGGCCCACTACTGCTACAAAACATTTGATAAGTCCACTACTGCTACAAAACAATTGATAGGCCCACTACTGCTACAAAACATTTGATAAGTCCACTACTGCTACAAAACAATTGATATGCCCACTACTGCTACAAAACATTTGATAAGTCCACTACTGCTACAAAACAATTGATAGGCCCACTACTGCTACAAAACATTTGATAAGTCCACTACTGCTACAAAACAATTGATAGGCCCACTACTGCTACAAAACATTTGATAAGTCCACTACTGCTACAAAACAATTGATAGGCCCACTACTGCTACAAAACATTTGATAAGTCCACTACTGCTACAAAACAATTGATAGGCCCACTACTGCTACAAAACATTTGATAAGTCCACTACTGCTACAAAACAATTGATAGGCCCACTACTGCTACAAAACATTTGATAAGTCCACTACTGCTACAAAACAATTGATAGGTCCACTACTTAAGCCGCAAAACTTCTTTCCTTAAACCGGAGCACAGCCTTACCCAAAGCACTATACAGGCACCTCCGTCCGTCCAGCTCGAAATGCCCAAGATTCTTTGGCCTACCAAAGATTCATAAACCAGACAGACCGCTCCGACTGATTGTCTCATCCCGAGGTTCCCCCACGTATAACCTCGCCCAACACTTGACAAGGCTCTTACACCCACTCGTGGGTAAGACGCAGGGCAGGATTAACACCTCTGAGGGCCCCTGGGCACCTGAAACTCCAAGGCCCCCCCCCCTACGGGCACGGGTCGTTCGCGTGCGGCCGCGAAGCGGGCGTGCGCAAATATGTGCACGCGCGCTTTGCGCGCGTGCGCAAAATTTTGAGGTTTTTTTTTCATTTTCCTCTAAATATTCACAATTTGGTGATTGTCAATATTTAGATACCTTATTTGTCCAACTGACAAATAAGTCCTCAACTATACAATCATTGTAGTCTGTCAGACAGGACGCACTAAGGCCTACATGCTAAGCTGGCATTCATTAGAAAATGAGTTTCAATCAGTTGACTTGACTTTCATGAAATAAAGTTGATTTAATCAATAAAGGCAAAATAACAACACAAGGCTACTATTTCAAAGGATTTATTAATTTTCATTCACTATTATTCAGTGGTGGAAAGTAACTAAGTACATGTACTCAAGTACTGTACTTAAGTACAATTTGAGGTATTTGTACTTTACTTGAGTATTTCCAATTTCCAATACTTTTACTTCTACTCCACTACATATCAGAGGCAAATATTGTACTTTTACTCCACTACAATTATTTGAAAACAATCGGCACTTTCCAGCAGCATTCTCACCAACAATAAAACACTCATTTTGACTAATTTATTTCTGGGTGGACGGATTCGGATTAGATAACTTTTTTTTATCTATTAGATAAATAAAATAAATTAGATAAAAACATTTTTGGGAAAAAAATATTTTGGAAATTTGTTTTTTGGAAATTTGTTTTTTTCAAAATTTTGTTCGACCACCATGGAGGGCCCCCTGATGCCCAGGGGCCCCTGGGCACGTGCCCAAAGTGCCCATATGGTAGATCCGGCCCTGGTAAGACGCCCCACCATGTACCCAATTCAGCAGGGTTTATCAACATCATAAAGGGAACCATATTGCAGCCTTCCGACACGCTAGTGAGTTTTGACGTCAAGTCATTATTCACCAATGTACCGACAGACGAGGCTATCCTCGTAACCAAGTCGATACTCGAACATGATAGCACGCTCCCGGAACGAACCAGCCTAACGCCAGATCAAATCGTAGATCTACTTTCATTATGTGTGAAATCCACATACTTCCAATGGAGAGAGACTTACTATCAACAGTCTTTGGGCACTCCAATGGGATCCCCGATATCCCCGGTCCTAGCAAACATCTTCATGGAAGATTTCGAACAGAAAGCACTCGAGACGGCACGATACAAACCCAAACTATGGCTTCGATACGTAGATGATACTTTCATCATTTGGCAGCACGGTTCCGACAAACTGAGTGACTTCCTCGGTCACCTCAACCAGCAACATCCGAGCATTCAATTCACCATGGAAACTGAGACATCCGACTCGTTGCCTTTCCTTGATGTACTCATTTCCGCAGATGTGACAAATCTGCGATCATCAAACACTCCACCGATTTGGACCATATCATTGACTGGCAGAATGCAAAGATCATAGCCCCGGAAAAGCACTGGTACACCCGTCGTATCAGAGAGGCTATTGAGATTCATAAACATGACACTGTCCCCCAGGACATCGGCTATTTCATCAGCAACATTTGGCATTCAATCCTACCATCCACCAACACCCACACCCCACTGTCAACTGATACGCCTCAGCGAGCAGGCAACTCACACACAGCAGGCGGAAACACACACAACAAGAACAATGCCACGGTGGCAACCAATCACAACACATCACACAACAGTAGCACCAATCGGAACACTTCCCATTCTACACATAATCCCAGCAAATACTACTTAAGGAGTTGCATCGGTAAACCTCTTCATTCTCCTGAAGAAGATTAGAGCAGGCTAATCGAAACGTTGAGAATAACCCGTGAAGTCCCTATGGTTCTCCCTGAACCATATTAACCCGTGAAGTCCCCGTGGTTCTCCCTGAACCATATTTCTCACTTAGCGACAGTAGAGAAAAACGAGTTGCCCGAAATTGGTTCTCCCTTGAACCTTTCTCACTTAACGAAGGTTGAGATACGAGTTGTGCGATACGGTTCTTTTCAGAACCTGTATCTCAGCTTCACGTTAGTTGAGATAAACACATGGTGTTACCGCAAACCGAAACGATAAGTCCACTACTGCTACAAAACAATTGATAAGTCCAATACTGCTACAAAACAAAATATTTGATAAGTCCAGTACTGCTACAAAACAAAATATTTGATAAGTCCACTACTGCTACAAAACAAAATATTTGATAGGTCCACTACTGCTACAAAACATTTGATAAGTCCACTACTGCTACAAAATAATTGATAGGTCCACTACTGCTACAAAACAATTGATAAGTCCACTACTGCTACAAAACAATTGATAAGTCCACTACTGCTACAAAACAATTGATAAGTCCACTACTGCTACAAAATAATTGATAGGTCCACTACTGCTAAATAAGACTTAAAGGTTTATATGGTGGAAAGTGATAATAGAGTAGGTTTGCAGTATTACCATGTAATAATCGCTTTTGAGTTCTGAGTTACCCACAGGTTCTTCTCAGAACTAAACAACTCAAAAGAGATTATTGCATAGTGCTACTTCATACATATTCTATAATCCACTACTGCTCAAACAGTTGATACATGTAGGTCTAAACAATTGTTAATTTGTGCTCAAATACTTCAGAAGTTTAGAAGGTGAACCCTTTCCCTAATGGCTGCCCTGAACAGCCACTAAACCTGGCATGTACCATACCCAAAACCTACAGGTTAATACAGTAAGTATATTTTACTTCGCAAAAATGCCCACAGTAACATGGTTGACTGTATCTGTAATGTTGTCATCCATAGACATATTTTTCTTGACACTTTCATTACCAGGTTTTTTTGTGCATGTCACCCATGTAGTGGAAATTCTCAGGATCTACATTGTATCAGCACAGCATTGGGTATTTGGGACTTGACTGAGTATAAGTACAGCAATGGTAAATACAGAGTCAAATAGTCATCACTCTCTTGGAAGGTAAAGACATGTCATTCAAAGGGCAATTGTATATTTTATTCTCAGGGGAAGATTTTAGTCGGTACTAAAGCGAGTGAGATAATTGAGATTGGAGAAAAGAATGGTCAAGTAACGATGCTGGTACAAGGTCATGGAGAAGGGGAGATATGGGGACTAGCTACCCACCCCTCTAAGGAGGTATTTGCATCAGCCAGTGATGACGGCACCATTAGGATATGGGATGTTCAAAAAATGGTAAGTATAGCTGGATGACATTACAGGAATACCTGCCTCATTGTGATTACAATAGACTTGTGTATTAAAACTAACATGGCTGCTTTGTGATAGTCTTTGTAGATTGTTACAAATAAATATATAGCAAATTATCAAATTATTATTGACAACATTTAATTAAACTTAAGGAGGCACTTTCTTGATTGTTATTTTCTAATCAACTAAAGAATAAATTAATCAGTGTAATTTTTTTCAGTATAAGCGAAAATTTCATTTTAGGTAATAGACTTACAGAATAACGTGAGCATGTTGCTTCATTGAAATTGTACTGATAAAAAAAATCAGAAAAATTTGAGGATTCGCATGATGACGTATCAGTGTAGGATCAGTTTGTAGGTTATCTGTAATGAGTTTGGTCTTTATGGTTTGACTTACCAGCGCAGAAGCCTAGTTGAAACTACAATCTCACTGAAGATACATGGTGTTACCACAGAATGAACCTATTATAACAAGTAGACCAATTTGTATATAAATAACACTGCAATCATCTATGATCATTTTGAAGGCAATGATTACCAAAGTAAGCATGGGTTCATCAGCAAGGTCCATCATCTACAGTCCCGATGGTGAAACCCTGGCTGTAGGCTTAAAGAACGGAGAATTCCGCCTACTGACTGTGGGAACCATGAAGATGTGGGCCAAGAAGCGAGAATGCAATAAAGCCATCACCGATCTCAGGTAAACAAATATTTTAAAGAAGACCTTCAAAACCAAAAGACTACAAATATCAAGAAAATTCAACATTTAAAATTATTACTTATTGTTGAATTTCGTTTGGTAGTATAATCATTTTGTTTCTCCTCGTATGTATGTTTTTAATAATATTTTAATTTGATCGATTGCATAGGTTTAGCCCAGATGCCAAGTACATTGCTGTGGGTTCAGAAGACTGTTGTGTCAATTTCTATGACTTGACCCAAGGTCCATCACTTAATAGAGTTGGCTTATGTAGAGGCATTCCCAGCATTGTATTTCAGCTGGATTTCTCTGCAGACTGCAGATACATACAGGTAAACATGTTCAGTAAAAAACCATTTTCATCCTAAAAAAGTATAGTTCCTCTCCTCCAAAATGTCTATAAATATTCCTAAAGATCCCCAAACCTACATGTACATACCCACTTAAAAATGTTGTCTTGTATAAAACATTATTAGTCCAAATGTCTAATTTTGTTCCCTTAATAAAAGGAATGTACACCATTGGTAATGTTTACAAAACTACTCTTTTAATCAAGATACATGTGTACATTAAACAATAAACATGTGAAACTGTCAGCCTATTGATTACATTGTTAATTATTTATACTCTTCATAAAATTGAATTAGAAATCGTTTAACTTTCTGATATTGATGAAATTCTTATTATTTTTTGTTTTGCCCTACACCTGAAGCACTGTATACTCGGTGCATTCCAAGTATCCAGGGAAAAAATAAAACTCCATAGGCGACTAGGGCGGGGTTCAAATCCATGACTTCCTGCTTCCAAGCTTACCCGATAGCAGCTGAAACAGCAGTTTGCATTAATTGATGAAACCAGTGTTTTTGTTGATGTCACTGTATCATAGGTGGGCACAGGAGCATATAAAAGACTATTATATGAAGTACCAATGGGCAAACCAGTCACAGACACTGCAACTATAGATGCAATCACATGGGCAACATGGACAAGGTTAGTGTTGATTGTATTGAAGCTGATTTCTGTAATACAGATTGAAGAATTCAAATGGGTCTTCTTAAATGCAGATGTATGCAAAAACATTACTCATGAGAGCCGATATGAACAAAGATGTATCAGTGACTTCAATATCTAGTTCATATGCTGATGAGTGGTTGACTAATGGTTGGTCACACATTGCACATGCTCAATTACATTTCTTTAATAAAAAATAACAGTTCCCCACAGTGTTTTCCTGACGTTTGCTACAAACTAGATTGTGAGGATAAGCATAACAATCCTGCAGGCAAAACAACCTTAACCTGCAGGCTGGATCCAAATCTTTGACCAGGATAGACGAACTGTCAGCATTTGGGTTAAAAATGTGAACAATAGTTAAAGGTTCAGTCTCGTCGCGATGTGATCAGACTTTCGAGAGAGCATTAAGAAGTGTCCTATTTTTATATGAACTCGGTGACTGAAAATAATACCCTACATGTTCACACTAGCATAAATAACAGGGTGGATGCCCGATCCTATTACCGTGGCTGCATAAATAATGGTTGCATGTAGTAGTAGGTCTACTTGTTATACCACTCGCACTTTTTCAAAACATACCATGATAGAACCAAATAAAACTGGGAAAATTTGAAATGGTCCCTTTTGTTATACATCCCCGGTTTGAATGCGCTCACACATGCACACACACACACTCTCACATATGCTGACAAGTGGGGTATTCCTTTGTTCGTTCTATTATCCCTTTTCTATAGAATTCTCCTGTGGGGTACCAGAATTTCTATAGATTCTCTGTGGGGTACCATTGTTCCATTGTGTTTGGTACCCCACAACGAATGGCATGTAAGTACACACACACACACACACACACACACCCTCACGCACATTGATTTGTGGGGTATTCCTTTGTTCGTTCTATTATCCCTTTTCCTTATAATTCTCCTGTGGGGTACAAGATTTTCTATAGTTACCTTGTGGGGTCCAATTGTTCTATTGTGTTTTGGACCCCACAACGAATGGTGTGTACGTTCACACACACACGTGTGTAAACACCGGCATTCGGGGACTTCCTTTGTCAAATTCCTTTGTCCAAAAATACGGGGACGGATTGTTCTCCATTGTGAGAGCAACCGGGGACCATTGTCCCTTTTGTTATACGTCCCCGGTTTGAATGCGCTCACACACGCACACACACACGTGTGTAAACACCGGCATTCGGGGACATCCTTTGTCAAATTCCTTTGTCCAAAAATACGGGGACGCATTGTTCTCCATTGTGATAGCAACCGGGGACCATTGTCCCTTTTGTTATACGTCCCCGGTTTGAATGCGCTCACACACGCACACACACACACCCTCACGCACATTGATTTGTGGGGTATTCCTTTGTTCGTTCTATTATCCCTTTTCAATAAAATTCTCCTGTGGGGTACAAGATTTTCTATAGTTACCTTGTGGGGTCCAATTGTTCTATTGTGTTTTGGACCCCATAACGAATGGTGTGTACGTTCACACACACACACACACCCTCACGCACATTGATTTGTGGGGTATTCCTTTGTTCGTTCTATTATCCCTTTTCCTTATAATTCTCCTGTGGGTACAAGATTTTCTATAGTTACCTTGTGGGGTCCAATTGTTCTATTGTGTTTTGGACCCCTAGCATAATAATGTACGTTCACACACACACACACACACACCCTCACGCACATTGATTTGTGGGGTATTCCTTTGTTCGTTCTATTATCCCTTTCCTTATAATTCTCCTGTGGGGTACAAGATTTTCTATAGTTACCTTGTGGGGTCCAATTGTTCTATTGTGTTTTGGACCCCACAACGAATGGTGTGTACGTTCACACACACACACACCCCCACGCACATTGATTTGTGGGGTATTCCTTTGTTCGTTCTATTATCCCTTTTCCTTATAATTCTCCTGTGGGGTACAAGATTTTCTATAGTTACCTTGTGGGGTCCAATTGTTCTATTGTGTTTTGGACCCCACAACGAATGGTGTGTACGTTCACACACTCTCTCACACACCCTCACGCACATTGATTTGTGGGGTATTCCTTTGTTCGTTCTATTATCCCTTTTCCTTATAATTCTCCTGTGGGGTACAAGATTTTCTATAGTTACCTTGTGGGGTCCAATTGTTCTATTGTGTTTTGGACCCCACAACGAATGGTGTGTACGTTCACATATGCTGACAAGTGGGGTATTCCTTTGTTCGTTCTATTATCCCTTTTCTATAGAATTCTCCTGTGGGGTACCAGAATTTCTATAGATTCTCTGTGGGGTACCATTGTTCCATTGTGTTTGGTACCCCACAACGAATGGCGTGTAAGTACACACACACACACACACACATTTATTGTGAAAGTTCAAATTGCTGTATAAAAATAGCGCATCTGAGTAAACAAGCAAGAGGGCTCACTTCAAAATGTAATCACTGAAGGTGACTGGTAGCGCTGAGGCTGAATCTTTCATAAAAGTTTGCAACAGAAGTTGTTTTAAGACAATGATGGTGATGATGATACAAAAGGCTTTAACATTTAACATTGGATTCATCAGAGAGACTTCATTTAAAATATCAGACTTAATAATTGTGCTTTACCCTGGCAGTGTTCTTGGGCCTGAAGTGGTTGGTATCTGGCCAAGAAGTTCCCAGAAGGCCGATGTGAATTGTGCAGCAGTGACAGGAATGACGAATTCAGTGGCAACTGGTGACGATTTTGGATTTGTCAAGTTGTTCAGGTTTCCCTGCCCAGATAAATATGTAAGTCATAGCAACAAATCTTTTCAGTAGCTTTACCCAGTATTATCATGTGCCAGCATTATTCTTTCATTTACCCAGTATTCTTATCATGTGCCAGCAGCATTATGCTCAGCATTTGGTAAGGTCTTGATTACTGAAATCTGTAAAATGTTTAATTATTAGAAATTTAGGCTTGGGCGGTTCCACAATTTCTGGAGCTGAGTCGGCAGAACCGAGTTAAGGAAACTTTATGGAAACATTAAGCATTGGTTTAAGTTAAAAACTTGTTTCCATTATCCTACCGTTAGCAAGTAACTTTACAAACCGTGCATGCCGTACATACAACTTTGTTTTCCCACTGCCTGTAAGGATTCACTTCACCGCAATGCCTGTGGAAATCCAGAAGCTTTGCACATGCTTCAGGGGTTGGAGCAATTAAGCAATTGTACCACCCCTTATACACAAGGTACCATACTACCATCCATGCCATATTGAAAGTATATTAGGAACACTAGTAACATGACTAACTTCGTCACAAGTTTATCCATATTACGGGGCCACCTTGATCACTTCTCAAGACATGCGCTGTCAACTTTTTTAACAACATCTCCATGACCAAAGTATCCATGTTATGGGGCCAATTTATAAACAACTCGGTGACACACAATGCATACTAATGCACAGACATTTGCAGTTTGTGTGTGGCGCCTTTGCAAGTTCACTGCAGTGAACTAGAATTACATTTTGTCGATGGCTCATCAAAGAGAATCGGGTATTTTGACTGAACTGCGGCTCTGGGAATCGGGTATTTGAAGCTCTCGGTTCCAGAACCAAAGCTTTCAGGCACCCGATTCTTAAAGAGTGGAACCGCGGTTCCGATTCTCAATTTGGAATCGGGTAGAATCGGGTACCCGCCAGAACCGCCCAAGCCTAATTAGAAATTACTAATTAGTAATCTCTTTTTTAATATAAGTCACATGGTAGTATGTCAGGTGACTGCAACGACCAATTACAGTTTGTTATGTAGAGTTAAGGAATAATGTCTGCATTCGTATCTTCCAATTTCAAAGTCTTTTATTCAGCTTAAGGAGGCAAATTTATGGAAAACATTTCACAATCACTGACTGTTGAATCCAGAAGACGAAAGAAATCTGGTATTATTGTTGTGACCCGTTTACAAGAAGTTGGCAGACATAATAACAACTTCTATCAGCATCTCATTGGTCAATTGTTATTTAATAACACAAGTAATCCTTACTGAAAAGTCAGTGTGAAACAGACTGCTGTCAACTTGGAAATATAGCTTAAAAATGTGTGAATAAAAATAAATGTTTAATGTCATGTTAGTCAGAAACTATAAACCCCAACCTGCCGTGTAGCTGATTCTTCTTTTGAATTTAAATTTTTAACCAAAAATAATTTGGAAATAAGGATTCAACTCTGTTGTAGTTTTAGCCCAAATATGGACACCGTCTCTGTATACACTGAAATGGAGTCCAATGAGCCAGCAGGTCAGTCGCCGCACAGAAAATGTCTTTTGTGACATTGTTTAAATCTTACTTGTGTAGAGAGGCTGAAATCAGTACTCAAATTCCATGAACAACTATAATGACAAGTGCTAAGGTTCGAATTTCAAAATATAATTTTTACTTAGTCATTTTATTGAAAGAAAATCCAGATGTAACATTGAAGAAATCGATGGTTGTGCATCATTTCATAGTCCATTTAGCGTACGCACGAGTAGCAACAAAACAGCCGCATATGTGTGGTATGCGTAAAAAATTCCATGCAGCAGGTTTTATGTGTGCTCGTCAAGCTCATATGTATGCCGAGACACCCGTGCCGATAAACAGCCATAAAAACTAAAGTAATTCTTTAACGTTAAATTTCAAAATATCGTAATTTCAAAATATCGTTTTTAATTAAATAATCCCAAGATTTAATCTTCATTAAAAATGATATTTTGAAATTCAAACTTCCCTGAGATGCATTGTATTTGGTCACAGGATTGTACTGCTGAGTTTCAGCAGCATCACACAGGTAAAAATTTAACAATTTATGAATTTACACAATTTTTTTTTCTGTATCAGCAAATTTATGGTTAACCCTCTCAGTACCGAATTGTTTTGACATAAACAACCACTGGTGACCGCATTGTTTGACCACTCAAGCATGAAACACACATTCTTACACAACAGAAAGCTTGTGTTCAAAGGCCAATTTTACAAACTCTATTATCACCTTGAAGATATCGTTTTACAGCAAAAAAAATAATTAAAAATATCTTACTTATTGAATTCCCTTTCATAAAATCCAAAAAACATTGAGATCGGTCAATAAATGTCCAAGTTCTCGGTCTTTGTTTCCTCAGTGTGATCTGTAAACTCAAACACTTTTTTGTACACAAACACATGGCGCTCCGTAGGTGTTTGGCATTTCGGATCTTTCCACTCCAATTTGAAGGGATTGCATAATATTAATAGCAACCTTATTTTATTTCACCATCAATGGAAAGATCCGATTTTGCTCTTTCCAACCATTGTAAGCTTGGGTATGGAGGGTGAACATGGACGAAACTACAGCTTTATAACAAATGGCCTTTGTGCTCAGGCTTGAGTACATTTTTGTGTGAAAGCTTGGTCGACTAAAGTCGCCTATGGTAAGGAAAGGGTTAAATCCTGAACATTCATGTAGTACACGAAGGTGTATGTCCAACCTGGGCTATTGTAGTTTTGGCTGTAATGTGTGACAATACATCTTAAACAGTGATTGCTTTTTAATTAACATACATGTATGATAATCCATTATGATTTTGACTTTTTTATTTACAGGCACCACACAAGAAGTATATGGGCCATTCAGCACACGTTACTAATGTAAGATTCACTTATGATGACAGGCATCTAATAAGTGCTGGGGGTGATGATTGCTGGTAAGTAGGCCTATCTCATCAATCTTTTACAGATGTTTATTTAAAAAATTGTTCTTATAATTTATTATACTGTAATTACAAAAGCCCCTGCCCTCAATCATTTTAAGCCCTTTTCTAAAATTTGCAAGAACTATTTACTGTGCATTTGCTGTCCCTTAGTAAGCCCTTGGCTCCATGCTGGTAACCATCTGCAGCTACATGTTATGTTACTCCATTAAATCATTCCAAACAAACAATTCATTTTTATTTTGTATATTCACAGCCAACCAAGCGCTTGTACTCATATCTAAGTACTTGTAGTCACCCTGATCAAGGAAAATTGTCAGGAATAATCAATGAACATTTACCAACATTTGTTTGTTTTTTCACAAGACTGTGAACCAAATAATAAATAAAGGGAAAGGAATATGTTTCACAAATCATATATGTTCGTTTAATGTTATTTTCCAACCATTTAGTTTTTAAGTCTTATATCATTTCATTCTTTTTTTCCCCTTCTTTTTACAGCTTATTTGTCTGGAAGTGTACATGATGAAATTTCTAAATACAAAGTTACATTGAACAGTCAGTACTTTATATTGTGTGATAAATGTTAACTTTGATGGAACGGTAGTGGTGAAGCACATATGAATCCTGATAGAACAACCACAGATGAATTATCTACTTAATGTTTTGTATTATGTAAATATCTTCCATTGTAAGTTTTCTTCAAAACCATAACATTTTGGCAATATTTATGCAAACGAGAGTTGACGTAGCTTATCACAGAGTGGATATGCATGCTTATGCACAGAGTGGATAGGCCTTTAAGAAGCAAATATTGTAAGTTGAGGAAGAACACATCAGGTGTGAATACAACAGTTGATCTAATATATTGGTTAGCACCAGAAGTGGTACAAAAATCAAGATGGTATCAAAACTGGGATGGAATGAGCGTGTATCAGTTCCCACCACTAAAATAAGGACAATTAAGCTACAAATAAAATGAGATGTTTAATTCTAGTTTATGGATGTTGGTTCTAATGTTAATTATCTCATGTCACCACCTATCTCTGCAGTAGGCAATGAAGATGACAACTCAAATCAGAGTCATAACAAAATGTGTTAAATCCGAGTCTTGAGTTTTGAGTCATACAAGTCTGCTTAAAGGAATGGTTGAATGGTTTGTGATTATTAACTTGTATAATTTGAACCTGTCACGCAAAATATTTTATACATAATATTATAATTAGAGATGTCTTGAGTGTTATCTTCTGTCAGTATTTTTGCCTTTCTTTGGCATTATCTTGTCTTTCAAATATTGAAATTCTGTAACTTTCTGTAGTATATAGCTTGAAATAGTGTTTTTGATAGTCCTATGGGTGATCGTGTTTTACCTATGGGACAAATCCTACTTGGAAAAAATGTTTAGGTCTCTCTAAAAGTAAAGTTTAGATTGATATTTTCATTTAGGACATTTCAAATTATTAATTGGTAATTGTCTTCATTGTTGCCTACTTGGGAAGACCACATTTTTCCTACAATAAAAAGGAGATATAAATGTGCGGTTCTTAACTGAAATTGAAGCAAGAGAAGTGTTCATGTTATGCTGAATTGGGAAATAAAACTCCCTCCCAATCTGATTGGGATTCTTTGAAGGGGTGTACACCATTTGTAAAATGAGAAAATTATCTAAAAGATTACTCAGTTTTGAGATGGTAATAGCCCCAACCTTCCTCATAGTGGTTCCAGAAAATGTGAATAAACATTAAAATCTTAACCTTTTTTGCCTTCTGTTTGATGCAATGAAATAAACTGAAACTTTCATAGGTTGGTTTCTGTACATAGCTCTTGGTTCTTAAGTACAGATGCACAGATTTACAGAAAATTTACCAAAAGTGTATACTGCCTTTAATGTTTATCATCAATTATTTTGTTTATGAATACATTTTGAATACAGATTTGAATTTGGTATTGCCAGGCAATCTAATCAGTTGATTCCCACTTAAAGGCAAGGCATAAACAAGACTAACTAATTATAATAAAATCCTGCATTACTGGGTATCCACACTGCAGGTATGTTGGTTCTACCATAGAGATGGGGATGGCCCACCTGTATGGTCCAACAGTGCATTTGGTAACAATTTCATTATTTGGTTTAAATACAAGAAGGGGCAATCTGAGTATGTTATGTTATTTTATCAATGCAGGGAAAAACATCAGACATTTTGTTTTCTATCAGTTGTTTTCCATGATAAAATATTGTTCCCACTTGAAACGTGTTCCAACTTGAGACATAAGACTGCTGATACTACAGTATGTATATATATCAATTGATGTACCTTTTGAATGTGACTGATATTTTCATATTTGTATGAAAAATTACAAATTTTGCATACGAATAATGCATATTTTGATTTGGGACTTGTGACCACATCTGAAATGTCAGTTATATGTTATATAATAAATTTCCAGAAAATATCTTTCAGATCAGAATTAGATGTTGTCTAGATGTATATTACATAGATCATAATTATCTGTGTTGTAAGAATATCAAAAGTTTGTGACTCCAAGCAGTCTTGTCAAAAATGAAATCAGGATTACTACTTGTTAATTTATTACAATATCATGAGTGGGTTTTGTATTGTTGGCATCTAAAAAACCATTTTATATAGAACTGGTAATTTAATTATGACAATAATGGTCAAATTTTTATTTGTGTTAAACTCTTGATGTTATCAATATTCTATAGAAATAATAATGTGGTGCTGTAATTTCTTAATTAAGTGAAAATACTGTTTATCAATGAGAATACTCATTCCCAAATTCCACATTATAATGAATATGAACTGTTATTTTCTTAACTTTCACAGTTAACATTGTTTAATTTGTATGGACATGCTTCAAAGAGTACTCAAGCATACTTATTAGAAGCATTGTACCTTCACTTAAAATATGCTCATTATCAAACTGAAAGAAAACTTGCAGTTACTTGTTGACGGCATATCGGTATTATTTGTTTATGTTTAGCAGAATGTTATGCATTCCGGTTTTGTTGTGGTCTTTCTTCATAAAAATAAGGTATTTGAAATTAAATTCAGTTTTGCATATCGGAATGTAATCAAATTTGAGGTATAAAAGGTACTCATTTTAATTATTGTATTGAACAGTTTAGAACTATGAAAACATTTACAAATTCATACTTATTTGTACATAATATCGACAACAAATGTATTTTTGTTTTCTGTTTATCTGACAATTCTTGTTTGTGATGTCTCTAGTTTTGTGGTATAAAAATAGTATTGGATGATTTAAGTTTTGATGTTTTGGGGTTCCTTTGATAATGAAAAGTGATTTTGTATCTGTTTCTATGATGACATGATGTACATATTTGATGTATTTTCACATTTAATAAATGGCTTGTGCTGTAATTGTCAACATGCTGTAGTGTGCATTTATTTGTTAAACTTTCATTGTAATATCTCTCTAAGTTTGGGAAGCAATTTCTAAATATTTCAAAAGAATGGCTCACACTACTAAGGGGCCTTATTACAGACGTCATTCAATTCACCTCAATATGCATAAAAGGATATTTCGACATGAACTACATTTTGGTATTTGTAAATACAGATAGCATTTATATAAAAAAGGTCGATACCGTATTCATGTCTGCAAGGATGGAAAAAACTAGAGATAAGTGTTTATTGATTAACAAACAAGGTGTTCGTGTGAACTTCCAGTTCAATCAATCTTTTACTATAACAATATCAATTTTGCGTAATGTATTGAAACTTTCCGTTTGGATCGGAAGTAACGGTCATGATAATGAAAAAATAATATTAATACATCCTTTGGTTCAGGAGATATGTTGTTTTATAATATATAATTAAAATTACATGGTACATGTGCTATGCTGAACACCTTAACTTCCGGTTTGGTCACGTGACTATTTTTACATGTACAAAAGTTGTACACACTGGATGGGAAAATGATCACCATTTAAACTGCCACATGAGGACAGCTTCAGAATTTTGTTAATTTAAACTCAAACTTCCAGTTTCAACTGGAAGGAGTGGTCACATTGGGGTATACGTCAAGTTTTAAGGTTCTGTAAACTTTACAACTATGAGACAGAAAAATCCTTTTTTTAAACGTGCCACCAGAAGGTGCTGTGATAGGTGATGATATCATCAGTCATATTTTTGAAAAGGTGAGATGTCAATAGTAATTTCGTACAGTGAAGGTACATGTATATCCAAATATCCTATCATATTGGCTTCAGACCCTATAATAGTGCTTCAGAATATTCTTTCAGTTAAACTTCCGGTTTTGACCAGAAGGCGAGGTCAGATTGGGGTCATGTCTGTGTACAAAATGTCGCATAATTCAAGATCTTTATGATACAAAGATTGTGAAGATATCTTTTATGGTTCATGAGATATGATTTTTTGAAATATTAAACTTTGATTTAGTGTAATTTGATGACATCACCATGTTATGGTCTAAGTATGTGTCAAGTTTGAAGAATCTGTGAACTTTGCAAGTATGTCTTTCTCTTTCGAGAAGAGTTACTGGAAGAAGAAACAGAAAAAGTAAACAAAAAATTTAAAAACAAAGAAACAAGATGTGTTCGCACTGTCGCATGAACACCTAAAAAATGAACAATTTCAAGGTGTTTGCTCTGTAGCACGAACACCTAAATAGAATGGAACCAACTGTAAGCCCATATTTGTTACTGAAGTGGGTTGGGGTTAGTTCTTGATGAATGCCATAAATGTACAAATCTGTTTAAAAAAAGCATGACTTTACAGTACTGGCTTTACAGTAATTAACATGGATTGATGACATGGACCTCCATTAAAATCATTTCAAAACTGACTTCTTGAATATCTCACTATAAAGGATATTTAAAACTTGGAGCTTTGCATGGTGAAGAGGATAAGTAAGACTAATTGCGGTGACACCATGTGAAATTCTAAATTGCGTAGTAATTAGTTCTGAAAAGATCTGGAGGTTACATACAACTCGACGTTTCAATCAGTATGCTCTGATCGTCCTCAGGAGAATCTTGAGGACGATCAGAGCTTACTGATTGAAACGTCGAGTTGTAACCTCCAGTTCTTTTCAGAACTAATTACTACTCAATTGAGAATTTCACATGGTGTCACCGCAATTAGTCTTACTTATAAAGCATATTACATCATTGGTTTATGGAAACATTAATTTTCAAGTTCATCAACCCTTTAGTTTTTAAGAAAATGGTATTTGAAAACAAAGGTAGCATTTGTTTAATAAAGTCAATACCATGAGAACGTTTCATCGCTACAGATGCTTGCTTTTATGTTCAAAAAGTTGCCAACTGGTGACAGCAATTCCTTTTTTCTGTAAGATGAAAGCAATTCAGATAGAAGAATTGCTCAGGATGATTGATACTTGTATCAAGTTAAAACCAGTTAAGATTTTAGATAATCTGATAATAACCGATGATGTACCCTTTAAAGTGAATACATGTAACACGCCTGAAATCTTACAGAGGCCATGACCTCTGTTGCCCTGGTCTTAAAATGTTCCCAAATCTTTTAATCTTGCTCCTGTAAATATATGTATGACATTCCAGGCCTGAGATTGTTGCAATGATACAATTTAAAAAAAAAGATGTATCATATGGGGTGTCTGATGCCACTGACATTTGATTCTGATAATTTGCTTTAGGTCAACAGGATACAACTCCCTCAAACAAGTACATAAAAACATGTATGTTTACAGTAGTCTTATAAAAATGAATGCATCAATTTTTCAAGTAAATTCTTGCTTAGCTGTTTTTTCTACATTTTTTTTATTAAAAATATAAACATGTGTACATGAATTGCAGTAACAAACAATGCTAAAACCTCCAATTTAAACAAGTCAGTTTTGGACCTGGGTTTGATGTTAAAATGAATTGATGATTTAAAACTACTGCCACTTTACAAATAAATGTAAATATTCATGTACTACAAAGTTATTTTAAAAATGCAATAAAAATACTAAAAGCAAACATTTTCCAAAACAAAAATGAATAAAATAAAACAATTGCATCACATCACATCACACAATAAATCAATGTATTCACAGGTAACCTTAAAGGCTTAAGAATAATTACTATATTTCTTATGTGATTATAATTTGCAGTCTCTCTATGAAGAAAAATGAAGATAGATTCATTCATGTTTCTGTGACTGGTCATTCATTAAAGATGAGATAATGGCATGCTATATAAAACAGTTAATAACTGATGTACATGTTTTTACAATTTTTTTTTAACTGTATTGAAAGGGATTGCTTCTAAGTCAAAAAATAAATACTACTTGTTTATTTAAATTGGTATTTTTTAAAGACACATTCTCATCATTTTTTGTGGGCTTATAATGCACCATGTACATTTTAACCCTTGATGTGAAACACTGGTGGTGCTCGCACCCACAATCAAGATTATCAGACTATTAGGAGAGCCTTCCTGTTGGGCCAGGTATGACTATGGTGATTGTTTGCATGCGGGCCAGTGTTTCACTTTAAGCCAAATGTCAGTTACAATATACTTGGTGCATTCAAGGCTCATTTAAAGCACAATGAGAGTATCTTTACAATTTTTGAGCATTTAAAATTTTGCACACAGGTAAGTGGAACATATGATTTATTTTATATCATAATTTCTGATAATGTTCACCAATTTTTGCCTTTTTGAACCATATCAATTGTGTTATCACATATCCATTTCATAGCCTTTTAAAGTGTACATTTCATGTATTTAAATATAATAACTATTCCATGTGAATGTAGGGCACATTTACATGTAGATCAGTAAGATATGCGTCATTTTAAACGTTTGCTTTAATAGACATTCTCGATTTGCCATACCCAGCTGTAGTATGTTTGTAGCAGAAGTAATACTGTAATAGTTATTTACATGACATCAATACTTGGTATAGGATCTTGTTGACCAATATTACATGTACAAGTACCTATTATGTTACTGTATCATGGTTCTTTTAAAACACTGACAATAATCCTTTACGTTCCTGTCTATTGCTGTATAAAATAATGTATGCTCTATTAAATACAGTTTAGAAAAATAGAACATTTCAAATGATCAAACAGGGCACTGTGCACCACAAATTATTCGTAATTCAAAATGTTCATTCAACTAGCAATTTATACTTAACCATTAGCCCAAATATGGACTCCGTCTCTATACACACTGAAACGGAGTCCAATAACCATAAGGTCAGTTGCCGCACAGAAAATTAAATTTAAATCGAAATTATTTAAATCTTACCTGTGTGGGGAGGCTGAAACCTCAGTACTAAAATTCCATGATCAACTATAATGACAGGCGCTAAGGTTCGAATTTCAAAATATCATTTTTACTAAGTCATTTTATTGAAAGAATATCCAGATGTGCATCATTTCATAGTCCATTAACCCAAACTCCCTAGACAACAAAAGCAGTTGGAGGATTTTGAAGGATTTTAATTGTTCAGTAACAATGCTTAGGGAGTCAGGGTTAAAGCGACAAAACGGTGGTGTATGTGCAGTTCGTATTAAAAATTCCACGCAGCAGGTTTTGTGTGTGCTTGTCACACTTGTATGTACACCAATGCATCCGTGCCGACACTGTTGTATGTTTTGTCGCTCAAGTGACAAACAGCCATCAAAACTTAAGCATTAAGTTAACATTAAATCTTGGGATTATTTCATTAAAAACTCTTAGTGAAAATTATATTTTGAAATTCAAACCCTGCTGAGATGCATTGTACTGTATTTGGTCATGGGATTCTACTGCCGAGTTTCAGCAGATTCACAGGTAAAAATTAAGCAACTTATGAAAATCTTTTTTTCTGTATTAGCAAATGATTTTTTCAAATCCTGGATGTCAGAACTTAACCTTATACTGTGCACATCCCTCATCAAGTAAAACCCATCTGCAACAACCAATGTAGCCCTTTCCAAACTCCTGTAAGAAAATCTTAGCAAAACTACCAAAAAAAAGGTATCCGGTTTCTGGTCATAGGTTGGCTTCAAAATCGGTGTGGTGACATGCTTTTTTTTTTGGCCAACCAGTGAAATACATGATACATGTACATGTACATGTAAACGCAGTTATTGGAACCAGACCAAATTTCCCATACACAAAGTATGGTGGCTAAGAGAGGCCTCACAAATCGGGTAAACGTTCATACTCCTATGTGAAAATGTTGTTTAAAACACAGCGCAGCAGAGTTCCAATCGATCCAGCAATTTTGGCTGCAATTTTCTTTTTTTTTTTAAAGAAAATTGAAAATGCTGACTCGTGTCTCCGAGGCGACACGCGTAGAGACCAGAGACTTTTTTTCTTTAGCCTTATTAAGTACACATGTAGTTCTGCAGATTGCATGAAGATTGCTGATGCAGCAAGAAGTCTTTATCACCTACACACAACAGCCACTGTGACTCCCTCTAGTGTACATCCAGGATCTTGGGATCACTAAATGAGAAAGATAGCTGCATGCTACATGTAGGTCTCAGTGAAATGTGCTTGTATCTCTCCATTACCAGTATAATTACAGTTCTCATACTACACCAGCATTCTTGAGAACTTCCTCCCGTTTTAGTTCTCTCTCTACAACCATCCTATTAAGTTCATCCAGCATGTGCTGTAAGGGGTCTGTGGGCTTGTGGTAAACAATTTCTGCTGTTAGATGCTGTCAACAAATGGAAATTGAAATAAAGTGTTATAGTTTATATAATAATAATAATAATAATAAAGATTTTTAGCGCGCACATATCCACCCTGCTGGGCGCTCAAGGCTTCACACAAAATACATATTTCCATATAATCATTTATGTTTGATAATTAAGCAGGCTCATGATGGGGATGATAATGATATTTAATTTGCACATCTTGACTAATAAAAGAGGCTACTACTCTTTTGCTTATTACCCTCAGTCCCTTTTAACCCTAATCCCATTAATAATTGGCTAGACATCCTGCTCAATGCAGGGATGTAGTCAAGAACACTGTGTCTAAGACCAAGAATGAAACCTGGAAGTCTGAGATCAAGACCGAGACCCAATGGCCAGAGACCAAGACCCAGATTTTTGTGTTCGTGACCTCGAGACCTTACATTTAGAAAAAAAGTTAAGAAAAACAGAATTTGATTTAAAGTGATATAGTATGTGATTTAACCCTCCTACTTTTGGTACCCTTTTCATACAAGTTGATGCACCATTTGAAACCATTCGCTTTTGTGGTTTTGAATGGTGAAATAACTGTGTACAGTATCGATTCCCCCAAGTGGTTTTGAATGGTAGGTCAGCTAATACAAAACCTTGTTTGGATACTTCTAAGTGGTGAATCAATGGACCCTCTATGCATTTGAATGGATTTGAATGGTAGTAAAGCTTGCTACCAACACTGTTCAAATGGTATCACCATGTGTGTACAAAACCAATGGACATTTTTGAAAGTGGAAATTTTGAATGGTTTCAAATGGTTTATCAGTAGGAGGGTTAACTGATAAAGTCAATGTATAAAATCCTTGATCCCTTTCCTTTATTTTCATCAGTTTCCAGCAATCTCCTTTAAATAAACTTTATAATCATTGTCAGAAGCTTAGTTTAATACTTTGAACGCCAAAATTAATAAAAGTGCAGCATTCCAATTAAAAAGAAAATACTTCCACAATTAATTATTGCTGGTAAAATAATGAAATGGGTGATACATCTTCAGATGTTTATATTTTGATAATTAACGCTATAGCTGGGCTTGGGAAAGACAATTAAGTAACTTCAATTTCTGGAACATTTATAATTTCCTTTTAGAAAGTAAAACAAATACTTTGAAATGAGATGTTTTACAAAATGGTTGTAAAAAGCTTGGTTTTACAGTAAAACAGGACCAAAATTAATAACATGAAGTATTTTCGGTACATTTTTACTGTTAAACATAGCCTTGACCAAGGGAACGGAACGGTTTGGTAGCATAATTTTGCCCTGCTTAACTAACCTATGGCATGGCTATCCAAACTGGACTACAGCGCACATGCACACATTGAACATGTGTACACGGATCCATTATGCATACACAATGTACATGTACATAAACAGTAACCATTCATTGTCGCGCCTTGATCCTTCTGTATTTGCCAAAATTCAAGGCGGAGTTCACTTTATGATAATTATACCAAATTTAAAAATGAAAGACATAATCTCATTGGTTACTGGTTGGCCCAGCAGCTTCCACAGCCTTTGTTGTCAAGGGAGTTAGGGTTAATATTTCATTTTAATTATACACAGGCCTATATTACTATTAGTTATATCACATTTTATATCACATTTTAGCACATAAAAATGCTCTGACTACCGACAACACGTGTAACCCCGAAACGGAATACTTCGCGCGTTAAAATATGAGCAAGTATGTGCACACATAAAACAGCCGTCGTAAAGTTGTTTTCCCATTCACACACTCTTCATACATTCAAAATGGCCGTCCTCGTTGAAATACAATGCCGATCGTCTAACTCTTGTAATTTTTTCGGGCCTATATGAGACGAAATGTAAGTAAAATAACCATTTTTGGGGGGCGCCTAGATAGTTCAACATGTAAGGAACATATCTAACCTGTCAAAATAGTTGTAAACATCGTCAATTTCAGCGCCTGGAATTTAGAAAATTCCTAGGAAACCCCGCCGTTAGCGGCAATGAGACCAACGTGTGGCTAAGCCTAAGGATACAGGTCCGTGCCACACTGCCACTGGTGTGGTGGGGCAAGGGCCAAGGATACGGAGTCCAGTATATTGGCCCTAGAATGGGGCTAGGAACTCTAGTCTATGACTATCAATACCTGAAAAATTTGCATGACATTATGTTTCTCCATGTATTTCACTGAGCGGGAATACGGGTCTTGTAGTGGAGGAAAGTATTTCAACTCATCATGTGGTTCTTTCTTATTTAACTCTTCCAACCTGTCGATTTTCTGACTCAACGTTTCGTCTTTTGATTCGTCTTTTGTGTCCTCTGTTACCAGTTCACCTTCTTGCTTCTGTTCTGAAGAGCCATAATCATCCACGAAACTTCCTTCCGTTAATAAAACAGGTTGTGACGGCTGTAGAACATCAGAATTTATAGATATTTTACTAGTCTCTGCGACTTCCGTGATGGCTGCCATGTTGGTTTATTATCGTTGTCGTCGTTGAGCCAGAAAAGGCCCAAAAGGGCGCATTTGGTATGTACAACGGCGCCTCAAACAATCAACCTCGTCCCTTGGGTTTTTAGCTGGCAAGTGTGACTGAAGTGAATGATGAGGGGCAATCAATATGAAAACGATACCGTTAAAACGATTTGCTATTTCATTTGGGCTATTCGAGCGCATAAATTGGGCTAAATTGCATTGGCATAGCAACTAGGGGACATCGGCGTCTATATCATCTGTGCTGTATATCATGTATCAGCAGTGCAGTACGTACGTTGCAGACCAGAAAACCAAAAACGGCATAAACGCAACGGGAGGAGAGAGAGGGGATACGTTTATATTTATGAGAGAGGGCTGCGTGGGCCGAGGAGGGATTTGAAGGAGTCCACTGATTCATTAAACAACGTTCTCTTCTAGGTGATTCCAGTCAATTATTGTTCTATTGATGAATGAGTACTTGAATTGGTTAGTGTTGCACCGTGGAACAGTATAGCACTTGGCGTTATTTGCTATTGAACTTTCGATTAGG
Organism: Zoroaster sp. YZ-2022; assembly: GCA_029582265.1. NCBI lineage: Eukaryota > Metazoa > Echinodermata > Asteroidea > Forcipulatida > Zoroasteridae > Zoroaster > Zoroaster sp. YZ-2022. Next base: position 10,686,291 of record CM055821.1, on the reverse strand, counting down.
GGAGTTGATAATGAATAAGAGTGAACTCGGTCGAATGCGTCTGCCTGTTTTTTGGGGTGTAAAGTAAAGTTGCGATGGAATGGCTGGTTCCAACCCCTCAACCACCCTGTACATGAATGTACAGTAAGGCGTAACTGATTCCGTCTGTCCTGAAGTGAAGGGATGGTAATTGCAGGTTTTGGAGCATTTTTATGATACATCCAAGTTCCCGTGACTATAGTCTCCTGTGATGAAGCGTGCAGCACGTTGTTGAATACGCTCAAGGCGGTCTATGTTCCTAGGTTTTAATGTTCCCAGGTTTTAGTGTTAGTAGGTTTTAGACGTCCGACGGTCGGCCATACTGGCCAATGAGTGGTTGTAGCTACGCCGGTCGGCGCCGGTCGGGTCTAACCGGCACTCCCTCTGGCCGACCGGCACCAAACGCAAATTGATGTCTTACCGACCGGCACAAAAAATGTGTGAATATTTCATTAAACAGTAATAAAAGTAAAAAAAAGTTCATGTATTCTTCATTTCTTTGAGTTATTTGCCATTATTTTGAGGACTTTAGTCTATATATCAATTAAAACATCGTACGATATTATAAAATAAATCTCAGTTTGTAGCGGTACAAACAAATACACTAATTAGCATTTATTTATGACGTCAGGGAAAAGACCTGGGAATCCCCATTATGATTGGTTGTTTGCGCCTGCACGATTAGCTAATGCCACTAGTCTCTACCGCGTGCAAATGATGCGACGTGCTTCGTAATGTCGATGTACGTAAATTTCAGGTTGGATAAGCGTGACTTCGTAAACGTCTAGCTTTCCCCGCGATGTGCTCAGCAAAGGGAAAATTATTCACGTGCGTCCCTCCGCCCATTCATGAAAAGTTTTGTGAACGTTTTTTGGAAGTGTTTTGATCAAAATAATTATGTCGCACTCGCAGAAAAGTATCACCAGCTTTTTCTCTTCGGCCACTAAACGCAAGGGGCCGGCAGTGATAGACACGGCAGCCGGGTCAAGCGAGAAGCCGGCAAATTCGAGACATTCTTCTGCGACCACATCTTCGTGTTCGAGTACAACTGACCCGGGAACTGATCACGCTACCGAGTCTTCGGCCACTGTGGATTTAGGCCAAAAACTCGGAGCTGCTATGCCTGACGGCCCCGGTTGCTCAAGTGTTACCACCTCATCAAAAAAACAGAAGCTGGCATCTAAGTTTAATAGCGAAAAGTGGACACCTGGTAGGCCATACAGAAGTTTCAGTTTTTCTGAGCCAACATTGTTGTCAATTGCATTGGAGGGCACTCCTTCACATCATAAATTGTTGTATAATACTATGAAAATATCATACTATTATACAACAAATTATGTGAAAGGTGAGCCCTCCAAATCCATTCTTAAAAGCTAAAACCCAGGAGCTTCGCCCCCTCGACCACCACCGGGGCGTTGCCCCCGGACCGCACCAGGGGCCCATCAGCGGGCCCCTGGACCCCCGGCCGTGAGGAGCTGCGCTCCGTTCGCTCCGCTCACTACGCTCGCAATCGATAAAATTAGCCGGCACTCAATTTGGTCTGGTGACAACCCTGCCAATGACAATAAGCTCTGCTTGGAAAGCCCCACCTTAAATTTCCACCCACTGCAACCGTCAACTACCTTCTACTTTCTTGTATAAAACAAATCTGTTAAATATTCATGCTTCATTAGAGATGGGATGGCCATCGGGACCTCCAGTAACAAAAGACAACCTGGGCGTCAATGGCTGCTTGCCACTTGTGTACAACAAGTCAAAAAGCCATGTTCTTTGTTATAGATAGCCCGCCCACACGACGTGAAATCGTTTTGTAAGTGAAACATTGTCCGAACTTATTGTTGTTCTCCTGGGAAAAAATATTATTATTATTATTATTATTTATTCGGCCTTCAAACAACAGGTACAACGTACATACATGAACAACATACAATTCCAATACACTAAAATTAAAAACAAAACCACCCTATCCAAGTTGGCCAGGACCGACAAAAGTATAATGAAACACTTTGACTCGAAAGCCTGCCGATCCTAACTTGAAGAGGTTACACATAGGATAGACTTAAAATTATTTAAATTTATTTAATTAAAATTTATTTAATTAAAATTTATTTAATTAAAAAATATATAATGTAATAATGTCCCACAATCCATTACAAAGCACTCCACCCACTCTGCAATCCCCTTCCCTCATCAAGTCACTCCCTCCTCAAACCCCTCCCCCCACCCCGAAGCATGCAAGATGGCTATCTTCAAGAGAAAAGTCTGAACAATGAATAAGAAGATAATGGAATAAGCTGCACAACTTATAAATGTTAATTAATCCAAAAAACAAGGCAAGAAAAAGCAAAAATTAAACATATACATGTATATAAAAAGAAAAAAGAACTATCAATTGAATTAAAATGTCCCAATAAATTAAAATTAAGTAGGGGAAAATCGATCGATTTAACCTCGGCAATAAATAAGATGAATGTCAAACGGCCGAGCGGTCTAGCGCACCGAACTCAAGTTCTGGTGTTGCCAGCAGCAGCGTGTGGGTTCGAGCCACGGTCGTGACACTTGTATCCTTGAGCAAGGTACTTAACCATAATTGCTTCGTCCTTCGGATGGGACGTAAAGCCGTAGGTCCCGTGTGTTGTATAATGCACGTAAAGTGGATTGTCGTGGCCGAGCGGTCTAGCGCACTGAACTCAAGTTCTGGTGTTGCCAGCAGCAGAGTGTGGGTTCGAGCCCCGGCCGTGACACCTGTGTCCTTGAGCAAGACACTTAACCATAATTGCTTCTCTCCACCCAGGGGTTAAATGGGTACCTGTGAAGGCAGAGATGGTTTGCTCTCTATGCGCTAGAAATGGCAGCAATTGAGCTGTATACTCCCCAGGGAGCTGAGATGGTTTCAGGAATGATTTATGAGCCTTATGAGCCTTATGAGCAGGGATAATAATATAATGCGCCTTGAGCGCCACTTAGTTGGTGGATACGTGCGCTATATAAATCTATACATTATTATTATTATTATTAATAAACACACTAAATTTGTAAATGTACAAGTACTTGCACAAGAAATCCTACTCGCGCGGAAGCAGCCGCCAATCGTCACCCCATAGCAACCTCTGCAAATCAGCCTCACAAATGCAAAGCACCGACCGGACACAAGACAATTGTGCACCCCAGGTATCCTTTGCAACGAGACCCCGAATGCACAACCTGCCCGCAACCCCATCGGTGGTCCGCACCTCACAGATTAAGATCCAATCCCATGACACGACCGGCGACCGCCCCCCGTGCGTGCGAGACCCCTGCGTGCGAGACCCCTACATGCAATGGCAAGCATGAGACAATGGAATTACAAAAGAAATTTCTGAACCATTACTCTCCATGAAAATGAGCAGATAAGGTGGCGTTAAAGTGGGTAAATGAATCAATTAAAAGAGAATCCTTAACATGTAATGGCAGATGACTCCAAATCCTAGGGAAGACATGGCTGGGTGTGTTTTTGAGAGTTAGAGTCCTGGCATAATGGTGATTAAACATGAGTGTGTCCAGGTGTCGCGTGTTGACTGTTGTATTAGCTTTAACAGACTGACAGTCCACCAAGTTGAACAGACATTTTATCGTGAACGATCGATACTGTGTGTTTTTGTCTTCGTGCATCCAGTGTCATCCAGTTGAGTGTATGCAGTCTGTCCGCATAAGACATTTCCCCTTTACGCTGCTTGAGGCACATCCTGCTAGCCCTCCTCTGCACTTTCTCCAGTTTAGCAGCATTGGACGCTGTGTATGGACACCATGCTGGCAGTCCATACTCGAGCACTGGTAAGACGAGAGAACGATACAGAGATGCCAAGGCCTTGGGTGATGCTCCACTTGCAATCTGCCAAATAAAACCTAACGTCTTATTGGCCTTTGAGGCGATGGTGTTTATGTGGTCGTTCCAGTTGAGTGAGTTATTGATGGTGACTCCAAGGTACTTAAATGTGGGAGTGGGAGCGAGTGATGTGCCTTGTAGTTTGTAGTTTGGGAGAACAGCTGGTTTCCGGAATCTCGAGATGTGCATGACCTTTAGTTTTCCTAGCGTTCAACTGCATGCCATTGAGTTCACTCCATCGTTGAAGTGCAGTTAGATCTGACTGAAGGGAGAGTTCGTCGTCGAGGGATTTTATGGGTTGGTAGAGAAGTGTGTCATCCGCGAAAAGTATGCATTTAGTGGTCATATTGTGGGAGATGTCAGCGATAAATAAATTAAAAAGAAGGGGGCCGAGAACACTCCCCTGCGGGACACCAGAAGTGACTGGTGCCCACTCAGAGAAGCATCCCCGGTAGATGACTCGTTGTTGACGTCCTATGAGAAATGACTTGATCCATGCCCAGGTAGTTCCGCAAATGTTGTAGTTACTGGCCAGTTTATTGAGTATGATATGGTGAGGCATGGTATCGAAAGCCTTGCTGAAGTCAAGGAAGATTACATCGATGCGTGGGGGTTTGGTTTATCCAGGATGGTAGCCCAATAGTGGATTGTGTTTGTGAGTTGAGTAACGCATGACTTGCCGGAAGTGAAACCATGTTGCTGCGGGTTGTCAAGGCAGTGTGCTGTAATATGACTGTTGACGTTATCTGCAACAGCCCTCTCTAGGACTTTGCAGATAATTGAAGTTAATGCTACGGGACGATAGTTCTTGATATCCGTGCGACTCCCAGCTTTAAATATGTTAGATTTGAGTCGCAATCGTTGGCACACGGTGTGCGCGAAGGCAGTGCACAATGTGAGGGCCGGGGCCATTCGATTTGAAAACATGTAGATTGAGTCTTGGGTACCGGTAAATTTGAAGTGGAAAATTTCACAAATCAAACGTATTATGTTTTATACACAGAAAATTGGTAAGTTTAATTAAAGATGGACTACAACGGAATAATGATAAGTGCTGTGTTGCTGTTTTCGTTCGAGAAATGTGTAATGATTACTAACATATTATTATTATTCAATAAAACTTGTTCCTTCATGCAAAAAAAATCAATTTGATCGGCGTTCTACGACCCAGAAAAGCCCATTTTCACCAAAAGCCCTCAACTCATGAATAATTCATACTTCGTGTGTGACGTAGCACCCATGAAGCTTTGTTACCCCCACGCACAACAGTCGATCGTGTGTACTGTATGCATTTACCATACATGCAATGCGGAACAACAGCGGACAAGCGACATCTTCTAGACCGAAAAAAAGCTTCATAAAAACTTCATGCCTCTGCTGACGCATGAAAACGCATGTATAATATACACGGAAGTAACATGGCGTCTTCTGTTTACTCTCGGGTGTTCATGGGTTAGCTCTATGGTTATACGTCATCCCTTTTCGCTGGTTTACAAGTCCGCTGGTACTATATCGTGGATTTCATAGTGGATTTTCAATGGGTCTTTGTCGGGAACCAGTGCAGGGCGGGAAATTTCAAAAATCGAAGAAGCGGAATCTAATTTTTTCGGTCAAATTGCAACAAAATTATAAAGAGAAAAACATGACCACAACAATAAATTGTTACCTGAACACAACATAAACAAGGTTCGATAGTCAATTTAATGTGAGAGTTCTCGTTGTAGTCCATCTTTAATAAATAGGCCTATGAATGACGGGGAAAAAAGGAAAAAAAAAAAAAACCGACCCGAGATTTCAGCACTTTTGGGTCGGTCGGTGGAGGGCAACTCAACATTTGGGGGGGGGGGGGCCTAAAGTGAAAATTGGGACTGTCTTAATTTTCTTCTTTCATATAATTATATGCAAAGTTGTTAATTTGTCACTTTTTACCAAAATACCCTTATTTTGGCAGTTTTTCGCGAATCTTAAAATTGCTGTAACTTGAGAACGCTAGAAACACTTTGAAAAACCCCATTGACATCCCTACTACCACTGTAAACGGTTGTACTACAATAAGTAGTCTTCGGAAATTACAACACCATTCTAACTTTGACACGTGCACCTAATAAGTGTACATGTATATGCATGCGAATTAATAACGTTAGGCGTATCCAAGTTATTAACTTTACGTTTATCATATTCATAACATGTAAGCGACCCTACAATCTCATTGGCCCGTCTTTTTGCCCTGTTTCGAAGGGTAATTCTTACACAACATATTCTGTCCTGCCATTATTCTTAAGTGACCACCTCAAACAAAATAATTATTACACTAGGCCAACATGCTTACTTTTTAGGTTGTCGTCAACCAATCTAACACATAATGTTTATCTCGGAAATCAAGTGGCGTGCACGACGTGCAAAATGGATTATGCAATATAATGCAATGAACGTTAAATTTTAAAGATGGCGCCCAAATGTGACCATGGCCGATTATCTTAGAATTCCGTTCTCCATTTTCTGCGGGATTTTTACTTTTTAAGTCAATAATAAAAACACATGATCATGAGTGTATAGTAAATAATCCACAATATACGAACTAGTTTACTTTCAAAACAAGAATGATACCATCCATATCTCCATTAACATTTTGAAAGAGGCTGCGTGCGTGTGGGTTTTTGTTTTGTAGCCAATCAAAATTCCCGTTACACGTGTAATAATAACCCTATAACGGAATATTTGTTTAGCTACAAAACAAAATCCAAAATAGAACATCTTTCAAAAACATTTAATGTTTAATGCCAACGGGACGTTACGTCGCCCACACTATAATTACGTTGTACCAAAGCTGGAAATCGACTTCGTATAATGCACAATTTTACCAACGTCGGCACAACGTATGATGCGCCGTAGTTAGGTTGTAGGCCTACACAATTGTAACTACGTTGTGGCAATGTTGAAAATAGACCTATTTTACTGCACAACATTAACCAACGTCGGCACAACCATGATGCGCCGACATTAGGTTGCCCATAAACTTACGTTGTGCCAACATTGGAAATCTACTTCGTATACTGCACAAGATGTATGCCAACGTCGGCACAACCATGATGCGCCGAAGTTAAGTTGTCCAAATTATAACTACGTTGTGTCAACATTGAAAATATACCGATTATACTGCACAACATTTTCCAACGTGAGTGCAACGTTTATAAATTTACCCCGACCTTCACGACGTTCAGCCAACGTCCGTATTTTAACGCCACCTTATCCGACGTTCACCAACGTCGGCCCAACGTATGCATGTTAGCTGGGAAGTATACTGGTTAGTGGTACTACAAATAATACATATATCGTTTTCCTAGCCTATCACCGTTAAAATTTGTGCTTGAGTCCCGTAATTTACTTGTTTGTGTGTCTTGTCTGTAAGTCATTTTCCCCGTTTACTGGCGCTGGCCAGATATTTACAACCTAAACCTTCTAACCTTCTAAAGCCTTCTAACCACTAGACTGCCATGCCACTCGAATTTGTTGGTGAATTAATTACAGAAGAACCTTTGTAAAATTGTATTTATAAAATAATATAAATTCTTTAATGCAGAAAAATATTGCTCAGGCCTACTGTAACAGGGTTCACTCGTCCCCACCACCCAGGGCCTTAGTACGGAGCCCCTAAGGGGACAGGTAAAGAAAACATTGGGAAGGTAAAAAAAAAAGGGGGAAATGTATTTCGTCCCCTCGAATTAATATTTCGTTCCCTCGAAATAACATTTCGTTCCCTCGAAATATTATTTCGTTCACTCAAAATATTATTTCGTTCCCTCGAAATAATATTTCGTTCCCTCGGAAAAAGCTAGCGACAGTGTTATTTCGCCACAGCTGAACGAGTTGGTGCATGTGCTCAAGGTAAGACTCTTGTAAACTGATGAAATTGTGCTATAATGTACGCAATGTCTTTTATCAGGTTAACTTGTATCGAATAATGACAATTAGGGTCTACATATTTTATCAACCGCGTAGTTGATTTGTACTCGCTGATCGTCAAACTTGAAAAGGTAACAGGTCAAACCTAGGTCATGCAGTCTAGTGATACGTGTACAGAGAGCATACATGTACATGTACATGTACATAATTAAATGCATGTTAAGCAGATGCGGACTGTTGTCTCACGTGTAAGTAATGAGTTCATATTTCCTTATATGCTTAAGTTGATTTTACTGACAGTTGAGTCTCCTAGTAATTTAAGGTAAGTGATTGAGCGGGATTAAGTTAAAAACAGTGACAACACCACGTTTGGCCGGGTTCCCCATGGTCTGATGTTTTTGAGGATGTTCCAGATGGCTGTTGATTAATGACATAATCTGTGCTCCCTTTTTTGTTAGTGGGTGACCCACGTGTGGAATTAAAATAAGACTAACATTTTGAATGCTCTGGTCAGGGGCGGATCCAGGAATTTTTGCAGGGGGGGGTCAGGCCCGTCAGATTTTTTCACAAACAAAATCATATGCGCTATATGCTTTCTAGCCAATCTCCTATTCTTAACGCTTACCATATACATATAATAACCCCTGCAAAATGCTTTTTTTTATTTTAAATTAATATAATTGTTATAATTTTTGTCAGAGCAGGGGGGGGGGGTTGACCCCCTGGATCCGCACCTGCTGGTTTTTGGTTAGATTTCAAGACTAAAGTTGTACTTTATCTTTTAATGCACCTTTATCTTTTGTGACATATTCAATTATAAAATGATAAACTGCGGAACTTCCTTAAAAAAAGAGGCATGGAGGAAGAGTGCATAGATCGACTTGAAGAAGATAAGGTAAATAATTTAATACTTGAAATAAAAACGAAATACCATGTTGATCGTCCGGTTTCGGGTTTTTTCCTAGAAGAGAAAGAGGGCCTTTTATGTTTACTTTTTTCCAAGAGGGCTGTCGGCAGCTTTCATATTAAAACTAACAGTAATTAATATCTACACCTGAACAATTACTAATGCAGAAAAGTGACTGTGAAATGTTAATGCATAATTTTTATGACACAGAAATAGGAAAACACTGAGCTATGTTGTTATTATGAAAGTGGACAGTTATTTTCTATAATGTTATTCACCTGGTTAAATGTTCATGAAGTCAAACTGTGCCAAGATTGGGATGATGAAACCGTGATTTAGACATAATAAACGGACATGTATGGAGTATAAATAAGGGATACAATGGAAATGTTTCAGCATACCAATTATTGCAGTAACTGGAATGTAGTCTTAATCCCTTGAACTATGTGCCAAATGTATGCTTTGTACGCCGTAAATTCGGCAACATCACAGAAAACGTTTCTAGGAGTTCAAAGCCGAAGTACGATACTTCAACTGAAACCGGGAAAATTTATAATGACACGTCCGTTTTTATTAGGAATGTTCCCCAATCACGGAGCAGTTCATGAAAGGGGCAGAGACCAGCTGCCCGTGCGGTGGCCCTGGAGGGACACTAAAAAATTGTTAAATATTGACTTCAATATTCATGGACAATTTCACGACTTATTCCCCAAAGTGGCGTAAAATTTGACGTCATTATTTTATGTCCGCGACTTCAGAGAACAATGCCGTCCATACTCATATTATCTGCGACTTTACAGTCAGAATGCCACGCTGATTGCGGAAGACCAAAACCCGAAGTCTTCCAAATTTCTTAGAAACACCCACATAATATCCATATCAGACATAAGGGGAAAGAATCACAAGTTAAAATAAGGAACCATAATACAGCCTTGTACTTGTAGATTCTTGTTGATGGGGAAAGGCATTAGTCATAAGGGCCCAATATTGTTTAAATAATGAGATTAAACTAGTTAGTCATACCCACAAAAGGCGCCAAGTTTGGGGCATGTGACATGTAATTTGACATAGGCTTATGTTAACAATGGGTAATAAGAATAACAATTTTCAGAGTGAGACTCATCCTGGGTCTCACTTATTTTTGGGGTGGGACTATGTTATTATGAAAATTGGTCCATGAGAAGTATATACGTTCCAAATTGACTTTAACATTGGATTCAATATGCGAGAAAATAGAATGAAGGCACTATACACTTTTGAAGCCCATGTTGTAAATCGTTTTTAATACCAGTTAACTTTTTGTTGCCGTGCTTCTTGCTCCGCAATGGGGATACACGTTTTGACTTGGGTAAAAATACGGATAGCCATTCGTGTGTGTCATGAGCATGGGTTGGGGATGGGGGCAGGGCGAAGCGGAAAACGCAGCCTCGAGGCGGCCGATTCACTTGTTGTTAAAAATAGCGTCTCGAGGTATTAAATCATCGAACTTGTTGACATTAATGTTTTTGCGTAATACCTTTCTAAATAATTTTCCCTCAAGCGTAATAATACATCTGTAAAAACTGAAGGAAAAAATCACTATACACCTGTACACAATGAGTGCTATTTGAAAAGAGCTTCTAAGGTCAAATTCCGTTTTGTGGTACACTAAGCTTACCAATATAGAGTCCTGGTGAAAGTGAAACATATTTTCAAGTCTCAAACCTCATGTTAAAACGGCGTAAAATGCCATTGTAGTTTATAGCTTTCAGTGCGAAATCTGAAACACGATGTTACTGGATGTCAAAAATAAATGGGTCTATACCGGAATTTTTGGTTGGTGCAGCAGAAACTGAATATGACCTAAGAGTCGCTCTAGGTCCTATGAATTGGATATTTTTCTTAGGTTAAACTATAAAATATGCACATATAAACCTATATTATGTTGATTGGCTAGTTGAGAGGTTCTTGTGTTGGAAGGAAGGGAATGCGTCCATTGTTCCGTTTTATCAGAAAAAACGCGTCCACTCAAACTTGGTGCCTAGGTCTACGTCACGAAAGCGCGCCACAAAGCGATAGGCCTATGGCACACATTTTGAGGGATAAATAAAAGTGTAATAACTCATGACCAACTCATAACAATAGTAAATACTGTTTTATTAATATCAAACCGTACGTTAAGCCCCAAAAATGTAATGTGACAAAATACCACTTCATAGGACCTTTAAATCAAATTATCTGTAGATTTTTTCACATTCTTTATCAAGAGGGTACATGAGACACCACCATACTGTTGTGTTTCTTTGTTCATGAAAAGCTTGATTTTTATTTTTTACAGATAGACACTGGAGTGATCCCTCTTCTCAAGGATGGGGAATTGGAGAATTATATCCCAAAATATGGCGACAGAGTTGCAGTGACAGCATTTGCGAAAGCATGTGCAAATGAGGATAGTACCGTACGTCAAGCTCTTTTGACGACAGTGTTCCAGAGGTGAAAAAGCGAAGTCTTATCGAAAGACTCAAATTGAAAGTCAATCAGGGAAGAACAGAACACCACCTCAGATCTGATGGTCAACAAGGCAACAAAAATGCCAAAAAAAAACCAAGGCGTGTTGAAATTGGGTGGCTCGATTATGATGAATCGATAGATGGCTACAAGCAAGTCAAAGCGCCATCCGGCGGCGGCACCAAGCATGAAGCATTCAGAACCGACAGAACCCTAGACAGTATCGGCAAACAAGTCAAGGACTGGTTTTTCCGTCTGGTAAAAGCCGAAGAGGAAAACTTACTGATTTTGAATATTTCATGACAGATGCGACCCATGACGTTTTCGATGGTAGCATAACAGTAGAACAGATGTATCGGACATCAAAATGTAAAATGTTAAGGCTCTATCTTGCTACTAAGCAGATTAAAGTGTCTCAGACTTCATCAGATAGCGAAGTTGACAGTTCTGACCATGGACGGATCATCATGAGCACAGGCCCTGGGCACAAATTCACCACGGGCCCATACACGCGCATAATACTACTAGTACTATGCTACTTAGCCTGCACGCGCACGCACACGCACTCACTGCATGCCCTCCCCCCAGATAGCCTACACTGTACATAGTTTTGTTGCACAATAGCACAGAAACAACCACACAGCATAGCGCATAGGCCTACGTCACGCTGTAGGCTACGTGATTTAATTGGCTTTATTAAACACGTGATTTACATTCAAACAATGCCATAGTCATACATTTACAAAATCACATTTACTCCAATATTTTTTAAATGGGGGGGGGGGGGGGCCTTGACATTTAATAGGGACCCGTGGCCCCCCTCCCTAAAAATTTTTTTTTTTTTTTTTTTTTTTTTTTAAACCAAGAGCCCCTATTGGCTCCTGGGCCCGGGGCACGTGCCCAGTTTGCCCGTGCGGCAATCCGTGCATGGTTCTGACATCCCGTCGCCAAAACTCGACGATTCAACCACCTCATTACATTCTTCAGGAGAATCACTACCAAAGATGAAAAGACATAAGAGCAAGCGGCCGTCGTCTCCGTCGAAGAATTCTAATCTAAATACTAGACAAGAGAAAAACAACGCCGTATCTGTTACAGATGACCTAACAGACTTTGATCTACCTATTAACGAGGATGAAATGTCAATTCTATTTGTTGTTTCGCCAGATACCGAGATAGAGTTTGGTCAAATCGATGGGTCCCCAAGCCTTCAAACTCTTGAAGACACTGTCGTATACGACCCCCTTGCCACAGAGACCATAACCAATCTGATCCAAGAACCTGACCAGCTCAGTGGATCACAGCCAACAAATCCATCGACTTCTAGACAACGCAGTCCATCTCCACCCCACCCACCTCGTTCACCAACTCCACCAATGGAGGGAAATGCTACTGTCATCACGTTACATCGATCACGTATTCAACAAGAAATGATTGCTGTATTTATGGATCCGGCTATTGTAGATGTGCCTATCAAGGTGCAGTTTGTTGATGAGTTAGGAGCAGACAGCGAAGGTTTGCCCCGGGATGCGTATATACTCAGCCTTCTGGAAAGAATTTTTTTTTACTTGTACCTGCGGAGAAGATGAAAGGGTACCCTCGCTATTCCCTGATTATGCTAAAGATGAATGGGAAGCTGTAGGGAGAATCCTGCTCAAAGGATACAAAGATACCGGTGTTTATCCACTGCAACTTTCGTATGCTTTCTCAGTTGCTCTTATCAACGGTGAATCCTCTGTCTCCTCCGACATTCTCATTGACTCCCTAAGGATGTATCTCTGCATAACGGATCGCAATGTCATAGACAAAGCTTTATGCGGCGAAGATCTGGATGACGATGACAAAGAGGATTTTCTCGATCTCTTATCAAGAGTAAATTGTCACAAAGTCCCATCTAATGATGCCGTTCGACCGTTGGTACTGAACATAGCACATAAAGAGCTTATTCAAGAACCAAAATATGCTCTTGACGCGATGGCCACTTCTTCAAGAGCACAGTTGCAGTCTTTGCTTTGCACTCCCGATGCCATACTCAAGATGTACGAAAGCAAGAAACCAACTCCACGCAATGTCATTAAGCTCATTGACGCAAATGCTGCAGACAGTGAGGAAGCGTCAGCTCTGTCATACCTCAAACAATTTATTAGGGGACTTGACAACACAATGCTAAAAAAGTTCCTGCGTCATGTAACAGGTGCGGAAATGCTATGTACGCGGTCTATCAAAGTAACATTCAACCGAATGAGAGGATTCGGTAGAGCACCGCAGGCGCACACTTGAGCTCCCATCAACTTACTCCAATTACCAAGAGTTGCGAAAAGAGTTCACGTCCATCCTTGAGAGCAACTACTTGAAAATGGACATAATTTGAAACCAGCACGGTAAACTGGCTGGGATTGTATATAATTTTTTATTAGATATCAGATCTGTATGCATGTCTTTTTAATGTAAATAACTACTTGTTTATGATTGCAGTGAAACTGTGTGGGCTTTTAAAGATAATTACTGTTACCAATCACTTTTCCATTTTTAGCAGATAAATAAACGGTGTTCTTTTTCGTTTTATGCCATGAAAAAATACAACTGGCGCATTATTTTTATTTTTTTATATCTTGTTTGGAAGTGCCAAGACAATGAACACACACTGTTAAACATTGTAGAAATATATATAGAAGAATAGTATTTTTATTTTGGTTTCTGGTTAGTGCCAAAAACCAAACAAAACGGCACATGAAATTAACGCACCTTCATTGCAAACTGCATATAAAACGAAACGGGCACATAATATAAATTTAGGACATGTATCAGGTTTTTGTTGTTTAAGTACAACAAATACAAACGAGAACGTTAATAAGTTTTACTTGTTGTTAGTACCAAAAGAAAAACGGTACATGAAGCTCGTTTTACTCACATTGGTCTCAATTTGTAAAAACGGAACAGGTATTTGTTATTTTTTATGCACAACAAAGGGTTAACGGTTGACGCAGTGCCTCTTCCAACCTTTATTTTCAGTTGCATGAAAACGTCAGTTTATTGAAGTTTTATTTTTTGTAAGTGCCAAAAGAAATGGTACATGAAATTCTTTTAACCCTGTTTTGTTGCAATTTCCCCCAAAAAAACCGAAACAAGTATGTTTTATTATTATTATTACTATTTTTGTTAATCCAAAACGGGTTAACGGTTGACGCAGTGCCTCTTCCAACCTTTATTTTCAGTTGCATGAAAACGTCAGTTTATTGAAGTTTTATTTTTTGTAAGTGCCAAAAGAAATGGTACATGAAATTCTTTTAACCCTGTTTTGTTGCAATATCCCCCAAAAAAACATAAACAAGTATGTTTTATTATTATTATTACTATTTTTGTTAATCCAAAACGGGTTAACGGTTGACGCAGTGCCTCTTCCAACCTTTATTTTCAGTTGCATGAAAACGTCAGTTTATTGAAGTTTTATTTTTTGTAAGTGCCAAAAGAAATGGTACATGAAATTCTTTTAACCCTGTTTTGTTGCAATTTCCCCCCCAAAAAACGAAACAAGTATGTTTTATTATTATTATTACTATTTTTGTTAATCCAAAACGGGTTAACGGTTGACGCAGTGCCTCTTCCAACCTTTATTTTCAGTTGCATGAAAACGTCAGTTTATTGAAGTTTTATTTTTTGTAAGTGCCAAAAGAAATGGTACATGAAGTTCTTTTAACCCTGTTTTGTTGCAATTTCCCCCCCAAAAAAAACGAAAGAGGTATGTTTTATTATTACTATTACTATTTTTGTTAATACAAAAAGGGTTAACGGTTTTGACGCAGTGCCTCTTCCAACCTTTATTTTCAGTTGCATGAAAAACGTGTTTAATGATGTTTTATTTTGTGTTAGCCTAATGCCAAAAGAAATGGTTCAATCGTATATGTATCATTATAGACATTGTTGGCAATTACGAATATTTATTCAATATTAACTGTCACGATTGATGTCTGTAAGGCTGATTATGATACCATTTTAGTGTATTGCGAGAATTGCGACATGCTACTATACAAAACAAGACTCATCATTTTCCAGTGCAGTTATGTACATGTAGGAAGCAGCCATTTTACATCCGCAGGGGTCAGCTGTTACCACTCTCGCTAAACACGGCTCTGCCACAATAAGGATGTAAGAAAATGACTTTTCCAGGTAAACACTTCTGGCGGTTAGATTTTTTTCCAACCTATTTTTTTTCTCCTTTAAATAGGCCTACCCCAAACATTTTTTAAAAGGTCCATGGTTATACTCCTGACGTGGTATATTATTGAGTGGTATTTTTGTGTGTGTGTGTGTGGGTTTTTAGCTGTTCCGACCTGGTAGGTCGGAAGAGCTATTGTTTCTGTCAAGATTTTTATTTTTAGGTGTTCGGGTATAATTTATGCCCGAAACACCTATTGTTTTTGTACGTTTTTTTTTTTTACTTCTTCTTCTTCTTCTTCTTCTTCTTCTTCTTCTCCCCAATCTTGTCCGCTAACAAAAACATACTTGCCAAGTTTAAAAAACCTTCAAACTTCACACATAGTTAGACCTTAACTTGTAGATGAAACCTAGTGACGTCATGATGATCAGGAAACCGCAACAGTGACGTCATGATGACGTCAAGTCCACATACGTAATGACCCACATTCAGTGTCCACGACCGTGCGTTAGAAATTCTAACTAAAGAGGGCGCTATACAACTTTAGTGGTCTTTACACAATCGGTGCAAAAGTGGTCACTTGGTGGCGCTGATCATCACATATATTTATAAACTTGTGGAGCATATCGCTGTAAAAGGTAACGAACCACTTTTCTACTGATTCAAAGTTTTCACAAACACATCGAAGTCATCTGCAGACACTTGATTGGTGCTTCTTATTATGGTGTAAGTAAAAAGGTGAAAACAGCGAGAAATTACTTTTAAAAATTGGTCAAAGTTGATGATTTTTGTAAACAAGCTTATGTACATCAACTACATGTGTACACGATCGACGGTATACCCTTCCGATGGTACCCTTCACACTTACACTGTCAAATCGGCGTTTGTTGACAAAATGGCATGTTGATTTGGAGGAATTTGATATGGGGCTAGTTAGGTTTTGGTGAGTTTACTTCGTAGTTTGTACAAATGTAGGCTTACCAGTAGGCAGTACCACACATACACCTAGTGAATGATGTACTTCAATATTATTATTAATAATTGAGGAAGGAAGTCAGATTCTTATGACTGTTAGTGACTGACCTTGTGTGTAGTAATACTATTTATTAATTTAAAAAACAAATATTAATCTAATCCCTTGCAAAGACGTCCATGATGCTATTGGTATGCAACTTTCATCATTACATTAATTATTTGTGTAAATTTAAGAAACTAAAAATTATTGAAAATATTTTCCTCATTAACGTTAGTCGTTAGGCATGGTATGCATTATATTGGAAGGGTGTGTAGGGACCTACCAATACAATAAGACATACCTGATGGCTGCATTGCAGTTTACTTTATAGTGGCACTTAATTTTCTCACTAAAGTAGCCCAGAAACAAATATCAGCACCTTTATTGAGATAATGAAACAGTCACATCATGGAGGAAGGATTTTGTCAAGAATAATTGTGTGCAATTTTGAAAACAACCAATGCCCTTTTCAATTTCAATGGTCCAGCTACTCCAAAATTATACACTTTTTTCCCCATTTTATTTACATAAATTAGAACTTCTCTATAATTTTCAAATACTTTATTCTTGGTCCATGTACTTATAAAACCTTCCTATTATTTTTACAGCATGTTCACTGTGACATATTATTTTCCTCATTCACATGAATTAGAACTTCTCTGAAATTTCAAATACTTTATTTTTGGTCCATGTACTGATAAAACCTCTGAAATTTCAAATACTTTATTCTTGGTCCATGTACTTATAAAACCTTCCTATTATTTGTTACAGCATGTTCACTGTGACGTATTATCTTCCTCATTCACATAAATTAGAACTTCTCTGAAATTTCATATACTTTATTCTTGGTCCATGTACTTATAAATCTCCAACACTTCGAATTAATGACGTAACCATTTTAACTTCAACCGAACACCTTGTTTTTGTTGTGACAAAAACTTATATCTAGTTTTTTATTATTATTATACTTTCTTTCCCGCAAAACCCCATTGACTTAACACGTGCACTTTCTTGGCGGCAAATGGCCTTCTTAGCATTGTCAGAAAGAGTCAACTCATATAGGCCTACCATATGGAAGCTTATGCCTTGACTTAGTTTCTAAATGTCATTAGACTAACATTCTTAATTAATTAGCTTAGTTATAGTCACGTGAATATTTAATTAGGCAATCTTGGAATAACCATAGCTCAAGAAGTATACACCCGATCATCAAACTTTTTTCGGTTATACATTTGTGGGGTACTGCAGATGTGCCTTTTGGCCTAGAATGTCTTGTAACGTCATCATGACATCATTTATAGCGCGTTTTGTATCTGTGTACAAAACACATGCACTATGTGACCAAGTCACTTCATTAATCGCAAGTGAATCTCAATATGTATTTGTACATAGTACACACACAAATATCACGGTGGGCTGAAGCGAGTCGAATTAAAAACGATGTCTAGTTCGTTATTGGATTTTTCCTCTCGGTAACCTACGTACCAGCGGTTTGCCCCGGTGACTGCGCGGTGATGCACAACTTGTCCGTACATGTGAAACTTGTGTCTTTGTAACGTTACGTTAGGATTATTCGGTGAAGTGAAAGACGATCACCGTTTAACCCTTTGTTTACCGCCGGGACTTTTGAGTCCCAGCGCATTTCAAACCCCACTTGCATGTTGGGACGTTTGAGTCCTTCACTATACCGTACGTGTAAGCAGTGGTTTGTAACACTAAGTAAGTCTACTGTGAGTCTGACGCATCAGCTTTTTCCTAAAACTGCAGGAGTAGTGACGCACTATGAAAAGGTAGGTACTAAAAGAACGGTGTTTTTTTTATAAGTTGACCTCATAAATCCCCAATTGTTTTTTTGTATAATGTAAGGTCTTTATGACCTAAACCTATTAGTGAGAAACCAATCTTTGGTGTAGGAATTTTGTTGTTGTCAAAGTAGGCATGAATTTGTGTGGGACCAACTCGTACCTTCGCCAACTCGTACCTGCACTATAGTCAACTCGTACCTTCACTCGCACCAAGTGCACCTTGCGGACGCGTCACCATGTACACGGATACAAATGAAGGAACATAGTCACAGATTTGAGTGATGTAACATAACGTTGATGGTGTATACAATGTTTTGTATAGCTGTAGTTGGCAGGGGAAACAAGAAACTCGACATGGAATGAAATTTAGATGAGTGCCATCCATTAACATTGTCATCAATCATATCCTAAATTTTAGGCCATTCTCAGACGGTCCTACAACCGACAACTGACGACAACTCACGATAACTCAGGACAACTCACGACAACTTGTTGTGAGTTGTCGTCAGTTGTTGTCAGTCATGTCAGTTGTCGTCAGTTGTCGGTTTTTAGTAGGACCCGGTCCTACTAAAAACCGACAACTCACGACAACCACATTTTCAAAAACTGAAAGCCTGTATGTATGCCACTGTCCCTTATAAACATATTTTTAACTTTATTTTTGAGTTTTCAGTGCATTTAGAACGTGTCATCAGTTGTCGTCAGTTGTCGGTTTTTAGTAGGACCCTTCTCAGATAACAATCAAATTAAATAAAATCTTTCTGGACAATTATTTGACATGAAAAGTCCAAAATATTAATGAAACATAAAGTAAACTTAATGTTAACACTAGTATTTGGTGAAAAAATGTGAGGTTAAGCATTATACATGATTCAGAAATTTCAATCACAATATTTACTCAAGAGTAATTCCATTTGGATAGAAACATTCTGTGATCAACATACTCAAATTTAAAGTTTTTAATTTAAAGTTTCAAACAAACTCCTTTCAGCGTTATAGCGTTATAGCATTAAATCGAGAGCAGCGAACATATCTACAAAAATAGCATTGTAATTTTCTTTTAGGATACTCTATTAGAATTAAAAAAATTTAACAAGGAAGTGTGCTTTCTTTTTCATTTACAGACTAGACCCTGAACTCAAAAAGACCCCCAGTCTCCCCTATGGACACAGAGTCATCCGACGAGGCTCCATCCCTAACAGCCGGCACCGAAGTCGGCCCTACCCCTTGAAGGACAACATCTGGTACCCTCCAGGACGGCACTTTGGCAGAGCGTATTTGCTGGGTTCGTGACAATTTGGGACTTCAGAAATCAAATCGCACGTGGTTAGTGAGGACAACGCCCAGCATATTACAGTAACCCGAAAGGTAATTTGTATTTTGGTTCCTTGTCAGAAGAGACAGTGAAAGAGAATGTTGTGTCATTTTCAAAGTTCTTCTCGTTTAAGTAACCCTTCATAAATTGTCATTGACTTGCGTGTCCACAAAGTAAAATCATCCCCATGGTAAAACAAGCAAGAATTGGTCTGTGTTCTTCAAAGTAAAGATTTGCAGATAAACATCTATTTGTGAAAAATGTTTGTGGTACAATTTGTTCATTAAAAACATAATACTAAATCTATTATTTTCCAATAATTTCTACTGCAGGTTCAACCTCCAGTCGTTGAAAGGCAGCATCGTCCCAGCGGAAGCGACCTGATGAACCAGGGACTTCATAAGAAGACATATAGAAGGTGGAAGCTGCTGTTTTAAGGGAAGCAAAGGGCTGGAACAAACCTGGTATTGACAAAAAATAACTTTCCTAAATGAAAATAATTTCTTAGGATAATTGGCACATTTCAATAAAGAAGGAACTATTTTTGTCATCTCCTTACAGGACATTGTGGTGTACAAGATAACTGTACAGTTTAATCTGATCACATCAGTGAAATTTTTTATTTACATCCGTTTGCAGTTTGAAAAAAATCTTGAAATTTTACTCTTCTTTATTAAAAGTGCCCATCCCAGAAAGAGTTTTTATCAAACTTAAATGTCTTACAGCAGAAAACAAGAAGAGACAGCAACAATGTTGTACTTTTTAATTTTATTTATTTTGCGATAACATGTCAACTAACACTGGAACCAACATCATCGGCATTATATAGTTTGGTGAAAATCATCGGCACTATTATGCATATGCATAAAAATAACGTTATTAAAGGGAAGTATAGTTATTAAAGGGAAGTATCGTCATGATCAGAGCAGACTTTCAGCAGGGTATGGAATCATTATCCATCATTTAAAGATGACTGCAAATTACTGGCTTCTTTATGTAGCAGAAACGTTAATATGACCTTATCATGTGGGAAATTATTTCCAGTCACTGAGTTAATCCAAAACAAACACTACAATTCCATGACCTGTGACAAGATTTTTTATATCGATTTCTGGGGAAAAACACATAAAATGCTGGTTTTCAAAGTTTTTAAAGTTATGGAAAATACCATTGGAGATGAATCTTTATCAAGAATATATTTGAAGTTGATGTCATGATTGATTTGAGTTTCATGAATAAAGAGTTTAACTCATGATTGTACATGAAATAATAGTTTCTCTTGTATTTATTTGTAAATGGTCTAAGTCACATTTCATTTTAGACCGTCACATCGACCTAAAATCGGGTACTGCATCTTTAAGGTCTCAACCCAATCGTCAATTTCAAGATCAGGGTTACGCCTATAACTTAGGTTGGGGGTCGCATCATAACATTCATAGTCCAACAAGAACGGAACAGCTTTGTGTTCATCCGGAGGACAAACACTGGTAAAAAAAAATTGATCAAGAGCTTTAGTGATGATAAACAAAGGGTTAAGTAGTATGCCGCCCTCTTGTGACAATCATTAACTGTCAAGATTTTGAGGTTTGTAGCGCAAATAGCGTGCAGCACCGTTACAAGAGGCTCCTTTTAAACCAATTAATTGTAATCCTACGGATGTTAATGATCCCAAACAGTTTTTATAATGTACCAAATCCCCCAAAAGATGTTTGTACACGGAAGCTGCAGAGTGAACAAATAATTATGAATCAGGACACCAAATAATATTTTATGTTTTAATGTTTTAATCATATGGCACATTGCGCACAAACAAGTACCATGACCGGGAACGAACCCATACTCTGACAACACTAGACTGCTCGGCCATCACACTCCAATACCTCCAACATCCCTAACTACAAACAATACTTTATAATTAGTCTTTCAGTGGCGTAACTAGACTCTAATTTTCAAGAGGGAAATTCAGCCTTTTATTAATTTTCGTTTTTAATTTATTCTCACTAATCCTCGACGGATTTTTTTCGTTCAAGGTATCAAATGAAAGCTAATAAGTTTTCCTAATCCCTAAAAATATCAATTTAACATTTAAATTAATTTTTGACCGTCAAATCGACCAATGCATCTTTAAGGCCTGAACCCAATGGTCAATGTCAAGATCAGGGTTAGGCCTACAACTTAGGTTGAGGGTCGCGTCATAATCATAGTCCAACAACAACGGAACAGCTTTGTGTTCGTCCATAGGACAAACACCTAGTGTCTAGTTATTATTATTCTTTCTGAAACCAATAATAGTGGTTTTTCAACTCAATTGCCATCTTTCATCTTTTTTCGTAACACATAAATAATTGTTTTCTGCACTTATAATTATTTAGTAAACTTGATTATATTTGTTTTCTTTATATACATTTTCATACAACGCCATACAAAGCAGTAGGGTATTCTTGTTAATACAGTTGTATTTTTACATGTTATAATTGTTACAAATGTTATTTTGTTTGCTGAGTTGTTGGTGTTTTCAATATCGGGAAGGCCAGTCTGAAAAGAATATTATGCATTAATCATCTGCTAAGATCTTCACTGGTTATCAAACATGAAAGGAGTGCATGTTAAACATGCCTGAGTAGGTTCTCATTCCATTACGTCACAATAGTTGAAATATCAGTGTAATTAAGTGGCTATTTTCTATACTTTCTTACCTGGTCACTACATATATATCAATGGTGTACTATATCAATAGTGTATACTTCAACGGAATCAGATAATGAATACAAACGATGTTTTAAAAATATATTGCAAATTATACCTGTTTGTGTTGGTTAAAGCTGTTAGAGATAATATATTACATCACAAATGTAGAAAAATTTGTTTTCGTCTGTCACCCTGACACCCAATATGGACAAAAAAGCTCGACTTTTAACCAGACTGGTCCGCCATCAGTCTCTGGCGCAAAGTTGTGAACGGTGACTTGATTGTTGACGTTGGTGTTTAAGTATTTGATGTTATACGGAGTTATTAAGGCTCCAAAACGATGGTGACATTTTGAACTTTTGACGTTATTTACGGTAGCTCTGTTTTTGGATTTAAAAATAAATTGAAAAAATACCCATAAATTAAAATTAAAAAAACCTATTCAAATGACATGTTTTAATGTTTCTTTAAAATAATTTTACCAATAATTATATAATGTAATGATCATACACAGTGTAAAAACCCTTTGCTCATTATGTGATTAAAATAAATAACAGTTTTTTATTACATTCTTCGGTGAACATTGATTACAAATCGTCAACTGTATCACTCACTTGTAACCATAGGCCCAACTGTAATATAATACATTTAATATTTTTGTTTAGTTTTCCCAATATTCTAAAAAAGATACATAATAATATAGGTTTTCCCGGCCAATTTCGGCAAATAAGCGGCCAATTTAAACGTTGCGTCATTCTATTTCGCGTGAAATTGAAAGCTCCTCAAAACAGTCATTTAATTTCATTGAATGCGTAAGCAATGTTCTTTTGCGTCATGAAATTTAAAATAAATAAGCATTCAATTTAACAATCCACTCGAAAAGCATTCAAATTCGCAACAGCTTTTCGCAGCGTGCATTTGGTAATTCAAATTCGTTATTGGGCAGTCATAATTGTGAGAATTGTGCAGCTAAATTAACGATTTGTTGATTTATATTTAACTTTAGTTTCCTAGTCATCACCCAAGCAAAATCCATGCAGTGGTATAACCATACCCAAACATACATGCCCAGATGCCCGGCACGTCAACAGATTGATAGTTAAGAAAACAAATGAAGGGATAATAAGAAACCAGTACAAAAAACAATGAAACATAGGTTCTTGAAATTGTCCAATATCCTCTGTTTCCCCTAAGTAAAGCCAGTGCTAGAAAGCCAATAAAGATTCATCAGAAAAAAGACTAAGTATGACAACAACATTAATATGGTCTCATGTGTTATACGCGAAACCTGAAGAAAGAAGTAAAAAACTAAAGAAAAAAAAGTTTGGTGTAAAGTAAAGATAACAAAGTATTCGGTTTTGTACAATTAATCTATGCATTTGTTTCTTGCTTTATTTTGTTCAATGCTCATTTTGCGAAATTGCTTTTCGTTTAACGAAAACGAAAGTAAAATTTTGGTAGAAATCTCTACTTGGGCCTACTCTGCTAAATTGAACGCCGATTTCCCATGGCTAGAAGGACTTTTAAATTAAATTCAATGTAATGCCAAATGAATTCGTAGGCCTCAAAATTAAATTGAATTACGGTTTGAACTGAAGAGACAAAATCGCATGAAAGTGAAATAGGCTGCTTATTTGCCGAAATTAACCGGGAAAACCTATATAAGGGGGTGATATAATATTGCTCTTCGTGTCATCGAGAGCACAAGCAAGGAAGGAAGCAGGCATTGTAGTTAAACAAGAAAACAAGCAGACAGGGGTGCAAATAGCCTTTCAACCAAGCAAGCAAGCTAATAAACAAAAACGAACGAATGGACGTGAGCGAATACAAGCCAAGTTAGAAGGCGGGGACGGACTGGGACTTTTAAAAAAAAAGTATTTTCAGTGACGAATCCAGTATATGGACAGGGGTATAAAAATAACCTTTTTCTATCACATGAATAATTAAATTATCTCTTCCTTTTAAGAAACAGAAAAAGATTAAAAATTAAAACACTACAATTTTTCTATCACAATTTCTGTAACTTTTGCAAAATCGTCAGAATGTTTTCTAAAAGATTGTGTCTCCCCATGCTGAAAATTAAAAAAATATTATAGGCCTATCATCTAAATCTCAAGATATTTGTAAAAATCACAAAAATTCACAAAAAACAAAGAAAATAAAACTTGCTTTCTTTAAAAATAAATTTCAAAATAAAACCCTACAATTTAACAAATTTAAATCTAGTAAAAGTTCGCGTGTTAAGTGCATGCACGCCTAGAATTCTGTTTTGGGGCCAAGTGACGTTTTAAATACTTAATATTGAAATTAAAAACTGCCCACACAACTCAGTATAGAGTATGCCGGAACCCACTCCTAAACACACACACACATCAAGAGTAGTGCTGTATCAAAATAATTATAGCTCAAGAAATGGTAAACAAATGCTTGGTGTTACAGATTTTATTTTATGGAACATAAGAAAGAGTCACTGATCAGAAAATTGTTACATAATTGTGATGAGTTCTCGCTTGAGATCCAGATACAAATTTAGCGCTGATTCGGAGTTGCAGGGGAATTCGTAACCGTTCTCATTGATAATTAAGCAGCAAAAGTCATACACATCTTTGTCGCAGGGAATCATCTCCCTGAATGTGCACTCTTCCTTGCATAGTTCAACATGTGGCCTAGACACCGGGCACAGGTAGTCCGTGGTACCATATAATTCTGGCATTTGGTACAAAATATTGGGACGGCCACTGGGTGCACGAGCATTTCTTGATGGACGGATCAAGTGCTGATTCCAAGTCGTTACTGTATCATCTAGATCACCCTGCAAATAAAATACACATTAAACAGCTCATTATGGACAAATTGAAATAGGTCTATTGGAAACCGGATGCACTTATAATCCCACAACATTAAGAACGATCACAAGTGTGCACAGTATGTTTATCAGGCACCTTTTTCGTTTTTGCAACACAAAAAATCATTTTATAATGTAATCTAACCAATATTTTACCCAATAACACTTAAATCCTCAGACCAAAAACATATCGGTTGGGAATTAGGCGTTGCAGGATGATGTGTAAGAAATTGTATTATTATTGTCATAATTACAGCTACAGTTGTAAACTGCTTTTTTACCTGGATGAGATGCATGAAGCAGAAGCGCACTAAGTTTACATCCAAGAAATCTCCGCTGAAATAACCCTCGTCCAACATGTACCGGAAGACGCATATCCAGTATTCCGTGCATTCCCTCCGGAGGAAAGACCACCAATACTCTATTCTTTGATTTGCTGTGCTTGCACCTTCCATGTAACTGGTATCACCTGCCATGACATCGTCGTGATCCGATACGCAGAAATCTCTGAATGTCACGGACATGTGCATTTTCAGTACCCGCATCACCTCGTACAATCCTCGGACATCCACCAAGGGACTCAACTACTTCCAAGTAGTATCCACCAATTAGCTTAGGATCAGAGGCCGTATGGTATGCGTTCATCCACATAACTCTTCGTGAAAATCCATCTACACATCCATTAATACATATTCCGTATCTTCTAAGTTTGTCATAACTGTCAACATGCCAGAGATAATCAGGACCCTTGGATGAGTAGGTTCGTCGCAATAGCCTCCGCTTTCTTCTTTGTTCCTTCCCCTCTGGGTCCAAAACATCGATGATTGTTCGGATATCTTCCTTCTTACAGTGTATGTGGTTCGACATACATTTCTGGTAAATCCACCTGTACCCATGCAGTTTCCCAGATTTGTGTATCTGATCATGAACAAAGTTTACCACGTCCGCAATATTGTCGTAGTTCATTCTCCTCCCAAGACCACATTTTCTCAAGTAACGTTTCACCAGACGAAGCGATACCCGCACTCCATTTTCTATTGCTAACGTACTGACAATGTCTTTGTACAATAAACCCATATCAAAATATAACTTTATCGTTGACTCTATGTTCTCCTTGTCCATCGCATACATCTGTTATTAAAGTACAGAGTTTACACGTAATTTGTATTACTTATTTGCGACATCAACATGTTCCATGTGCGCAAAGCATTGAGAAACGTATTGTACATTTTATAACGTATATGAATATTTCGAGGGAACGAAATATTATTTCGAGGGAACGTTCCATTATTTCGAGGGAACGAAATATTATTTCGAGGGAACGAAATAATATTTCGAGGGAACGAAATGAATTCGAGGGAACGAAATGTTATTTCGAGGGAACGAAATATTAATTCGAGGGAACGAAATACGTTTCCCCCTTTTTTTTTTACATTCCCGATTTTTTTTTTACCTGTCCCCTTAGGGGCTCCGTAAGCTGCCGACCAATCTGGTCACCGATTTTGTATTTGGTTGTGCTAGTAAATATGTGGCTTTGCACGTAAAAATGTGGCTTTGCCATTAAATAATTATATGGTTTGTGCGACGCGACAACACTTCTATATAGTGCGACGCGTGAATCCTAATGCGACGCTTACACACTTCTAGTGGGACGCGTGAACACTCTTCTTGCAATGTGCCTGTGTCCATTTTAGAACACCATAATATAGTCACTAATGCACCTCGATTTTATAGCATTACGATTCGAAGAATAATCATGCAGAATGGAATGAATACAATCGATCACGTACAGTTATTTTGAAGGGTGCACCCTACTAAATAAACTCCCATAGTAAACAGTACTAAACACAAAATATTAAAAAATCGTTTAAAAAAATACTTAGAAGTCCCACAGTTTTTAAAACCAAAAGAAAAAATATTGATCGATATATAACCTTTGATTTTCTTCTCTATTTACTGTCTAAAGTCCACGTTTCCAGGGAGTTATTCTCATCCCAATGAAAACCACCCTCTACAGTAGTGAAAACGTCCACCATAGTAAAACGTCTACACTGAAAAACAGCCATTTTGGAAAAAGGCCTTACGCTTGAAATCAAATTAGGACCACTTTTTCAGGGCCTAGTGTATCCAAAATACTCACAGTTGGAAGTCAAATGATATTGGGCCATTTTTACACAATCCATCAAATGTATGGGCCTCAAATTTTTGTTTTTCAGAAAATTTTGAGGGCATACACTTTATGATAAACAGCTTGGCGCATGAATTCCTCACTATTTAGTGGGTGCACCCGTTAATCGTTATGCATATGACCTTCTCTAGCCTCTGATAGAGGGCGACCTTCCGTTTGCGACGTCATATACATTGTACATCAGGTCTATTGCAACAATGTTGTGGGGAATTCCCACATTTTCTTGAAGTTGAAGCCGTCTGTTGATGATTGCGAAATCGTCATCATCTTCACTGAGTAAATAATCCAGTTTCCTTATCACTAATATCAGTAATAATTTTTCTTTTTGTAATAATCATGAACTAATGTTAGACAAGTTTTGCAACCAGTTATACGCCATAGTTTTGTAGGTTTTCTGAGAAATGCTAAGCAAAAGGTAAGTGCGCCATTTTTACGAGTGCGGCAACGGTAGTCCCATAACTAAGGCATAAGCCTTATCGGAATAAACCCTTTCACGGTAATATGCGCCATGTTTTTGACGGGGCAAAATTGTTTATTTCGAACATTCGTTGCCGTCTGCGACCCAGCGTTCGAACTTCACGTACACGTCTGGAATGTACGTGAAGTTCGAGCGCTGGCTCGCAGACGGCAACGAGTGTTCGAAACAATTTTGCCCCGTCAAAAACATGGCGCATATTATTACCGTGAAAGGGTTTATTGTGCGCGCAGTGATTTATGGGTTTTGGAAAAAAGTTGTACAAAATTAACAAAGTCAATGAGAAAGGTGGTCTGCCAGAAAATTGTTAAATCAGTTAAATTACAAACAGAACATTTTTATAATTAAGAAAATAATTGATTTTTCCCCCCAGAAACTACACAAATGGAGGAATTCTCAGCTGATTTCTGATACCCAGGTGCGACAACCATTACCCATTAGGCCTAGTCTTTTGAGCATTTTTTTTCTTCTAAAAAAAGGGGGAAATTGCATATAATTTCAAAGTATTTGAAAATCAAATTATGGGCTGATCTAGTCCGAATGCTTCTTCCGTTCACACAGTCTCCTATTTTTAGAATTATGTAATTTGTAGCTGTGAGCGTCAGAACATGGCTCCTACTACCCTACATGCTAAATAACATATTGAGCAAATTCTCTAACTCGTAAACCTATGATTTCTCCCTTTCAGAAAATCCCTCCGCTTTCAACTTTACAAACCATCTTCAATTATCGGCCATTATTATAACTCTCCACTTACTTAAAAAAAATATCTTATAGGGTACTTTTTTGCTTGCCAAATGTCAGCGTCTTCGACATGGTTTCGTACACGTCTCTGTGATATTGCCATTTTAAAATCTGATGCCGAGTTCATGTACGTACGTAGTCTCATGATTTCTCACCAGTGCACATAATACATGCATTCGTTCATTCGTGTTATAATAAACAAACTTTACACAAAATTATTAGTGTGTGAGCATGCGGGTCATTTGAATTGCAATATTCATTGTAAATGTCACTGCATAAATGCATGTATTATGATGTCACTTGTGAGAACTCGGTAATCGATTTAAAAGTTGTTGCTGAAGGTGTGTACGAAAACATGTCGAAGACACTGACATTTGGTGAGCAAAATAGTATTCAATACAAAATTTTTTTTTTTTAAGTATGTAAAGAGTTATAGTATTAGTAATGGCCGATAATTGGAGATGATTTGTATGTAAAGTTGAAAGCGGAGGGATTTTCTGGAAGGGAGAAATCATAGGTTTACGAGTTAGAGAATTTGCTCAACATGTTATTTAGCATGTTCTGACACTCACAGCAACAAATTATTCTAAAAATAATTCGGATTAGCACTGATCCAACTGTGGTCAAACCCAATAGATGAAAATTATAATTATTAGGGTAGAATGTCATATCTGACGGCCACTTTTTCTCATATAACCAATATAATGTAATCTTACCTACCTCGTAAGGTGGAGAACATATGGATGATGATGGACAAACACTTCAAATTATTCCAGGATATTTATTTATTCCAGGCATTTTTGGTGTACGATGACTTCCTCAGTCATGTCAGTCTGATCTTGTCAACCCAATTAGTGATGAACACCGTCATCGTACATGTGCATAGTGGCAAGTATAATGAGTCTTCTATTTTCTGAAGGGGAGGATTTTTTTAGAAGGGAAATAAAGTCCTAAAACCATCATAAAAGTGGATTTTAAAGATAGTTTTCACTTTCTGTACCCTCAAAAATCGATAAAATCACTTTTTAACTGGTTAGTGGTAGCAAAAAAAACAACTTAAAAAGTGGCGGTTGGATACGACATTATTTCCAATCATTCACTTTCGTGAAATTATCGAAGAAATCTTGGGTTTATTTTTGTACACTCGTCAATGTAATTGTACTAATTTTGTGTTGCTCGGGGTCGTCACACACGTTCCCATGCACTTTTTAGTCTTCCCCATTGAAATAACGTGTTACTGTGGGATCAGGGGTTCCGTGGTGGGATCGAGTGTGCAAAAATGTAAATAGCATGCGCACGCACACATACACAATGGCACCTCCGAAAAACATTGTGCATATGACACTGTCAGTACATGTAATATTGTGACTGACGACTGTTTCATGAGTTTTCACTTTGACGTTCGTACTTTGAATAACTGTCTTTTCTCAGTTCATATCCTCGTACAAACATGTATCATCGTACACATGTACATGTCGTTTTTGAAAGTACATTCACGTGGTCTAAATGGGATTCTTTTGGCCATGAATGATTATTGTCTGCATTTCATTCATAAAACAGCCGTACACTTTATTACACTTTACTATTTGTGCACATGCGCATGAATGCACCAGTTGGCTGAGTACTGCTAATTTACAAATTTGCACACTCGATCCCATACCATCACAGAACCCCTGATCCCATGGTACATGTAGCACATTATTTCAATGGTGAAGACTAAAAAGTGCATGGGAACATTCATGATGACCCTGATCAACACAGAATTAGTACAAAATTATACCCAAGATTTCTTCAATAATTTCACGAAAGTGAGTGAACCAACAATATTGGATTTTATGTCAAAGTAAGTAGCAGATCAAAAGTTAAAAATGTGAAAAAATCGCTGCATTTTTGTACATGTGGTGCTGGGGCCAAGGATATGGAGGGAGTCCAGTGTATTGGTCCTAGAATGGGGATAGGGCCAAGGATACGGAGGGAGTCCAGTGTATTGGCCCTAGAATGTGGATAAGGCCAAGGATATGGAGGGAGTCCAGTGTATTGGCCCTAGAATGTGGATAGGGCCAAGGATATGGAGGGAGTCCAGTGTATTGGCCCTAGAATGGGGATAGGGCCAAGGAAACGGAGGGAGTCCAGTGTTATTAGTCCTAGAATTGGGCTATCTCAAAGTATTTCTCCATCTCTGTAAAACGTTTTTGGTCAACACATGGGATTCTGAACCAACATCACATCATGTAGCAGTGGTCTCGTCGTACCTCCTCTTGGAGACTAGGCTTAGGCGGTTTTTGGGCGGTTTTTCGAGTAGTCAGTTTTTTTAAAGCGACACTGAACCGAGGGATTTTTACTAAAGCGAAAAACTGCCAAATTCGGTTTTCAAAAATATAACCGCATTTATCCCTACAGTCAAAGAAAAAAAAAAAATGTAAAAAAAAAAAGATACACATGAAGTTTTTTTTACCACATATGGCCCAATTTCCAGACACTAAAGATTATTTCTGATAAAATCTGGACATGATGAACCAAACGACAGTAAAGCCTTGAAAAACAACACCTGTACCTGTGCACACTACGTACAGTAATTTTAAGCATTTTAAATTTACTATACAAAATTCACAGATTGCTATACAAATAATATTTATGCAAATTCTTTTTTTGCATCGCAGTTTTGCTATGCACAATTTTCAAACGAAATCGTTCCCTGTTATTAAAGCAACGCATTTCCCATGATCATTAGGAACCCCAATGGATGAATTGTTATCCTATTTTTAAGCACCTGTTTGGCCAGCAACATACCTCAGTTCAGCACAGTCAACACATTACTATACAGTCCATTTTCGTAGTTTACAGAGCGCATACGTTTAATTGTACTGGCAAGGTATAACAATGAATGTGCAACAAAGTGAAAATATTCATGAATAATCGAACAGCCAAAAAGAACAATATAAATTGCTGTGCAAATCTATCTAATCACCAGTGTTGTAACCAAGTCATTTTTTCTCAAGTCAAGTCAAGTCACAAGTCAAATGTTCTCAAGTCAAGTCAAGTCTCAAGTCAAATTTTCTCAAGTCAAGTCAAGTCACAAGTCAAATTTTCCCAAGTCAAGTCAAGTCACAAGTCAAATTTTCTCAAGTCAAGTCAAGTCACAAGTCATTTATCGTCCTGAATAAGGCTAAAAAAGTCCAGTTTCAAAATTGGTGCGGTGACGCGATTTTGTTTTTTGTTTGTTTAAATTTTTTTTACATGTGTAGGCGGGGACCAAATTTCCCATTATACAAAGTATGGTGGCTAAGAGAGGACTCACAAATCAGCCAAACGTTTATACCCCTATGTGAAAAAGTGTGGCTGCGATTGGACATCGTTTCATAGCAAAAAATAATAAAATAAAATGCCGACGTGCAGGTCTAGCTGTGGCCACGCGCACGGAGATCACCAGAAACCGGAGCCTTTTTTTTTTTTTTTTTGCCTATAATAATGTTCTGTTTGTCATGTTCCCTGTCTTGGCAGTGAGAATAAATCCAGTGTTTGTCATTTGTTGTTTATAGGATATACATAATTGACACATTTATCTCGAATGAGCCGAAACCTCGCTGTAATCATCGGGCAATATTTTCTAGAAAACTGTACAAACGCACACACGTGTACCGTGTATCGTGCAGTACATGTGAAGGAAATGTATGGTGAAACGTATAGGCTCAAATGTACACTGTAGGCCTAAAGATTGACACTTTATTGAAGATGTTTAGACGTATTTTACTTCATTAATATAAGTTGCTGATTGAATAAAATAAATGAAAAACAAGTGATAACATGATGGGAGGTAAATAAATGACTATTGAAGACCAGAAACTCACAAACAAATCCAAGTATGACGTTAACGCTTCACAAATTGTGTAGTGCGTCATTGTTTTTGTTGGTGTCCGCATCTGACTTCAATGTTATTTACAAAACAGGGAACCAGGTAGTTTTTCATCAATTCGGTCCAGAAATTATGGGGGTTGTGTGGAAAGTATAGAAAGAAGCGATTGAGGTTTTAATTTTTTTTAATCTGAAAATTATCAATCTAGCGTAGGTAACATGTATTTAGAGTGGTTCATTTCAATATTTGTACGAAAATTTGTAGACGGTTGAAGCTGTTACACGCGGGACAATTCATTTTTCTCCCAGGACGGAAACCGACGGATGGTAATTTACACTCTTATATGGGCCTCGGAATTTGGTAATTTGGAAGAAGATAAATTTTGTATACGCCCCAAAACTAGTAATTGCTGCTTCTTAGTTATTCGGTCGCTGTTAATTGTCACAAACAATACATTTGTTAAAATCACGGACTCCGGATCCAGTGTATTACAACGTTGTGCATGAAATCCTTACTGATTCTGTGTTGACAACTCTGACAACGCTTGCATAGGTGATGTAAGGAGAATTTAAAAATTACGTTCGTAAAACATTTTAAAAAAAACCATGTACCCTTTAATGATTACACACATAATAAACATAATTTGAGTCAAAATAGCTATTCGGTTTTGTTTTACGAAAAATTTGTGATAATTTGTTCAACACTTGACAAATTCTTAATACAATTAACAATGTCGCTATAACCTCGTTCCAGCCGTTTGTATAAATTATTTTGAATATTAATGCAATGCCTTTACCAGTAATAGCCCACTTCTTCCACTACGACGGATTGTGTTGAAGACTAGACATGTAGCGTACACTTTACAGTACAAGGCACATACGTGTACAGTATACACTATTATTATGTATTACGATAGATATAAAATTCGCGACGGCATTTTTTTCCCGTCACAAAAGTATTCGGCCGTCGTGGCGGATTGACCAGAAAAATACATGTAATAAAACAACCTAAAATACATGATGACTTGCAATGTCGTCAAGTCAAATTTACTCAAGTCAAGTCAAGTCACAAGTCATTTTTGTCCAAGTCAAGTCAAGTCCCAAGTCATTTTTGTCCAAGTCAAGTCAAGTCGCAAGTCACAAAAATTGGCGACTCGAGTCGGACTCGAGTCCGAGTCACCGACTCGAGTCAACAACTCTGCTAATCACGATGCACAGAAACAAGCACGTGATCCTCAAACACTATCTGTGGACATTGCCCACACAGCCATCAGCACTACTCGGTCGCACCATGGTCCGGTCGCACCATGGTCCGGTCACACGTGGTGTGTATGTTTCCGTGTATAAATGTACATGTACATGTTATGTACAATATGTACCGTTTTTGTGGGAATTCCCTTTCAATTTTATTGAATTTCCCGATGCTAGTATATTTAAAAATATTATAAAGTTAAAATAACTAAGATTTGGTACAGTCTTTATGATTTTGACTAGCCTGCCGGACTACTTTGAAAGGCGTTGTAACCTGTCTGCCACCATTTTAACTGCCATTTGGCTAGGCCAGCAGACTACCGTAATACATGTAGGTCGAACCTTGGTTTATGTTTCGTAATAAAAAAGGGCATGTTTTTGCACTCGTACTAGTTTCTGTGTGTGCGTGCGTGGGTGGGTGCGTGCGTGCGTGGGTGGTTCCTGTTACATGCCTAATAAGACAACAATATAGACACATACAGATGGATATGGAATGTAGTACTAGTATAAATACAAAATGGCAGAAATATAATTTTTGATTAATACTGCAACAGCGACAATGAATTTGAGTCAACTAGTATGCGTGCCAACTCGTATGCAACCAACTTGTGTGCGTGCCAACTAGTATGCACCCAACTTGTATGCGTGCCAACTAGTATGCACCCAACTTGTATGCGTGCCAACTAGTATGCAACCAACTTGTATGCGTGCCAACTAGTATGCAACCAACTTGTATGCGTGCCAACGAGTATGCAACCAACTTGTATGCGTGCCAACTAGTATGCAAACAACTTGTATGCGTGCCAACTAGTATGCAACCAACTTGTATCCATGCCAACTAGTATGCAACCAACTTGTATGCGTGCCAACTAGTATGCAAACAACTTGTGTGCGTGCCAAAGAGTATGCAAACAACTTGTGTACGTGCCAAAGAGTATGCAACCAACTTGTATCCATGCCAACTAGTATGCAACCAACTTGTATGCGTGCCAACTAGTATGCAACCAACTTGTATGCATGCCAACTAGTATGCAACCAACTTGTGTGCATGCCAACTAGTATGCAACCAACTTGTATGCGTGCCAACTAGTATGCACCAAACTTGTGTGCGTGCCAACTAGTATGCAACCAACTTGTATGCGTGCCAACTAGTATGCAAACAACTTGTGTGCGTGCCAAAGAGTATGCAAACAACTTGTGTGCGTGCCAAAGAGTATGCAAACAACTTGTGTACGTGCCAAAGAGTATGCAACCAACTTGTATGCATGCCAACTAGTATGCAACCAACTTGTATGCATGCCAACTAGTATGCAACCAACTTGTGTGCATGCCAACTAGTATGCAACCAACTTGTGTGCGTGCCAACTAGTATGCAACCAACTTGTATGCGTGCCAACTAGTATGCACCCAACTTGTATGCATGCCAACTAGTATGCAACCAACTTGTGTGCATGCCAACTAGTATGCAACCAACTTGTATCCATGCCAACTAGTATGCAACCAACTTGTGTGCGTGCCAACTAGTATGCAACCAACTTGTATGCATGCCAACTAGTATGCAACCAACTTATATGCGTGCCAACTAGTATGCAACCAACTTGTATCCATGCCAACTAGTATGCACCCAACTTGTATGCGTGCCAACTAGTATGCAACCAACTTGTATGCGTGCCAACTAGTATGCAACCAACTTGTATGCGTGCCAACTAGTATGCAACCAACTTGTATGCATGCCAACTAGTATGCAACCAACTTGTATGCATGCCAACTAGTATGCAACCAACTTGCGTGCGTGCCAAAGAGTATGCAACAAACTTGTGTGTGTGCCAACTAGTATGCAAACAACTTGTGTACGTGCCAAAGAGTATGCAACCAACTTGTGTACGTGCCAAAGAGTATGCAACCAACTTGTGTGCATGCCAACTAGTATGCAAACAACTTGTATGCATGCCAACTAGTATGCAACCAACTTGTATGCATGCCAACTAGTATGCAACCAACTTGTGTGCATGCCAACTAGTATGCAAACAACTTGTGTACGTGCCAAAGAGTATGCAACCAACTTGTGTGCATGCCAACTAGTATGCAACCAACTTGTGTGCATGCCAACTAGTATGCAACCAACTTGTGTGCGTGCCAAAGAGTATGCAACAAACTTGTGTGCATGCCAACTAGTATGCAAACAACTTGTGCGTGCAAAGAGTATGCAAACAACTTGTGCGTACAACTAGTATGCAACCAACTTGTGTGCGTACAAAGAGTATGCAACCAACTTGCGTATGCGTGCAAAGAGTATGCAACAAACTTGTGTGTGTGCCAACTAGTATGCAAACAACTTGTGTACGCCAACCTAGTATGCAACCAACTTATGACGTACAAAGAGTATGCAACCAACTTGCGTGCGTGCCAAAGAGTATGCAACAAACTTGTGTGTGTGCCAACTAGTATGCAAACAACTTGTGTACGTGCCAAAGAGTATGCAACCAACTTGTGTACGTGCCAAAGAGTATGCAACCAACTTGTATGCATGCCAACTAGTATGCAACCAACTTGTGTGCATGCCAACTAGTATGCAAACAACTTGTGTACGTGCCAAAGAGTATGCAACCAACTTGTGTGCATGCCAACTAGTATGCAACCAACTTGTGTGCATGCCAACTAGTATGCAACCAACTTGTGTGCGTGCCAAAGAGTATGCAACAAACTTGTGTGCATGCCAACTAGTATGCAAACAACTTGTGTACGTGCCAAAGAGTATGCAAACAACTTGTGTGCGTGCCAACTAGTATGCAACCAACTTGTGTGCGTGCCAAAGAGTATGCAACCAACTTGCGTGCGTGCCAAAGAGTATGCAACAAACTTGTGTGTGTGCCAACTAGTATGCAAACAACTTGTGTACGTGCCAAAGAGTATGCAACCAACTTGTGTACGTGCCAAAGAGTATGCAACCAACTTGTATGCATGCCAACTAGTATGCAAACAACTTGTGTGCATGCCAACTAGTAGTATGCAAACAACTTGTGTACGTGCCAAAGAGTATGCAACCAACTTGTGTGCATGCCAACTAGTATGCAACCAACTTGTGTGCATGCCAACTAGTATGCAACCAACTTGTGTGCGTGCCAAAGAGTATGCAACAAACTTGTGTGCATGCCAACTAGTATGCAAACAACTTGTGCATGCGTCAAAGAGTATGCAAACAACTCGTAAGCGTGCCAACTAGTATGCAACCAACTTGTGTGCGTACAAAGAGTATGCAACAAACTTGTGTGTGCCAACTAGTATGCAAACAACTTGTGCGCAACAAAGAGTATGCAACCAACTTGTGTACGTGCCAAAGAGTATGCAACCAACTTGTGTGCGTGCCAACTAGTATGCAAACAACTTGTATGCATGCCAACTAGTATGCAACCAACTTGTGTGCATGCCAACTAGTATGCAACCAACTTGTGTACGTGCCAAAGAGTATGCAACCAACTTGTGTGCGTGCCAACTAGTATGCAAACAACTTGTATGCATGCCAACTAGTATGCAACCAACTTGTGTGCATGCCAACTAGTATGCAAACAACTTGTGTACGTGCCAAACAGTATGCAACCAACTTGTGTGCATGCCAACTAGTATGCAACCAACTTGTGTGCATGCCAACTAGTATGCAACCAACTTGTGTGCGTGCCAAAGAGTATGCAACAAACTTGTGTGCATGCCAACTAGTATGCACACAACTAGTATGCGTGCCAACCAACCAGTATGCAACCAACTTGTATGCGCAAGCAACTAGTATGCAACCAACTTGTATGCGCGTGCCACCTCGTATGCAACCAACTTGTCTGCATGCCAACTAGTATGCAACCAACTTGTTTGCATGCCAACTAGTATGCAACCAACTTGCGTGCGTGCCAAAGAGTATGCAACAAACTTGTGTGAGTGCCAACTAGTATGCAAACAAATTGTGTGCGTGCAAGAGTATGCAACCAACTTGTGTATGCCAAAGAGTATGCAACCAACTTGTGTGCATGCCAACTAGTATGCAAACAACTTGTATGCATGCCAACTAGTATGCAACCAACTTGTATGCATGCCAACTAGTATGCAACCAACTTGTGTGCATGCCAACTAGTATGCAAACAACTTGTGTACGTGCCAAAGAGTATGCACCCAACTTGTGTGCCTGCCACCTAGTATGCAAACAACTTGTGTGTGCATGCCAACTAGTATGCAACCAACTTGTGCCAAAGAGTATGCAACAAACTTGTGTGCATGCCAACTAGTATGCAAACAACTTGTGTATGCGTTAAAGAGTATGCAAACAACTTGTGTGCGTGCCAACTAGTATGCAACCAACTTGTGTGCGTGCCAAAGAGTATGCAACCAACTTGCGTGCGTGCCAAAGAGTATGCAACAAACTTGTGTGTGTGCCAACTAGTATGCAAACAACTTGTGTACGTGCCAACTAGTATGCAACCAACTTGCGTACGTGCCAAAGAGTATGCAACCAACTTGCGTGCGTGCCAAAGAGTATGCAACAAACTTGTGTGTGTGCCAACTAGTATGCAAACAACTTGTGTACGTGCCAAAGAGTATGCAACCAACTTGTGTACGTGCCAAAGAGTATGCAACCAACTTGTATGCATGCCAACTAGTATGCAACCAACTTGTGTGCATGCCAACTAGTATGCAACCAACTTGTATGCATGCCAAGAGTATGCAACCAACGTGCATGCCAACTAGTATGCAAACAACTTGTGTACCAGAGTATGCAACCAACTTGTGTGCATGCCAACTAGTATGCAACCAACTTGTGTGCATGCCAACTAGTATGCAACCAACTTGTGTGCGTGCCAAAGAGTATGCAACAAACTTCTGTGCATGCCAACTAGTATGCAAACAACTTGTGTATCGTGCAAAGAGTATGCAAACAATTTGTAAGGTACAACTAGTATGCAACCAACTTGTGCAAAGAGTATGCAACCAACTTGTGTGCGTGCCAAAGAGTATGCAACAAACTTGTGTGTGTGCCAACTAGTATGCAAACAACTTGTGTACGTGCCAAAGAGTATGCAACCAACTTGTGTACGTGCCAAAGAGTATGCAACCAACTTGTGTGCATGCCAACTAGTATGCAAACAACTTGTATGCATGCCAACTAGTATGCAACCAACTTGTATGCATGCCAACTAGTATGCAACCAACTTGTGTGCATGCCAACTAGTATGCAAACAACTTGTGTACGTGCCAAAGAGTATGCAACCAACTTGTGTGCATGCCAACTAGTATGCAACCAACTTGTGTGCATGCCAACTAGTATGCAACCAACTTGTGTGCGTGCCAAAGAGTATGCAACAAACTTGTGTGCATGCCAACTAGTATGCAAACAACTTGTGTATGCGTACAAAGAGTATGCAAACAACTTGTGTGCGTACAACTAGTATGCAACCAACTTGTGTAAAGCGTACAAAGAGTATGCAACCAACTTGGCGTGCCAAAGAGTATGCAACAAACTTGTGTGTGCCAACTAGTATGCAAACAACTTGTGTACGTGCCAACTAGTATGCAACCAACTTGCGTGACGTACAAAGAGTATGCAACCAACTTATGCGCGTATGCGCCAAATAGTATGCAACAAACTTGTGTGTGTGCCAACTAGTATGCAAACAACTTGTGTACGTGCCAAAGAGTATGCAACCAACTTGTGTACGTGCCAAAGAGTATGCAACCAACTTGTATGCATGCCAACTAGTATGCAACCAACTTGTGTGCATGCCAACTAGTATGCAAACAACTTGTGTACGTGCCAAAGAGTATGCAACCAACTTGTGTGCATGCCAACTAGTATGCAAACAACTTGTGTGCATGCCAACTAGTATGCAACCAACTTGTGTGCGTGCCAAAGAGTATGCAACAAACTTGTGTGCATGCCAACTAGTATGCAAACAACTTGTGTACGTGCCAAAGAGTATGCAAACAACTTGTGCGTGCCAACTAGTATGCAACCAACTTGTGTGCGTGCCAAAGAGTATGCAACCAACTTGCGTACAAAGAGTATGCAACAAACTTGTGTGTGTGCCAACTAGTATGCAAACAACTTGTGTACGTGCCAAAGAGTATGCAACCAACTTGTATGCAAGAGTATGCAACCAACTTGTATGCATGCCAACTAGTATGCAAACAACTTGTGTGCATGCCAACTAGTAGTATGCAAACAACTTGTGTACGTGCCAAAGAGTATGCAACCAACTTGTGTGCATGCCAACTAGTATGCAACCAACTTGTGTGCATGCCAACTAGTATGCAACCAACTTGTGTGCGTGCCAAAGAGTATGCAACAAACTTGTGTGCATGCCAACTAGTATGCAAACAACTTGTGTACGTGCCAAAGAGTATGCAAACAACTTGTGTGCGTGCCAACTAGTATGCAACCAACTTGTGTGCGTGCCAAAGAGTATGCAACAAACTTGTGTGTGTGCCAACTAGTATGCAAACAACTTGTGTACGTGCCAAAGAGTATGCAACCAACTTGTGTACGTGCCAAAGAGTATGCAACCAACTTGTGTGCGTGCCAACTAGTATGCAAACAACTTGTATGCATGCCAACTAGTATGCAACCAACTTGTGTGCATGCCAACTAGTATGCAAACAACTTGTGTACGTGCCAAACAGTATGCAACCAACTTGTGTATGTGAGTATGCAAACAACTTGTATGCATGCCAACTAGTATGCAACCAACTTGTGTGCATGCCAACTAGTATGCAAACAACTTGTGTACGTGCCAAACAGTATGCAACCAACTTGTGTGCATGCCAACTAGTATGCAACCAACTTGTGTGCATGCCAACTAGTATGCAACCAACTTGTGTGCGTGCCAAAGAGTATGCAACAAACTTGTGTGCATGCCAACTAGTATGCAAACAACTTGTGTACGTGCCAAAGAGTATGCAAACAACTTGTGTGCGTGCCAACTAGTATGCAACCAACTTGTGTGCGTGCCAAAGAGTATGCAACCAACTTGCGTGCGTGCCAAAGAGTATGCAACAAACTTGTGTGTGTGCCAACTAGTATGCAAACAACTTGTGTACGTGCCAAAGAGTATGCAACCAACTTGTGTACGTGCCAAAGAGTATGCAACCAACTTGTATGCGTGCCAACTAGTATGCAACCAACTTGTATGCATGCCAACTAGTATGCAACCAACTTGTATGCATGCCAACTAGTATGCAAACAACTTGTGTACGTGCCAACTAGTATGCAAACAACTTGTGTACGTGCCAAAGAGTATGCAACCAACTTGTATGCATGCCAACTAGTATGCAAACAACTTGTGTACGTGCCAAAGAGTATGCAACCAACTTGTATGCATGCCAACTAGTATGCAAACAACTTGTGTACGTGCCAACTAGTATGCAACCAACTTGTGTACGTGCCAAAGAGTATGCAACCAACTTGTGTGCGTGCCAACTAGTATGCAAACAACTTGTGTACGTGCCAAAGAGTATGCAACCAACTTGTGTACGTGCCAAAGAGTATGCAACCAACTTGTGTGCGTGCCAACTAGTATGCAAACAACTTGTGTGCATGCCAACTTGTATGCATGCCAACTAGTATGCAACCAACTTGTATGCATGCCAAATGGTATGCGTGCCAACTAGTACGCAACCAACTTGTATGCATGTACTTCTACTAACTCATACTTAAAGGATGTCAACTCGTATGCATGCCAAATCGTACTCAGTAATAATTAGGTGTTCGGGTATGTGCCCGAAACACCTATTGTTTTTGTTCGGTTTTTTTTCTTCTCCGGATCGATTGTCTACAAAAAAAACACATACTTGCAAACTTCACATGAACTTCAAACTTGGCATATACTTAGAACTTAACACGTAGATGAAACATGAGTTGTGATGTCATGATGAGGTCATTAGATATCGAATTACGATAAATCAAAGTTTAATATTTAAAAAAATCATATCTCAACAACCACAACAGGTAAATTCACAATTTTTGCACCATTGTACAGATCGTTAATTGTCAAAAAATATTTACAAAAAGGTGACCCCAATTTGACCTTACTTCCTGTCCAAACCGGAAGTCAAAGTTTAATATTTAAAAAAAATCATATCTCAACAACCACAAGAGGTAAATTGACATTTTTTGTACCATTGTATAGATTGTTAATTGTCGAAAAATATTTACACAAAGGTGACCCTAATTTGACCTTCCTGTCCAAACCGGAAGTCAAAGTTTAATATTTAAAAAAATCATATCTCAACAACCACAAGAGGTAAATTCACAGTTTTTGCACCAACAGACATTAATGTTTGACATTCTCCAACACTTCGAATTGATGACGTCATCATTTTAACGTCCCGAACACCTGCGTGTTTGTTATCGACAAACACTGCACGTCTAGTTATTTTTATGGACTGAATTTTTGGGTGTGTTTTCATTACGTTGGATAATGATTATTTATCGCTAAGTAATATACTAAGTATAATTTAGTATGGACTGTATTTTTGGTTTTGATTAATTAATTAATTATATAATGTGTGAGTTTAATTTAGTTGAGCATTAAATATTAAGAAATGGGAATTATTTTTATAGACCTATTTTTTCCTGTAATTTTGATAATCAAGTTTGATAACTAAGCTTGTTTCGGTGACAATTACGTCAAATTATTCTAAAAATAGGAGACTGTGAAGGGAAGAAGCATTTGGACTTCCTTCAGATGAGTTCATTTTCTCCTTTAACAAGTTACATTGTACATCCACTTCACCTGTATATTTTATATCATGTCCCTCTTGTTTATAAAATGTCCAATAAAATGGAAGGTGGTTATAATTTTTGCAAAAAGTACTTTGAAACTTTGAAATGTGCAAAATTCTGTTAATATTTTGTCAAACAATAGATTTATTTTCATAACCATGATATATATATTTATACTCCTTTCATTGTCTGTTTGCTAACAGGAAGCTTATTTATCCTTTCAGATTGAAGGAGTCAAAAACACAGACAAGATGGCGTTATTACAATGTACAACACAGTACAATGCTTCAAAACCATGTAGGTTTAATGATATTGATACTTGTTTTACTTAATGACAGGATTTCTTGCTAAATCTCTGTTAGATATCTTCAACAGAGAAGTCATGTACATGTAAATGCAGGATCTGTCCACACTAATGGGTACATATGATAACTATTGGAGTGTGACATGGGAGGGTCAAATAAAGGCAACTATTTTGTCCCAATCTTTTCCTGTACATTCCTTACCTTTAATGATTGTGCAAACAATAAGAAAATATTCTGGGTACTTAAATTGCAGGATCATCTTTAAGACATTATGTATGTAAGATGGACAGACATTTTGTCTTAAAGGACCACAGAAATAGAGACGTACATGTAAATACCATGGAGATAATAAAATATGGTATTTTTAATGATAAAAAAATAAATAGCTCATTGATTTTTAGCGAGCTACTTATAATTTGAAGCTTTCTGAAGAGGATGTCGGCGCCGATTAACACGCCCCTAAAAGGGGCCATTTGCACTGCATCCTGAACGTCTCTATGTGTGACGTCACGTAAAGAAGAAGGCTTGCTTTCGGGGATGCCAGCCACGTACATATACAACAGCGAACGCGTTCATTCACATGCCTGCGCTTATATTGCCCACGCTGGAAAATAACGTAGAAATGGCTGAATCGTCGTCAGATGAAGTTGTGATAAATAAGTATCTAATAAACTATCTAATGTGTAATTTTCGTTCACCAAACTGCTATCTTTGTGAAGAAATCGATCATTTAGTGACCCAAACTCGGTTGAAAAAATCGAAAATATCAAAATACAAAGGTCGCAAAAAAGCACCGTTGGTGTTCATTGCCGCCGACTGGAAAATCTAGTCACAGTTTTCATCATCGAATTCTTCTAAAAGTTGTAAAAATTTATGTTATTTTAGTCTAACGTTATAGTTTATTTTGGGGGGGGGGGGGGGAATTACGCCATATATTTATTGTTAACGATGTCCAAAACCCAACATGGTGGTGCACACAGTACATACATGTAGATCAGACATATCGGATCTGACTTAACGTTAGTTACTTGTCTGTTCTCACGTTTTAATGAAGCATCGCTTCGTCGCTTGAAGGCTTCTTTATTTTCGTTGAAATCAAGGTTTTCTTGAGTCTGGGTGCCTTTGACATCCCAAATTCCCCATGAAGGCTCGTTTCGAAGTCTTCAGCGGTAAAATGATCGCTACATATCAAGCTGGTTGGAGACGGCCCGAACCATTTTGCCTTCATCAACCGCACTTTTGTGGCCCAAATTTTTGGTAGTGCCTTGTCTTTAGGGAACCTATGGAGGCTTACACCTTTGCTAGGAGTATTACTACAGCCTGCTACGACACATCTTGTAGGCATGATGTATATTTTCAAGGAAATTTAGAATGAAAATATGTATACACATATATTGGAGTTTTGACATAAGCGCATCGGACACATACACACACAAACAAACAGCTGTGCATTGCGAGGAAATTGTTCTTTAACTGATGTCACGGTATCACGTGATGCATTACATCACTCAATTGCTAATAAAGTGAGGGGCTTGTGAAGTGGCATAAGTCTCCAAAATGAACAGAACAAACTTCAATTATGAAAAACACATTTATTAAGAGCCATAATGGTTTTTATTTCTGTGATCCTTTAAGATTCACAGGAAAGTGATAATAGAATTAAATAATTTACTCAAATACTGTTTCATTTACATCCCTAACTCCTTTCAGATTGGTATGAGCAAAAACTAACATATCTTTTGGGCATTTTAAAAATTAGAAGGTGAAATAAATCACATACGTTACATACAGTACATTATATTTTGAAGATGATTTGTATAGCATTGTAAAGGGACAAACATGTGAATAAATCTATTTTCTTAGTACATCTGGTCAATTTATGACTAAAATAAATGTCTGTCCACATTACATATGCCTTTATGTATCATCCTAAAGAAGATCCCCTTGTACTTACTTAATTACTTAGAA
Organism: Zoroaster sp. YZ-2022; assembly: GCA_029582265.1. Taxonomy (NCBI): domain Eukaryota; kingdom Metazoa; phylum Echinodermata; class Asteroidea; order Forcipulatida; family Zoroasteridae; genus Zoroaster; species Zoroaster sp. YZ-2022. Next base: position 10,641,743 of record CM055821.1, on the reverse strand, counting down.
AGTTGTCTTAATTTTTGAAAGTCACAATCCTCAAGGCATTTGTCACACACACTGTAGCTATAAAGAAGGTAGGTTTGCGGTGACACCATGTGATGAAATCTCTTTTGAGTAGTGGTGGCTCTGAGAAGAGCCGGTTTGTACTCGACGTTTCGACCAGTATGCTCTGATCGTCTTCAGCATTCTCCAGAAGATGATCAGAGCATACTGGTCGAAACGTCGAGTACAAACCGGCTCTTCTCAGAGCCACCACTACTCAAAAGAGATTTCATCACATGGTGTCACCGCAAACCTACCTTCTTTATCTGTCTCCGCCATGCATAGCTTCAAGTTTTACATTACCGTAGCTATAGTTTGCTAAAATGTATGTATCTATGAGTGCCATCAAATGTCACATGACAGTGAAGTAAGGCCATAGGTCATAGGTCGGCTTCAAAATTGGTGCAGTGACATGCTTTTTTTAGGTGTTCATGCGACAGCGTGAACACCTTGAAATTGTTTTTTTTTTTTTCTTCTCGATGAGACGTATTGAACAAAAAAAACATAGTTCCAAAGTTTACAGAGCCTTCAAACTTGACACATACTTAGACCATAACATGTAGTTGTCAATAAAGTTATGACATATAGTTCCAGGTAAAGTTGTGACGTCATCAGATATCGAAATACACTAAAATCAAATTTAATGTTTCAACAAAATCATATCTCATGAACCACAACAGATATTTACACAATCTTTGCATCACCTTACAGATCTTGAATTATGTGACATTTCGTATACAAACATGACCCCAATCTGACCTCTTCACAAAAAATGCCGATTCATCACTATGAGAAAAATGCGATGATTTGATTGAACTGGAAGTTGACATGAACACCTTGTGTTTGTTCTAACAAACACTTGAGCTCTATTTTTTTGTGGTTTTTTTTTTGGTAATCTTTTATTTTTTCGCCAATCAGTGAATTACATGATACATGTACATGGTATACGTGGTTATTGGAACCACACCAAATTTCCCATACATAAAGTATGGTGGCTAAGAGCTGCCTCACAAATTGGGCAAACATTCATATATACCGCAATGTGAAAAAGTTGTTTTAAACACATCACGGCAGAATTCCAATCAATCAATCAATTTTGGCTGCGACTGTACATCGTTTCATAGCAAATAAAAAGAAAACTAAAAATACCAACGTGTGGGTCTGAGGAGACACACGCAAAGACCAGAAACCAGAGGTGTTTTGTTTTGTTTTTCTGCCTACAAAAGGGGCCACAGAGCATACTACTTCAAAGACACCCCCCCCCCCTGCCCCCCTTTAGCACTTTTGAAAATTTGTTCATGCACTGTCTCTGCATTCAGAGCTGAAGGTATAAAGTCAACATTTTTAAAGACGTACATGACTTGCAATCCTTTCCCCCCCATCCCCCCCTTATCCCCCACTCCCCGGGTAAAACTCTCTGTACTACCTTGAAAAATTTGCAGTTATACCCAAATATTTTTATAGGGAATGTACAGCCTTGTAAATGTTGGAAAAACTGCTTACTTTCTTTAAAAAACGTGAAAGTTTCAGATATACAGCATGTGTTGTGTCATTAACAATAAAATAGTGAAATGCATTGTTTGAATTCATTCTAATGCAGTCTTTATTCTATTTAACCAGCTACTTGTTGTTCTGATATTTTCTTTATTTGTTTATTTCATCAGATAAGCAATCATATGACGAAATGATCTCCAGAACATCAGCTGCATTTGACCCACAGAAGTCTCCTGGGAGTTCAAAAAGAAGACGACAAAACCCCAAGTTATATACCCTGGAAGTTGTTGAACATCCAAGGTCAGTGGCATTCTCATTTGTCAAGTCTGATGAGATGCCATCCCCTGGGTCATACATCATGGGTGAGAGGAGTACCGTTAAACAGGAGACACATCCCAGCTTATTGGTAAGTGAACAAACAGTCCACATTTATTTACAAATGTGTCCTGTTATGTAGGGTTACCAATCATCAATTTCAATCACCAATCTGCTAACAGGTCATTTCAACTCTCCTGTTATCAATCAACTGAGTCATAAACAATGGCTTACCACAGTAGCTATCATACATACAATGAAGGCATTTATATAGCGCTCTTACACAAATGGTATCACAGCGCTTTACAGTGAGACCATAGTGCATCACAATATTTTGTACAGTGTCAGGTCACTTTACAGTGAGACCATAGTGCATCACAATATTTTGTACAGTGTCAGGTCACTTTACAGTAAGACCACAGTGCATCACAATATTTTGTACAGTGTCAGGTCGTTATAGGGCCCATTGAGCAATTGTTAAACTATTGAAAGTCGATTCAATGGTCAAACAATTGAGTTTATTGTTTTTTCAATGCTTGAATGTGCCTAGCCAAGCTGGCCCTCTTGGGTCAGACAAAAGGGCTATTAGTCAATAGTAGGGATTATGGAGATTGTTTACTCTCTGCAGTTTCAAAACTCTTGGCTTTTTTTGTTGTTATTAACCAGAATGCATGTATATACAATTTTCCTTTTGCGTTTGCATTTTTTAATTTGATAAATGGATTTTTCGAGATGTATTATTAAACTTTATTTCAAACATCAAAATTTTCTCGCGAATTAAGAGTGGGCTTGTGGTGTAGGCCTGTGGTAAACAAATGAAGCAAGTGTAACCCTCCTATAGGTTTAACAATCAAAGACACTCAAAATTTGTATGTCACTCCCAACCCATTGACTTTGTGCAGTGCACTCAAATAAATGCAAGGACATGTGGCTCTGGTAGGAGGTCAAACCAAAATCACTCGACTGTAACTTATGCAGTACATACACAGCTCTGTGTAACTCTGCATATAACTTGTAAGATATACACAAGTGTGTTTGACTTTGCCACTATCTCCAGCACTCTTATACACATGTGTGAACAATTGGCAATGCAACCAAAAATACTCAAGTGACTGTCTCTGGGTGCGGTGCTTACTGGGCCAAATTTCAGCCTGGGCATAGGAGGGTTAAATAGTTTTGGCCAATAGTTTAACAATTGCTCAATAGGCCCTATAAGGACCAAATACCTAAGACAATGTATTGTGTTAGGTTGTGCAATGTGCATGTATGTCATGCATGCCATGTGCACAACATACTAAGTGCATTTATTTATTTTTTACAGTATTTTCATCAATGAAGACAATCAGGTAGACATGTACATATACATACGTACATATACATACGTACATATACATACGTACATATACATACGTACATATACATACGTACATATACATACGTACATATACATACGTACATATACATACGTACATATACATACGTACATATACATACGTACATATACATACGTACATATACATACGTACATATACATACGTACATATACATACGTACATATACATACGTACATATACATACGTACATATACATACGTACATATACATACGTGCATCTTCATACGCACATATACATACGTACATATACATACGTACATATACATACGTACATATACATACGTACATATACATTGTACATACGTACATATACATACGTACATATACATACGTACATATACATACGTACATATACATACGTACATATACATACGTACATATACATACGTGCATCTTCATGTACATGCTTATAAAATGCGCATTGCACAGGCTGGGGGGGGGGGGGGGACATTACCATTCCCACACCCTGGATTGTACATAATCGACCAGCTATGGCAATTGTTACCTGGCATCACAATGTGAGCTGGAAAGGCCATCCGCTGAACAGCAACTTTTCATAAAAGGCACTATTAATTTTCTTCTTGTTGCATCTCATGTCCTAGTTAACCAGCTATCGAGGAACTGTCAAATTAGTCTGGTACCTGGTTTCAGATGACGTCGTTCACCCACATCCTTACATCTTAGAGGGGAAGGATTGTGCTGAAGGAGTCTGTACCAAAACCATCCAGGCAGATGGTCAGATCATTAGGTATGCTTTTTTGACAGCATTTCAATCAAATTGACCTATAACTTTATACTTGGTGAGAGACATGTGTTATTCATGTTGATAATAAGGTCCTCTCAATTTAACATAACATACATATAGCTTTGTGCCAGAATGTAACGTTATACATGAAGATCAGTACATTTAATTGATTTTATTATTATTTAGTTTTTTGGGGATTTACATTATATAAACTACACTTAACATCATGAATATACTTTTGTTAACTATGTTCTAATGAACACCATGGGGTCCACACTATAAAAATCATTGGAAATCACCTGATTGCAAAATTACTGATTTGTTATCTGTTCTAGTGCACTCATTTATGAGGACACACAAAATATGTACATAAGCAAAAAGTTGACGGATGGCAAATTTTTGCTTCATTTATTTATTTATTTATTTTTTTTTTTTCACACATTTCTCATGAAACTTTCACAGGTTGGTTGTTTAATTATCTTAATTCAAAGAAAGTCCATGTAGGAATACTCGTAGTTCAGAGTTTGTCAAATTGTCATATTGATATTTGTTTGTCTTTGAAATGATTGTCATTGTTAGTATGCTTGTTTGTCTACATGGTGTTCACTGCTGGTAAATTGTTTTCTTCTATGGTCTGATATCTGAAACTGTTAAGTGTTAGGAGGACTCTGTTCTTGTGTTTATTTGTGCAGAGTTACATTGAATATATATGTGTGTTCTAGTGGTTGTTTGTTTGTTTCTCTGTGCATAATAGTGTTTTATTTTATTTTATTGTATAATGATGGTCCATAAATTTTTTAATTAATAAATAACTTTTTAATTAATAAATAATAATTAGCTGTTGCAAAGGAGCTGAAGTATAAATTCAAAAAGTAGTTAGTATTTTTGTACTCTGTATTTTATTTAAAGTGGATTTATCAAGATGTTTTTAATGCAATTTTGCCTTTGATAATTTGTTTTAAAATAAAACCTAGGAACCAAGAATAAGTTTCCGCTTTGTATTAATAATAAGATCATCACCTGCTGTATTTGATTTCATTTCCCCTTAACCCCTGTCCTTGCAGGATTACATGTAGTACATGTACCAATAATAACAGGTAGTGTCACTGTCAACTCTTGTTAGTCATACATGTGTTTAATCACTGATTTATCAAATGTACTTAATCCAGTTTTCCAGGGTTGTTTGTGCGTAGAGTGGCCAGGAAAGATATTCCTACAACCCTACAACAGCGATTGGATATCCTGAAGAAACACCTACCAGGTGAACTGAGTTTAACCTCCCACCTCTCACCCTTTGCATACATAAAGGACAATAACACTATCATTTTTATAAAATGTGTGACTCTATTTGTACGGATGCTGTAGTATGTAAAGCTGACTAGAATGACTCGTGACTCTGACCATGGAGGAAGGAACACAAGTAGTTCAAACGGCCCGCCTAATCCCCACAGGGAAATTACCTGTTAGTTATAAACCAATTAAAGAGCTGGCTGACCAGTGGTAAGCTATGCTGACCGACAGCTGTGTGAAAGTTTTATGACCGCGATAAGATGTCTCTGAGCACACCCTGTGGTACCGCGATCTGCCGCTCTGTGGCAAAACAAAATGTTCGTGATCACAAGAGTTAATAACAACGAACAAGCTAATGAAAATACAATTCGCATGCGCAGTATGAGTGCAGTAGTTCTATCAATGCACAATGTTAACCATTAGTTATGTTGCAAATCTCTTAATCTTTTGATGTTTGAATCGTCAAAATCCAACTTTCGGAAGGTAAGAAATTTCCAAACGGACAAATATGTTTTGATGGGCTAGTTTTGGCCGGTTGAAAGTTAGGGTTTTGCACAGTGTGTCATTTCTTTTGTTCATTCGTGCATTGATTTCTCCGGTGCGGGGTAGTGCAAAAAAAAATCGGCAAGTTATAAATTTGAAAATTTTACTATTACTTGTGCCCATTTTCTTCATTTGTTGCTATTTTCTAGCACAAATTGTTTTCCTATAAATATTTTGAATCTGTTTTGAGTAAAAAGGGTGGGAATATAAAGGCATTTCTAGCTCCAGGTCCATGTGACCATGTACATGATGTACAGCGTAAGAGTACTATTAAAGACATTTTTTTTTTCAATATTGGTTTTGCAAAATTTGATGCACAAACTCATGAACAACATGCCTGGATACATTAACATTATTTCCTTTTTTTAATGGAGTTCACATCATTGTGCAAATAATTGTGCAAATCAAAATACAAGTGTAGAAATTAGATTTAATTAAACAGTTTTTTATTTAGGTTAACATTAGGCAATGGTACTGTGGAGGCAATCCAAGTCAATATTAATAATATTTTATTTTTTAAAGGCACTTTTTTATTTAATTCTTTTATTTATTAGTTGATCCATGATAAATTGCTACCCCCACCGCCTTAGACTAGAGGGTTCTGACAACATTTTATTTATAAAAATGCATTATTTTACAATTTGTATAAATTTGTTTTATATTTTTTCAGTAATTTTGTTCTTTAATGAAATGGGCAAATGTTTTGTTTAGTGATTTTTTTTATTTAATCATCGTTTTGTGTTTTTTCCAGATAGATGCTATCATGATGAATAATCCTGATCATAGAATTTGTCTGCAAGTACTTTGCAGATTATGTGGCATGGAAATGGCCATTCCAGATCATAAGCCCATAATAAAAGAGCGGCTTTCCAGTGTCATCACTGCATCATTTCAGATAAACGTCAATGATGATTTGGCAGAAATTCATCCACCATTTGTCTGCAAACCATGCGATGTTAAGTTGAAGAAATGGTGGGCAAAGTAAAAAAAAACACACAAAAAACCATGCAATATTGATTTGGCCGAGTTTAAAGAGGCTACTTGCAAAAATATCAAGATGACAATTCTCCTTCACTGATGGCCCATGGAAGAATGGAGGAGTGGAAGGAAGAGGGCACTTTAAATGGGAAACAGATGCGTTGGCATCCTGCTATTAATTTGTTGGTGCATTGCCCTTCATAGTAAATCTTCATCTGGATATCCGGTTTTCAACTTTTTTGCACCTTCTACACCCTAGCACTCTTCATCCTTACACTCATTTTGCCAACCCAACCACAGGCTTTGATCAACGCTGCAATGTTACATATAATAGTTGAATATTATAACATACAAGGATGTGCTGAGTATGAAACAAACATCTCTCTGCTGTTTGATGAGATGAAAATTAAATCAGGTCTTTTCTTTTCGGTAAGGTCAGGAAAAGTTGTCAGCTTTACCGATGTCACTAGTATTGCAAATGAGGTTGCAGATTTCGAAAAAGAGATGTCAGGGTGATAAAGAGCCGACCATTGCTACCCATGTTCTTGTCTTGATGGTTAGTGGAATCTTCTCATCATTCCATGCTCCTGTTGGGTATTACCCTACTACTGGTGTTACAAGTAATCAGCTGTATCTGTGCTTGTATGAGGCCATTCTGTTTTTGGAAACTGGAGGGTTTAAGGTGCGAGCCTTGGTTTCAGACGGAGCTTCTCCAAATCAGAAGTTTTATCAGCTTCATGCAAATGACTGCTCCACAGATCTGGTCTACCAAACCACCAATCCATTTGATTCTTCATGGAAAATCTTCTTCATTTGTGATGTGCCACACCTTGTTAAAACCACTAGAATCAACTGGGAGAATTCCGGCTGGTGCAAAAAAAAACACTGTAAGTTGAATGTTTTTAAATGTTACATATCAAAATTATAATTATGAAATGCCCATTGTTCAGTTAATTAAGCTGTGTGCAGACATCCTAATGCTCTTCATATTGTACCTTTGCACTGATACCAATTTGAATGATTAACATGTATATTAATTTCTTGCTTATGCATCAATAGTTCAACAAGCAATAAGTGACTCGTACGCAGCTTCTACAGTTGTATGAATGGGATGTGGGCCTTGAAAGATGTTCACTGGGATTACGATGTCTGCACAAAGTCAGTTATAAACATCTTCATCTGACCCCTGCATTGAGTATGCGAGTGTATATGAGTGGACAGGTAACAAGTATTTAAGTAGTAGTATAGTAACTGGCCATCCTTCACTGGGTTTCAAGCTGTTAGTGTAATTTCATTTATTGTATTTTTTCTGGGGAAAAAATTGTGTAATTCTAGTGTCATGGTTTCAAATGTAATTTCAAACAAATTTATAAATATGAACAGTTTATCTTGTAATGTTTTGTAGTATCTGCCATTATCCAAAAACTAAAACAAAATTCCCTATATTTCTTTTTCTGTAGGTTTTTAGTAGCACAGTGGCAAATGCCTTTGAATCTATAGGGAAGGTCAGGACATCATCCACTGTGAAGTTTGTCACTTTCTTCGACCAGTTTTTTACTGTTTGAATATGTTGAACCCCAACAAAGGAGCACGTTCTAGAAAACCTGCCCTAGCTCCCTACAAGAGGAGCTTTGATTGGCGATTTGATGTAACTTTTTAAGTGGGTAACACTCAAAATAATGTTTACTTCAAAAAGTGTGTACTGTGTTAATTGTATCAATCCATTCTGTATTATTGTCAGTAAATAAACATGTATTTTTATTTATTTTTTTTTAAAAATATTCAGTGGCTTGTGAAAGATTTCCTTGTGTTTCTTAACGAGTGGGAAGAGGAAGTGGAGTCGTATCTGGAGCTGGATAGAAGCTTTTTTATTATCATATCGAACAGTTTTTCTCAAATTTCTCCACTTATTTTGCCTTGTGTTAAACTGCACCAGTATGTCTGCACTTTGACTCTGTACATCAACCCCTGGAAATTTGTCTATATTGGCAATATTTAGAATAGTTCTAGTTTCAATTTCCATGGACCGAATAAGCAAATAACACATGAAACAACCCACCCCTATTCTGCACCTCTATCCATTGGTTGGTGTATTCTAAAAACTTTTTTGCTGTATATGAGCAACAAACTTTCCATGATTTCAGAAATTAGAAAAAAGTCTTTGCTGTTTCATTTAATTGATCTTTTAATTTTTGTGCAAAGCAAAAGGAATAAACCCATCTACATAACATAAACCTGTTTGGTTACAGTATTGGTCTGTGAGGTTTCTTGTGTTGATACATCTAAATCGATCCTTAATTAACAAAAAAAAAATTATTTGGCACTAGTGAAATTACAATGTACTACTGAAAGTGGGGGGTCGGACGCTTTAACCAGTTGACGTCGGGAATATTTATTTTTTTCCGATCCCCCGTGCGGGTTTATTTTCAGTGAAAAATCTGAAAAAATTTCTAGCCATTAATAAAAAATTTTGTCAACGAAACTAAGTTCGGACACCCAAATAAACACCTTTACTCATTGACATTTTGAGAATTAAATGCCTAGTTTTTTAATTAAGGTTGTGTTTGTTCAACACAATTAGACCGTTGGCAAGCCCCGATGCAACGGCCTATTAGCGACCAGCGACCGGTCGAAAAGACGGCATACCTGGAGAGAGATCGAATGCCTCGTAAACAATGGATATAAATCCCTCTTTACAAATCCCTGGTTGGTACGTCAAAGGAACAGGTCTTGGATAAAGGGATTAGGCAAAAATCAACGAAAGAGTGAACTCGTTCAGTATTTGCAGTGCATTTTGTCCGGGGCCACCGAACCGTGACCCCATGGACTCCGAGAAACGATTGCGTGTATACAAGTCAGCCGCCACGACGGCACGCCACGTGTGGCGTGTTGACAAGTCTCCCGTTGACACACAAAAATCGGAATGCGTGTTTAGACGCTCTCCGATCCACTGTCCAAAAAAAAAATTGCGTGTATACACGGCCTCCGAAGCGAACTGGTTAAATACCTACAATCATGGGTTCAGTAATATAGTTTCAATTACCTGGGTTTTTTTTTTTGGGGGGGGTTTTTTTTTTTTTTTTTTTTTTCCTTTTTTTTTTTTTGCCTCCTCCCTTGCATGTTGTAGCTGAAGAAGCTGCATCAGCTGGCCCCTTCTTTATCAAGTTTTTGGCTGCTTTGCGTGTTGAAGGTGAGGCAATGGCTTGATCATCATTCACATCACCTGGTCTTAAATCATGGGTTAGTCCTGGCTCATCTTCATCAGTAGGACCTGGCACACTGATACTGTCATGAATATTGTGTCCTGGTTTGCACATCAAAAAATAATAATAATACATGTAATAATAAATGTATATATTTTCCAACATACTGACAATTTTGATTGAAAAACACAGACCTCACAAGACGATGGAGGTAAAGAAAACTCAATTGACCCTTTATTTTTTATGAGGTTGATAATCAGTCCTCCATGAAAAATTGGGTTTTAAAATGGGCCTACATGTTCCTTCCTCAATGTTTAAATATCCAAAATAAAATAAGGGTAATATGTACATTTGCTTACCTGCAGGTCTGTTAAATACTTCAGATTCATAGGGTCGACAGCATTCACAAAGCCAACAATTGTCAGGAATTGTATCAGATGAAAGACTGACACAACTGTAATGCCACCAAATTACTGTGCATTTCGGTTGTAGATGGCTTACCACAGACACAGTATTGGCGATTGTCATCTTCAAAATCACTGCTTACATCTAACAACTCTTTAACGCTAAGATCATCACTTAAATCACTCAAATCAGAACCAGTAACAAAATCATCTTTGCCATAAGATGCCATCTTTTTGGAATACGCGCCGCTATCCCAAACGACCATGTGCATTGATGCACATGTGCGATCTCTCGGACCTGTCTTGTGCAGTATGGATTAGCACCTGGGTGTTTACCATCAATTAACGACCTCTGTTTTGACAACCACGGTACCAGAGCCTGATTATTTGAAGCTATGCTTGTTCGAACTCCTTGTGTTCCTTCCTCCATGGTCTGACTCGAGTTCAACTTGAGTCACTTTTTTAGTGACTCAGACTCTGTGGACTTGACAAACACTAAGTGTACGTTCAACGCTCTGTTCAAGATACTGGATGCGTACTGAATACTCTGATTAAATGACCATGTAAGTCTGATGACTGCTCATTGTACAAAGTGAATTGTTCCATGATTACCTCAAATTAAGAGACAAGCAAATAGTTCATACAGTGATCAAGTAATCATGCCCAACATGGACCCATCCCCTTACACATTTCTTTTAATCTCCGGATGCAGGGATAGACTTTAAGCTGAAGGGAATGAAGGAGTATGACCTTGGTACTGTAAGAATTTGTTTCCAAGCTCTGCCTCAATATGTCCAGGAACATGAGGAGATAATGAGGCCAGTACTGACAAGATTGTTGCATAATGAAGGTAATCCAGACCAAGTACTCTTGTTGTGCAATGTTTGTCTGAAATTTGATCTATTTGTAGTACATTCGGTTAATTACAATTTATGCATTTGGTGTCTGTCTTGTTGAAGGCAAAGTGTTTGGTGTGGGTCTTGTTGAAGGAATTTTGTTTTCCCCGGAGTAGTTAGATTTAAGGGAAGGTACAACGGTGGTAATGTTGAACCTAGCAAGTTATTTCTCTGCAATACAATACGTAGCGGCAGGCACGTGCATACATAGGTCCCAAAGGGTGCTTGAGCCCCTGCCCTTTTTGCCTAGTATAAAAAGTGCCCTTTTTAGCCCAAGGTTTTTTGTTTTGTTTTTTTTGAATGAATTATTAAGTTCCTGTTGCGCATAGACTGCCCTGCCTAGTTGAAAGATGTCAGGATAGAATAAAATTAGAATAAATATTAGGTCAGCAGAGATGCCCCTTACTATTCCTGTGCACGGGCCTGCATGTGCCCCTCCGCGAAACTAGATTTCACGCATAGCAGCTCGCCTATAACGCTTTTGATAGGCAGGCACACGCTGTCACTGAAACACGAAATTGACATCCCGCCTCCCACTCTGAGACCTATGTCTTACAGTTAGCCTACTTCAAAGCAACTACTACACTTACTTCATTAGGTAGGTAAGCTATTTGCCCCAATACATGTTCATTTTCGGTTTTGTGTTATTGGTGCACTTTATGATTGTTTGACTAGGCGGAGCTCTGTTTTCTTGTGCAAATATCAGGTGATATGATACGTTTATTATAAATTTGAGACTTAAGGGGATAATTAGACTTGGTGGACTTGGTCCTTGACTATAGGCTCACTCACCACCAGATCAGATTGTAAATGAAAACCAGTCATCAACATAATCTGATCTGATTGTAATGTTAAAAACCATATTATGCGTTTTTATTAATAAATAAACGCCCAAATTTTTTTTAGCTCGCGCACTACGCGCGCTCGCATGGAATTACACTGCCCTTTTCAGACTCTGAGCCCCTGCCCCTCTACAACCCTGTGCACGTCCCTGCGTAGCGGGATACTTATGGTGAATCAGAGATTAGAATGCCACTGCTAAAATTTCTAAGCTAAAATTACAATCGTCCTTATTCTTCATCCAAGTGCTGATGCTTTAGAAGAAACAGTAAATATGTCTTTATGTGTATCCTTATTACTAAATTAATTTAAAATAAAAAAATGATTCACAGTGTTACAACTTGTGCTGTATTGCATAATATATGTTTCATCAACCTCACTTCAGTGTCTTGAATTTGTTTATTAAATTGACAAAATATACAGTTTCAATTAATAAACTTGTCTCAGATTAATTTGTAATTGTTGTTTTTCTTTTAGATACTCTTATGCTTGGAGAGCCACGTATCTTGTCGATTAGTGAGTGCAAAGGATCTGTACATGGAAAAGATGAAGTCAGTCTGCAGGTCGCCAACCTCAGAACTGGTAAGTTTGTTAACAATAGTTAATATTAATTATGCATTTATTAATGACTTTGTTTGGTGCAAGTGAGTGATTTCAAGAGCCCATTTACATGGCAGGGTTATATCTGTTATAACTAGTATCAGAAGCTATTACCTGAAGTCTATTACCTACATGAAAGTGTGCCAGTCGTGATGTACTAACCTTGTCCACGGCATAGTACTCAAAGAACAGTGGATTTGGGCCATTCATGACGTTTGTTCCACAATCTGACATGCAAAGTCTCAAAAAGAAGCAGTGCAGTCTGGGAGACTAACCATAGTGTTTAGCGCGTTCTCCCCACAGCTGATGGTTTTGTAGCTACACCAACTACAAATTTAAAGAATCACACAGTGGACACGATCTTTACAGATATGCAGATGCTTGTTTCTCTTTGAAACTTCATTTCTCTTGTAAAAGTTGTATCACAAACTTGCATACCGTGAGATTTGACAAGAATAGGCAAAATACAACAATAAGTCAAGTCTCACTGAAAGATTACACTTAAATAAACAGAATGAAACATTTACAAACTACTATGCAAACAGTCTATTAATTAAAATACCAAGTAAATTAACTCGCCCATGGCGAAAGTGACAGGTTACATGACATATGAAAGAATATTGTTTGACTCAATAAACTAAGTATCCTTTCTAAATCTTACAATCGTGAATGCCTCTGTTAATTATTAAACTGAAAAGGTTATTACCTTGTGGGCCTGTAGTGGGTGAGCTAAGTTTAGCGAAGACGAAGAATTAAGGTTAACTAGACTTTCATCACAACACTATCGTCTGACAAGCAGACAAGTCGGCAAAAGAGGCTTGCTTGAGACTCGATGTGGCGTGAAAAACTAATACCGCAAAGTATTGGGAAAATGCTAAACCCTTAAAACCTTTGGAACTTGTCTTAAATTTACTACAAGCAATAACTAATTTTAGGAATAATAAAAATTGCATTATTAAACTTCTAAACAAACATCAAATTAGCCACTAAATTGGGTAATAGCGATCACATGACCAAGCAAGGATGGCAGTCTCCACGTACATGAAAACAACAGACCTACATAAACAAAGGTCAAAGGTTATGCAACGTATTCGCACCAGAATAAGCCCTCTGTCGCCATGCAAATAAGTACAACTTACTTATCTAATGACGTGACCAACAAAACGCAGGTGAGACAATTTGGGCAAAACCAAACAAGGTAGTAGCTATACTAACGATCGAATATACTAACGAACGCTGCAGGTGACAAAGGGAAAATTCACGGTGCATTTGCTACAGGTTTGCCCGTGTTTAGTTTAAGATTGCATCTAGTTCTCTAGGAACTAGCTATAATGCCTCACGGCAGGCCGGGCAGGGGAAAACTGGAACCAAACACATTGTGTGTGCATGCATTTGGAGTATAATGCCATGGTGTGGATTACAGCAGGCTGGTACACTTCATGTAGGTAATAGCTTTACTATTACCTACAACCCAGACCCCAGCATTGTACTCCAAATAAGGTTGGTGACCTGCAAACATTGTCATTTTGACTGTTCTGCATTGCATGTTGTGTGCTAAATGTAACAGCTGGCTTGCAAACACATACTGCTCTGTCTAAACAGTCTTGGGCATTTATGAATGCAGTATTAAGACCGATGGGGATGGGCCTCTAGCCAAAGTTTGAATTTCCCATTATTATTTCCAATTTTGAGTATCAAAATTTCAATATTATGTAAATCTTTTTGAAAAAGAGACAAACTTTTAACTCCACATGTTTAGGGAAACATGTGAAGTGGTTGAGTCAGCATGATGCCAAACAAACAAAGTTGATTCTTGATGATTGAACATACACGATTTGATAATGACTGGCAATTAATACACCTCCACATGGATATGTCTCAAACAATAAAAGGCATGTATTTATGCTTTCTCGTCTTTAGTTGATGTAATGGTGTTTTTCCACTGTGAAAGCCTTCAGCCCAGAATCAGCTGGCAAGCATTTGCAGACATTGTGAGCGTCACTCGGGAAAAGGGAAAGGTATGCATCCATTGCTGTGCTTGTTCCTTTTATAAAATACAATAATTACATTAATTAAACTAGCTCATTTAAAGGGAGTGTGCATCTCTGGTAATTACCCATTTACAAAGTTACTGCTAATCTTGAAAAACTTACTTGATGTGAAGTTAGTAATGGTACCAAAGATCCTGTGAAATCATTGTGTCTGACATGCTGTCATTCTTTAGACCAAGATCCATTTTCCAATCAAGAATGCATACAAACAAATCTGAATGCATTTTCACCTTTTCCTTGTTAATGACAATGAAATAACTTTCCCATGTTGGTTTCTATACATATCTTCTCATTCTTATACGGTAAAGATACATTTAGGCCAGTTTCTGGTCATAGTTTTGCTTCAAAATCAGTGCGGTGACGCCAACCAGTGAATTACGTGTACAGGTATACACATTTATTGGAACCATACAAATTTCCCATACACAAAATATGGTGGTTAAGATAGGACTCCACTTAGGTGAACAGTGCGGCAGAATTCCAATCAATCCAGCAATTTTTTCTGCAATTGGACATCGTTTCATCGTAAAAAGAAAAATGAAAATGACAATGCACTGGTTTGAGGCGACATTTGCAGAGACTAGGATCCGGAGCCTTTTTTGTTTTGGCCTTTTACTAATAGTGTACAATCTCTTTAACACAATGTGTATTAATAATAATATGACACTTAAATTATAAAACATTTTACTCCTTGCACTTTCACTGAACATCCAAAGTGTAATGATTATTAAGATTCAAAGAAGCATATATTGATTTTCAGGTTATAGTTTGTTTGCATCTAAGAATGCAGACTCCATACTAAAACTAGAAACCACATAGTATTCATGAGGTACATAAAACATGGATCTGAGACAATGAGACAGTGTAATTCTTTATGGCTATAATTCTTTGAATCTGAAGTTGAAAAAATGAAATATAAAAATATTGTTCAGATCTGAGCATTTTCCTACTTCCCTGTTCTACTTGTTTTCATATATTATGGTCCTGCTGGGAAGTCTGGTATAGTGAAGAATAATAACCATGGTGGGTTTAAACCATCCTAATATTAAATTGAACCTAACTAACTTTTGAAGGATCTTACCAGCATTACAAATACTCATTGTCTTTGTTGGGCACAATTGGGTGATATTATATGTCTATTGTTAACAGAAAGAGATGTATCTGGCTAGAAAAATGTAATATATAAAGTTGTAATTTAACCCCTGAAAATTTATCATTTTCCTGTTATGGCAAAGAACACATTTTGACAGGACTTTTCTCAGTAGTATTAGCAGTGGCCGAGCGGTCTAGCTTACCGGACTCAAGTTCTGGTGTTAGCAGCAGAATGTGGGTTCGAATCCCGGCCGTGACACTTGTGTCCTTGAGCAAGACACTTAACCATAATTGCTTCTCTCCACCCAGGGGTTAAATGGGTACCTGTGAGGGCAGAGTTGGTTGATTAGCCCTATATGCGCTGTAATGGCAGCAATTGAGCTGTATACTCCCCAGGGAGCTGAGATGGTTTCAGGAATGATTTATGAGCCTTATGAGCAGGGTTAATAATATAATGCGCCTTGAACACCACTCAGTTGGTGGATACGTGCGCTATATAAGTCCACACATTATTATTATTATTATTAGTGTTCCCTCAACCAGAAAAACAATTCATTTTTCAGGAATAGTCATGTATACATCTATTTTATATGAACATATATGATCTTTTCATATATATACAAGAGATCTTTTCAGCCATGTACATCTTATCCTGTGAAATAATTGGTGCCCAGTTTTGCCAAATCTCGAAGGTGTTTTGACCTTTAATGACATTGTCTGATATTGATGCAATGTTTGCATGGCTGCAATCACTTTAAGAATCCTGATTATTCCAGAATCCATCATTATATTTATACCATTTGATTTCCCTGACTACAGCCTGTCACGATAGTGATCAACACACCAACCTATCCCAACTATCGCATCACAGAGCCACAGACAGTTGATGTACAGATACGATTAATGAACAACTCAATCAGTAACACTGTCAAGTTCACTTACATGCCTCAGGGCAAAGGTAGGGCATTGAATATTCCCTGTTACGGGTTGATGGGTTGTCTGACTGTATTTTCAAACACTTCTTAATTTTCACAAAAAGAGGATGTGTTGTTGGTGTTCAAGCATTTTACATACATGTAATATACCATTGCATACATAATTTTGTTTTAAATATGGTGATCTGCCACAGAAACATAGAACTTGTTGGCAGTCAGATACAACACAATTTGTAATGGACAGTTCAAGTCAATGGCATGACAGTGCAATGAGCAAGTTCATGTACTATACATACAGTATCCATAGTGCGTCAAACCTAACTCACAGGAACACATATCAATTTGGGCTTTAAAGTCAACAAACCTACGAAAGTAACATTACAGATTGACCATGTTGAAAACAGCGGCTAACATTACAGATTGACCATGTTGAAAACAGCGGCTAACATTACAGATTGACCATGTTGAAAACAGCGGCTAACACTGGCTGTAATTTTGTTTGACTACCAGCAAACTTTTCACAAGTGTGCCATGTGATCAATATGCTAATTAGGCTTATGAAGGTTACCGAGTGCCATGTGAAATGGTCTATTCTAACAACCAATAATATTTTGATAAATCGCTTAGATAAAGATGTATCACCTGTGTTTTACCGGCAATTTCCGGAAATTATTGTTTTCATTGGAACATTGATAATTTACTTTTAGAAAGCAAGCAAAGACTTTTAAATGAGATATTTCACAAAATAGTTGTCAGAAGCTTGGATCAATGGTAAAAAGTGCCAAAATGAATTTTTGATAGGCCCACCATAAATTAATTTTGGTACATATTTCTCCTGAGAGGACGATCAGAGCATACTGATCGAAATGTTGAGTTGTAACCTCCAGTTCTTTTCAGAGCTAATTACTACTCAATTGAGAATTTCACATGGTGTCACTGCACACAGTCTTTACTTATCATTTTCACCATGCAAAGCTACAAATATTACTTGGTACATATTTACTGTACAACCATGCCTGTCACAATTATTTTGAGAAATGTGTCATTTTAATCTATTTGTTTTTATTTCTTAAAGTAAAAGAGCAGTGTTCTGATAAAAAAGAACATTCCTGAAATTGCTGTTAAAATAGTGAAAAAATATCCTTTAACTACATTTATCCACACATGTGTGAGAGACTAAAAATCCAACATAGTTTGTGTGCATTTTTACTGCAACTCCATTGTCAACATTCCAACTATTAAAACTATACATCTCTGAGAACTTTTTGATTTATATGAACCAAATGCATGTATTATTCTTCATGTATTATTCTTCAAGGTATCCTCTTACAAATTCTTCCTCATATTTTCCTTCAGGAGTGAGCAGGATTGAGCATAGAGTGAAGCAGAAAGAGCCAATTTATGTTAGGTACTTCACCTGCTTAGGAGCTACAGCACGTATAGATCCAGGTACGTTCACACTTAAATCTCTCCTCTCATCTCCTTGTAATAGGTTTTTGTAATGAGAATTTGATTGATTATGTAATTGATGATACTAGTATAAAATTAGATTACATTTTAATAAATAGGTTCTGTGTAAGGAGAACTATAGTATTTTGATTTTATTAAATTAGCACTCCATTATGATAATGTACATTTTGATAATTTAAAGACCATACAAAATGGTAAATATTTTCAACCCTATTTTAAAAAGTATGTAATTCTAAGTAGGATTAACTAAAAATAAGACTTCCATTATTTTTCTGTAACCTTTTAAAAACCTATAAAAATGTACTTCGCCACTATCGCGAATGGCAGGAAATGAAACAAAAGCCGTCGGGGACACTTTCACTCAGCCTATTTTGATGACGTACATTTACGGCAGGACGAACTGTTTACTGCGGTACGTTTTGTACACAAAGCATATTACATCGCGTACAGCTGCAAAAATAAGTTTACCAACTACGACTTCCGAAAGTGTTTTTTAAGAAGTTTCCCAAAGTAGTATTGACCAATTGTGTTGTGCATCATCATCACTTCACGGAGGTTATACTGATGCTAAAGTTGGCGAAATAAGGGACATAGAATCGTATCAATTTAAGCTCGAAATGGACGAAATCCAGGTGAAAATGGCCAAGCCAAAGGAAGGTCTTGAGTTCAGCATAAGGGCACATAATGGTAGCCTATTTTTTTTAATGAACAAATATTTTAAGAGCAACCAAAATTTTGAATGTCCAGGGTTTAATTCGTTGAATTTTGTTATCGGGAAAGTTAATCTCACTGCAATATGTGTCTAAATTGTTCTTGTTTTGTGCCGATAAAAAATAATCCTTTGGTGATCTCGCCGGTGTTGTCACCCAGACTAAGATTTTGTACCATGACCCGGGCCCCACATCCACACTGCACTGACACACACACACAGTCTTTTTCCGTAATTGTGGGGACATACACTCACTTTTACACACAGTTGTGAGGACCAAAAATGCTATGGGGACATGAAAATGTCCCCACAGATACGGTGTCATGGCCTACCCTTTTCTTATATGTCCCCACAACCCCGCGAAGGCCTACCCACACACACACACACAAACACAATATAATACACACATGGATGAATCCAGTACACACATGTACATGTACAGCTACGGACAACATGGCGGCAGCCAGACTGTTGTTAAGACGGCTGTTTATGAGCTCCCGTAAAAGTATGTCATAACAAAAGGAAAAATGTTTGCTGCTGCCACAGGTCGCAAATGTCTAACATCTAAAAAAGTTATGTCACAGATTTCAAATGCTGGAAATTATGATTTTTTTTTCCAGCAATTTCTGATTTGTTTAAATGTTGTTTGGAATAGCATATAAACAATTAAATACATATAGGATTTAAGGCTTTGCATGGTGGGAAATGATAATTAGGAAAGTTTTCGAAAGCACCATGTAACAAATCTCTAAACTAGAGGTGTTGGCTCTGAGCCGGTTTTGACGACGGCCAGAGCATACTTGCCGAAACGTTGAGAACAAAACCGGCTCTTCTCAGAGCCAACACCTCTACTTTACAGATTTGTTACATGGTGCTTCCGAAAACTTTCCTAATTAAATACATACTGAAAAATTTTGAGTCCAAAAATCAAGGCATTTTGTATGGTCTTCAAGAAAATATCATGAGAATTCCTAAACATTTCAAAAATTGTTACTTATCTCTTTCATTTTGTTTCCCTTTATTATTATTTTTTTTCATTTCATTCACACCACCCAACAGCGGAAAAACTGCAATAACAGATGGGAATAATATACATCATATAAAAATATAAACATTTTGTACAATACAGAACAACCTTCAAAACTCAACAGATAATTGGTAAACAGTTTGCAACAGCTAATTCTCTATTTATTAGATAATTAAAGAATTAAAATACTTCACTTCACATTATACAAATTTAATTTTACAGCAAGAGAAAGACCAAACAAGGGACCAAAATGGATGGAAAACAGGGAGAGAAGAGAAAAATATAAAAATGGGAGAGGTAGGATAGGCAATAAATGGAGAATTGTCAACCTTTAGACACAGAAGACAGACCAACCAAAAACAGACAATCCATAAAAAAACATACTGAATTGCAGTAAAAGCTAAACTTCTACTTTAAAATTAAATAATGTTTTTTATTCAATTAAAATTCCAGTGGTGCCTATGAACAATCTACATAAGGATGACAAAAATAATGCAGAGAGTTCTGAAGAAACTTCACATGTTCCAATGTTTGTCTACAAACATGAAGAGAAACGGCCAAGGACACCACAAACTGAGAAGAAAACAGAACCACGGAGATCTATGTTTTGGTCACAGGCTGAGGACCGCTCATGGGAGGGTGGTTTGTTAGAAGGCTATGATTCAGAGGAAGAGATAGGCGAAGCAGATGGCATGGTTGATTACGATCGCCTCCATCGTTACATTTCCTTGATGATGCCAAATATTGCAAATGGAATACATACTCAGAAATCTGTCAACTTGGAAAGCTTTCCCTCTCAAAACAGTTGTACTGATTCTGAAAAAGAATCTCAATTGCTCAAATTCTCTGGCTTAAGTAACAGCAGTAGCAACAAAGAAGAAAACATAACCAGAAAGCTGTCACAAGTCAAGTTACACTCACCGTCATTGAATGAACAACAAAACAGTTCATCATTGTTGCGCACCAATGATACTTCCAGAGGAACAGATTCATGTCATCCAGAACCTCAGATGGAGGAAGGTTTGATTGAGTTTTTTGTAGACAGCCCTGTACAGCAAATGGATAATACATCAAACAAACCCGAGTCTATTGATGTCAGTCACTCCTTGGTAAAGCATTCTTTTAGAAGCTCCCCCATTTATCCAGAGAATGTGTCCAAAGTACCATTGTTCACAAAGGAAGAAGTAGTTCTTGATCCCACAGGGGCAAGTAACCATCCAGATTTATCCACGAGTCATTTGTTTCCTGCCGTTTTGAAAAAGACCAAGTTGGTGGCTATCAAGAAAATTGCTAGAACTCAATTTAATGAAGAAGCTTATTCTATTTGGTTCAGACTGAAGCATGACAGCCTAATAACTCTACTTGGAATGGTATCGGAGAAAATGAGCATCAATCTTGTCCTTGAATTTCCAGAAAATGGCTCCTTAAAGGAGTTTTTATTGAGCGGAACTCAACAGACTACCTGGGAAATGCAATTGAAATGGATTCAACAGCTTGCAGAAGGATTGCTTTGCCTTCATAAGAACAGAATGGCTCACCAAAAGGTCTGTTCCGAGAACTGTCTTATTTTTCCCTCCATGGCTCTCAAACTGAGCGTTTCTTCCACTCTGGTTATGGCAATGCCAGGTTTGAATTTGGTATCAAAAGTGAGATTTGAAAAGGCTAAAACCTGTGATGTTTTCTCATTTGCCAAAGTAGGTCAGGAGTTATTAAGGAATTCGGGAACAGATAATATGTCCAACCCAAATAAGATTTTAGTCTTATCACTAATTGATGATTGCTGTCAAGCAGTTGAATCACAAAGACCAACAATGTACGAAGTAATGGGAAGACTGCAAAAGACAAATCAAAACTGTACTCAATCTTTGTCATTTGATATTCAAGACCAAATGATATATCAGCAGGTTACTGAACCCAACACCCTAGATAGTGGTTTTGGTCTTAATTCAGTTGGGTTAGAGAAAGGAACCGTTGAATCTGTTTTGAACTCGTCAGTTTCAGAACAGATGGATTTTTGTGTTAGTAGGGAGTCTGCTTTCTCATCAGATGGTTCACAAGAAGGCAAGAATAACTCAAATGCAGAGAAGATCACATCCAATGTCCTGACTAATTCATTTCATGGGGGAAGTCAAACAGCAAATCCGACTACCATTCCAACAGCTGAGAATACAAGAAACAGCCATCTGGATACAGAAGAAAATACAGAATCAGGTGACAGTCAAAATGACATCAGGAGTGCCAGTGATGAGAGGGCAAATGATGGATCTGATTCTGCAAACAGAAAAGATGGAGATCAGGACCACAAGGGTAATGGAAAAGAAGATGAAGAACTTGGGAGTCATCTGTGCCCACCAAAAGTGACACAACGTATTGATCACAGAGGGGGAAAAATCATTCTTTCAAACTGTGACATCTTCCTAGAGGTTCCTCCTGGTGCACTTAGTGAGGGACAGGAGAAATTCATCACATTGAGTGTTGACTGGAATGACCAACACATACCACCATTAAACCTGACTGAAATGAATGTAGCTCCAATAGTGCATTGTGGCCCAACTGGTCTGAAGTTTTTGAAGCCGGTACTTCTCCAGATTCCTCACTGTGCAGTGATTGGTAATCTAGACAAATGCAAAGCGACAGTTCGTTGCAGTCAGACTGAAGAAGGTTTGTTAAAAACATAACATTTGTTGAGTGTTTCATATTGATTAATTTTATTTGATATAATTTGTTTTTCCTTTATATTTAACTGCATTATTTTTTAGTCAAAATATAGAGTTGTTATAGTCCCTTCTGAATACAAATGTGTGTAATAAAGTATGTGAATGCACAACCAATCCAATGAAAGAAAATTACTCTGGCAGTGCAATATCCAGAATATGTACAACTGAGTTTCCTGTTTGCTTGTATAAGAATGTTAATTCTCCTACTCTTAGTCCATTTTGCCAGCGGGTTGACAGACCCGCCAAATGGGTTGACATACCCGCCAAAACCCTTTATCTGTCAGTTAAAGGTAAAATAATTTTGTAGAACATATTACCATATACAGTGTAGATGCAATCCCACGAAACCACTTCACATAGCTGGGAAGTACTTTTTGCCTTCAGACTATTACAAGGGTTAAAGAGGTTATTAATCCATACAAAGTGAGCACCCAAGGGAGTAATTGTCCTATAGATACCATGCCCCTTTATACAGGCTGGGAAAACTCAGACAAAGACAGTGTGTTTGTACCATTGAGAAAGGCCATATTTGTCCAGGGTGACCTAATATGAGTTTTGTAACAGACACAGTACATATACATGGAACCTTAAAGATCTTAAATGGAAGGTTCAACATTGGTAATGTTTACGAAACTGCTTACTTTCTTTGAATCAATAGATACATTAAATAATAAACCTGTGAATGTTTCAGCTTATTACAATTTATCGTTCACAAGAATATAGTGAAAAATAATGGTATTTATTCTAATTTGTAATTTAGGAAAGAGTACAATTTATTAAATTCAAACTGAAAATAAATTGTTAGAGAAGATTAATACCATCATCAGCTTTATGTTTTACATCATAATTTTACCATTTAGTTATTTTGTTATTACCTTATACCTTACCTTTCAATACATTTTTTTACACAACAGATGATCCTCCCAAGTGGGAAATAATGCTGAAGCAGGACAGTTCTGGCATTCAGGTAGAGTGTCAGGATAGTTGCTTTCGTCTGCAGACAACTCATTTCACAGATTTCTTTGTAAGTTTGGATGATCAGGGAACGATGACCAAAGCCAAAGAAATGATGTTTGTCGCTTATGGGAATGAAGTTAAGATGTTGGAGGATGACCAAGAGATACGTGTTTATCTGTATGATGACCATGCTAGCAACAGGGAGGTAAATACATGCATCTTCCTTTACATGCAGTATAACCGCATGTAAATGACCATTAACCGATAGAATGTACCCTATAAACAAGTGTATTTGTTAGGTGTTCGTGCAACAGTGCGAACACACTTCTTCTTCTTCTTCTTCTTCTTCTTCTTCTTCTTCTTCTTCTTCTTCTTCTTCTTCTTCTTCTTCTTCTTCTTCTTCTTCTTCTTCTTCTTCTTCTTCTTCTTCTTCTTCTTCTTCTTCTTCTTCTTCTTCTTCTTCTTCTTCTTCTTCTTCTTCTTCTTCTTCTTCTTCTTCTTCTTCTTCTTCTTCTTCTTCTTCTTCTTCTTCTTCTTCTTCTTCTTCTTCTTCTTCTTCTTCTTCTTCTTCTTCTTCTTCTTCTTCTTCTTCTTCTTCTTCTTCTTCTTCTTCTTCTTCTTCTTCTTCTTCTTCTTCTTCTTCTTCTTCTTCTTCTTCTTCTTCTTCTTCTTCTTCTTCGCAAAACTTATCAAACAAAAAAAAGCATAGTTGCGAAGTCAATAAAGTTGTGACATAGTTTCAGGTAAAGTTGTAACGTCATGGTGACGTCATCAGATATCAAATTACACTAAATCAAATTTTAATATTTCAAAAATCATATCTCATGAACCACATAAGATATTTACACAATCTTTGCATCATCTTAAAGATCTTGTATTATGTGACATTTCGTACACAGACATGACCCCAATCTGACCTCTCCTTCCGGTCAATTCTGGGGCCATGATATGGTATTTGAACATGCTTTCAGTGGACGAAATCACTATTGATATGTGACTTTTTAAAAATATGACTGATGATGTCATCTCCTATCACAGCGCCCCCTGGCGACAGGTTTAGAAAAATAATAATTTTCTATCTGAAAAACCATAGGAAATTTGAATATGACTTCTGTGAATAAAGTGACTTGTGACATCTTATCTTTTCAAATAATATGTTTGATGACGTCATCAAAGTTCAGAGCGCCCCCTAGTGGCAGTTTTAAAAAGGGATTATTTTCCAATCTCAGAAATTGAACCAAAGCAGGTACTAACGTTATATTTTCATGATCATGAGGAGGTCATATATACGACCTTTAAATCACCTGATCTGACCTTTACTTCTGGTCCAAACAGGAAGTTCAAATTCAACACATTCTAAAGCAAAATTTATAGGTCTTTCGAATATGAAATTGATATTGTTATAATAAAAGATGATACACCTTTGCAAAATATGATTGACATCGATGTACCTAACAAATCGTACCCAGCGTGTGTGTATTGGATCGATGGTGTCAGATGAGGCCCAGTTGAAATTTGGTGTTCCACAGGGTTCGGTATTGGGCCCTGTCCTTTTTTCCCTTTATATGGTGCCACTTGAAGACATTATCGACCGTCATGGTCTCAGTAGTGTCATGTATGCTGATGACACCCAGCTGTACATCGCCTGTGATACGCCGGCGGATACATCAGTCATTGCCTCCATTGAAGCATGCGTTGATTTAGATCAGACGTTGGATGCGATCCAATTGGCTCGCACTCAACGACAGTAAAAACGGAGGTAGTTTTGTTCTCGCCAAAGTTTAAGACTGTGTCTGACGGTGCTGCCGTCGGTAAAAGCGGGTGGGTGATGTTCAGGTCCATCCTTCGTCCAAAGTACGAGATCTTGAGTTTTTTTTAGACTCTGCTGCGAGCATGGAGCACCATGTAACAAGTCTTTGTAAATCGCGTCATTTGCCTTATGGAAGATTGGGAAGGTTCAAAATGTTGGAAAAATCTTCAACTGAGAAACTTGTTCATGCTTTTGTTACCTCCAGGTTGGACTATTGTAATAGTCTGCTTTTGGGCTTCATTCAAATCAACTGAAAAAATTACAACTCATTCAGAATTCGCTGCTCGACTGATAACTGGAACCAGAGTTCGAGAGTATTACTCCTGTGCTTCGGGATCTTCATTGGTTGCCAGTCGAACAGCGGATTCGCTTTCAAAATCCTTGCTATTACTTATAAAATAATTGAGAATGTCACAGCCGATCTACCTCACTGACCTGGTTAACCTCCGTGTTCCACAGAGATCAACAAGGCAGAGTAGTGAGATTCGTTTGGAGCCTCCACCTGTGAATTCTATAATGACTAAGTATTATGGTAATCGTACATTCTCTGTTGTTGCTCCCATGGTATGGAATGATCTGCCATCAAACATTCGTGCAGCCCGCAGCTATGAATCCTTTAAGTCATTGGTTAAAACTCATTTGTTCCGTTCTTATTATGGTAGTCGCTGTTTACTTTAATTACTTTAACTTTTATCTTTTAACTTTTTAACTTTTTAACTTTTACTGGAACTGTTTTAATGGAAAGCGCTCTTATACAGGTGTACAGTGTGCTGAGATAATTGTATGTGGTGCACTTAAAACAATAAATGATTAGATTATATGATTAGAAGTTGACACGCACACTGTGTTTGTTCTAACAAACACTTAACCTCTAGTTTTATTTTATTTTTATTATTATTTTTTTTTATAAAACCCCAAGCAAGGTATTCTGAGAGGTATATTTATTTTAATATTCATTTCCATCTGCAATGACCATTATGTACACCTTTAAAAAGCAAGTATACACTTTTGGTAAATTGTCTGTAAATGCATCCATACTTTATCAGAATCAAGAAATATGTATTAAAACCAATCTGGGAAAGTTTCAGCTTATTTTATTGTGTCATTAACAAGAAAATAGTGAACTTGCATTAAAGTTTTTCATATTCATTCTAACATGGAATTTATATCTCCTGAAGTTCTTTTGCAAAATAATTTAGTATCTAAGATAGATATGTCAAGTGATAGTGGTTACCATCATTACCTTGACAAGTACAGTAAGTTTGATGTAAATAAGTGATATTCATGTTTTTCAAGATTACCAATAGTGTATCCTTTAATCCCTCAATCCCTCTTCTATTCCTGGAAGTACTTCAGGTTTACACTTTAAAATGTTTTTGCAGAAGAGGTGTACCTGATACTTTTTTGTTGTTGTTGTAATTATTGTTAACAGAAAATAGAGCAAGAAGAAAGGAATCTTCATGGAAAGCAGCTGGATGGGCCAATCTCGTATCATGTACTGGAGTTACACAGGGGCAACATTGAAGTTGAAATGGATTATAATGAGCCTGGATGGATACTGCAGTCAAACCTCAAACAAGTAAGACTAAACAGTGACTTATGTGACCAGAACCATAAATGAAATTTACAAAGATTTCAAATTCCAATCTGAATAGTGTTTTCACTCTTAAATATGTTTCTTAACTGCATGCACAGGGCATCCCAAAAATACATGAGCCTGCACACAATGCAGTTGTTAACCCTATGCTGACTTGATAACTTCAGAGAATTGCTTGCACTTGACCATATCATAATGCAAGAAGATTGGGCGCTCACCAACCTTTTCAGCTAACTGTTAGTTGGACACATGATCGATCCATTTTAGACCTAGAAGCCTTGTCAGACAGAGCGTCCAAGTGCATCAAGTCATATCCGATCATCTTTCTTGAGCACCCACATAAAACAGCAGGGCTGAGATGCACATTGACATAAAAGACAGCTTTGTATTTATTTATTTTGTATTAAAATCACAATTCGTGGCCCAAAAGACAAAAATGCATGTAACATTAATACAATAGCAGACTGTGAGTCACATTGTTTATTTTGGTGTCAAACTTAGAACTGCACAAATAGCACCAGTATTTTTAATTAAATTGCCTTGGTTTAAGAAGCAGTGAATTAAATCTGTTTCACAGAACAGGGCACAATTTCATAGAGCCACTAAGCAGCT
Source organism: Zoroaster sp. YZ-2022 (assembly GCA_029582265.1). Classification (NCBI taxonomy): domain Eukaryota; kingdom Metazoa; phylum Echinodermata; class Asteroidea; order Forcipulatida; family Zoroasteridae; genus Zoroaster; species Zoroaster sp. YZ-2022. The sequence continues at coordinate 10,614,028 of CM055821.1, read as the reverse complement.
GATATTTTGCTTACTGTGCGTTTTTCATTTCATAGCGCAGCTAACTGTTAAGCAGAGAGAAAGGCACTGTAAATAATTTTGCTGAATAATTGTGAATATTCATTCTGTGTAACAACAAAAACATAGGGACATTTTTTTTTCATTAGAACCCACAGACATTAATGCTTGTCCATCGATTCAATGATGACAGTCCACTTAATTTCATCTGCACACGAAGTCATCTGTTAGGGTTTCTGTTGTGAGTCCTATGTTAGCCAGGAAGTAGCGGCCACACACTTGACACTTAAAGTTAATTGAACTTTGGGGTTGATCTGGACGTGACTTCCTGATTGCCCTCTTAGATACAGCATTTTTGATACGTGCACGTTCAAAAGAAGCTGTACCATCATGGATAGCTTTCCGCCAGGTTGCCCGGTTTCTTGCTTTGTCCTCCCAAGATATTGGTGAGATGTTGCACTTCTTCAGTGAGGCCATGAGTGAATCCTTGAAGCGTTTATACTGGCCGCCAACAGATCGTTTACCCTCTTTAAGCTCAGAATAGAACAGCTTTTTTGGCAGCCTCTCATCCTGCATCCTGACTAAGTGACCTGACCATCTTAGTTGAGCTTTGATGATCATAACTACGATACCAGTCATGTTAGCACGCAAGAGAACCTCAGTATCAGGGATTTTGTCCACCCATTTTATCTGCATGATCTTTCTGAGACAGCTCATATTGAAGTGGTTCAGCTTTCTTATGTGCCTACTGTATGTCGTCCATGTTTCGCAAGCATAAAGAAGCGAGGTAAGGACCACTGCCATGTAGACTTGCAGTTTAGTTTTCACAGTGATTCCCCTCTTGTCCCAGAGCCTCACACGTAGCCTTCCGAAGGATGAGCTGGCTTTGCTAAGTCGTAGGGCAATTTCTTCATCAAGCTGCACATCATAGGATAATGTGCTCCCAAGGTAAGTAAACTTGTTTACTACCTTCAGTTGGTGTCCATCAGTTGTGATGACAGGTGGGATGTGAGGTTTGCCAGGTGCTGGTTGATACATCACTTCCGTCTTGCCTAAACTGATCGTGAGGCTGAAGCGTTCGCATGCTTCAGAGAAATGATCCATAATAATCTGGAGGTCATGTTGGGAGTGGGCACCGAGGGCACAGTCATCTGCGAACAAGAATTCCCTGACAATTTCTTCAGTGACCTTAGTTTTTGCTTGAAGCCTCCGTAGGTTGAACAGTTTGCCATCAGTTCTGAAATGGATGAAGATACCAATATCCAGATCACTGAAAGCATACACCAACATAGATGCAAAAAGAGTGCTGAAGAGGGAAGGCGCAAGAACACAACCCTGCTTGACACCATTTGACACAGGAAAAGGCTCTGAGTAGTCACCGCCATCCATTACTCGGGCCATCATTCCATTGTGGAAGAGTCAAACCATGTTGATAAATTTGTCTGGGCAACCAACTTTGGAGAGTATTTTCCAAAGGCCATCTCTACTGACCGTATCAAATGCCTTGGTTAGGTCTACAAAAACAAGGTACAGATCCATGTGTTGTTCTCGGCATTTCTCTTGTAGCTGTCTGGTAGCAAAAATCATGTCAGTGGTTCCTCTACCTTTCCTAAAGCCACATTGACTGCCTGGAAGGAAGTCTTCAGCTATGTGTGTGGTAAAGCGGTTGAGCATGATACGTGGAAGAATTTTGCCTGCAATGACCAGGAGCGAAATTCCTCTATGGTTGTCACAGAGGTGTCTAGCACCTTTCCGCTTGAACAGGTGGATGATGGAGGCATCTTTGTATTCTTGAGGGATTGATTCCTGACACCACATCAGTTGAAAAAGTTCAGTTAGGTGTTGTACCAACAGGGGACCACCAGCTTTGAACACTTCTGCAGGTAAGGCATCAGAACCCGGAGCTTTGCCACTGGAGAGTGACAGAATTGCTTTGGTGGTTTCAGCTAGTGTTGGTTCCTCAGCAAGGCACATTTGGACGGGAGATTGCAGCAACTGGTCAAGTACTGCATCATCAATGTTAGATTCCCGGTTTAGAAGGTTTTTAAAGTGATCAGCCCACCTGTTCATGATTTGGGTCTTGTCTGTTAGAAGAGTGATTCTGTCTGCAGCAAATACAGGTGATGATCCGTTTGAATGAGGACCGTAAAGGGCCTTTAAGGAGTCATAAAACTTGTTTGTATCCTTGCTATCTGCAAAAGCTTGGGTTTCAGCTGCCTTGGTGCTCCACCATGAGTCACACATATTCCTAAGCTTGGATTGAACTGTACTTCTCATGTTGAAGTAGGCTGCCTTTTTTGATGAGGATGATGTGTCATTTAGCCAAGCAAGATGCAGAGAATGTTTTTCGTTTAGGAGAAGAGAGATTTCCATGTCGTTTTCATCAAACCAGTCCTGGTGCTTTTTGATAGCTGGGCCAAGTATACTGATTGCTGTAGTTTGGATGACGTTCCTAAAGCACTCCCAGTCATCCTCAACATGTCCAGATGGAAGTGGCATTTGACGAATATTCTTGTCCATTTCTTTGGAGAGGTGGTTACGCACTCTGTCATCCTTTAGTTTAGTAATATTAAGTCTACTGGGAGGTTTTGTTCCCTGAGGCCGTCTCGGCAAATCAATGTGCATTTTCAGCTTAGCACGGACAAGACGGTGGTCGGTCCAGCACTCAGCACCTCTCGTAACCCTTGTGATGTTCACGTCGCGCATATCGCGCTGGCGTACTATAATGTAGTCAATAAGATGCCATTGTTTTGAGCAGGGGTGCATCCACGTAGTTTTGTACTTGTGCTGGAGCCGAAAGATTGTGTTGGTTAAGGTAAGTTGGTGCTCAGCGCATTTCTGAAGAAGTAAAAGTCCATTGCTATTACAGCTACCCACACCATGTTTACCGAGTACGTTTTCCCAGGCAAGATGGTCATTCCCGACCCGTGCATTGAAATCCCCTAAGACAATCAACTTGTCTTTACGAGAAACTTCAGACAGCACTTTCTCAAGGTCCTCATAGAATTTGTCCTTAATGTCATCAGGATTGGTCATCAGGATTGGTCATCGTTGGGGCATAAGCACTGATGATTGTAACACAACAGTTTCCATGGAGTGGCAATCTGAGAGTCATCAAGCGATCGTTTATACCCTTCGGCAGGTTCACAAGTCTTGACGCAAGAGAGGATTTTATGGCAAATCCAACGCCAGCTTCCCGGCGTTCGTTGGATGATCTGCCACACCAGAAGAAGGTGTAGTTGGCACCCAGTTCTTTAATCTGGCCTTGCTCTGCCAGGCGGGTCTCGCTTAAAGCACAAATATCGATGTTGTAACGCCCAAGTTCCTGTGCTACAAGAGCAGTTCTACGAACAGGACGGTCAGAGTTGGCGTTGTCCATCAACGTTCGTACATTCCAAGCTCCGATAATCAGAGGCTTCCTTTTCATTATTTTCTTATTTCGACCGCATGATAGGATACCCGTCAGCTGCGGTAGTCTGACCAGGTAGAGTTGAAGCAGGCAATGTTTAGGGCACCTTTTCTAGCCCCTTCCTCATGCTAGGAGGTGAGCAGTGTGGTCCTAAAAGAGGGCTGCTCAGTCGCTCAGGAGGCTGCCGAATCTCACTGCTGCTTCAGCCCAGCAAGAAGCGACCACATGTCCTGAGCCGCCTGTGTGCAGGTTCGCAGCTCGCAGCTTCCAGTGTTTCCTCACCTGCTACTCCACTGCTTGCCCATCGCCACAGGACTTGAAGGTTGTGCAGAGATGAAAGAAAAGAGACGCTTGTGCGTGAAATTGATTTAAGTGAGGAAGATTTGCACAGAGTCAACCTCACTCTCTCGGCTTCCATCAGCTTGATCCAGTGGCAAGACACGTCAAGACGACCGGAGATGACTTCAGCTGCAGTGGATGACCTACAGTACCTATAGCACCTGTACCGATGACCTAAGCATTCCACAAGGCTTTGCTAACCTGCCTTCGTAACCGGATGAGTTGACATATCTGCCGGGTCCGCCCAATCTGCCAGGGTAGTCTTCATGCACTAGAAAAGGGAGATAGGTATTCTCCCTCACCCAGAGACATACATCTCCGAGCTACCCTCTGCCTAGTTTTGCCTGCCAGCCGAGGCAGTGTACCGGGGTGTGGCCATCGCCGTGCACAAGCGATTACTTGGAGCCATAGGTGAGAGTCTGCATGCAGTAGAGGAGACCAGTGCTGTTAATCCACCCGGAAAGGATGCGGATGCGGCTGATTAGCAGTCAAAGGGACTACCCCACCTACTACACACTACACCCCAGCCCACATACATAAATACATGCAAAGACTGTTTGTTGTTGTGGATTCTCCAAAACAATTAAGTTTAGGGCCAATCTGGTACCTTTGCTCATTGTGTGCAGGTACTTGTCTACATAACAGGAACTATCACGTCCAGTGCTGAGGCCTATTCAACCAGTCTGCATGTGGCACACATTATTACATGGGTTGAGTGTTAGCATGATGTTGTAACCTTTTTTCTACATGTTTAGAATGTATGAAAAATACAATTATATTTAGATAAATATTTTAAATGAAAATGCTAATATTTTGTGAAGAACATTGTATTGTGAACGTTGGTTTATGAATTACAGTATGAATAGCTAAAAACACATTTAAGAGCAGATTGTGCTTCCGCACCCCCTCTTTTGCCTTCCCCTGGATCGTACCTTGATTTTTTATCATTAATTCTCCTCCAGTTAATCCTTTTTCGCAAGATCTGGCACCTTCGCTCATCTCATAGATGCAAGTTTACATTTGTCAACAAAGTCAACCAAATGCGGTTCAGATGTCGGATTGCAGCCCAGCAGCTAGCAAATGAGGAAAGAGTGATGTTAGAAATATCAAATCATGTGCAGGTAAAGTTTGGCTTTTTTGTGTTAAATTTGAGCTACATGTACATCAAATGTCTACATCTAAAAGTATTATACACTATTTAGGAGAAACTTTAATGAAAATAAAAAAACTCTTTTTAGTACAGCCAGAAGTGTAGCCCAAATACTCATTTACAAAATTGTTTAAATCTTACCTGTGTACGGAGGCTGAAACTCGGTACTAAAATTCCATGACTAACTATAATGCCAGGCGATAAGGTTTGAAAATGAAAATAAAATTTTTACTAAGTCATTTTATTGAAAGAAAATCCAGATGTAACATTGAAGAAATCTTAGAGTTTCGATGGTTGTGTGTCATTCCATAGTCCATTGGCGTACGCACGTGCTGGTGACAAAACGGCAGCGTATGTTTGGTTTGCGTACAATAATTCCACACAGCAGGTTTTGTGTGTACTCGTCATGCTTGTATTAATTCATTACCATTAATTTTTGGGATTAATTTATTCAAACCTCACTGAGATGCATTGTATTTGGTCAGCAGCTTCACCCAGGTAAATATTAAGCAATTTATGAAAATCTTTTTTTCTGTATCAGCAAATGTTTTTAAAATCCTGGACATCACCGTAGTATATAAAGGTGAAAGTCCAACCTGGGCTAACCAGAAGGTCATTAAACCTACATGAAGTGTGCCAGTCGTGTAAAAACCTAGTCCATGGCATAGTACTCTCTGAACAATGGATTTGGGCCATTCATGATGTTGTATTCCACAGACTGACTCATGAAGTCTCAAAAAGCTTGCGTGAGATGTACTTTACATGTATAGACACACACATTTAATGCATACAGCTCTGTAAATGCATCATCAATTGCATGTATTTGTGCAACTCTATGCTGTGGCCAATTCGCATCAAGTTCCCGTCCCAGTGTTTTGTTCTGAACTAGCAAGCTGCGTCAAGCATTTACCCCATGATACTCCAAGGCACGATAGCTAAACTTGTTACTATGCTCCAGTGCATGTGCACATTTGGAGTACAATACCATGGCTGACACACTTCATGTAAGTTATAGACTTCTGATATATCAAAATCAAAGCGCTTCATAAACTTTATTGAGAGAACAATATAGGCCAGAAATACAACATGTACACAAGTCGCAAATGTTAATCAGAATGATGGGTTTGGTAATACAAAATTCTTAATAAGTTCCTTGAATTATTTGAAGTTGTTGCTGGTAGTTGCTCTCCCCTTTCCAAGTGGTGTGATCACAGGATTTTTATTGTGTTTTTTGCATCCCTCTCTATAGCCAAATTGGCACCAAATTTTAATGAGTACCGGAAATGCTTGTGGCTGCATACAGCTTATCATTCTCCTCCCTATTAATATCATGCCATGCCATTCCTGATGTTTATAAAGAGCTTTTGCTGATCTTATCAAAGATTATTAGTTTATCTACCTATAAAATGAGGTATTTGAAGGTTGACTGCTATTTTGTTGAAAAGTTTGTTTATCATATCGCAACCTTTTCTGAAAGGTCTATTTGCCTCATGCATATCGTAGCCCTCTACCGGTGAAATGCACTTCAGCAGGGAGCTCCAGGCTTTACGCGGTTCCATTTACATCCTCTTTACTGTACAAACATATCTCAACAGTATGGTTGCGGTGTCACTTGAATGATTAACTAAAGTAATTTTACATGCAAACCGGAAATTCTCACTGCTGAATTCCACCCTCTCATTCACTACCTTCCAAATACCGTACCTTTTCCTATGTTTTTTATCCTCTTACTGCACTTATCATTAAGTATGAGGCGTTTTTCTATCTGAAAAAAGGAGATCTCAGTGGCCATTTTGTTAAGAATTTTCAAAGTGAAAACACTTCCCTGGTAACCAACCATTAATACTAGAATGGAGCCAGTAGTGCATGCGAACCGGTTAACGAGTTATACGCTAATTTTCCTACGTCACAGCCATAGTTATGGTTGCCAAACTATGGTGTGCAAAATAAAACGGAAAATTCAATGTTTGTTTTAAATACTGTAATTAATGAAAAACACTGATAAAATCAACATACCGTAATTTCCTGCGTATAAGACGCGGCTTATCTGACTTTCAAAGGTACGAAAACGTCACTGCGTCTTATCTAACGGTGCGCCTTATCTGGTGTCACTTGAGATCAAAGTGATGATTACCGCGCGCTTGTGTAACTTTCGGTGGACCTCAACCTAACAAAGCGGCCGTGTTTTCCAATGAAGGTCGTTAGCGCAAGATTTTCATGCATTCATTCACCGTAAATAATACTCACGAAAGACCTCACTCGTGTGTGACGTACCAAAAGCAGAATTCCCCTGTTTCTAAAAATAGCATGCCCAACATCGCATTACCCATCGCGCATTTTTATCTACAACGCTTTCTAATGACTAAGTCTCTATGCGATGTGTGCAAGGTTGTCAACTTTTGCCGTGTCTGTTTTTCACCTCGATTATTAATCACAGTGTATTACGCACAACACCGCGGGATCACTTGGGCCGCAACCAGACTACTTTCCTAGTACGACGCGCGCGTGGTGGTGGCGGCATGGTCGTGCTATAGCGCTTCTGGCATGCACTGCACTACTGAGCGGTCATGGTGCGCCTTATACGGCGGTGCGCCTTGTACGTTGACACTTTAATCGCATTCCCCCGATTCTGGGGTAATGCGCCTTATACACCGAGCGTCTTATACGCAGGAAATTACGGTACTTTACCAAGATATATTCTTCTTAAATACCTCTCACGTAAAATGCTAACCATGTTTAAAATTTTTGCTCTCGTCCATACAAAAATGCCCTCCACGAACCCCTGTATCATGTGTAATGGCGCCCTCATATGGCCATGGACAGGATGAATACCCCATTTTGGGATTGATATAGACTGGTCCCCTGTCTATATTCTATCTAGCTCAAAGTGTGATGTCAGATCTTCAGGCCAGGATTGATCCTGCTTGAAAGCATTGGGGAAGAGGTTGATCTGATGATCCAAACTATGAGTGCTCAATAGTGTGCAAATTGAACTCTCATTTTGGAGTGAAGGCGCAATAGCAAAACTAGTGGATGACATGTGATGTGTGTTCACCAATTAAATGACAAGGATCTGTGTGTGAGGTATATACTAAAGAGTAACAAATTTATCAAAATAAATCAGTGGACAGAATATTGCATTTAAAAAAGTCAATGCTGAGTGATGTACATGTACATTGACAGATACAAGATTTAGCCAACTAAAGGGGCACACCCTTCTGAAAGTCATGAAGCAAAAACTACCAACAGCTACACCCCCCCCCCCCCCCCCCCCCCCCCCCCCCATTCTCTTATTTGGGACTTGCCACTAATTTAGTAAAATATTGTTTTATTTAGTTATAAACATTTTGAGGGTTGCATGCAGCATTTAAGTCTGTTAAATATGCCTCTGATGATGTGTAACAAAAATTTTAATTAAAAGTAAAACTATTCCCATAATTTCCTCATATTTGCGTTGTTATGATGAGGAGCTCACTGCATTTTAAATTATGTTCCAAACTTTTGTCTTAATTAAAGCTGTGTGAGAAAAGTTAATATTTTCACATAGAAAGACGACCATTGTTGATCAGGTTTTTTTTATAACAAACTGTCCTGTAATTTGGTTTCAGATTTCGTCTGATTCAAGCTTTGAGAGCAATAACAGTAGGCAGTATACATCATGTGCATTGCCCTTTGTTACCCATGAATTCATCGCAAAACAGTGTACAAAAGATCCACTTGTAGAACATTCTGGAGGAGCTGCTAGTTTAGGATCAGGTTCCACAGGTCCGCTGAATAATTATCAATTTATAAATATCATTAACCACAGCACGAGTCAAGAGTATTGTGACTCTTCTACATCAACTATTATTCCCAATAAATTGAAACAATGTCTTATTGTGTTACTGGATTATTGTGAATTGAATGATTGGACAATGCTTGCCTCTGAGTTTGGCTATGACACCTCAATTAAACATTGGAGAGCAAAGCAGAAATGTTCTCCCAACTTCTCTCCAACTATGACCATTCTGGAATGTATTGAGCAAGAGAAAAAAATTGGATCTCTTTCTGAACTTGAACAGCATTTAAGAAACATCCAAAGAATTGATGCTGCTGACGAAGTAAAGAAAACATTCGCAGAAGTACAACAATCGCAGAAGTCACCATCGATCCTTAGCATGCAGGAGTCATCAACAGAAGAACCTATGAATACAAATAACACTCCAAGTCCATCAGATGTCAACCACCCATTGACTGAAAAAAAATATTTTTGTGATACTGTAGGAGAGTCATCTAGAGAGAGTACAAGGGTGGACAACCTTGGTGGATCAGTCATGTCTTGGCAAATTCTTGACCCTAGTAGTGGTTTTAGTAATCAAGAGTCTATAGACCAAACTGAACCAGTTCAGGGGAAAAAAATCATGTCAAACTCAAATCAGGTCAATACAACCAAAGATAGGCAACATATGGGTTCAGAAAGAATACCTGAAAATGTACATTCCACATCTGATGCTTCTACTCCATCAACAAGCAGGTACCATTCCACTATGTGTAGATCCTTGTTTGATGGTAATAGTAACGTAGAGGGTCTTGATATTACAGGTTTGTCATTACATCTTGATGTCTTCTCAAAAATTGCATCTGACTGTCAAGATATTCCCTAAATTCCCCAGTAAGAATACTATGATAACTGAAAGCTAATAATATAAGGTTGACAATTACAGCCACAGGGTCGGACATTTGTCGAGGGTTGTCAAGGGAGGGGCTGCAAACAATTTGTGGAAAAAGGTAGCTCCCAGAAAAGGTTTGCCAGGAAAAAATTGATTGAGTTAACAGAACAACACCCCTCCCCCAAGGGTGAAAATCCTTATATATGTATAATATGTATAATAATCATCAGTGGTGTAAGTCAAATCTTATTGTCTAATCTGAACATATTCATTATCACTGTTTTAATTTAGATTATATTGGTTAGTCATGATTTATTTAGTAACTAAATGTGTTCATTGTTCTCAGCAAAAAAAGCAACAAAAGTATGAATAGATAAATGGTTAAAATTATATTATTCTCGAGATTAAATTCATAAGTATGCTGTTCTCGAAATCTACATTGTATCATTCAGTTTTAGTTAATATTGAGTTTTGCCTCTCTCACATATCCATATCTACCTATTTGTAGACATTAATATAAGGCCAAAATAAGTCTCCGGTTTCTGATCTCCGTGCGCATGGCCTCAGACTAGCGCGTCTGCATTTTTATTTTTATTTTTTTGCTATGAAATAATGTCCAGTTGCAGCCAAAATTGCTGGATCGATTGTAATTCTGTGCTGTGTTTTAAAACGACTTTTTCACATATGAATTGTTTGCTTTCTTAGCCACCATACTGTGTATGGGAAATTAGGTCTAGTTCAAATAACCACATATGCATCATGCATTTCACTGGTTGGCAAAAGATTACCAAAAAAAAGTTTAAAATGCACAAAAAAATCACTGCACTAATTTTGAAGCCGACCTACCAGAAACCAACCTATGACCAGAAACCGAGACTCTTTTTTGGGGGCCTAAGTGTGATTTTAGTGGTATACACTTTTACAAATGCTAGGGATCTTGAACGAAAAATTACATATGAAGTCTCTGTATACGTATACTATGTAGTCTCTTATACTGTACGGTGTAGCATTGGCGGATCCAGGGGGAGGGGCATGTAGATTTACCATACTGTTGTTGTTCTCCCCCCCTTTTTTCACCATGTACCTCCCCTTTCAAGATCCTAGATCCGTCTCTGCTATGTAGTCTCTATTACTATACCTCATACATATTCATGATCGAGAGCCGAATTCTCACTGGTCCATTTACCATCACGTGCCAGATGCTATTTTGGCTGTTTACCAAGTGCCCGCGAGTATTCACGCGCATGGTAAATACGCATGCGTACTACGCATGTGCTTTTACGAAGCAATCTGGGGGGGGTGGGGGGGGACAGTCGCACGGGTGTAGTACGCACGTGCCGCACGAACATCGACCCTTGCATGCTACACCTGAAAAGATGGTGGCACACGTAAATGTCAATTCGCGTTTTCCCGAGCTCAATGATGCCGAACTAGAGAATATGTATGAGGTATAGTAAAACAAATATAGCATGGTTTATTTCGGGTGGACAGTCAATATTAGCTCCCCTCGGTATTGGAAGTTGACAAACTAGTTCCCTTGGCTTCGCCTCGGGAACTAGTTTGTCAACTTCCAATACCTCGGGGAGCTAATATCGACTGTCCACCCTCAAACCATGTTATATTTGTATAATACTATTATGATAATTACTATTATAACAAGTTTATCAATTGTTTGTCCTACATTTCTAATTCACAGTTCTGACTCTTTTAACAGAAAAAATGTAGGCCTACATAGAAAAAATATTGAAAGTCTGAAAAGTGAGATTCAACTTTAAAATAAGGTTGGAACATACACAACTAGCCTATATGGGAAACTATAACTTTAAGGCAACTTTTTTTGTACAAAGCCAAGGTGTGTGGAGGATTTGACATGTTCACAAGAATTGATAAGTTAGTCACTGCAATTTTTCCGAAATTTACTTCCTTAAAAAATGTTTTGATATAAAGGTGAATGTGATGCAGAACATGTCATAAACCTTCAATGTTTTGAATGGAGTTTTACTCTTCTGATATTAGGCACTTGTGGCAGTTATTCACAGGTTGCTTTCTAGATATATTTCATTTTGGTCTTAACCCTCCTATGGTTTGACCTTTCAAAACCTTTCAAAATCTGCTTACGGGCCAAAATGGCTATCAATTATTATGAACCCTTTAAAACCCTCCAGAATTTGTTGCTACTGAACAACCACACCTTTCAATACCCTTTGAAAGGTATTGAAACATTTCAACACCAGTTTGTTCAGAGAGTTGTTACACCTTTCGAAACCTTTCATAGGTCCCTTTTGTCAGACAGTTTTCTCACCTTTCAAAACCCTTCAGTACAGCAAACTTGAAAGGTTTTGAAAGGTCTGACAATTCTATGGCAACTGCACTGTATATAGGAGGGTTAAAGTGTACATACCCTTTTCCAACAATGTCTTTGGTAAAATGTTATTATACATGTAAACATTTATACAAACTTCTAACATGTGAAAGTTTAATTAGTCTCTAAATTGTCACTAACTTATCCTTACATGTGTTGACGATTAACATGTATTTGTAATTTTAGTTATTAGGGGAAATACAATTAGTAGAGGGTCATCAATTTCAACAATGACCACCCAGCAGATGTCAAACATTATATGACCTCTTTTAAGATTAAAAGGAATGTTTCTTCACCTTTATGTTTTTAAATATTTAGTTAAAAACAACCTGGTTATTATTATTTTTTTTTTAAATAGAAAAACTAACAAAAACAACATCAGTGCAACGCAAATTAATAAACATTGTGTATTTTCCTCCAGAGTAAATAAGTTAATGACCTCCGTCATTTAAAAGGAAAGTACAACATTGCTAATGTTTTCAAAACTGCTTCTACAAGTATGTTTACTTTCTTTAAATTTAGATATACATGTACAAATTAAACAACCAACATGTGAAAGTTTTAACCCAATTTGGAGTAGACTTGAGCTGAATCATGAGAAGATTCGAGCAAAAAGTTGCTGTCTGGCAACTTTTAAAAATAATTGTGCATATTTGTTTGTGTTTTCTTTTAAATGAGAGCACTTTAAACAGAATACTTTTTGTATGATGATTAGTACTTTAACCTGATTCACTTTACATCAAGTTTGCTTTCCAACATTAAATCAGCAATTTTATAATGTTTATTTACCAGAACTGTACTTGGATTACTTCTTTTACTTCATTTAGGCTATTGCTGCTGTAAATAAATTGCAAAAAGACTACATTAATGACTACAGTAATTGTATCATGGGATTTAATAAATAATTGGGAATAATGTTGCCCTGTAAATGGTGTCTGAAGTTTGCTTGTTTATTAATTTACTCATCAAATTGATCAACCACAAAGTAAAGAAATTAAATAAATAGAGAATTAGCAAACTCTTGTGTTTATGTATGTATGTATGTATGTATTTCGTCCATTTTTGCCTTCGGTTTGAAACGTAAGGCTAGATATGTTAGATATTGATGAAAGTAAGACCCGATGGGGTACACAGTTTTCACTTTTGTAAAAGCATGCCTTTTGCATGGGGTTCAGAATTGTCTGAATAAGATGTTGGCAGATGAGATTGAACATTGGTTCCGCCCGTTTTTTTGTTTAAAAAAAAATAATAATAATAATTTTTAAGAGTTGGGGACAAAAGATCAACGACCAATCTGATCGTAGCAGCCCAACTTTGTGTCACTTTTTTCTGAAATTGGGAGTTATAGATAAGTGTTATCTGTCTCGATGCAGTCCTATCTTGTGTTTGAGCTATTTTAGGGATTGATCCATGTTTCAAGAGGAGGTGGGGTGGCGGCACGCACCACACCCAGCACACTGGTACTGGGCCAGTGCCTCCACCCTTTTAACAATCTGGCCCTGCTCATAGGCAATGCATGTTTTGATTATAAGACAGAGATGTTGTTTTTATTTGGTATTGTGCGGTGTTCTTTTAATAATCTGTCCCACCAATAAAGTAAGCAGATTAAAAGAGGGGTCTGCACCCGAAAATGATTCACATTCCGCATGTTTTTATTTAAGACACATTTTGAAACAACATTTGAATGTTGAAATAAGTTTACTCATTTTTGGTGATGTGCCACCTTTTTTTAAATTGTGGCTCCGCCCATAAAATAGGCAGAATACAAGAGAAATATACATCTGAAAATGTTTTACCTTCAACCCGTTTCCATTTTATCAAAAAAACACCTTTTAATTCAGAATACAGGTGTCTCGTTACTGGTATCCCCCCCCCCCCCCCACTTATAAAAGTGTGGCCTCACCCATCACACATTATGCAAAATACAAGATGCATCCACATCTCAAAATGTAGTACCTTCTTCCTGTTCCCATTTTTAGGTCTCATTCCCCCACTTTAAAACAATCTAGCCCCGCCCCTGAAATTATGAAACCCAAGATGGGTCCAACTTGGAAAATGATATTTGGCCCATACTGAACCCCCATGCCAAATGTCATGCTTTTACCACAAAATAGCAGCTGGACTAAAATAACTGAAGCTAAAAATCCTGCAAACTCTAGTTTATACCAACACTTTTCATCTGTTTGCTTGGTTGAATAAATAGCATTACCCACGCGTTTAGTAAATAATTATGTAATCTTTCAAAGCCTTTGATACTATAAATAATTATATTCTTCTTTCTAAGCTAAAATATTATGGATCAGGTCATGCGTAGCGATCCCAAGGAATGGGGAGACATGTCTCTTCCCCCGCCCCCCCCTCCCCAATATTTATGGTAATTGTTTTTTCCCTCTCCCCAATAATTGTTGTCCCCCTAAAAGCTATTTCTTTCATTATTCAACACTGGTAGCGCCACAAATTTATTTTTGCGGTTTAAAAAATAGCAATTAAAAATTAAAATTAAAACAAAATAAAACAAAACTTCACAAAATAGATAAATAAAATAATACAAAACATCTGCGATTTACAGAGGGTGCGGGGAGGTGTTGGGGTGGTGAGTGGGGTTTTCGGGGCAGGGTAAGTCATAGCTGCGGCTCTCTACCGTCCCGCACCCCCGCCTCCGCCCTCCCAATCAACAAGAAATTGCAGCCACTGCATTAGGGGTATCCGAGGCCACTGCAATAAGAAATTTGCTGATTATCTCTTCAATATTTATATCAGTATACTTCAAAGATTTTGATTTCTTTTCGCGTAATATACCGTAAATTCTGGGGTGCCCCAGGGCTGAATTCTTGGCCCACTTCTGTATCTGCTCTACATCAATAACCTATTACTTCACCCTCTTATCCTTCATTTTATTTGTTACAGAATTTTTGATCTAGTGCTAACCTGTTTCTTGTTTTTATTTTGATCGATACACTCAACACTGAACTTATCAATGTCTCTTTATGGATTAATAATTTAATTAAATTTTCTTAAGCAAGTCCCAGCATCAACAAGATGCAGATTTGCTTCCGATTACAATTAGATAATATTTTGTCACCATCGATCATAATTTATTATAAAGTCTCTTGGTCTGATCATATAATTACTCTTTTATTACTTAGTCCTATAGGCCAAAAAAGTCTTCGGTTTCTTGTCTCCGTGCGCGTCGCCTCATCAGACCCGCGCGTCGGCATTTTTATTTTAATTTTATTTTTTGCTATGAAACGATGTCCAGTTGCAGCCAAAATTGCTGGATCGATTGGAATTCTGCCGTGCCGTGCTTTAAACGACCTCTTCACATAGGGGTATGAATGTTTGCCCGATTTGTGAGGCCTCTCTTAGCCACCATTCGTCACCACACCGATTTTGAAGCCAACCGATGACCAGAAACCGGAGACTTTTTTAGCCTAAGCATTGTTGCTTTATCATTGGTTCTTCTTTATAGCATCATTTTATACTTCCTTTTGCATTTGTTTGGCGAATGCCATAAGCAGAAAGCTGCATTCTTTATCTTTATCCCTAAAAAATGTCGTCTATATCTGCACTTTATCAAATCTGAGAGAACATTCTGCACCCTCTTGCTGAAATAATCTTCACACCGGAATCCCCATGTACAAATATACTAATAACCTTCTCATCGTTATTTACTTCTGGAAGACACCAACAGCTACTCCGCAAGATTCCCTACCAACCTATTAATTTTTCCCTTCATTAATCGCACATCTTATTCTATTAACAGTTTCCGTTTCTCAAGTTGTCTTCAACAGGGTAGTTTTCCTCCCCTATATGCAGCTTAGTTCTCCACAATAACCAGTGTTGTTGACTCGAGTCGGTGACTCGGACTCGAGTCCGACTCGAGTCGCCAATTTTTGTGACTTGCGACTTGACTTGACTTGGACAAAAATGACTTGTGACTTGACTTGACTTGAGTAAATTTGACTTGACGACATTGCAAGTCATCATGTATTTTATGTTGTTTTAAATTTATTTTTTTGGTGGTCAATCCGGCCACGGCAGCCGAATATTTTTGTGATGGCAAAAAAGTAATTGCCGTCAAGAATCTGTACATGAGTATGTATTGCATGTATCGTACATGTACATGCTATATTTATTAGTATTACACTGTGTGTGGCGACATGTCTAGTCTTCCACACAATCCGTCGTAGTGGAAGCTGTGGAAGCTGTGGGCTATTACTTTTAAAAGCTGTGCATTAATATTCAAAGAAATTTATACAGACAGCTGGAAACGAGGTTATAGTGACATTGTTAATTGTTTTAAGAATTTGAAAAGTGTTGAACAAATTATCGCAAATTTACCGTAAACGAAACCGAATAACTATTTTGACTCATATTTTATTGATTTGTTAGTTTTTTTAATGGGTTACTCCATAAACAGAGAATTTTAAAACATTTCACGCACATAATGTTCAAATTCTCCTTACATAACCGATACAATTCATTGGGCAAGTTGTTTATCTCATCAGCGCGCGTGCTCTACGCTATGGTAATACACGTACACACACACACAAGCTTGTTGCTACTTCTCTGTTCTTCACGTGTAACGTTAAGTTACGAAAGTTCGCTAAAAAAGAGAAGCGCTGTCTGCAGAACATGTGAAGCAAAGGTGGTTGATGGACCTGCGACGACATCAAATTTCGTTCGCCATCTGAAAACGCATCCTAAAAAGTAAGTTTGTACACTTGATTTTTTTCTCACGAAATAAATGTAGCACATGTACACTCGTACAGTCGTTTGAAGAAACTCTTTTCCGTTACAACTTATGCGATACGTACGAAGGGAGTCCAATGTATTGGCCCTAGAATGGCGCTATGGGGAATGCTGGATGGTTGTTTTTCACCTTTCACTGGAGATTTTATATGTCCTAAAATAGTACAAAAATAGCACATTTTCAAACCATCTCTGGGCACCTAATGGTAATGTACTATAAAGATGACTGCTGGGATAACTTTTGATCTTTGAGAACATGTAAATTTTAAAAAACATTTACACAACTTTTCCCAAGTCAGAACTTTTATACAACTGCAAGTTGAATGACATAAAATTTATATTAGTTTGTAAATAATAATAATTTTTATTTTGTTTTGTTTGTTCCAGCATCCAGTTCACCAGTTGAGCGTGTCTTTAGTCATGGCGGAATCATCATGCGCCCACACCGTGCTCGACTCAGTGACAAAATGTTGTCAAACTTGATATTTCTTAAGTGCAACGGTTTGTCAAGCTAAACATAATGTGTAGAAGTCAGGTACATGTACATGTTACGTATATGTAGAATCAAATTAGGTACACAAACAGTGCTGTTAGTGTTACTCACATTTAAGTTTAATGATTACTCCTACATTACATATTTGAGTGGGAGCTCTGTTTTGTTGTCATTAGAATACTGCTAAACATATGTACGTAACTTTCCGTACGTGTGTAGATATATGCTTGTATTCCAGGTTTGGCATTTAATTAATTTAACTTCCTTTTTCTGAAAATAGTGAATTTTTTTCATCCTGAATATAAGTAGGTTTTGAACCCATTAATAAATACGGTGTGCAAAAAGGAAGGTAACGGTGCAAATTGTTTATATGCTGTAATTACCAGATCATCACATTGACAAATCATTTAAAATTGTATAGAAATTAAGCATAGGTAATTAGCTGTCCTGTCTGAAGTACATTACATCTGCTTTGACAATAAATAAATAAGGACTTGTTGCATCGAATTTCATCAAAATTTACAATCTTCAATTATTAAACATTTTTAATATAATTCTCTGATAAACATTTGCAGTATCACCATTTAAAAAAAAAAAAATATCTCACAGTATGTACATGTAGTATTGTAATGCAATTAAAACATTTTATTTGCATTAGTATTTTCGACTGAATAAATCAACAAAATAATGTGTTGTTAAAAATGTAATTAACAATCTCCTACATTAATTAACAATATTGCCTACATGTACAATGTATGTAGTTCATTACCGTAATGCCAAATTGAACATGAACTCGCTTCACTTTTTCACCCTATTATGGTGGGAGATATGGAGGGCAGCGAGTAATACATTTTCTTTATTATCTTATGTCCTTTTGGTTTTGATTTAATAAGATAAGATGTGATTTCCAGGATGAATAAAACAACAAAGTGACTGAGCTTTGATTGATTAATTGAATATCACTTGGCTGTTAACAGATTGTGGATATGTACTTCAAGTTTGTCAAAATATTTATTAAAAGTTGACTTTCATTGGGGACGATAAATGACTTGTGACTTGACTTGACTTGAAAAAAAATGACTTGTGACTTGACTTGACTTGAGAAAATTTGACTCGAGACTTGACTTGACTTGAGAAAATTTGACTCGAGACTTGACTTGACTTGAGAAAATTTGACTTGTGACTTGACTTGACTTGAAAAAAAATGACTTGGTTACAACACTGACAATAACTCCTTGCGTCTCATTGTTATATGTTGTTTTTGTCCATTTTCGAATATTTTCGGTCGGTTTGTCTTGTGTGTTAGGCCTGTGTCTGTTCGAATTCTTTGTCGCCTATTTGTTGTCTGTCAGCTGTAGTTTTCTACAAACATTCATTATTTGAACAGCCCCGTACTTTTTTTCTCTCTAATTCATATCAATAATATGTCTTTTTGGTTTACTCTTTGTTTTCCTAATAAAAATAAATTATTATATAATTATTTTCTCATGAAAGTGTGTGGAAATAAAATGACATAATCCAACTTTCTATAAGTTGTATGCCGCCCTCTTTTGTCAACTAGAAGTATTGCTCAGTTTTGATGGGTAATCCCCGGCCGGCTGGCGGTGCATTTTCACACACAATGATAAACGCACACACACACACGCACGCAAGGTGCACCTGCGGAATTGAATACAACTTGTAGGCCTATATACTCGTTTTCATACTAGTACTCATAGCGTGTACAGATATGGATATGCAGTAATTTATTTCAGCAGGAACTCGTGTGTTGAATGTACTGTAACCGTACGTTCGACCGCGGGGATGCAAACTTTGGTGTACCCCGATGCCACGTAACAAACCCGGCGAGCGCGCCCGTAGCCCCAACGGTCTGAAGCGCAAATTGAAGCCGGAACAACAAGAATCTCCCCACCGTCGGAACCTACGTTTCGCCAGCTACCCACTCCTCTTCATTTTTGGTCTGTTACGATTCATTGTCTTCCAAGTTTGGATACTTCTCTCGCATGCTTTTTGGCGAGTGACCGACATCAAGCATAAGTACGCGGTGGATCGATCAGCGTACGCTACTGTGGAGACTACCGTGAATGGAACACATTTGACAGGGGTGACAATCGCTTCCAGAACGGACAGCAAAGCGGATCAATCTGGCTCGTCAGGAATGATGGATGAGAACAGGACAGAAGATACAAATTTGTTAGTAAAACAGAAACAGCACCAGAAGAGGGCCTTTGAATACCTGTCCAAGGCATTGAAAATTGACGAAGAGGATGGAGGTAAAATAGTTTTCATGGACATGGTTTCTTTCCAGACAAAGTGCTTATTTATTATGATTAATTCACAGTGGGTAGAATGTCGTATCCAACCGCCACTTTTTCTCATTCAATATAACCAATAATGTAATCTTACCTACCTAGTAAGGTGGAGAACATATGGATGATGATGGACATATACTTCAATTTATTTCATGATAATTTATTTCAAGAAAAATCAGGCATTTTTGGTATACGATGACTTCCTCAGTGATGTGTCAGTCTGATCTTGTCAACTCCCCAATTTAGTGACCAACACGGTCATTGTACATGTGCAATGGCAACTATAATAGGATCCTTCTATTTTCTGAAGGGGAGGATTTTTTTACAAGGGAAATAAAGTCGGAAAACCATCATAAAAGTGGATTTTAAAGATAGTTATCGCCTTCTGTACCCCCAAAACTCGATAGAATCATTTTTTAACTGGTTAGTGGTTGCAAAAAAATTATAAAAAACCCTTAAAAAGTGGCGGTCGGATACGACATTCTTTCTGTTATTTTCTTTTTTTAATAAATTTTATAATCTGTTGAATAGTACTGAAGAGAAACTAGACGGTCATAAGACATCTCGACTCTTGTGACAACTCAACACGGACAACTCGACCCTCGTGACAACTCGACCCTCGTGACAACTCGACCCTAGTGACAACTCGACCCTTGTGACAAATCGACCAACAAAAACTTGACCCACGATTCAACTTGACCCTCGTGACAACTCGACCGGACCCTTGTGACAACTCGTCCTATGGGACAAGTCGACTCTCGTGACAACTCGACCCTTTGTGACAACTCGACTCTTTGTGACAACTCGATCCTTGTGACAACTCGATCCTTGTGACAACTCAATCCTTGTGACAACTCGATCCTTGTGACAACTCGACCCCCTTTATCGGTAAAACATGTTCTGTAATAATTTTTTTAATAGTTTTAAATTTATAATTTTATATCTCGCATTCGTCCACAGGGAAGAGGAAGAAAAGCTGGCATCGGCAATGGGCATGAACACATGTTAAAAATGTGTAGGGCCTAATTATGCTTTTGCCTATTGTCGTTGATTTTATAGGCCTTTTTATGTTTTATTATTTGAATGGCATTCAATCAAATATAATATTAATTTTTTTTATACATATGGACCCTACTTTTTATTTAACATTATATTTTTCCTGGGTAATAGGTTCATGTATATTTACTAGTATTTACTACATTCTAAAAAGGATTTCCCAAGAGTTAATTATATCCCGAATCTTTTCCCATTGTATATTTTATATTGTATAGATGTTGTCTGCAAATGTCATGTCATGCTGACGACTAAGTTACATGCACAACGTTAAAGTTTGACAAGAGCGTGTCCGTAAAGCAATGCACCGTCGCATGAATTAACGTTAAACTTCAAGTCATAAAAACTAATTTCACCAGCACAGGTATTATGGGGGAAATGATTGAATTTGTGCTAGAATTTGAGCCATACTGAGTGCTAAAATAAGCCTAGTGATCAATCTTTTTTTGAGGGAAAACGATGATCCACTTCTAAGCAATGATAAATTTGGTTGAGTTGTCACAAGAGGTTGAGTTGTCTCGTGGGTCGAGTTGTCTGTGTCAAGTTGTCAAAAGGGTCAAGATGTCTTAACCCCAACTAGACACAGGGGTACCCCTCCTCCCCCTCCCCCCCTCCCCCCCTCCTCCCCCTCCCCCCCCCACCACCACCACCGGACAATTATTATAATTTATATGATTATTTTTAAAAATAATTAAACAAAAATAAAATTGGGAAAGAATGTAGAATAAAACTGCCACTTATCTATCCAAATTAAGACATATCACAGATTTTCCTTTAAAAGATGATAGAGGACACACTTAACAAGAGGAAAGTGTAATTAAGTGAGCATTAGAAACGATATTTGGGGAGATTTTCAGCAATTATTGTATGTGCAACCAGTGAAATGTTGGCCATTCTGTCATCTGCTAAAAACACATGCATAGAACATTGTGCACAAGTGGCGGTTGGGTAATTTGGTTCAACATTCTTTCCAAAATTTGAAACTAAAAGTTTGTTCCACAGCAAAAATAGTTGATCGCTTTTTCTCTTAAAGAGGGGGGGCGGGGTGGGAGATAATTGTTCTGTGACCCTGATCCAAATAAGTTGCAAAATAAGTTTGAAAAATAAATTGTCTACATTTTAATGTAGTCATTAATAAAACCAAACCTTACAGAAACATATGGATTCACACTGAATGCTTCTTTTAAATAAAATGTATTTATTCACCACAGAGTGAGGCCCTTGTATTTCCAAGTGCTTCTTGGGTGGCCCTTGCATGCACAATAACACATGTTTGACAATATGTCCCTTAGTGCTCCTTGCCTCAGATATAAAGAAAAATGTTTAAAAAATGTATTGGAGTGTCATGGTCTGTTGCATCAGACTCAAGTTCTGGTGTTGTCAGAATGTGGGTTCAAATCCTGGGCTGGCTGGTCATGGTGCTTGTGTCCTTAAGCAAGACACTTAACCATAATTGCTTTGTCCTTAGGATGGGACATTAAGTTAAGCCTAGGTCAGGTGTACTTGATTATTAAAGTAATGCATGTACATGTATAAGAACCCAGAACACTTATTGTGGAAAAGTAGGGGTTTACCCCAGTGTTTCTGGTTCACATAGCAAGCACCCTTATTTACAGGTTTCCTCAGGCTTCCGAGCTACAATGCTTTTAAAGTATGCTTTTGAGAGATCCTTGGATTCATTACCAGAAATGTGTAATAATTTGTAAGTGTTTGTGAATTTTTTATTTAATATTGTTTTTTATTGCGCCTCAATAATGACCAAGGAGTCTTGGTAATGACCAAGAATCATGGTCCTGTATTTCAAAAGTATCACATTTTTCCATGGAGCATTCATATTTCATAAATTACATGGATACAATACAAGATCAGATCTTTTATAGACTATTATTGCAAATGTACATGTATGTGTGTTGACTCTCAGTCTAGCTAGTGATACTGTGTACATAAAATTATTGAACAAATTTGTATTACAAAAATAGAAGAATTTTTAGCATCACAAACTGTTGTTTTAAGTGGTTGTATCATTGATAGACAATATCTGGGGAGGTAAAGTCAGTTTTGCAGTATTTTGATCATAAGCTAGACCAGCATGCATTATGCAAATATGAAGAGGTCCAAGCGCATGATAAATGGAGTAATTTACAAGTTTTACTATTAGTAATACTGCTCATGCTCTACCTGCTTATTCCATCAACATATTTTGAGTCGATTGCAAAAATCTTGACTTTCACAGACCAGTTTGCACCTGAAATGTTGCAAAGTAAATTGTGAGGTCAAAAGTGGCACACTTTTATTTGCAACATATGTTGGAATTTTGCATTTGAAAGCTCAAACACAAATTCCCATTTTTATGAACAAATTCTCATTTACTTTTGATTACAAATATTTTGGATTGTTTAATTGCTAGTGATTTTCATTAAATCCATTGTCTGACAGTTCTAGCTCATTTGTATTGTACAAAAAAAAGAAGTAATTATCAAGCTCCATTGTTGTGACTGTAAAAATGTGTAATGTATCAACAGTCACTGGTTGAGCCATCATTTCTCCAGTTCAGCCAGTGCATCATGGTTGACATGCAACACCATACAAAACACTTAAGCAACTCCTCAAAGGGTTAACTGGCCTTCATAATACAGCCTCAGGGTGACAGGGTCCCAGACGAATACTAACATGTTCAGCACACTCCAAGAGAAACCTTATCACTTGAAAATGCTGCTGATCCTGGCAGACTACAGTGTAGTCCTTCCTCAGATCTCGAGAGGCTGGATAGAATCTTATGAATAAAATAATGCATTACATTCATGTATATGTAGGCAAAGTGGCTTTGGGTCACACAGTACTGTAAACAGTGTACCTAGGTTTCCCAGGCATTTTCATAGTTTATGTTTGGCTTGTTTGTTAAATATAGTGCTGTATAGCCTACAGACAGGCACTTGTACTAAAACATTGTTTTCTATTTAGTACTCAGAAGCAAGTTCATAATTTTTCTATGTGGAATGGAGAAATGGAACACTATATTAGAATGTAAGTCCATATATTTTAGAGACCTGTGATTTCTTCTTCCAAGAAGAGAAAAACTTGTTGTCAATTTGCAAACTAATGTACTATATCAATAATTCCTCATTTAATACTTGAAATGTGAAGCCTCATTTGTTCCAATTAAAAATGTTATTTTAATTAAATCTGATAAATAAACCCTTGTTTTAAGGCGTGCAAATTGGCATAATCATCTTACAATGTAAATAAAAAAGAACGGCTTTGTTAAAACAGTACAAAATTTCCAAAATCTACAATCCTCATTCAGTGATCCTCCCCCAAAAAATCATCTAATGTACATGTATTGTGTACAGTTCTTGATTATCTATCAATTCTTGGTTGATCTACATGTACATGTATCGGTTCTTGATTATCTATCAATTATTGCTAAAAGCTAATATAATGTACAAATAATGAATGTTTATGAGTGCAATGGTGAGAATATTTTCATGAATTGAAAGATGGAATGTTCGCCGAGTTGAATGGAACATTCCATCTTTCAACTTATTTTACATGTGTACATGTACATTTGTATATAGATCTATAGCCAATAAGATATTTTTGAGTTAATGTGCATGTAATGAAAAACCATGTGCTTACATGTAATACTGATGGAGGATCTAGATGATTCTCTGGGGTGTTTAAAATGGTCAATAATGCTTGGAGGTTAATGTGTCATGTGCATGAAATCCCTACAGACAACTTCATTTTAGGATTCTACTCGGACTCATTAGAACTATAATCCACGTATCAAACCTGTTCTTTTATTTTAGTGACAATTAAATGCCATAGTCAAAATGTTGTTCAAGCAAACAATACCAGACATACATGTACCAATATTTGTGTTGGGCAAACTGGCAAAAAAAACACCAAAACAGGCACCAAAAGCTCCCAGGCACACCATACCCAGACCAACACACTGCATATCTCTTGAGCTCCCTGCCCATACCACTTTTTTTACTAGGCATATATTTACTAGGCAGTGAGAGCCTTGGTAGACATTTTTAGACACATTCAATCATAATGTGATCAATTTATTTTCAAGATCATTTTACATGGTCATCTACTCTACTGTATGCACACTTGTTTGAGTAATTTATCAGTGGTGGCCACATCACTCATCAGCTCGACTGTGAGTCAAACATTAAGAAATTAGAATGGATTGTCCATAAGTGTCACATTGAGTCACTGATATATGATTGACAGATGCACCTGGCTGCTGGCTGTATGATGTTTATTATTTTATGAAGGGAGTAATTACAGAATGGATAAATGGTAAGGAATGACTTGTCCAAATACATTATCCACTTAAAACCTGAGTTGTACAATGTACATGTTCTTGTTCACCTATTCAATTATACAAGGTCCATGCTATACAGGAGGTCAACCATTTAATATTTTGCTTATTTATATATTTATATGTGTGTGTGTGTGTGTGTGTGTATATATACATTGTGTATATATATATATATATATATATATATATATATATATATATATATATATAACTCTCTTTTCACCTATAGGGCGACCGCTCCATAGAAACGTGCACAAAATTCCCTCTTACCTTCCCTTTTTTTATATATCCTCCAACCGTCCAAAACTCTGGAAATAAGATGTTTACACTAATTAGAGGCTAAGGAAGCGATGATTTTTAGACTTTATGACAAAATTATGACTTTAAAGGGTAGCTGAGCGTTAAGGCGACCGGCAACGGTCGCCTTAACGCAGAGAAATAGCAATTTCTATAGAAGTCGGTCGCCCTATGTCCGAACAAGTAAACATATATATATAGATATAGATATAGATATATAGATATATAGATATATAGATATATAGATATATAGATATATAGATATATATAGATATATAGATATATAGATATATAGATATATAGATATATAGATATATATAGATATATAGATAATATATATATATATATATATATATATATATAGATATATATATATATAGATATATATATAATAATAATAATAATGTGTGGACTTATATAGCGCACGTATCCACCAACTAAGTGGTGCTCAAGGCGCATTATATTATTACCCCTGCTCATAAGGCTCATAAATCATTCCTGAAACCATCTCAGCTCCCTGGGGAGTATACAGCTCAATTGCTGCCATTACAGCGCATATAGGGCTAATCAACCAACTCTGCCCTCACAGGTACCCATTTAACCCCTGGGTGGAGAGAAGCAATTATGGTTAAGTGTCTTGCTCAAGGACACAAGTGTCACGGCCGGGATTCGAACCCACATTCTGCTGCTAACACCAGAACTTGAGTCCGGTAAGCTAGACCGCTCGGCCACGACACTCCACTATATATAGATAATTGGCATAAGTGGACCGCCCACCAACATAGGGGCTGGTTAGCTCAGTTGGTAGAGCGCTCGTACGGTATTCGAGAGGTCGCGGGTTCGAGTCCGGCATCAGCCAATTTTTCTTTGCTCGCTACCCGTTTATAATATTTCAGGTCAGTTTCTCCATATAAAATCTACTTTGTGTACAACCACATAAAAGGCTTGTGTCCCGTTAATTGTGTGATCCCTGGCTACTCGGCAGATATGGTTTGGCCTCTGACCTGGCCCCACAGAGCAATAGATAATTGGCATAAGTGGACCGCCCACCAACATAGGGACTGGTTAGCTCAGTTGGTAGAGTGCTCGTACGGTATTCGAGAGGTCGCGGGTTCGAGTCCGGCATCAGCCAATTTTTCTTTGCTCGCTACCCATTTATATATATATATAAACAGTTCGCGAGCAAAGAAAAATTGGCTGATGCTGGACTCAAACCCGTGACCTCTCGATTACCGTACGAGTGCTCTACCAACTGAGCTAACCAGCCCCTATGTTGGTGGGCGGTCCACTTATGCCAATTATCTATTGCTCTATGGGGCCAGGTCAGAGGCCAAACCATATCTGCCGAGTAGCCAGGGATCAAGCCCCGGTCAGATGCAAACAACCCGGGTAACGGCAGTAGCGGGGATCATACAATTAATGGGACACAAGCCTTTTATGTGGTTGTACACAAAGTAGATTTATATGGAGAAACTGACCTGAAATATTATAAACAGTTCGTGAGCAAAGAAAAATTGGCTGATGCCGGACTCGAACCCGCTCTCGGACACCGTATTTAGCGCTTAATATATATATAAATGTATATATATATATATATATATACATTTTATTGGCTGATGCCGGACTCGAACCCGTGACCTCTCGAATACATACATGTATAAAAATTAAATCTGGAGGGTGGCATTAGCTTTCGTTCCAAACCGGACCTTCGTCAGAGGCATAAACAAGGAACAAACAAAAACACATCTATTTATAGGGAAAAGGGAAAGCAAAGGATCATGGGGAGGGATAAAAAAAAGCGGGAAAATAGTAGCCAATTAAAAATAGGCACCAATCTGGCAAAGCCAATAGGAGTGTGGGAAGTAAACAAAGGAGGAATTAGTGAGCCACACAATAGGACGGTTTGTATGGTAGATGCAGTAGCTTGTGGTGAAGCTAGGAAAAGAATAGAAGGTCACACAAAGGGATAAGACAACAATGGGGGTCAACAACATACAAATGAGGTGTTGGCATGTGGTTGTAATTATCCAGATTAAAATTGTCCTAAAATAGAAAATTGGCAATAGAGAACAGGTGGGAAAGGAATGACATACAAGATAAGGTAACAAATCGTAGAAAATACATATATATCAACGTAGTGGGTGAAATCTAGTACTATAAATGATATAATTAATAATAACTGGGTTATTTGTTGATGTTAAGACCCTTGGGTTGAAGTGTGTGGAGTTGATGTATCCAATGTGATTCCCTAGGTTTGCGATATGTGTCATCGCCAGTGCAGGCCTCAATCACAATGAGTTCAACATCCTTAATACTACGATTAGGGCTGTTGAAGTGGATTGCTACAGGGTAGGGCTTTTTGGTTTTCACAGAGGATACATGGTTGGCAAAGCAGAGACACAATTTGGTCTTTGTCTCTCCTACATATTGTATACCACATCTTTTACATTAGCCCCTTTCACACTAGACGTATTTCCCGGGAAATTCCTGGCAAATTCTGGTCGGTCTTTTCACACTGCAAAAGCTACTCCCAGGAAATTCCCGGGAAGTAGCTTATTCCCGGGAAATAATTACCCCTGCTCAGGAGTAGGGGTAAGCAAGTTTTTCCCGTGGAAAAAGTGTTTTTCCTGGTAAATAGCAACTAGTGTGAAACAAAAGCGGGTTTAAATTACCCCACTTTCGCATTGCGGATGTTGGGACGTCAACATGTCTTGAAAGGTCAGCGAGGTCACAAATAGCGTTCCAAATAGTTCGCGTGCTAATATCCAGTGTTGTCTTTCAGTACTTTTGAAACTTTCCTTCTTAAAATATAAATGTCTACATCTGTAAATAACATGATATATTTAGTTTTATAGAATGTGACCAAATAAATGGTTTTAGAATTGAATAAAAGAATTGTCGCGGACAAGGCCGTGTTAAGCATCCATATCATTTACGTGTATTTATAATGTCCGCATGGTTAGGTACCAGTCTTCCTTTTTTCAAGCATATACCTGCAGGTCAAGCGGCGTGCGTGTGGCATTATGTGTCTTCGCTAACATTCAATTAACTCACAATTATTGGTATAATAATAGCATGCGAAAATGATGTGATGACACGTTTGAAGGAGCCATTTTGGTCATGACGCGATGCATGGGAAACAGTCACAACAACCTGGCCGTCACCATGCCGGCGGGTGCTTGAGCGTGTGGCATTCTGGGATTGGACTTCCGCCCACAACATTTTCAACTTCCGTGTGGGCTGATTCAGATAGCGCATTTCCCGGGATTTGATCGCGAGTGTGAAACGACCGTGCATATTCCCGGGAAATAATGTTCCCGGGAGCGACCAGATAGGTACAGTGTGAACGGTCGCTGGGATGTTGGTGGGGTTAAAAACTCCCGGGAATTTCCCGGGAATTTTTTTCCCAGGAATTGGCTCTGTAGTGTGAAAAGGGCTATTGGGTGTGTCACACTGGGATTTAGTTCTGATCGTGTAGATGAGGCCAGTACTGTGGCTTTTCACCTTCTGAGCAGGTTTGAGATACAAACATGTTTTGCATCTCGGGCGGGTACAATTAGAGCATCCCTGTGGTGATTCATGGTCAGTAATGTTAAGGTCACTGTTGGTGCTAGGAAGCCTAGCCCGAACCAAAATATCGCCGAGGTTGTGGGGACGGCGGAAAGCAATCGAAGGGGGCTCAGGGATGGCCGAACGTAACCTGTCAGAGGAGTGTAAAATAGTCATGTTATCATTTATGATGGATGAAAGCCTGGTTAATCTGGGGTGATAGGTAGTGACCAGGGGGATTCTGTTGGGAGGGGTTTTCTTGTTACTCGGGGTAGCCAAGAGGGTGCTACGGGGGGTACAGCGGGCCCTGTTGATTGCTAGTTGGACCCTGCGTTTGCTATGACCCCGAGATACAAGGTGTTGCCTCAGTTCAGACGACCGTCTCCTGTATATTGGAACAGATACGTCTTATATGGAGGGCTTAACTGTAGGAAATAGCCTCCTTGCAGTGCTTGGGGTGGCAGCTATCAGAAAGGAGGTATTGATGAGTGTCCGTGGGTTTACAATAGACATCAGTCGAGATGCCCTGGGGAGATTTGTTGATGGTGACGTCTAGGAAGTTCACGCTATTAGGAGAGTAGTTAGCAGTGAACTTGATGGTAGGATGGAATGAATTAATGTAGTTGATGAATTCATCTAGGCTATCTTGGCCGCCACGCCAAATGGAGAAAATATCATCAATAAATCTCCACCATACTAGAGGGCGGTGGGGGGAAGAAGATAGCAATCCGTCTTCAAGGTCGGACATAAACAGATTGGCATATGAGGGCGCCATCTTAGTGCCCTTGTACCTGAAGGAAGTTTCATTTTAGGAAAGTGAAATTGTTTTTCGTCAGTGTGTGTTGGATGAGATCTGTGAGGTGTCTCACAGAGGGTTTGGTTTGGTTGTTGGATCTGAGAGCATTGGCACATGCACTTATACCCTCGCTATGGGGGATGTTAGTGTATAAGGAGGAAACATCCAGAGTGACAAGGAGGGCAGAGTTGGGTATTTGATGTTTAATACCCTCTAGTTTACGGAGGAAGTCCGTAGTGTCCTGTATGAATGAAGGGATATGAGGTACCAGAGGGTTAAGGTAGCTGTCAACGAACTCTGAGATATGTTCTGTTGGGCTACCATTACCCGACACAATAGGGCGACCCGGGTTACCTGCCTTGTTCATTTTGGGCAGTAGTTAGAAATGGGTCGTACGAGGATCCTGTGGGAGGAGATAGTTAAGGATATCCTTGTTAATCCAGTTGGAATTATGAATTCTAATGAGGGTGTCAGAAATTTCCTTTGTGAAGGAGTGGGTAGGGTCAGTATTACATTCTAATATAGTGATCAGTGTTACTGAGTTGTCTAAGGGCTATGTAGTCAGCTATGTAGTCATCTCTGTTCATGACCACAACGGCAGACCCTTTGTCAGCTCGCTGATGGCATCCCGTTCAGCACGTGAAAAGTTGCTGGCACAACTGGTGGGAGGTTCCCTGTGAACCTCAGAATTGACTGAGTTGATGTAATTATCAAGGGCTACATCCTGATTCTTAGGGGGTACCCATACACTTTTTTCTTTGAAGCGGTTCCGGCCGAGGGTCCCAGAGGGACTGTCATCTGGGGGCCCGTTGTCTGTGGAGGGTTCAATGTGAAAGAATTCATGGAGTCGTAGTCTGCGGTTGAATTGAGCCATGTCCTGTTGGAGGGAGAGTTGATTAGGCTCTTTGGGTGTGGGGCAAAACTTAAGGCCCCGTGAGAGTAGTTTAACCTGGGGATCACTGTGTACATCAGACAAATTAACTACACTGTACAGTATATGTTGGTGGGTTAGGGGTATTTCCAATAGAGGGTTCAGTGGTGACTGTATGGAAACGCCTGTAGATGTATTTCTTATGGTTAGCTTGGGCATTACGGCATTTCTTGTTCTGTTGGTGCTGTAGGGAGGACTGAAGGTGGTTAATGTTGGAGGATAGAATGGCTTGGAAATGGTCCCATTCGTGATCATTAGACCAAGCCACTTTCAGTTGAGATTGTGCACTTTCAATATCAAGTGCATTTTAGGCATTGGGCTTCGAGAAATTCAAGTAAATGGAAGGAAGTCTTGGTTAGTGTGTTTGTTTGTTTATTCTATCTTTATTCTGGATATCTCTTTCAATACAAAGTACTGGTCTCCCAAGAGGTCCAGATTAAAACATTATTGTATTCTACACTACATGTATTTAAAATGTACAAAAGTATATACAAGATATATTTACAGTATGTGTACATAATATACACAGTCATAACATAGTATTAGGTTTAAAAGTGTAAACATATAAATGTACATTAGGCCTATACATGTATATCAATATACATGAAATCATAATATGTCAGCATTAATGAGTACTGATGGCATTTAAAAAAATATGTGTAGTCATGGTACTAAAGTTGAGCCGAATGTCATTTGACAACTTATTCCAGTGATTTACAGCTCTAAAGTGGAATGACCGTCTACCTGGATTAGTTTTCCATGATTAATTTTCCATGGTGTCACTCCATTTCTTACTGCATGCGGGGTCTAGGTCCCCAAAGGAGGGACTGCATTTGATTTTGAGACCCTTGGGGAGAATACGGGATAAACGATAGAAATGGTAGTTATCAAGGTGAGATAGATAATGTACTCTTTTCCTCAAGTTTGTGCAGCTTTT
The DNA here is from genome assembly GCA_029582265.1 of Zoroaster sp. YZ-2022. NCBI lineage: Eukaryota > Metazoa > Echinodermata > Asteroidea > Forcipulatida > Zoroasteridae > Zoroaster > Zoroaster sp. YZ-2022. The sequence goes on along the minus strand of CM055821.1, from coordinate 10,582,669 downwards.
GGAAAAGGTATTTAGTATTAAGTGATGACATAGAGAATAGCAATGGGCACTGCATGCATGAAAAGGGCTGAAAAGGGAGTTAGGTTCAAATAAAAGGCTGTAGAGGGAAAGGGTTGAAGCAAATACCTGAAAAGAGAATATATTAAATATAAGAAGCTGTAGAGAGAGTGGGTTAAAACAAATACCTGAAGAGAGAGCGGGTTAATACAAAAAACTGTGGAGAGAGGGGGTTAAAACGAATACCTGAAAAGAGTACGGGTTAATACAAAAAGCTGTGGAGAGAACGGGTTAAAACAAATTCCTGAAAAGAGAAAGGGTTAATACAAAAAGCTGTGGAGAGAACGGGTTAATACAAATACCTGCAGAGAGAACGGGTTAAAACAAATACCTGCAGAGAGAACGGGTTAAAACAAATACCTGAAAAGAGAACGGGTTAATACAAGAGGCTGTGGAGAGAACGGGTTAATATAAAAAGCTGTAGAGAGAATGGGTTAAAACAAATACCTGAAAAGAGAACGGGTTAATACAAGAGGCTGTGGAGAGAACGGGTTAATATAAAAAGCTGTAGAAAGAAAGGGTTAAGACAAATACCTGAAAAGAGAACGGGTTAATACAAGAGGCTGTGGAGAGAACGGGTTAATACAAATACCTGAAAAGAGAACGGGTTAATATATATTTTGTAGATTTAATCCTTATATAGTTTGTTCAATTTAATATTTTAATATTAATATTTAAGTTTATTATTTTTGGACATTTATTTTTCAAGGTACATGTACATGTAGCTCATTCACAAATGAATAATGTACATGTACATACATGCATACACTGTACATGTACACACTTATTATGTAAGACATCATCCATTGGGCCCAAGTCTAATAAATCCAGCTCTACAAACCAAAACAAAATACTTGTAGTAGGTACTGTACATGTACATGTTCCAATGTTTATTGCCCAACTGTGTATTGTACAGTGTACCACCTGCTCTGGCAAAACCTGAAACTTCTTGGCATTTACCGTAATGCGTAACAGCCATGATAGTGAACGATTTCCCCTGTATCGCATCGCAAAATGCGACGTAATTTGGACAATCTGCGATGGAATTTCAAACAATACATCGCAGATTTTGCGATACAAATTGCAACAGATTTTTTAAAACTACTGTGGTTTAATAATAAACATTTTTGAATTCATATTCACAAACCTTTCCCAAAATAACGTTTACATGTATATTGTATATGTTTACATGTATATTGTATATTTCCGACCAAAAATATCAAGGGATCCGTCCCGACTGGATTTGTTTCCGTGTGTCCAGACCACGCCGGGTGTACGTCCGTACGACGTACGTGGTCAACGATGACTTCACGACGTGACAGTGTTGATGCAACAATGAACACGTGCACTGGTTTTACCTATGTGTATCCGTACATACAACTTTATTTCCCAGCAGTCCGTAAGGATTTTATCCGCAATGCCTAAAATTCTACGTGCATGCGTTATTTTTCTGCTGATGAATTAACTACGGGCGAAATTCCCGAAATGGAAAACACGCAACAACCGCGCTCCCCCCTTTTTTTTTAGCTTCTGCTGAGTTTGGGGGTTGGAACATTGAGCCACCCCTTATACACAATAGTACCATGTTCAGTTCACATGTGCGCTTTCATACGATCACTACGGCCATATTGAAACGTTACAACTTCGTTTTATAGTAAAAGTTTTTGAACATTTAACAAAATGAGCATTCATTTATGTATGTAGTGGTGAGATTTAGAATCATTTCGGCACACAGTATGATCGCACTTTCAACCAAGGTGAGCCACTCATTTTCCTGACGAATTTTTAATAATCAAAATCAAACTTAGTTGATCATACCACAAAGTAACGTTACACTTGGTGAAGTTCACTTTGAAAAGCACCCAAACATGTCGCAGTTGGTAATTTGTTTTTGTGATATTGCGTCTGTTTTAGCGATCGATAGGCCTATAACAATGTAAACAAAAAAGTAAATGGACGGAGGACTAACTTTCATGAATGACTGCAATTTCGCGAAAATTGAGAAATTGGCCTAGAAGAAAGAAACACGTGAGTTGTTTTAACACATGTGGCTCAATTTCCGGACACTAAAGATGATTATTTCTAGACATTCATATTATGAACCCAACGACAGTAGGGCCTAAAGCCTTGAAAAATAACGCCTTTACCTATGCACACTACACACTGTAATTTTAAGCATTTTAAATTTGCTATACAAAAATTAACAGATTGCTATACAAAAAATTATTTTGCTATGCAAATTCATTTTTTGCATTGCAGTTTTGCTATGCAAAATTTTTGAACGAAATCGTTCCCTGCATGAAAAGATCAAAAACTGACCCCAGGGACCACTTTGAGGGACCAGTTTTCATGTCACCATACAGAGCATTTTTTCTAGATTTTGATGGAAAAAGAAAAAACATTGTTGGGAACATTGTTAATTTTCACAATAATTTTGGGAGGTCACTTTTGAAAATTGGGTCCAAGTTTAGGGTTTTGCCAGAGCCAGTCACATATTGCATGTACATGTTTCTGTAATTTACATTGAGACCACCTCTTTCAATGCTGCCTCAGGTATGACATCTTGATGTAATAGAGTTCCTCTCATCAAAGCCAAATAGCCATATGCTGTGTACAGATCTGCATAATGTAAGTAGTCCTGAAGATCCACATGTAGGGCTTCTCCTTGGTGTATCAGGTTCAAGAGAGCCCTAGAGATATGTCTCTCTACCTACATGTTACCACCACACTATCACAGCTTGGCTCATTGGCAAAGCTTTGTACAAAATTTAGATTGCCAAATACTACTACTGTTATACATGGATTTCCTTTGAAGTGTTGTTCCTTTCAGTTTGTATTAAATACTAAAAATAATTCACATAAAGTGCAGTTCAGCAACTCGACATACAATGTATGTAGTATTGCTGAAGGTGTCATTGTCACCCAAGAGTTTACTGCTTGGGGCCTATATATTGGGTACCCTCATTGGGAGAAATACATGCAGTTTACTGACTGGGCCTATTGGGTACTCTCATTGAGAGAAATAGTTTACTTATTAATTAGGGCATATTGGGTACCCTCATTGGGAGAAATAGTGTACTGATTGAGGTAGATTGGGTACCCTCATTGGGAGAAATAGTTTACTGATTGAGGTACATGTAGATTGGGTACCCTCATTGGGAGAAATAGTTTACTTATTGAGAATTGTTTTGTGCTGAGTCTGGGTATAATGCAACTACTGTGAAAAAAAAACTGATGAGTGAAATATATACGTATGTAAGGAAATTATGGGATTAAGAGCGAGTCCAGTACCTAAAAGATGTAACATGATTAACTGTTGAATTGCAATTATGGCTTAATAATGGCTTAATAATGGCTGACCCGATCATGATCAGGTTTTTGATAGCATGTAAACATAGGAAGTATCAGGCTATGATTAGGTTAAATAAAATATGTAGGGTTGATATGAGGTTTGTGGGGATGATGTGAGCACTTTTGGGCTTTGTCTTTGTAGAAACATTTGTAGGGATTTGGGATGTGACTCTTGAGCACGCAAAATAAAAGTGTCTGTTGGAGAAGTCGGGTTTGAAAAGATGAAGTCCTGCAACTTCAAGGGTAACGGTTTGTCATTGCTGAGCCTTGTTGATGGATATTGTGGAGAATTGCATCTTCTTCTTCTTTCGTGTATCATCAGATGGCCAGCTCAGTGTCGTGCAGCCATGTCCTCGTTTCTGGTCCTACGTCTAAGAGGCTGGCTTCTGAAGGTGGTCTGTATAGGGGGCAGGTGGTAATTATATGATCGGCAGTCTGCTCAGGCTCGCCGCACTCACATGCGGCGCTGTCTGCCAGGCCCCACGTCTTCAGCGATGATTTGAAGCGGCCGACCCCCATACGTAGACGGTTCAGCAAGGTCCATTGCCGGCGTGGTAGGTCTTCTCCTATGACGCCAACTCCCGGGTCCCAGATGTAGCGGTGGATGCGGGTGGGCCCGGCCGTCTCCCACACCTGCTTCCAAGATGCTGCCAGCCATGCGCTTCTAGACAGGCCCATAGGGATAGAACAGAGCATCTCTTGTGCCGCCTTGTTGTAGGGATGGCGGGACTTGAGTCTGCTTGGAGGTGCCCCTATCATTGTGGTGTTGTGCAGGATGTGCCAGTCGTGTTTCTGGGCTTTCCTTGCCAGGGCGAGGGTAGCAGCCTCCTGTCAGAGGCCGGCCAGGGCGATTCCCGCTAGGACTGGCAGGTGGAACACAGGGGTGGGCTTCAAGCAACCAGCTATAATCTGGAGGGCGTTGTTAATGGCAACATCAACCTTTCTCACGTGTGGGCTTCTCCCCTGGAGCTAGCCTGCTGGTGGTCACGCAGGAGGTGGCTGCACTCCTCGTCCCAACCTGGGATGTAGTTCTTGTTAAAGCCACAAGGGATGTTTTTCTTTGCTGCACCTAGGAAGACCTTACAGTAGGCTGCGTATGCGGCATCCACATCAGCAGCTTCTGGGTCCGGGAGACCGGCTGTTCTTCTTTCCGTCTCTGCAGCAAAGGACTGCCAGTTAGCCTTCCGGAAGTTCCATCTCTTGACAGGTTTGCCCGCTACCGGCTGCACCAGTGATGACACTTTGATGGACGGTCGGTGGTGTGAGCAGGGGAACCTGTCAATGACGCGTCTCTCCGGCTTTGGGTAGTTGGCGCGGCACACGGCGAAGGCCAGGGCCAGGTTGGTGTAGGTGTTCCAATGCGCAGAGAAGAAGCTTGGAGGCTCTTTTGGGTCAAACAGCAGCAGTGCGTCGGCGTTGGAGGCCCAGTCGCTCAGTGTCGTTCCGTCTGGTGTTGTGCGGTTGTAACCCCAGTCTGTGTGTTGACAGTTGAAGTCACCTGCGTAGATGGCGGGTGCAGTTACGGACGGGAGTGATGACGCCGTCAGCGCTGATGGTGGGGGCTTGTATACGTTGACGACCGATGTTTCCTGGATTTTGGTGACCAGCCACTCGATGTTGGAGCCTGGTGGAGATTGGCTAATGGCTGTCCAGCTTAGTTCAGTCCTGACGAAGGTTGCCACTCATTCCGTGCTGTTTACTGTGGATGGACCCAGCGAGAAGGAACCCAGGCAGCTTGAGGTTGTCGTCAGCTGCACAGTGTGTCTCTTGTAGGAGAACGACTGCTACCTTGTTGAAGTCGGCGAGGAGTCGTATGACTTCGAATTTGGCGGTGGTGAGGCCCTCGACATTGAGTTGGAGCACTGACAGGCCTTGGTTTTCGACGGTCGGGATGGCTGCCCGTCCTGAAGAGGACGTTCTATGTTTCGGTCTTGACCTTGGCTTGTACCTTGGCCTGCCAGCTCGATGATTGTGTGGCAACATTAATTTCACAATTCTTGTTACTTGTAGGGAAGGCCGCGTAGAGGCTGTCGTAGAGGCTGTCGTAGAGGCTGTTGTAGAGGCTGTCGTAGAGGCATGAAGACATCTGAACAGAAATGTCATGGTAAATTCACAAATTTGTTGGTGACGTGGTGTTTAATAGCAGTCTACTCTCCTCTGAATTGAAGGCCCTCCTTTGAATTGAAGGCCCTCCTTTGAATTGAAGGCCCTCCTTTGAGTGATTATTAAAACGTTCACGTTGAGGCGTGGGGAAACACGCGTGGGGAAACACGCATTTCACGCGTTTCACGCGTAGCCTGCCCTCAACATTTCTCACGCCTACCCCTCCCCCTTAACATTTCTCACGACTACCCCCACCCCTCCCATCATTGAATGTTTTGACTGAGGTGTTCAACTTTTGTTAAGTGGACAATTGTAGGCCCATTCCCATTTAGTTTGTGTATGCTATGCATCCCACTCCATATAGTTGCCTTTTAATGATTGCACAATTTTTTTTTCGGTATATTTGTGTTTGTTTGGTCAGTAAATTTGACCGAAAAGTTTGTTTGTTCCCCCCCCCCCCTGCAAACTCTAAAAATACTGCACTGGCAAGTCAAAAAATATATATATATGTAAAATTACTACATTAACTACGTATTAAAACTGTAGTATAAGGAATAACAAATGAAGCGTTGGCGAGTCATGACTGTAACACTTGTAGCAATTGGTAGTATGGATGCTCGTCACTAAATAAATATTGACCAAATGCATTTGCCAACCTCATTAGGCTTAATTTTTATGCCATAAATTTGTCTGAAAAAGTAAGATTTGAGGTCCATAATTATATTTGTTTGAGGGACTGTCTAAAAGTGGTCCAATATCATGACCTGGGGTCCTTGACTTCCTTGAAAGTGTGAGTATTTTGGATACAATAGGGCCTGAAAAAAGTGGTCAATTGGTATGTACCCTGTACACCTCACGGTTTTCCATGCAGCTGCATCACAGCCGATCATGATCAGGAAATTTATAGCTTGTTATGAGAATACAGGGACTTGATATAAATGGCTGCTTGATGTCACAGATGTGGACGACGTGTTGCCATTACGCATATGAAACTTACGCCAGATGGTGACATGTGAGGAAACACGCACAGGCAGTGGGCGCAGGTTTGGGTAATGTAACGGTGCAGACTACGGCCGTGGCATGGCAGAAAAGATCGGGAATGCTGCAAACGACTTTTTCCCCCTCTCGCGCAGAAACAACACCATCCGGGGATTTCTAAGGGGGCTAAGACACTCTCGGGATTTTTCCACGCCGCCGGGGGTAAGTCCGGAGTGGGGAACCCTGAGGCACCGACAAACACAAAAGAGGCGGAGAGTTATGTACACTCTTATAAGATTTAAAATAGGTTTTCTTTAACTTAACAGATAATCTGTGTTATGTTATTTTCAAAATTTGTTATAAACTCTGACATCTACTTTAATAACACCATTATCAATCAAGTCAACTACCTCAAATTTCTCGGAGTAATTATCAATAAAAATATTACATGGAAAAATCATTGTGACAAAGTATATATATGTACATACCTCTCCTTCAAAAATTCTTGGATTAATTCATGAACTTAAGCATGTATTGCCAAAAAATCCCTATATTCTTTATATAATACATTATCTTTGCTCCACCTTCAATATGTGATCTTGGCCTGGGGTAACCTTGACCAAGGCATGTCCAAACGGTTTCATCACATAATTTTGCCCCACTTAACTATCCGAACTCCAACGCACATGCACACAGTGTACGGATTCATATACATGTACTGTATACTGTATACATGTACATCTGCATATATACACAATGTACCGTATGTACAGTGTATGTGTCCAGGGCCAGCGCACTGTGTGTGTTCTGAATTTCTTGGGCTAGCTATCAGTACAGGCCAGGTGGTGCGTACTACGACAACAGCCTTGGTCAATTAGGCTAGGTGTAGCTACTTGGCACTGCCTACCACCAATGGATACGGGGGAAAACATGCAATCATTCTAAATCTTTATTTCATTTTCAAACAGTATCTTTGGAATTATTAAATTTTTCATTCGTTATTCCTTTCTCAAGATTTCATGAGTAGTTAGTCCAAAGTCCAAGTCCATGGTGCCCTTCACATTGTACACTGTAGGTTAGAAGAATATTACTTGTGAATAAAGTGGGCTGTCAATCACAGATACTGAGTGTGGATCAGGTGCATTTCATCATGTACATCGTCATGCATATATCCATATATTTCTAGAGAAGGCCTTTCGCCCCCTGGTATACCACATGCTGTACAGTATACATTGTGGTATACATTGTGATATTCACTGTGGTGCTTGTACGTGTAGATGTGTTACATACTCGCGAAAACTTTTGCGGTAATCGGGGCAGGACGATTACTTCAGTCGTATATCGCATGCTGCCGTGGTGTATGCATTGTAGTTTACAAAGTGGCACTTGTAGGCCCCTACAATTGTACACATGTACATGTACTGTACATACAGTGACCATTCGTTGTCGTGCCTTGATCCTTCTGTACATGTATGCCAAAATTTAAGGTGGAGCTCATTAATGCTAATATACCAAATTCAAAAACGAAAGATGTATTCTCATTGGTTATTGGTTGGCCCAGCAACTGCTCAATGTGAGCGATGTATGGTGTACATTATTGTACTGTACATTATAGGGCTGTTCGTTTTCGGATATTTTTGGAACCGGATACCCGAAATCAGGAAAGTTCGGATACCCGGATACCCGTTTTCATTCTTGTTGAAAACATGCCTCCTTTGGTGTACAAATACATGTATATGTTAACAAAATTGACCTTTATAATACAGAGGATACCATATTTAATTCGTATTTACTGAAAGTTATTTCTGAAATAAAACCGTAAAAATTGCTACAAAAGTGTCTTTAATAACCCAAGTTACAATGTACCATATACACTGTATAAAAGAAAGCCCAATTGATCACACGTGCGCACGCACGGCCGGTGCATCACGCAGCTACAGCGGCCTCACATGTGACTGTGTCAGGGAGTGACTACCATATCAGAAGACAATGATCACGGGTGTGTGTGTGATCAGAGCGCATGCGTATAGCAAGTTGACTTGGATGTTCATGTCACAAAACACGTATTGAATAATGTCATTGGTCGATCAAAGGCGATGTGGGCGGAACTAACCTGTTGTGGGAAAACAATTCATGTGCTTGCGCTTTGCCGCGCCCCTGCCTTCTAAATAAGGATATCCCGTGCGTCATGTTGGCTTTGGATAAGGACATGATTTTGCGTACTAAAATAATATTTAATATTATGAAACTAACAAACTGCAAAATATTACGAATCTAAAATCAGAACTTGAATATTAATTTGTTTCTATCACAATGAACTTTAGTTAAATGTCAATAAACCTTGTTTCCTGAAAGAATGAATTTATAAGAGACCTAGCTAGGAATAATTAAAAACAACAACTACTACTAGTACTACTACTAATATTTAAAGCTAAACAATGATTTTCAGAATTAAGATTATTTTCAGAACCCAATATTTCTCTTTCAAAATCGGTTGTGGTGTACTGATTGTTACTTATCATTGATAAGTTATAAATCATGTTCACTTTGGTGGGGTGGCAGTTATGCCAGGAATACCAGCATGTTCATGTTATCAGGCGTTAAGTAGCTCCGCTTTGCGGTGGAAAACACCCGTTCGGAGGGCACTGACGTTGCCGGAATACCAAGATACTTCTTGGCGATCCTTGCGACTGATGGAAACCGAACGGCATTTGACCGCCACCAATGACATGGATCATCACTGAGCCTGGCTGGTTTGGTTTCAAAGACAATGATCGACTTAACACCTCCCTTTTTATGTCTTTCTTTTGAAACAAATTGTCACCTTGTCGGCAAATGTAATACACAAGATAGCTCGGTATCGGTGGGTAAATAAATGTAAGTGTTGGTGATACGCTGAGGGATGGTCGGTGGAACATCAAAATAATTACACAACAAAACCAATTTCAACACCACTTTTTTATTAGGACAACAATTAATGTGGACGTCCCCTATAATAAAATCCCCTCTATAACACATCATGGTGCACACTCCAGTGTAGACATAAAGCAGCAGTTATTGTCCCACTCATCCAATTACTGTGAACAATAGGCAAACATTCCATCCTGAGCAGCTAGTTTGATACTTGTTTGTAGAATGCCACAGCCAGGCTATTTGAGTCTTAACCCTCCTATAGGTTTAACACTCAAAGACACTCAAAATGTTTATGTCTCTCTTAACCCATTGACTTTGTGCAGTGCACTCAAGGACATGTGGCTAGGATAGGTCAAACCAAAACCACTCGACCGTACATACACAGCTCTGTGTGACTCTGTGGTTTGACATACTAATTGGCAATGCAACCAAAAATACTCAAGTGACTGTCTGTGAGTGCTGACTGGGCCAAATTTCAGCCTGGGCATAGGAGGGTTAATGATTGGATACAATGTATCACAAACAGTTGGACAAAAGTGTATGGAAAATGTCCATAAAATACTACAAAGGCGTTATCAGAGTGTAATCTCTTGAATAAAATTGCTCCTAAAAGTGTAAACATTACATTGTTCAATAGTCAAAGTCCCAATTTTAACTAGACGGCAGTGTTTGTGATATATTACAAACACATAGGTGTTCGAGTTTTGTCAGGGCAGTGATGATGACGTCAGAATGTTTTTTAAAGAAACTTTGCATTATTATTTTTTTTCATATTAAAGAGTACCCTGTAAAATATGATGTGGTTACCAACGATGATTTGTTTGAAGTCCATTTCAATGATTTGAACTTAATCACATTATTTATTCTTGAAAAAACAGTTCAAATGTGAAAAACAACTGTTCTGCTACAAGGGTCAATTTTGGTACCGAAATTCTTTGAGAGAAGGCATTTATTGCTTTGGCGAGTTTTTACAACCCGTTTTCGTGTAGTTCCAGATACGAATTGTGATTTTGACGAAACCATCGTCCTCGCTAATAATGTACGGTTTTGAAAATATTTTTTAATATTAAACTTTTACTTCCAGTTTGGACAGGAAGTAAAGGTCAAATCGGGGTCACCTTTGTGTAAATATTTATTGACAATTAACAATCTATACAATGGTGGAACGATTGTGAATTTACCCCTTGTGGTGCAAAAACTGAATTTACCTCTTGTGGTTGTTGAGATATGAATTTTTTCAATATTAAACTTTGACTTCCGGTATGATCAGGAAGTAAGGTCAAATTGGGGTCACCTTTGTGTAAATATTTTTCGACTATTAACAATCTATACAATGGTGGAAAGATTGTGAATTTACCCCTTGTGGTTGTTGAGATATGATTTTTTTAATATTAAACTTTGACTTCCGGTTTGGACAGGAAGTAAAGGTCAAATTGGGGTCATGTTTTTGTAAATATTTTTGACAATTAACAATCTGTACAATGGTGCAAAAACTGTGAATGTACCTCTTGTGGTTGTTGAGATATGATTTTTTTTAAATATTAAACTTTGTCATCCGGTTTGGACAGGAAGTAAGGTCAAATTGGGGTCACCTTTGTGTAAATATTTTTCGACAATTAACAATTTATACAATGGTGCAAAAAATGTCAATTTACCTCTTGTGGTTGTTGAGATATGATTTTTTTTAAATATTACACTTTGACTTCCGGTTTGTACAGGAAGTAAGGTCAGATTGGGGTCACGTATGTGTACGAAAAATCACATAATTCAAGATCTATAACATGGTGCAAAGATTGTGAAAATATCTTTTGTGGTTCATGAGATATAATTTTTTTAAAATATTAACTTTGATTGAGTGTAATTCGATATCTGATGACCTCACTATGACGTCACAACTTAAGGTATAACTACATGTTAAGGTCTAACTATGTGTGAAGTTTTAAGGTCCTGTGAACTCCGCAACTATGTTTTTGTCTCTGGATAAGTTTCACTGAGAAGAAGAAGAAGAAAAAGTAAAAAGAAAAAAAAACGAACAATATCAAGAGGTGTTCGCGCTGTGGCTCGAACACCTAAAAAGTCGTTTACGGGTACTCGGAACCGAAAAATGGAACCGGGTAATGACACTTTCGGTCGGGTATCCGGATACCCGGATACCCGGATACCCGGCACAGCCCTAGTACATTACAACTAACCCAGGTTGGACTTGGACCTTCGTGTACTCCGTTTCAGTGCACAACTGTACATGTATACAGAGACGGAGTTGATATTTGGGCCAATGTACAACGTGCATGCATTGTGCTGTGTGTGTGGGATCAAACTGAGTCAAAGCTAGAGGTCTGTGATTGGCCATCATTTAAAATGAATCGCCAACAAATCAACAATTCTTACATAATAGACTTTCCATTGGAATTCCAATGGGAAAATAAAGAAACACATAAGCTTTCGATTACAGAAGGATCAAGGCTCTTAATTCAGTATGAACATATGAGGTTGCAATGCACAACCGTATCCACGACTCAGTTATTGATCTCGCTGTACAGTGTATGTATGCGTGTGCTGAATTTCTCGATCCAGAAGTGTACACTACGACAGCAGCCCTGGTCAAGGCTAGGCCTGGGGCAACACATATCAATCTTATTTAAATAAATACATGTACTTTGTATAGAACTCACGCAGGCCCTCTGGTTGTTAAACACAACACCCTAACTGTTTATGTAAATATCATTAAGGAGTTCTGTTATTCAAATTTGAGAACAAAGCATTACCCTCAACATTATCAATAGGAATAATGATATCCATAAACATAATACTAGATGTGCAACCAAACTCCATGAATTTATCCAAAACTAATTTAGCAACATCAACTGCAAGGACCTATTCTTTGGAATAAACTAACGTCATTTCCCTCCTCCCTTCGATCAATATGCTTTTAAAAAACATATGAAAAATCTGTTGCTTTCAAATAATTATTATTTATGAATTATTAATAATTTGTAACTTATAATACATGTATCTATGTAATTAACACCGTTTTTCTAGTATACTTATTTTTTCGTCAATATTTTTTGCTGTGTTTGATTCCGGTTCAATCAAATTATCATCGATGATGTCACAATCATTACATGTATTTTGCCCCACTTAGCTACATTATCCAAACTCCCTGTTGCAGCCATTGCACACAGTGCATGAATCCATATGCATACACACATGCATGTATGTACATGCACATACAGACAGTGACCATTCGGGTGACGTGCCTTGATCCTTCTGTACTTGCAAAAATTCAAGGCGTACATGTAGCTCATTCTGCTAAATTTAAAAACAAAATACGTATTCTCATTGGTTATTGGTTGGCCCAGCAACTGCTTCGTTGTGGTGTCTTTCATGTGCATACATTGTGTGTGTGCGTGCGTGTGTGTGCGTGCGTGTGTGTGCGTGCGTGTGTGTGTGCATTGTGTGGGATCAAACAAGGTCGAAGCTAGGGGACCTGTGATTGGCCATTGTTTAAAAGGAACCCACAAATAAACAATTCTTGCATATGAATTTCCATTGGAAATCGGTACGGTACCGATACAAGTGCGCACTACGACAACAGCTAGTGATTAAGGCTATTGTGCGAAATTGCCTATATGATGTCCAATGTTTTTAGTACGTGTGTCATACTGTATGAACGTTATGTAAGTATCGCCGTGCTATTTCAGAAGAAGTGGTCATAAGAAAATGTTATTATCATTTCAACAGTAATAAATTTTCATTAAATTAAAAATAACTGGTGGTGTACAATACAGTATTATTGCCACTTGAAAATGGTATCTAAATTTACCTACTTTTGACTATAACTTCTGTTTCAGTGAGGGATGAGGGCCAAAGTCGTGGTACAGCTACATGTAAGCCTTTGAGAAGCCTGGCCTCCTAATCTGTCTTTTGTGAGTCCTAATCCTGTAACAATACAGTACCTGAGCTATATGATATCTATTCATTAGTAGAGGGTTTTTTGTGCTCAGCTAGGGGATTATAAAGCCCTTAGGTGTGGGCAAAGCCTGGGCCTGGCCGGGCTTCTCAAAGGCTTGGCTGTACCATGACTTTGGCCCTCATCCCTTATATGAATGCATAAAACTTTACAAATGTAATTCAAGGGCTAAAAACCAGAACTGGGTATGTCCACTTTTTCCTAAAATGTGTTATGGGGAGTTTCTGATTTTTCAGAAAGATTCAAAATTTTAAACTCATTTATTTTTAAATGCCGATTTTTGGACATAACCATTTCTGGTTTTTAAGCCTTTAATTTGTTATTGTGTCATCTATTATTCTGCAAAGTTTGGTGAAATTCTGTCTTGGGGTCTGAACCTGCCACCAAAGGATGCTGTGAAAAACAGTCATCAGTCATATTTTTAAAAAGGTTACATGTCAATAGTAATTTCGTCCACTGAAGGCATGTCCAAATACCCTATCATATTGGCAGTAGACCCTATAATAGTGCTTAAGAATATTTTTTCAATTGATTTAATTTTGCCCAACACCAACATGTATAGGTTGATGAAGCGAAGTGCTTTACACACTGTATCACTGTACTGAAACTGTATCACTCTGCTGAAACTGTATCACTGATGAAACTGTATCACTCTGGTAAAGCTGGTATCACTCTGCTGAAACTGTATCACTCTGGTAAAACTTGTATCACTCTGGTAAAACTGGTATCACTCTGCTGAAACTGTATCACTGATGAAACTGTATCACTCTGGTAAAGCTGGTATCACTCTGCTGAAACTGTATCACTCTGGTAAAGCTGGTATCACTCTGCTGAAACTGTATCACTCTGGTAAAGCTGGTATCACTCTGCTGAAACTGTATCACTCTGGTAAAGCTGGTATCACTCTGCTGAAACTGTATCACTCTGGTAAAGCTGTTATCACTCTGCTGAAACTGTATCACTCTGCTGAAACTGTATCACTCTGGTAAAACTGGTATCACTCTGCTGAAACTGTATCACTCTGGTAAAACTGGTATCACTCTGCTGAAACTGTATCACTGCTGAAACTGTATCACTCTGGTAAAGCTGGTATCACTCTGCTGAAACTGTATCACTCTGGTAAAGCTGGTATCACTCTGCTGAAACTGTATCACTCTGGTAAAGCTGGTATCACTCTGCTGAAACTGTATCACTCTGGTAAAGCTGTTATCACTCGGCTGAAACTGTATCACTCTGCTGAAACTGTATCACTCTGGTAAAGCTGGTATCACTCTGCTGAAACTGTATCACTCTGGTAAAGCTGGTATCACTCTGCTGAAACTGTATCACTGCTGAAACTGTATCACTCTGGTAAAACTGGTATCACACTGCTGAAACTGTATTACTCTGCTGAAATGTATCACTCTGGTAAAACTGTAAAACTTTTTCAATCAGCTGAAACTGTGTCACTCTTCTGAAACTGTGTCACTCTTCTGAAACTGTATCACAAGGCTGAAACTGTATCACTCTACTGAAACTGTATCACAAGGCTGAAACTGTATCACAAGGCTGAAACTGTATCACAAGGCTGAAACTGTATCACAAGGCTGAAACTTTATCATAAGGCTGACACTATCACTCTGGTAAAACTGGTATCACTCAGGTAAAACTGTATCACTCTGCTGAAACTTTATTACAGTCTCATGTTTCCAAGTTCTGATCTGGGGGAAGGGGCAAAGGCCTCGGGAAGGGAACATGTTCTTCCAACCCCCTTCCCCCATTATGAAGTTTTCTGGTAGGATGTCGGTTGGGAAAGGGGGGTTCAAAAAGACCTAAATTTGATATTTCAATATTGCTTGAAAAGTTGGTTAAAACTGACATAACAGCACATAGAATTACATAGATCTTTTTGGTACTTTGAGATTTATTTTGGATGACTTCTTACAGCTGTCTCAGTGGTACATGTACAGTGTACACTGATTGTACTGCTCATGTGTAATCTGATCAATTCATTAACAGTGGAATGCCACTTGAGCAAACATTATATAGGCCACACAAAATGATTAATGACCATCATTCCTTATTATTATTATTATTATTATTATTATTTATTCGGCCAGAAAATGCAACAATAATACAAACAATACAAATCATACATGAAAATAAATCATGGTAACTCTTTCGAATTAACAGGAAACAAATTAAGGAAAATATGATAAGAGGTGACAGAAGCCATCTCATGGAACAACACAGGAAAATAAATTAATTTAAAGGCAGGAAAAAAGGCAGGCGTAGATAAGACAAAACAAAACAAATCCATTTTAAGATGGCCAGGATTAATAAAAGTGTACTTAAACACTGTGACTCGAAAGCCTATCAATCCAGTCTTAAAAAGTAACACTGATTTCGAAAAATAAAATATGATATATCTATGCATAAAATAAAAATGTATACACATGTAAATAAAAGATACAACATGAATCAAACCACTGGAACAGTCAATACAATGAAACAGTAATATCAACAACCAAACAAACAATAGACACCCCAACAAACAAACACACAGACAAACAAACAAACAAGCAAGCAAGCAAACAAACAAACAAACGAGCAAACGCTCCAACAGCCAGACAAACAAACAAACACAACAACAATATAAGACAGTCAACAATGAATGTACTGACAAGCAATCTAGCAATAACATGAGTAATCAAAAATTTACACAAAATCAGTAAGTATCGAATAGGCATCTAGACATCAAGGAAATGGTTGCGTAAATAAATGCTAAAACACTTAAACGAATCTATAATTAGGGCATTCTTAACATTTGTAGGTAGACTACTCCAAATACGTGGAAATGAGTGAATAGAGGTGTTCTTTAGGCTAAGTGTTCTTGCATAGAGATGATTAAATGTGAGTGTGTCTAAGTGGCGAGTATTAACAAAAGTATTAGAGTTGATTGTATGACAGTCAATTAAACTGTATAAACATTTAGTGGTGAATTGAATTGTTAAGCACTGGCGTCTAGATTCTAGGCTTTGCCAGTTCAGTTTCCTAAGTCTGTCCTCGTACGGCATTGTTCCTTTCTGCTGTTTCAGACAGTGATCCATGGTTGCAGTGCTAATATATAAACTGGAAAAAGTTGTTTAAAACACAGAATTCCAATGAATCTAGCAATTGGACATTGTTTCATAGCAAACAAAGAAACCAGAGACTTTTTTGGCCTAATGGAAATCTGCAGTTAGTCAACACAGAAGTCAAATGCCATCCATCAATACAAGGACAAGATGATTCACAGAGGCATTGCAACAGTGCTTGTCATGGTAATGTCTCATGCCATTTGAGCCATCTTCCTGATAGACAGTTTTATCTCATCTTCATGTCAGTGAACTCATAAAGGGTTACACCACAGGTTCTCACTTAAACACTGAATGGTTGATGATCTGTGCAGAATGCATTATCGTTACCATATAGATATTTAAGCAGGCGATGACTAAAAGGCAATGTATTTTGGTATTAAAGGAATCACCACACAACAATCTAAGAACAAAAAATATGTGAACTATTTAAAACAGCTGCTGTTATTATGAATTAATTGTCAGAAGTAATGACATTTCTTTCAGCATCATATATGTACATGTAAATGAGGGAAAACAGACGTGGCTAATTCAAATTGATTTTTTTGATGAGCAAAACATTGATCGGTGCTGTATTTGGAACTAACGTTCTCTCTGACTAGCATCCCCCACCAGCAAAAGAAAAAAATACATTGACTGCCAAATGTAGGGCTTGTTTGCTTAATAAGCTAATTGGGTACAGAGTGTGCTGTATTTTCTGATTCATAGAGCAAAGATGCCTACCAAATTGGTACAGTAGACTTCTTTGCTCATCAGAAAATCAAATATTTTTGTTTTCTTATTAAAATTTTAAGATTATGAAAATAGTGAAAATGCATTCAGATTGTTTGTATTCATTCCATTGTGGAGTTTCTGTCTTTGTATGACAGATATTAATTTTACAAAAAATTAATACCCAAGAACATAATTGTGATCATTCATGTGTTTGGAGAGAATATCAGTAGTGTAGTGGCTTTAAATTCTCCTAGAGATTAATATCTGATAAACCCATTCTACTCAACTATTGATAGCTCAGTCAAATAATTCATTCATATTTTATTCATGTTTAGCCAATCACTACCATTAAAAGTACAGGTTTGTTTAGTACAAATCCAGTGTCACTGACCACACAAATACCCAAGAGATGGTCACCAAACACTGAATCATCACTCACCTATCACTCACCTATCACTCATCCATGATTGAGAGATCCCCCATGAATTTATCATAATTTTAACTGCACTTGATAATGAGCAAAAAGAACAAGGCTATTTGGTCAGTTCATTAACTGTAGGTTTGATTTAGAAGTGGATCCATTAATTTATTCAATACCTGATCTTAAGGGCAAACACTTTCAGCTAAAGGTCAACTGTGGCATAATTACACCTGTGTACTATAGTGTATGTATCATGATGATGCTCTACACATTAATACAATGAACAATGAAGGCATTTATATAGCGCTCTTACACAAACGGTATCACAGCGCTTTACAGTGAGATGCAAGTACAATTTAAAAACACACCGTGCCTAAAATAAATGAGTCTTGAGAGATGTTTTAAATTGACTCAATGAAGAAGCATGACGGATACCAGATGGTAGTTCATTCCAAATGCTGGGTGCAGCAGTATAGAAACCCTTGTTAGCCGCAGTTAAATGTGTAGTTGGCTTTTTGAAGATCCGGGAATCAGAATTTGAACGGAGTCCACTGTGGTTAGGTTGGTATGGTGTAATAAGCTCACAGAGATAGGATGGCGCAGAGTCAGTAACACATTTATAGGCAATAGTCAATGTTTTGAAATCAATCCAGTCTTGAACGGGAAGCCAGTGAATTAAGCTGTCGTAGGAGAGGGGACACATGGTCATACTTTTTAGCCTTGAAAATTAATTTTGCAGCACGATTTTGAAGCCGTTGAAGACGTTTGATCTCTTTGCTAGAGGATCCTTGGAGAAGTGAATTTGCATAGTCCAAACGTGCTGTGACCAGAGCACGGACTGCATGATGACAAGTGATTTCATCAATAAAGATACGAACTTGCGACAGATTTCTTAACTGAAAGTTAATGGTTTTGCATATTGAAGATACATGGTTAGACATACTCATAGTACTGTCAAAAATAACACCAAGGTTTTTTACACATGAGGAGGGTTTGATAACTGTATTACCAATTGTAATGGTGACATCAGATAATGTTTTCAAAAGTCTATGGTTGGCAGCAACAAAAAATTCAGTCTTTTTATCATTGAGGAGGAGCATATTTTTTGACATCCATGCCTTGATGTTAGAAACACAAGCAGATAAAGTTGAAAGTGAACGATCTGTTTCACCAGGTTTCCTGGGATCAACACACATATAATTGGGTGTCATCAGCATAAAAATGGAATTTGACACCAGAATGATGCTTAATAATATCTGAGAGTGGGTGTGTGTAGTAAGAAAACATCTGAGGTCCCACACAGGAACCTTGTGGTAAACCATAATCAAGAGTTTGCGGATCAGAATAGTTATTGGCAGTCTTAACTCTACAAGTCCTACCAGTAAGATAAGACTGAAACCAGTTGGAAACATTATTATGAAAACCAAAAATACTAGACAATCTATTTAACAATATACAATGGTCAATGGTGTCAAAAGCAGCAGACAAATCTAGCAACACCACAAAAACGGCTTGTCGATTGTCAATCGCACGTATATCACTTTTGACTCTCAACAACGCCGTCTCCGTGCTGTGGCCAGACTTGTAAGCTGATTGAAATTCACAGTGTAAGTTATTATTATCAATATGATCAGAAACACGTGTCAAAGCAGTCTTCTCAATAACTTTGGATAGAAAAGCAGTGTTTGATACTGGTCTGTAGTTTTTCAAAGTGTCCTTATCCAAGGAAGGCTTTTTCAATAAGGGAGTGATGACCACTGCATATTTCAAAGCAGTGGGAAAAATTCCAGTACTCAGTGAAGTGTTCACGATAGATGTAATGGCTGGGACCATGATGTCCATATTCTGTTTAAGGAGCCATGTAGGTAGGGGATCCAACGAGCATGATTTATTGGGTGATTTTGAAATTATTTTGCGCACTTCCTCCTGATCAGCAGGCTTAAATTCAGAAAACATAGGAACAGAGTGATTAAGCACTGGTATATTAACAATGATTTGATTTGGAATGTAAGCCTATATCCATGTACATGTAAATGTAAACTACATGTATGCTCATTTTCAATGAACAACAGCTATTTTGAATCTGTGAGCACCTCATTGATTGTAATCAGTTTATCTATTTGTTGGTGTAATCATGCAATAGAGATGCCCGTGTTGATTTATTTTGCATTCTGAAATACATTATTCGAGTGGTGTATGTATTGCTAATATGCATAAAATATATGTTGCCATTTTATTAACACTTCACATATATTTTGTACACATGTTGATAACATGCTTGTACATTTAACAAATTCTTTTGTCTAATTTATGTACACGTCAACATGTAAAATGTGCCTTGAAATCACATTTGTGCTTTTTGCAAGCAATTTCCAAAAAAAATCCTTAAATACACAACAACATAATTAAAAAAAAAAATAAGCATGTCATTTTCTCTTGGAAACTGGAATAATTGATAAAGGAAAAAGAATTTTGGCTATTTTCAGTACATTTCACGCACTGTTGACTTCCTTGGCAGTATGCAGTCAGATAATCTGACTAATTTAGTTGTATCTGCCAAGTTATTTCAACCAGTGATAATTCCTGATTTATTTTGTGGCAGTTAAATTGTACTGACAATCTCCAGAGTGATTGCTGATGATATTGTATGAATGCATGATAAGCTATAGATTTGGTGCTCTGAGTTAACATTTATGAATACAAAGTGCACAATGTACATGTACCATTGGCAATCTAAAAAAAAACGTCACAGATAATACATATAACTTAATTACTTGGTGTAAAGTTGATGATGGAATCAGACATCCCTGTTTCTGTCATATGAAAACAGAAATTCCATGTTGGAATGAATATGAACAATATGAATGTACATGTATTTTCATTTTACACATAATTTTACGAGAAGATTATACTGGCTTTAAAGGGTACATGTTGTTGCAGGTAGAAACATTGGCTAATCCTGCTAACTTAAATATTCTTTGCCTGCTGTGTCCCAACTAGTACGGATGTGCTTATTGTTCCATTTTATCAGTAGCATACTCAATGTTTGTTTTGTTTGCATTTCTTTACAGGAAATAAAAAGTTGGCTCTTGAATACTACAGAAAAGGAATTATTGAGTTAGAGAATGGCATTGCTGTTGACTGTCATAAGCCAGGTTGGTAACATTACTTGGTATCACTTGAATCTTGTGCTTAATTATTAAAACTCAAGTGAAGCATTTCTTTATACAGTACGTCTTCTGGATCATGTACATGTACTCATGATCCACATCTATCTTGATTCGTTTATTGGTAGTCTAGTGTAGTCTAATGCCATGTAGTGATTGTGACCTGGATTTCTTTAGGAGCTATACATGCATTATACACCTTCATGGAAAGCTCACCATTTCTCTCATTAACCCTCCTACAATCAGTGAATTTTTTGAAACAACCCATTGAGGCCACTCCAAGCCATTGCTATGGTAGGCAGTGGCTCCTCATAGCTATACTGCATAGTAACATAATGCCTCATATGTCTGTTGGTTTTAGTGGTTTGTGATTGACATATTGCAGGGCATATTACTTTGTTCCAGACTCAGTGGCTGGTGGTAGGTTACTATGGAGAGTCTGTGTTTACAAAATAACTGCTGAAAATCCCAATTGATTGTGGAGGCTTGGTATGGTTTATTGGTCTCAGTGGCTGATGGTGATTTATTATTGGGAGTTTGTTTACAGTATAACCTGCTGAAAATAAGGTCAACTGTGGTATACATGTGTCTTTGTATGCATGTACATGTACATGTATACGTACATTGGAGATTACTTAAAAGGGTCAGTGTGGCTTATATGCACAAACAGTGTGTGTACAACACATTGGACATTTAGTGGTTTACATTGGCCTCTATGTGTAGGAGGGTTAATGAGGTTGATCATGGGTCACTCTATCATGAGCAGAGTAAACAATGGCAAAGATGCTATTGGTGAATTTTAAATTTGGCTGCCCAAGTTATTCACATTTTCATGAACAACTATTTAATGTTGGTAAGATATCTGCTGCACTGATTGCCAATGTGTGGTTGATAATAATAATAATAATAATGTGTGGATTTATATAGCGCACGTATCCACCAACTAAGTGGTGCTCAAGGCGCATTATATTATTATCCCTGCTCATAAGGCTCATAAGGCTCATAAATCATTCCTGAAACCATCTCAGCTCCCTGGGGAGTATACAGCTCAATTGCTGCCATTTCTAGCGCATATAGAGCAAACCAACTCTGCCTTCACAGGTACCCATTTAACCCCTGGGTGGAGAGAAGCAATTATGATTAAGTGTCTTGCTCAAGGACACAAGTGTCACGGCCGTGATTCGAACCCACATTATGTTGCTAACACCAGAACTTGAATCCGGTAAGCTAGACCGCTCGGCCACGACACCCCATGTATACATCTTTCAAAGATAAATATAAAATATTATGCATACTGCTAAATATTGATTAAATTATAAATTATATATTTTGCTTCTACCCTCACAACCTATAACTTAAATATTAAGAACAAGAAAAGGTACCAAACACAGAGCTCTCAAAATGCTTAAATGTAATTATAATAATTCAATGCAAGTTACATTGTACATGTAACATATACATGTAACATGCCACCTTACCTTCTAACATGAAATTTAGGTAAGATTACTCTTTCGGATAATAGTTTATCTTTTCCTAAAGATGCCATCACCTCAAAAACAATTTCTAGGGAAGATTGGTTTTTGTTAAATTAACAGTTTTATACCTTACTTTTACTTGATGTACATGTAAAGGTGGCACATGTATCAATCATCATTATAAAGTATTTCTTTTCAAGTGCTGAAGAAAAAAAGAATTATGTCAAAACAAAAAATTAATTTAAAAGAAATTGCTGTCTGGCAACTTCAAATATTTAATTTTACATACTGTACATGTAAAATGTTTGAAATACAATTGTTAAACCTGGAAATTGTTGAAATAAACTTTTTGTGTAATGCAAGTTTTCATTATTACAAATTTACCACGCTTGCATTAGAGAACTATAATTGTTTTGTTTAAAATTTTTTTAAGAGTACCAAGAATGTCAAGGGAGCATATAAATGTAATGCAAGTTACCATTGCCCAATTCTACATCTGTCACTCTGTTTATCTTAAACTGTTTCCTGTATTAAATTTCAGTGCCTTTGAAAATAAAATGTGAGTTTAAGGGATGCTACATGTATCATCACGATCAAAGCAGACTTTCAACAGGGCATGGAATCTGTGGCCTAGTTTAACACTTTGACTGAACATTACTATAGATTCACATTACTGAACATCACTTGAGTTAATATAAACCTAGCACTCTAATTCCATTCCCTGTTGATTGTGATGATATATTGTCCTTTTAAAGGGAAGGTACATATACAGATTGGATTATTAAATTAACAAATTATTATCGAAAAACTTATTTGGTGTTTCATCTAAAAGAATTGTTAAGTTGAATTGACAAAAAGTTGCTCTCTGGCAACTTTTTATAAAACACATACAAAGCATATATGACAGTTTTTTTTTTTAGGTGTTCGTGCGACAGCGCGAAAACCTCTTGAAATTGTACTTTTTTTTTTCCCTCTCCTTCTTCTCGATGAGACTTATCGAACAAAAAAAACATAGTTCCAAAGTTCACAGAGCCTTCAAACTTGACACATACTTAGACCATAACATGTACATGTAGTTGTCAATAAAGTTATGACATAGTTTCAGGTAAAGTTTTGACATCAAATTTTAATATTTCAAAAAATCATATCTCATAAACCACAAAAGGTATTTACACAATTTTTACATCATCTTACAGATCTTGAATTATGTGACATTTCGTACACAGACATGACCCCAATCTGACCTCTCCTTCTGGTCGAAACCGCAAGTTTAAGTGAAAAAATATTCTGAAGCACTTTTATAGGGTATGCAGCCAACATTATATGGTATATAGACATGTGCCTTCAGTGGACAAAATTACTATTGACATGTGACCTTTTTAAAAATGTGACTGATGACGTCATCACCTGTCACAGTGCCCTCTGGCGGCAGGTTTAGGAAATAATAATTTTCTATCTCAGAAACCAGGAAATTTGAATGTGACTTCTTCGAATACAGTGACCAGTGACACCTTATATTTTCAAAAAATATGTTTGATGACATCATCAATGTTCAGAGCACCCCCTGGCAGCATTTTTTTTAAAAGGGATTATTTTCCAATCTCAGAAATTGAACCAAAGCAGGTACTAACATTATTTTTTCATGATCATGAGGAAGTTTCATTGTGTCATGTATATAACCTTCTAGTAGTAAATAATGATGGTGCAATCCCATTCAGTGACACTACATCTTTGTTGACTTTTTGTTTTTGTTTTCCAAGATGCATTTGTCATACAAATTGAAATACAGTGAGTCCGTATCGGACTATTTCCAAAGTTTGTCCATTTGACAATGAGTTTTGTGGGAATAGTAGGCTTTTTTGTTTGAAGGTACCAATAATGACCGGTTGGTCAAATTGGGGAAACGTGTAGAAGAGACGGGATATTTTTTCAGATCCTTTAGTAGCAATAGCTAAGCTTTCATGCCTCACTTGGCAATCATCAGTTGCATATGGTTCAAATTAATGAACCGGGTGGTCTCTTGTCTTATTTTTTAGATAAGACATTGAATTGATGTTCTTTTCAAACAGTTGTAATGTGTCTGTTTTGTTTGAGTGAGAGAGTTCGTTGTTTTTATGTGATTTGTTCCTCTAATAAATAAGGAAAGCAGAACATTAAGGCCTTTCTGAATGCAACAAAGGGTTGTTTCGGAAATATTTCCGAGAGTTGTTGGTTTTGTTGTATCAGCGGCCAGTGTTTGTTTACTGCTTGTTTCACATCTTTGTGGTTAACGAACGGATTATAGGTTGTTGAGAAAACCAGTGGTACTTCCATGTTTTGTTTACCTTTCGGTGGCTTGTGAATAAGTTTGGCTGGTTTGCCAGTGGGTTTTGGAAGTTTTGTTATGCATTGGGTATGCAATTCTCATTCTTCTTTGGAAGATATTGATATCACTCAAGAGAGTAGAATGGGTTGGTTTAGCAGGGGTTGGAACGAAGTTTAAACCTTTACCCAGGGCAATTTTCTCAATTTGAGATAGCTTTGCTGTGGATAGGTTTGTGATGAATTGTTCGCTTTGTTCTGCTAGTGTAGTCATTTCACTAATATGGTATTGTTTGGTTTTATTTGAGCGTTCAAGTGAAAATCGTTTCAGGTACTAACATTTTTTCATGATCATGAGGAAGTTTCATTGTGTCATGTATATAACCTTCAAATGATCTGACCTTTACATCCGGTCCAAACAGGAAGTTCAAATTCAACACATTCTAATGCAAAATTGATATATTTTGGAATATGAAATTGATATTGTTATAATAAAAGACGATGCACCTTTGCAAAGTATGTATGATATTGACATCATCGATGATAATTTGATTGAACCGGAAGTTTACACAAACACTGTGTGTTTGTTCCAACAAACACTTGAGCTCGAGTTTTTTAGTTTTATATAAGTTTTGAGGCTTTGCATGGTGGAATATCGATATCGTTTCGGTTTGTGGTAACACCATGTGTTTATCTCAACTAACGTGAAGCTGAGGTACAGGTTCTGAAAAGAACCGTATCGCACAACTCGTATCTCAACCTTCGTTAAGTGAGAAAGGTTCAAGGGAGAACCAATTTCGGGCAACTCGTTTTTCTCTACTGTCGCTAAGTGAGAAATATGGTTCAGGGAGAACCATGGGGACTTCACGGGTTATTCTCAACATTTCGATTAGCCTGCTCTAATCTTCGTCAGGAGAATGAAGAGGTTTGCCGATGCAACTCCTTAAGTAGTATTTGCTGGGATTATGTGTAGAATGGGAAGTGTTCCGATTGGTGCCACTGTTGTGTGATGTGTTGTGATTGGTTGCCACCGTGGCATTGTTCTTGTTGTGTGTGTTTCCTGCTGTGTGTGAGTTGCCTGCTCGCTGAGGCGTGTCAGTTGACAGTGGGGTGTGGGTGTTGGTGGATGGTAGGATTGAATGCCAAATGTTGCTGATGAAAAAGCCGATGTCCTGGGGGACAGTGTCATGTTTATGAATCTCAATAGCCTCTCTGATACGACGGGTGTACCAGTGCTTTTCCGGGGCTATGATCTTTGCATTCTGCCAGTCAATGATGTGGTCCAAATCGGTGGAGTGTTTGATGATCGCAGATTTGTCACATTCCCTCTGCGGCCGTGGGCCTTGTGTTCATTGAGCCTGGTCAGTAAGGTCTCTGCCGGTCTCGCCAATGTACACTTTCCCACAAGTGCAAGGAATTCGGTAAACCCCAGCTTGACGGCTGGGATCATGTCTGTCCTTGTGGGTGTGTAACTTCGTTTCCAACTTGTTTCGAGTCCTGTAGTAGACCTTAATGTCAGCTTCCCTCAGGATACGCTGAATTTTGTGTGAAGTGTGGCCAATGTACGGTAGGACGGCAATAGGTTTTTCGGTTGCGTCAGAGGATCGTGCAGTGTTCCTATTTGGGAGGAACTTAAGCTTATCAGGTCTGTACCCATTGTCTCTTAACACGGCGTTAAGATGTTTCAACTCGGATGGCAAGTGCGCTTTATCACTGATAGTGTGTGCCCTTCGAAGTAGGGTGCGATTCACGGAGGATTTCACGGATGGTGGGTGGAACGACCGGGCATTTAGGTAGCGGTCTGTGTGTGTAGGTTTTCTGTAAACCGAATGCCCAAGTGAGCCATCAACCCGTTTGGAAATGAGTACGTCAAGGAAAGGCAACGAGTCGGATGTCTCAGTTTCCATGGTGAATTGAATGCTCGGATGTTGCTGGTTGAGGTGACCGAGGAAGTCACTCAGTTTGTCGGAACCGTGCTAGTTTGGGTTTGTATCGTGCCGTCTCGAGGGCTTTCTGTTCGAAATCTTCCATGAAGATGTTTGCTAGGACCGGGGATATCGGGGATCCCATTGGAGTGCCCAAAGACTGTTGATAGTAAGTCTCTCTCCATTGGAAGTATGTGGATTTCACACATATTGAAAGTAGATCAACGATTTGATCTGGCGTTAGGCTGGTTCGTTCCGGGAGCGTGCTATCATGTTCGAGTACCGACTTGGTTACGAGGATAGCCTCATCTGTCGGTACATTGGTGAATAATGACTTGACGTCAAAACTCACTAGCGTGTCAGAAGGCTGCAATATGGTTCCCTTTATGATGTTGATAAACCCTGCTGAATTGGGTACATGGTGGGGCGTCTTACCCACGAGTGGGTGTAAGAGCTATGTCAAGTGTTGGGCGAGGTTATACGTGGGGGAACCTCGGGATGAGACAATTGGTCGGAGTGGTCTGTCTGGTTTATGAATCTTTGGTAGGCCAAAGAATCTTGGGCATTTCGAGCTGGACAGACGGAGGTGCCTGTATAGTGCTGTGGGTAAGGCTGTGCTCCGGTTTAAGGAAAGAAGTTTTGCGGCGACATTCCTTTCGGCTAACGGAATTGGGTTCTTTTTGAGGCGGCTGTAGGTATCCGTGTCGAGGATATCCTGAACCTTCTGATCGTATTCTGAGCGGTCCATCACTACTGTGGCATTACCCTTGTCTGCCTTTAGAATGTGTATCGAAGAGTCATTACGGAGGTTATTGACAGCCTGATATTCCAGTCTTGTGATATTGGATTTCGGGGGCTTCACATTTTTAAAGATCTGGTGTATCTGAATACGGATATCGTCTGCCTTTTGTTTTTCGAGCTTTCGGATGGAAGGTTCAATGGACTGTATGAATTCTTCCACGGGAATCTTTTTTGGGGCAGTGGCAAAATTCATTCCCAAGGCTAAGACACAGGTTTCTGTGTGAGATAGTTGGCATTGGCTGAAGTTAACGATGGGGTTAACCTTTTCCCTTCTTTTTGTGTTCCCTTTGTTGGACGTCCGTGGCAACGGGTTGCTTTTTGTCCTGCTATTATTTGGAGATGTGTGGCCTCGGCCGAAGTTAACGACGGGGTTAACCTTTTCCCTTCTTTTCATGTTCCCTTTGTTGGACGTTTGTGGTAACGGGGTGCTTTTCATCCTGCCAATGTGAGTGGATGTGAGGCGTTCAAATTTACGGATTTGCTTCTTTCTAGTGGATTCGAAGGTAAACGATAAGGACTTATCCGTGAGGGCAGATATCTTGTCGTAATCGGTTGTGAGCATAGTCTACGGAGACTAGCTCTGCTTCTCTTGATTTCATCATCGGTACGGGATAGGCAACAACGGGTGGAGGCAATCTGTTTTCGGAGGAGAGCTGAATTGTTATTTCGGATAGGGTCTCGTAGGCGGAGGCCCTTCGGGACTACGTTTGCATCTCGGCATCTCTTCAGAAATGTCAGGTCATTGACGAGCTTACAACGTCTGGTACAAGAGTGTTGATATAACTTGACAAGTCTGTTAGTGCGCTCACCGTAGAGCGTTCTGATATAAGTTTTGAGGCTTTGCATGGTGGAATATCGATATCGTTTCGTGAAGTCCCCATGGTTCTCCCTGAACCATATTAACCCGTGAAGTCCCCATGGTTCTCCCTGAACCATATTTCTCACTTAGCGACAGTAGAGAAAAACGAGTTGCCCGAAATTGGTTCTCCCTTGAACCTTTCTCACTTAACGAAGGTTGAGATACGAGTTGTATGATAAGGTTCTTTTCAGAACCTGTACATGTACCTCAGCTTCACGTTTTTTTGTTTTGTTTTTTTCCTCAAAAGCATACATGTATGTACATCTACGGTGGTGAAATACTATTTCAAATACTAATGTTGTACCTTTTGAACAAAAAGCAATTTCAAAAACACATAAATCAAACACACAAAAAAACAGACAAATTAATCTCACATTTAAAAAAGACAACAAGATAATTCTTTGAAACAAATCAGATATACATGTGACATATGTATGAACACTCAATTTGAACTAATTGGAATTTAGTGCCTACATGTAATTATTTAAATTAGTTTTTTACGTGCCTAGACTAGAGTAATTATTTAAATGTAGCTCACACTGCTGTAGTAAAATACTGTGTACACTAATTAATTGCAGGTACATGTTGTCCATTAATTGCGATCCCATTTGTGTAACTATTTATATGAATATTCCAAATAAAGTGTGTAAATGAGACATGTGATCATACAGGATTGTTTTACCAGAGAATGTATTTTCATCAAAGTACTCAACATTTTTATCAATAAGTTTGGATTCATTACATGCACCTTTCTTACCTGTATATTACACATGCACCTTTCTTACCTGTATATTACCAGAAGTCTATTACATACATGAAGTGTGCCAGTCCTGTGATAACCTAGTCTAGGCATAGTCTCTAAGAACAGACTGATGTGTGAGGTCTCAAAAAGAAGCAGTGCATCCTGAGTGACTTGCCGATATATACTTACATGTAAACACATGCACGTTTAATGTGAAAAGTGCTGTAAAGGCACCAATGACTCTCTGCTGTAGCCAAATAGCATCTACTATGTAGTTCATGTCCCATTTTCTCTGGAACTGCTAGCAAGCTGCATCAAGGACTTGCATCCCATGATATCCCAAGTCATGTTAGGCAAACTCATTGCCATTTTCGTTGTACATGCATGTATTTGGAGTACAATTTTTTTTTAAATTTTTAAAAAATGTATGCAAGTCGCTCCACACAAGGCCAATGGCCACTCCAAGGTGGGGGCTACTAAATCATTGAGTTGTTTCAACAACTCCACACTGAAGAACCAGCCCCTCGCACCTAAACAAGACAAGTTAATAACCAGCCTCTTCACGGTGTGAACAGGACTGGGAGGGGTAACTAGACAGAACAAGGCAGTTGTTAAACTGCCTCTGCCCCTATAAGCAATTGTGGTTAAGTGTCTTGCTCAAGGGCACAAGTGTCATGACCGGGATTTGAACCCACATTCTGCTGCTAACACCAGAACTTGAGTCCGGTAAGCTAGACCGCTCGGCCACGATACTCCCCAATAACCCAGTCAACAATGCTGTTGACTGGGTTATTGCAGGCTGGCTAATTTTGTGTAGGTACATGTAATAGGAACTTCTGATATTACTGCTACAGAAAATATTTGTACAGTACATGTTTAGTATACAAATATTGAGTACACAAGTTCAATGGGAAGTTGGGAACAATATGTCATAAGGTAAAATCTGGACTGTTCCATTTCACAAGACACAGTTCTTAGTGTATGACACTTTTTGATGTTTGTTTTGGTCACACCTACACCTTGGTTGTAGATCCTTGTCATTTGATACATTTCCCGATCCATACCGAATCCCTTGCATTGACTTGGAAAGTGTACAATTTCCCATCCAGTATAACAAAATTAACCAGTGTAACATCGGTGGGTACTGAATATTTAGTCTCTTTTTTTTGGGTTCTTTGTAGCTGTTATGAAGAGAATCAAAGGGATGATCTGTATAGAACTGTGGTTATATTCTGTCCTCAGTTAAATATATGTCATATTGGTTAGACACTTAGACATGTTAGAGGACATCTTTCATACACATACATGTACATCCTAATAGCTTTCAGCCAAGTTATGATTTTGGAGAAAAATGCACAGATATTGTTGATTTTTTTTGGGCTTAATTCCCACATGTGTGATATTCCCCTGAAGCTTCATCTAATCTAATTAGGTCACTTCACTCTATTCTGCAACCCTTAAGTTACTTCATTTTCAGACACCCTGACTGCTATCTGGCAATGACTCAACAAGCCTGCAGTCTTCCTGGCCTTCATGGCTTACCCACCCAAAACAAGTCTCTACTGAGGGAGGACGGAATGACAGGATCAAGGTTTTCAGCTTGAGAGAGCTGTGTTATGGGAGCACTTCCGATCATTTAGATCAGGCATGGTTATGGCTACTCAAACATTGCAAGCCTGAGGTTTTAACCTATAAAACAACATGACATGGGAAGGTTTATGCTGTACAAACACATACATGCAGCTGATAGTACATGTACATTTACAACCAAGTTCAGGCTTTGACTGTAGGGGAATTAATTTCAATTCTTTTTTAATGCAAAATTCTTGTATTATGCTAGAACTTTCATTTTACAGACCTTGCTGGGCTGTAGATACATGTAGGTTTTGACTTAAAAGCAATTAAAAGCGTTTTTTACTGCAGGACACAGATGGGCGTGTGGCCATGGATGATAAAGGATCAAGCCAAAAATATAGCCAACAGCTATGTTTCTATCAGTGTCCTGCAGTAAAAAGACTGCATGACATATGTATCGTCCATGTTGTACTGGCAACTTCCAGAATATTTTTTTTTTTTTTGAACATTTATAGAAAGGAAAAACAAATACTTTAAAATAGTATATTTTACAAAATAGTACATATTTTCTGTAAAACCATGTTTTCACTACCTCAGTTATGTTGTCAGTTGCAATGGTTACTTTTATTTCAAGACACCAATATACAATTTTCTGATAAATTTGGTTCCCTTTGGCAGTTGTGCACTAGATGCTGTATTTGTGACATTATATGTATAATATCCCTTCTATTTATTAAGGTTTGCCAGCTCTGTACATGTACATGTAGTTGGTGCCCAAAAGTTCAGTATTCTTGCTATTACATTACAAATCTGGAGGAGTCAATTCATTGCAGTAAAATTCACTTTCTAACAGCAAACTGCAGGTGGATGTGGTGCACTGCTCCATCAGATTATCAAATTTAGCAAATTTCTGCATTTTTTCACCCTTTGAAATAATGTGAGTCATATATCATTCCAGGCATTATGATATTGTTCAGCGTATTGGTTCCGTCGGAGAAAGCAATTTTCTTCTAGTGCCTGGTACACTGTATTCCTGTTAAATCAGGCATTACATAGAGAGCCATCATGTGAACCAAATTAAATTGCTGAGATGGGTTTGATTGCTGATCCAATTGTCTGTAATCCATTTTGTCCTTGTAGTTCTTGTTTGAAATGGCTTGTGATATCAATGCGGGAGAAATTTCTGTTTATTAGGGAAAGTACAACATTGGTGTTTGGTAACGTACAAATGTACGTTCATTTTAACCCCCTAGTTATCAAGAAATATTTCATGAAACTAACTGGTGAAAGTTTGATTACAATAGTTGCTCATGTTAAACTACCAATAGATGCTGTCCGGCAACCTTTTGTAAATAATAACAATTATAATGAATACACAAGATAACTATTGGGATGATAGGGTCATCTTCAAGACATAACGTTTGTCACATGGACAAACATTTTTATTTTAGATTGACAGGAAACAGATTTAACTGACCCAAAGGTTGTTCCATTTACATCCTTAACTTGTTAATAACTGTTACCAGCCAAAAATTAGAATGTGAATCATGTACGCAACATGGGCAGACATTTCTATGTCAAGAGGGCTGACTTCATTTTGGCTGGTAACAACCCCTAGTAACAACCCCTAATGTTGAGGGACAACCTTTGGGTGAACCAGTTCATTTTATTACTTCCTGTCAATTTTTAAACAGTCTGCTCTGATCGTGACAATATTGTCCCTTTAACAAAAAAATAAAAATAAACTAGAGCTCAATTGTATTCGTGAACGAATACCCAGCTGTTTCGCTATTTTTTATCATATTAACTTCCACTTTGAGCCGTGAGGACTTTTGAAATGTTATGACATCATTGAATGGATTGTGATACAAATAATTAGCTACAAGATGACACAAAGATTGTTAGTTATAAGCATTAGTTGTAAAGCTCAAATAAATGTCAAATTTTGAAGCATGTACTATCATTTACATGCACTGCTTACTTCTGGTGACAGTGCATGTTTTGTTTGTATCCCTATAATGTCACCATTCAACACCGGATGCAAAATATATACAACTGATGAATTGTTTAGTTGCATAATACATATGCAGGTTAACTAAAATGTAATGTCCAGTAGGTTTATTACTTCAATGTTACAGACTTCCACAAAATACCATACTTTCTAGAGTACCTTCTTTTTATATTTGTACAGTTGGGATTATGGAGACTGTCAGTTTTAGTCGAAAGAGCCAGTTGGGCATGAGAGTGCACTGCCTACATGAGGGTTAACATGTTTTGCATCATGTGCGGTAGTTCTCAGTGACAGTATAGACAATGTGCCCTCTGACGTCACACCTAAACCAAAACATTATGTTTCTGCCCTGCGGTATACGCGCGCATCATGTTTTTGAATAAATTTGGTTTGGGAGTGAAGTCGCAGGTCATGTTCCATTGCTATATTTGAACTTCTGGTTTCGACCGGAAGCAAACGTCACAATAAGGTCATATTTGCACGAATTGTCAAGTGGGTAACGACCTACAATATGGCTCAAAGATCATAATTATAGCTATTGTGGTTCAAAAGTTATAAATTTTAAAATAGTTTTTCAATATTAATCTTTAACTTAGTGTAACTTGACACCCGATGACGTAATAATGACGTAATTTATTTTGATATTTAAGTTGATTCATAAGCTACAATATGACATATTATTTGTGGTAATGTGACATTGGCAAGTGTACAAGTGAAAATAACCTCTTTTTAAACCTGTCGCTAGCGGGCGCTCTTGCATATGATGACGTCATCAAACCTACTATCCAAAAGAGTACACCCTACTGATGATTACATACACAGAAATCATAGCATTATTTTTTATCATATTGGCTGTAGAGCTCTTTAAACTTGAACTTCCGGTTTGGACCGGAAGCTAAGGTCAAAATGGGGTCATATCTGTGCACGAAATACGGAGTGGGTAACGACCTACAATATGCCACATAGTTGAAATTGATAGCATATGTGGTTCAGGAGTTATTAATTTTTTAATGTTTTTCATTATTAATCTTTGATTTAGTGTAACTTGACACCTGATGACGTAATTATGACGTCATTGCAATATGCACACTATTGCACTATTGCCTTTGGTCCCCTTAAGTTTCATTGCAATCGCATTTATGGAACACTGCAAAAAGGCGTTCAGAATGAAACATGTGTTATTGCAATGCACTTCCGGTACGGAGAGCGCTGAAAAAGAAAAAAAAAAAAAAGAAGAAAAAAAAACTTTAACAAAAACAATAGCTGTTTCGCTGCGCTTCGCTACGAAACAGCTAAAAACAAATATGGGGATCACATTGACCCATATAAGAAAAACAAAAAATGTTGGGAAACTAGACTGATCATCAAAAAATAGGAAAACACACAAACATGTAGCACACACTACCCTTTGACTAACCCTTTGAACGAATTCACTTGTATTGTGTAGCAAAATGCTTTGCAAAATTCACAATTTGCTGGACAGAATTAAAGATTTGCTTTTCAAAATTAGCATTACACCAAAATATTTCCAAAAAAAATTGCTATGCAAAATGTTTGAACAAAAGCATTCACAATTTCAGGTCCTGAGTCAATTCGGATGACATTAGGATGACATTAGGACATCATCAAAGATCCTCTATAGAGAATATCCTTGATGATGTATAGATGTAGATATACATGTACATCATCAAGAATATTATCTTTTTTAGCTTATGTACATAAGTTTATAAGTCAATAACAAATTAATATTTTTAACTGTACCTTAAGATTTATCAAGTTATTCAGCCATCTTGCATATCTGATTTTTAATGCACATTTTTGGCAGATATAATTTACTATCCATTTGATCATATCATCTTTGCTAAATCTTAAATCATAAAAGATGGAATGTTCCATTCAACGAGGCGAAGCCTCGTTGAATGGAACATTCCATCTTTCAACTCATGAAAATATTCTCACCATTGCGCTCATAAACATTCATTATTTGTATACTATTGCACTATTGGTAATCTCAACTTGAAAAAAAATTAGTTTTCATAAACCTTACTTGGTGTTCACACGTAAATTTGATTATGGTATTTGAAATATTTATGTCTTAGGTGCTATAGTTTAAGTTAAATGAGTGAAATAATTTCCAAAATTAATTTCTGTCTTTATGAAGACAGAAATAAGACAAACTTCACGGAATGAATACAAACAGTGGAATACATTTTCACTATTTTCTTGTTTACAACACAATGAAAGTTGCACAGGTTGGTTTTTGTACATCTCATGATTCTTATAATTGATGCAGTATAAAGACGTTTTACCAAAACTGTATGCAGTCTTTAAATCATATTGAAATCTTATTTATCTGTTGTACATGTATTTGTTGTTGTTGACATGTAGGTGTGGAGTGGGAGAGAGCTAAGAGACTACAAGAGAAGATGAGAACCAACTTAGATATGGCCAAAGAGAGAATAGATTTACTTAGTAAGTATAGAAAGTATAGTAGTTGTTCCTCTGTCTCTTATGCATGATACAGTTACCATTGTCATTGATCATGTACACATGTGTATATTGTCACCTGCACTACAAAGTGACATGGTATTTTACATTTTTATAATAATACATTCTAATTTAATTGATTGTTGACTTTAATTTGGATGCTAATTGGGAAAAACTACTTAAATGCGAGTGTCTGTTTCACAAACTGAATAGGTTTGGTGATTAATAATTTGACTTAAAAAGTAATAAGGGATTTTTATCAAGCATTTATGTTCCAATTATCCATTTTCTATATACATGTATTATTAGTGTCATCAGTTTTATTGTTGAATTTTTAAATTTTTTTGAAGATATGAATGTCAATTGTCAAAAAAAGCCAACAATCCATATACCTTACTTAATTTTTGCACTCTTTATATTTAGTTCTCTATTATTACAGAATTTTGCCAGAATTTAAAAAAACTAATATTTTAAAAACCTGTACACATTGCAAATGCCAGTCCAAATTAACTAGTGATATTCCCTTGATGACCTTACTCAAAGGCTCAAATTG
Source organism: Zoroaster sp. YZ-2022 (assembly GCA_029582265.1). Lineage (NCBI taxonomy): Eukaryota > Metazoa > Echinodermata > Asteroidea > Forcipulatida > Zoroasteridae > Zoroaster > Zoroaster sp. YZ-2022. The sequence continues at coordinate 10,547,150 of CM055821.1, read as the reverse complement.
ATCATTGAAGGGGATGAAATTAGGCCAGAGCACTTTTAGAAGCTACTACAGTGTGGATTTTGAGGTCTGTTAAATGGCCACGGAAGAGTTATAAATCATTCTAGATGCTCTATAATGCAATCTTTGGCATATTTTTGAATGAAGAACTATGGAGAATCATAACATGTCCTGTCTTTTTTTTTGATGATTGAATATTAGTTAGTCACTCTCTTTACTCCTAAGATGGTATACCATGATGGCATCTTCCCTTCTCTGGGTAGCCTCAAGGCAGTTTTGTCTCTGCAAGGAGATTTCCAATTTGTTCACGGTTTAGTTGGGTGGGTTGGCTTAAAGGCATTTCCTCCAGCTCATATGATTGATGGGGATGGTTGTTTAAAGGGAAATGTCGGGCCACTGTCTTGTCTGAGTCAGAAAGAGCCTGGAGGTTCATAAAGCTTATGGTTCGTGTAGCATCAATTCAGTATAGGCCAACAGGGTGTATATTAAAGTCATACAGAAAAGAGTGATTGAATGTCAGTTTAATACGGTAGAAGCTCACAGAATGAATGTTGTTGTTTTGGGTTAGTACTCACTACTGTGATGACTTTCTTCAGGGAGTGCTGAATCTACTTACATGTATGAGTGTGCTGGTGTTGAACGCATGTCCAACTTTGTAATTTTTTAGGTGTTCGTGTGACAGTGCGAACACCTCTGTGAAATTGTTGTTGTTGTTTTTTTCTTCTCCTTTTTCTCGATGAGGCATTTTTGATGGTTTTTACTGTCATTTTGACCACCCTCAACAATACCAGACAATGCTTTTGCCAGTCAAAAATGGTTGACCCATTTTGATCTGTAAATGTACTTAACTACACGTAAGGTTTGACAGTGTTTGACTTTTAAGTGCACCAGATATACCTTGGCAAGTATATCAACATTTTGACTGATTTTGATCCTTGAAGTAGTAGGAGGGATTTTATGAAAGCATCTACATGTATTTCACACAGGATCCATTTACTTATGTACATGTACCTGTATGTAAGTGACACAAGTATGAAGCCAGCACAGGGATAATTTTGGTGCTGGTAATTCATGTATTTTGCCCCACTGTATACTGCATTGTTTGTCTACATACTTTTTAGTTTGCATCCCCATACTTTCATGTTGCATGCTTTCTTTTTGCTTTTGTTTACCCATTCCTTCAGATACTATCACACAATCCATGACTGTACGTGAGTACTCATATAGCAAAGAGGACTCAATAACCAGACCAATCTGTACAGCAGGCCCACACACTATAAGTAACGAAGAATCAACCAGAGAAGACAAATCAAGATCAGGGAATGTTCCTGTTGAATCAAAGGGAATAGTTATCAAAAAAGACAAACAGTGTTGGTCTCTTAGAGGTAATTGTTACTGTCTGTGCAGAACTCACAGTATTAGGACCCAAATCCCTGGATTGTATCTATCTTTGATGTGGTATTAACCATGTGGCTACACTGGCAGTAAAATAATACTATTGTTTATTTCCAACTTTCAAAACCTACAATCTAATGTACATGTATACATGTATTAACCCTCCTACTTCTGGTACCTTTTTCATACAAGTTGATGCACCATTTGAAACCATGTGGTGTTGAATGGTGAAATAACTGTGTACAGTATTGATTCCCCCAAATGTTTTGAATGGTAGGTCAGCTAATACAAAACCTTGTTTGGATCTTTCCAAATGGTAGTACAGCTAATACAAAACCTTGTTTGGATACTTCTAAGTGGTGAATCAATGGACCCTCTATGCATTTGAATGGATTTGAATGGTAGTAAAGTTTGCTCCCAACACTTTTCAAATGGTATCACCATGTGTGTACAAAACCAATGGCCATTTTGGTAAGTGGAAATTTTGAATGGTTTCAAATGGTCAAACAGTAGGAGGGTTAAACAAATGTAGTACAAAACAAACATGTCTTGCTAGAACAGGGTGTTTGTGTTTTTCTCATAATTCAAGTGAAATAAAGTCTTCATATAATTGGCATCATCACAATTACGCCAGCCGTGGTTCACCTCTCTTTAGTAAGGCAAACTGCAGGTGGAGATTTGGAATGGGGATTCTTATGGTATCGTTTTAATTTTGTTGTTGTTGTAATTTTCAGGTTTTAATGCATCTGGTTGTTTTAAGAGGGCAGTTCATACTTTTAATGCTTGAACATGTTTTCTGCAAATCAGCTGTTGACATCCCATGCAGCTGATTTTCCATTCGTGTACAGATTATAAACTAGTGTGAATTGTACTATCCTTGGAACAGTATCTTTGTAATTCTGTCCTGTCAGTGATGGCTGATGTTCATCCTATGACAGCTGCACTCTACTTACATGTACATGTAGGGTTCAGGGCTACATGTACATGTATGTATATTACTTCAGCCTCTTAAAGATAAGTTATAGGATTGGAAGTTAACAAAAAGAAGGTTAAAATTGTAATGTTAAACTAACTGTATGTTGACGGTTATACTAAAGGGCATCAAGAACTGGATTCGGCATCAAGGCCTGGATTCGACATCAAGGCCTACATCTCAAGGTGTCAAGGGTTTACTATGACGACAACAAGTAAAAATAGCTGACAACAAGATGTAAATATGGCCAAATACCTAGAGCAAGTGTTAATGTGATATATAAATTGTTTTTTGAATTTCTAAAAGTCTTTTTACCATGAAAAAAATGTGAATTTAAACTTGACAAACATTAACATTTTGTGGCAGCCATTTTGCATTTTCCCTGTTTGGTCATGGACATAGGACTGTACCATTTCTGCGCATGATTGAACTGGGAAAAGGCAAAATGGCCACCGTAAAATGTTAACGTTTGTCAAGTTTTTTATAAATATTCATTTTTTTAATGGTAAAAAGACTTTCAGAAATTCCCATTTATGCTTCCTCTCAGTATTTGGCCATATTTCACATGTTGTTGTCAGTTATTTCTACTCGTTGTCGTTGTAATAAAGCCCTTGATGCCTTGAGATGTAGGCCTTGATGCCGAATCCAGGCCTTGACGCCTTTTAGTATGATGGTATCAATCTTCCCTACAACTAATGTTGTCTGAGGTGCTGTCACTTTTAAGAAAAGTGAACTACCAGTTCAAATTACGGAAAAAGTGCTCTGTCCTAAATTCTATGTTAGAATGAATCTATTTTCTGGTTAACAACACAACGTGATACATGTACATGTAAGTTGAAAATTAATGTATCTTGATTAATAGAGTAAACATACAGTACATGTAAAAACAGTTTTTGTTTTTATACATCATTGCACAATCCCTTTCATGTTGTACCAAGTCTGTTTATTATGGCCAACTCTTAATTTTGTCTGTGAGGCTTCAGAGTAAATCAGTTTTCTGGAATAGAATTTTCAAATTGCAGCACTGTGGCTTAATCAGATGACTTTAATGCACACTTGAAACCCCATGCTTGCATCAAAGATTACTATCTTTGCATATTACCCTACTCAAATGTTCAGCAATTCACTGTTTCATCTGACAGTATGTTGCATCTGTACCTTTACTGCAGAAGATACTTAATGGTCAACTTGATCCTACTGACTTGCTGATGAGAGATTCGTGTGCATATTGTCCCTAGATTATTTCATACATTGCTAAATCTAGTAGGTGTCAAATTGAGATGAGCTTGAGATTAATAAATTTGTGAGCATGCATTTACTTACAGGGGATTTATTACAAGGCCTCAATTTGCATGATTGGGGGATATTTGATACTGAATGTATATTTCACTTAACATTGTTGGGAAAGCCAAGATTCATTTCTATAATGATGTTCACTTGAAAATTCTTTTTGATATAATAGAATAATTTTGTTGATCAAGTTTATTAAAAGTTTATTTATGCAACATGTTTATTGACACCCAACATTTTAGACCAAAAAGGACCAAAGTACTGCACACTATAGCTGGGTTTTAATGGAAGTTATATCAGTACAATTGTAAATTTGTTCATTATTTATCATGAAAGCCAAGTTTATGCAGGTTGATATCTGTTTCTGGAGGCTAAACCTGACAGGCCGTGTGACAGTGTCATTTCACGCTCTGTGAACCCACCAACAATATGTAATTGCTGCCTTAAAGGCAGAATGCACGAACAATTAGCATAACGAGATAGTGAACATTTGGCCTGGATGCATGGCAAATATAATTAGTAGCTAGAGATTTAATAAGGATGTAAGGTCTACTGCCTTTGTCGGTTTTGTTTTAATCTTAAAAAAAGTAGGGAAAGGAGGAAATAATACATATCAGTACTGTTTTGATGAGTATTAGAACATGTACAATGAAGTTAATAATTCATCATATTAAAATTGTTTCCTTTGAACTGTTGTGAAATTTTCATTCTCATACACTTTCATGCACATGCACTGTATGTCACTATTGCTACTGACTCCCATAGCAACTGTTGCTAAGTAGCACTTCCTTCTTGAGGGAAAAATTACTCAACCTAAATCACATTTTTCATGCAATTGGTACTGCTTTCAGGGAAGAAAATAATGAAGAAAGAAACAGGCGGTTCTATTCTGAACTAAAATCGTAGAATAGAATATTGACTGCACATTTTGTATTACAATAATAGGGTTTGTATACACAAAGGGTTATCTAAAAAAAACATAAATGATCAGAAATTTATATCAAACTAACTTGGTGTAAAGTTGATGATCACGGTATCAAATATCCCTTGAAATAAATCTGTCTCTGATGCTATAATTGTAGTAAAACATGTAATGTAATTACCAAATGAATATTTTTCATCTGGTGACTCATGTTGGAATGAATACGAACAATCTGAATGCATTAATGACACAATAAAATAAGCTGAACTTTCACAGGTTGTTTTTTATACATACATACATTGTGTATATTACTTGATTTGAAGTTACATGTAAGTATACATGCATTAACAGACATTTAACTAAAAGTATATACTGGTTTTAATTGAGATGGTTAGTTGAATCAAGAAGGTTGAATATGCCTTTTAAATACACATTGGCAAGGACATTACATTTCCCATGCATGAGTAAGCCTATTGCGTTGTCCTTGGTAAATGTTGAATGGATGTGATCTTAATTGATGGCTGCCTCAAGCAGTCAGGAGCAATGAAGATGATAATTGAAGTGAATAGACCATAAATTCAGATGATTTATCCTTTATGTGATGGGCAAATTTTCTGCTGTACATATGTATTGCTGTCACAAAATTGCCTTAAAAATTACACAGGAGCTTCTCTCTAAGTTAAATTCTGCATGAATTTTCTCCCCGCTTTCCCAATCAGACAAAATATTTGTGTCACAAATTGTGATTAATAAGAGTTTCCCTTTTGGGAAATGTGAAATTTACATATGAATTTTTACTCTTAATATGAAGAATTTGCCATAATACCTTAAATCAAAGTGTTTTATTTACAGATGTGTATGTACTGCATGTACTAGATGGTATTTATATTACCAGATATGTATTTTTTCAGCTGATGCCTGATTTCCTTCTTGTTTAATATTTCCAAAAAGGAACACATTCATTTACTAAATTTTATCAATAAGATTGTTTGTGTTATTGTTTTGTACATATATACATACACATTCAGTCTCTCCAGCTGCACAAACAATGCCCTCTATTATGAAACTTAGCAGCAAGATGCATGCCTGTTTACATGCATCTTTCTAATTGAGATGGCAAACTACATGTATGCTAGATGCGGTTTTCGGGTCCCTCATGTTTGTGTTGAGCACCGCTTAGTGTTTAGATCTAAGTGTTTTCAGTGTTCTTCTGACAATGCAAGCAGACTGACAAAACATTGTGGAAAATTGTATTGGAAAAAATACATGTAAATGTGATAATAGATAAATAAGGTGGCAAGAGATGCTGCAATGGTGTAGCTTCTAGAGGTCTGCTTCGTCTGTCCATAATAAATATTATTTTCTACTTCCTGTCTACAACTGTTTTTTATTGAATGTTTAGAGCAGAATTTCAGCCAAAACACAATAATGAAATTTATGCATGCTGTTTTCTACTTAGACATGACCATATATAGAACATTTGACACACTGTTATATTTTTATTGCATGGGTTTGGAGGAGAGAGCCCATGCATGGCCTTATGGATACATCCTTATTCCTTTTTTGTGTTACATGTAGGAAAGCAATGTCTGTCTGATTTGATCTAGTTGCTATATCGAGTCATCAGTTTGCCTCCAGCCTAGTGTATCTCAGTTAATATCAGCTGTAATATCTGCATGGAACTCACGTTCACACCACCTTTAACGTAAAACTTAAAATTACAAAATAGGATCAGATAAGAAAATGATTTTTATGATCCCAGTGCACAGACACATGAGTCATACGTGGTGAACAATAGGATAGTTTGAACGAAGTCTGTTCATCTCAAGTCACCCTCGCATTGATCAATAGTGCAGTCGCTATCCAATATCCAATTTCATATTTGAGAACCTCTCCAAATTTAGTGCATCTAATAGAATCCCTACTCTCTAGCTTTCTTATTCAACATTTGTGCTGGCTAGGAGAAATATAATACAATTTAACAAAAGTGTAAAGATTCCACATGTAGCATACCAACACAGGGAAGGTACAGTTACACTGTACTTTAAACTCAGCGTTTACCATGGCATGATTTGCAAATGTGAGTGACATGATTACTTAATTAATTAATTTTCTGTAAATTTCTAAATTTGTTTAAATTATATATTTTTTTCCAAAACTGTATCGGAGATTCGGAGGTTTAATATGTAAAAGTAAATTTATGGGATGCAAGCGCATCAGATTGTTGTTCTGATGGCCGAGTCATCAGAATGTGGGTTCCAATTCTGGCCATGACCATGGTACCTGTGTCCTTGCTTCTCTACACCCAGGAGATTCTTGTGTTTGACAAAGCACTATGGTACAGGGCTGTATACTCCCCAGGGAGTTGAGAAAAATTAAGGGTTGATATTGGCCCAATGACCAGGGGTAATAATGTAAAAGTACTTTATAGAATATTGCATTGTGATAGATTTTGCGGTATGTATTTTGATTTATAATACAATGTGCTTTATGCACGTCATAGCCCTTTTGCAGTGAAATGAACCTCATCTCTGAGTTTAGGGCATTTTGTGGTGCCATATTATGATCAGTTTACGTATGTCATTTGAATAATGAAATAAAATAATTTTATATACAAACCAGAAATGCTCACTGTTCCTCTCACCAACATGTGCCTTCTTCCAAATATCATACCTTTCCAATATTTTGGAACATCTTGCTGGAGTAATTATCATTGAGTATGAGTTGTTTTCTACCTTAAAAAAACAAACGGGTTTTCACGTTTTGATCTGTCAATTTGTACATTGTAATTAAATTATAGGCCATCTTAATTTAAATAGAGCAACATGTAAAGGTGCATGCTATAGTACCAGTGCCCTGACTACATACAATAGTGCCCTCTTTAGGTCCCCTCTTTAGGTCATGGCTGGATCCAATAATTTCACACAGGTGATATTTGTACCTTTATCCCCAACCACCTCTTTAACGTTGTGTCATATTCCCCATCTTCCTGCTTGAAGATGCACATATTCCTGGCACACAAGTTTGCAACCTAATTGCTGCACCAGCATGAACAAGATTGGAAATTCAAGAACAGGCTGTGTATTCATCGGCATGTCTTGTTAGTTCATTGAAGCCCCTGTTATTTATTTTGGTACAGTATGCATGCTATACCTGTATTGGACATCTTACATGTAGGTAGGGGAATTGCTCAACAGTCTAAGATATGCTGACATTTGCTGGAAGTCCTGGGTACCCAGTCTGAAAGGGAGAGGGACATGTACCAATCCAAATATTATTATAGTATTGTGTTACACGCCTAGAATATCTAAATATTCTGTCTAGATAAAGCAACATGCTTCATCTACACACAGCATCTGAATAGTACATATTGATTTCTGAAGCCAGTCATACATGCAGAATTACACATGTACTGACAAGTAAGGTGTGAGAGAGGTAGGGAAGTACATACATGTATGTAATCATGTTTTATGTCTTAATTAAAACAAATTTTGAAACAAGTGCACATAAAACAACTATCAAGGTTATTTTCCTGGTTTCCCACTTGAGGAAAAAATATACAACTTATGATCTTCAAAGAAAGTTTCAGTGATAAAAGTTTCAATTTCTAGGCATTCTTTGATTATATAATATACTACTCAAAACAATTTAGGGAACACCGGAATAATCTAAGTTAAAGCAAGATCATTTATTTCAGATAAACACAATGTTTCACAGAATTGATGAGAAACAACTGCACAATGAAACAGATGATAAAGGATGCATCTAGTGAGTACACATTTCATGACATGACTACTGAAAGAGAGAGGGGGTTGCAAATGAAAATCCCGGTTCATGGAACATTTCAAACCTATTTGATGTTAATAAATCCGGTGTACCCTAAATTGTTTTGAGTAGTATATAATCAGTGACAGGCAGTACTGGTATACTACACATGTACATTATAGATACATTATATAATTTTTTTATCAAATTAATACATGGATCTCTTCAGTTTGAGTTTATATTAGTGTCCGTTAGGTCTGGTTTGGATTTAAAATTAGGTCTCCCTCCCTAAAAAACAAGTCACACAATATGCAAAGTATGTTACTTATAAATATAAAAAGCTTGGAATTCTGATATTTTCCTGTAATGCAGAGAATGAGAGAAAATTCTCACCTAAGATGACCCACAAAAGCACCGTGTTACCTCGCTCTGCTCAACGAGAAGGATTTAGGAGTCGGAGCCCAGCAACCCCAGAGAGACGACCAGCTACCTATGCCCAGAGACACAGCCATGGCACAGAGCCAGCCTTGACGACATGTTCCAGGGTAAGAATGATGAAGTGTTGTCCCCCTGCATTTCACTGCATGCATTGATGGGTTTAAAGTGGGAATGTGTAAATCAATCACATACAAACATGAACAAATTCTCATCTACATCTACATTTTGTGTCAATGTGCTCACTTTTTGCATACTTCACGTGAACACGAATGCAATGCGATTTGTAAATTTAAAGCCTGAGATTCCTGCAAAACTAAAAACTTTAAACTTTTATGTGAACGATTCACCGCAACTTCATGATGTTAAAATTCCCTTTGCATTCGCAAAGTCATCCCTATGGACCTGGTGCAAATCTCATTGAGGCAATCAATATTGAATTAGGTTTCAGTCCCTACTTTTTAATGTGCTTTTTTGTTCCCATTATCTTAGGTTTCTTCCCACTTCAAGAACTGACATTTCTTTGTAAAGGGAGAATAGTGGTAATCACTGAATGAATGGAAAACTGAAATGAGAAATCATTCTCTCTCAAATCATCTCACTCTAATCATGATTTTTCCATAGTTGTTACACATTTAGAGTCACACACACATATGTTAGATATAGACAAGTTAAATGTCACCAAATTCATGTCCATGCTTAATAAATAAAATAAAGCAAAAGTTCTATTTGTACATTGCATGTATAATGAACAGATTAAACACCATTATCCATCTCTCATTTTATTATGTACTATTTCCAGCTCTAAATACATACACCTTACGTGTTGAAGAAGTGTATGGACATTTGCTTGCACTGTACTTCTGGATCCATTCCACATCACACTAACAGGACAGCAAACATTCAACTATGACCTTTCATTCTTGATCTATTTGTGTGAAAATTTGTCAGATTGTCAGCCCCCAAGCTCTCCCCCAAGAAAAAATATATATTAAAGAGATTGTATCAAAGGGAGTGTATAACCTGAAAACAAACCGAAAAGCATGCTTGGTTGTAAAATGGTACTGGTGCTAAACAACCTGTGAAGTTATAGTAATTTTTGAGAAAATGCGAATACAAATTGAAAACAAATCTGATTACATTTTCACTATTTTCATATTACGACACAATGGACTATTTTTCTATACATAACTCTTGATTCTTATAAAGTATAGATGCATTTAAAGATATTTTACCAATTGTGTATAATCCCTTTAATAATTACTGATTACAATTTAAAATGACACCATACTCCATTCCCCCTTGAATAGTGAGGCAAATCATCTTTGCTTTGCTTTTTCATTCCTGAAAGTTATTCAGCAAATAGATTTGACAAATTTCTTGGCATTATTTCCCCATTGAATTGTAGGAAAAGTGACTGCTGTTTATTTTGCATTCCCAAAGTGACTGGTGTTCATTTGATAAAAACACAATGATGGCGATGTTATTTTCCCATTGAATTGAAGGAACAGTCTGGCATTCCATTTCACTGACCATCAATTATTTAAGAGCCAAAAATATAATTTAAAAACAAATCTATACAACAAAAAATTAACAAAAAGAAAAATCAATAATTAAACATTGTGCGACATTATATTTATTTCAACATTAAATAGAAGTGACTGTTTCTGATAAACTGAAAGTTTAAAACAAATTCATTTTTAATAGTCTTGACATGAACATGTTTATCCTGAAATCCTAAAAAGATTTATAAATAAATGTACATAAAGTATATTTTATATCATGTCTGGATTTTTTTTCACAAGTAGAATTATTGAATTTATCCATGTATGTGGTTAAATTACAAGGGGTATAAATGTACCTGTATGTATCTACTTTATTTTTTCCTTGCCATGATTTTTCTTAAAAATGAATTAGTTTTAACTTAATCTTCACTATTAAAAAGAATAACCCTACATGAGCACACACTGAAGTTCACAAATGGCATCTTAAAACATAGTGAATAACACTGAATACATTGTTTTTCTGTACTTAATGACTGAATTCTTGCTCGATTTGTTTTGATTTGTCCCTTGAAAGCATAGACAGTACGGGTGTAACAATACCACTATTTCGCGATACGATATGTATCGCGATACTTGATCATGATACGATACGTATCACGATATTTGGTCATGATACGATACGTATCACGATACGTATCGTGAATACTAAAAATGCTAAAAAAGAAGTGTCAGTAATGTCGTGAATTACCAAATAATAATAATAATAATAATAATAATAATAATAATAATGTGTGGATTTATATAGCGCACGTATCCACCAACTAAGTGGTGCTCAAGGCGCATTATATTATATGTCGTACAGAGAATTATACACAGTAAAAACAGCACTTATACACAGTTTCATGTTGTTATTTTATTCCTCCTTCTCTTGAAAAAAATGTTATGGCCTGCTATAAATTAGGCTGGGAAGAATTTATAATCATGAACAAATGTTTGTCCATATTTTTGTTATTTGTGTTCTGTTGTGTTTTTTGTTGAAGGATTGTATCAACTAAATTTCGGCAAAAATAAATATACTGAAGTTCAATCATGTCGTGGCCGAGCGGTCGAGCGGTCTAACTTAAGTTCTGGTGTTAGCAGCAGAATGTGGGTTCGAATCCCGGCCGTGACACTTGTGTCCTTGAGCAAGACACTTAACCATAATTGCTTCTCTCCACCCAGGGGTTAAATGGGTACCTGTGAGGGCAGAGTTGGTTGATTAGCCCTATATGCGCTGTAATGGCAGCAATTGAGCTGTATACTCCCCAGGGAGCTGAGATGGTTTCAGGAATGATTTATGAGCCTTATGAGCAGGGGTAATGATATAATGCGCCTTGAGCACCACTTAGTTGGTGGATACGTGCGCTATACAAGTCCACATATTATTATTATTATTATTATTATTATTATTATTATTATTATTATTATGTGTAAAATGTTGAGTCAAAAATTCATAAAATTTCATCAGTATAACAATACACACAATAGGCTATTATGCACACCGAATCTGGTTCACAAATAAGAAATTCTTATTTAGCCCACCGAAGGACAAAAGGACTCCCCATATTGCCTGTATTTATTTCATCAAAAATAGTGTAGCGCCCTCAGTTAACTATCACAATGAAAAAGTTAAGTAGCACTCGAACAATAATATATTGTTTATTGAAATAAAATATCGGGACTACGGAGAGTCGTTCTGACCATGTGCATAACAAAAACTTATTTTATCGTCGGCATTTTTTTAAGACGGCGCTCATCAGGCATTTTTTGTCAGGGAAAACTTTACTGACTTTTGTGGTCTAAATGTCAGGTATGAAGTGCTTATATATAAAAAATGGCGTGGATAATATTCAGTACTTTTTATATTCTGTTGAAATATTTGTGGGAACCCAAAAGTCATCAGTATCGCGATACACGGTTTGGTATCGCGATACACGGTTTGGTATCGCGATATGCGGTTTGGTATCGCGATACACGGTTTGGTATCGCGATACACGGTTTGGTATCGCGATACACGGTTTGGTATCGCGATACACGGTTTGGTATCGCGATACACGGTTTGGTATCGCGATACACGGTTTGGTATCGCGATATGCGGTTTGGTATCGCGATACACGGTTTGGTATCGCGATACACGGTTTGGTATCGCGATACACGGTTTGGTATCGCGATACACGGTTTGGTATCGCGATACACGGTTTGGTATCGCGATACACGGTTTGGTATCGCGACACGGTTTGGTATCGCGATACGGTTTGGTATCGCGATACGGTTTGGTATCGCGATACACGGTTTGGTATCGCGATACGGTTTGGTATCGCGATGACACGGTTTGGTATCGCGATACACGGTTTGGTATCGCGACATATCGGTTTGGTATCGCGATACACGGTTTGGTATCGCGATACGGTTTGGTATCGCGATACGGTTTGGTATCGCGACATACGGTTTGGTATCGCGATACACGGTTTGGTATCGCGATACACGGTTTGGTATCGCGATACGCGGTTTGGTATCGCGATACGCGGTTTGGTATCGCGATACGCGGTTTGGTATCGCGATACACGGTTTGGTATCGCGATACGCGGTTTGGTATCGCGATACACGGTTTGGTATCGCGATACACGGTTTGGTATCGCGATACGCGGTTTGGTATCGCGATACACGGTTTGGTATCGCGATACTCGGTTTGGTATCGCGATACACGGTTTGGTATCGCGATACACGGTTTGGTATCGCGATACACGGTTTGGTATCGCGATACGGTTTGGTATCGCGATACACGGTTTGGTATCGCGATACGGTTTGGTATCGCGCGACACGGTTTGGTATCGCTGACATATACGGTTTGGTATCGCGACACACGGTTTGGTATCGCGACACGGTTTGGTATCGCGATACGCACGGTATCGATCGCGATACACGGTTTGGTATCGCGATACACGGTTTGGTATCGCGATACACGGTTTGGTATCGCGATACACGGTTTGGTATCGCGATACACGGTTTGGTATCGCGATACACGGTTTGGTATCGCGATACACGGTTTGGTATCGCGATACACGGTTTGGTATCGCGATACACGGTTTGGTATCGCGATACACGGTTTGGTATCGCGATACACGGTTTGGTATCGCGATACACGGTTTGGTATCGCGATACACGGTTTGGTATCGCGATACACGGTTTGGTATCGCGATACACGGTTTGGTATCGCGATACACGGTTTGGTATCGCGATACACGGTTTGGTATCGCGATACACGGTTTGGTATCGCGATACACGGTTTGGTATCGCGATACACGGTTTTGTATTGTGATGCGTATCATGATAATCGATGCATTGGTGAATTATTACACCCCTAATAGACAGTCTTGATATGTTCATGTACTCCAAAATGGAATTCATTCACACCCTTGATAAAAGCATCAATCCATTGGTGACACCCATGTTTTGCCATTAATTATCTTCCCTCTAATTGATTCCCATTATCTGATTCTAAATAGCTTAGCATGTGTACACATGAGTAACCATACAACAGAAATAAATTTATGCATAAATGAGCAGGATGCAGTGGACTTGATGATTTATGTCTCCCATGTGTCACAAGCTTAATATTGTTCCCTGGGTTAATCTGCTTTAATTCACAAATTTCCCATTGCTTAGTGAGGGTAGAATTCACTCATTTCCCTACGCTTGGTGTGTGGTACGTTAGTGCATTATATCACAGTGTGTGTTGTATTGATTGTTATAGTATCTGTGTGTAATAAAGATCATATGGCTCAGTAGGTAGCATTGATAGTACAGCCAATGCCCTATATTACATTGCAAGTACACTTTAACAGAGGGGTTCTGATTTTGAGTTTATAATAATATTTCATGAAGATTTACATGTGTTTTTCGCATGAAATTGATACATTGATGTTACAGCAAGTAAATATTTATCAAATAATTGACCGATACATAGTCCATAAACTAGGGAAGGAACAACACTGGTAATTTAAATTTACAGATTATCAAGTTATTGAATTATTATCTTAAAACTTACTTGGTTTTATGTTGGCAAACATGAATACCACAGATGTAAATGTATCAATCTTCCTGAAAAATTGTTTTGTCTGTTGTGTTTCATCTTAGAGAAATCCTGAATTGTTATGTTAAATTTACCCAAAAAATTGCTGTCTGGCATTTAAACATAAATTAAATAATAATAGTTTTGTTTTTGTTTTTCTAAATAATGTGAGCATTTATTGTAATGGAACAGGTTAATTTTATGATTTTCTTTAAAACTAGAGGGTTATAATGAATGTCTGTTACTTAATAAATGTACCAATGTTATACCTTCCCTTAAAGTTAAATTATTTGACAGGCAAATTCATTTGTTAACTTACTTTCTACAGTGTGAAATAATGAACATGTTTCCAAAAAATAAATAACAACCTTCAAGTCAATATGAGGCAATATTTTTTTAATAGAATAGCAAAATATTGATTACTTTATACATGTATGTACATGTAGATGTTAACAAAAATAAACTGCATGTTAATAATAATGTATTCCTCCAGTCCAAAGTGATTTACTTATTATTTTGTTTCTTTGTATAATCACACTGTTTATCAAACCTTTTGTTGTTTTATGGGTCCCTTGATAATGTTTGCCCATTACTCTTCACATCATTGTACAGTGTACATGTATATGATGTGCTTTTGTATTGTACAGAAATGTAAGTTTTCTGGATTGTCCCAGAATTCAGAATTTATATATGTTTATAATTTTATATTTAACCTTTTTAAATTTAAGTATTAGTATTTGTTTCACATTTGGTTTCCCACAATGTTATTTACCAACTTACATTTACATCCCTAATATAAGCATAATATGCATTCCTGGAGCACCTTTTTTCTTTCTTTTCTATTTAGGGAAGAGGCCTAACACGAAGGGATATGACAAACACGAACACCACAGTCAGAGCAACGTCATCAGTACGACAAAGAATAAGCAAATTAAAGAACATTGACTCTAAACTAGCTCAGCGTATATTGGATGAGGTTATGGAAAGCGCAGTACCAGTTAAATTTGAAGATATTGGTGAGTTGTATTTTGTTGGGCAATTGAAAAATCTGAGTTTTTCCCCCTTCAAAAAACAAACATTTGCAATGATGTTGTAATGGTACAATGTATGGTCAAAGGTACAATATTTTAACGTTAGTAATATATGCTAATGCAATTTTAGGGAAATGTGGTTATTTTGGGAATTTTATCAATATGTAATTTATTGCTGGAGTGAGATAAATAATATAATGAGCATGCACATGTGCTCTACTGCATGGGGACTTCTCAGTATGAAATGATTGTCTTCATTTTCCTGAAAAATTGTGTTGTCTTCACACGTCAGTGCAAAAAAAAGAATTTATTTTTCAAAATGTATAGAAAATAATGTTTCTTTCCAGAAATACATAAAACAAAGGACACAGCAGACTTTCAACAGGGCATGGAATCAGTGTCTTAGTTTAATATGAACACAGTGACTGAAACATACTAATAATAATAATAAATAATAATGTGTGGACTTATATAGCGCACGTATCCACCAACTAAGTGGTGCTCAAGGCGCATTATATCATTACCCCTGCTCATAAGGCTCATAAGGCTCATAAATCATTCCTGAAACCATCTCAGCTCCCTGGGGAGTATACAGCTCAATTGCTGCCATTACAGCGCATATAGGGCTAATCAACCAACTCTAATTCCCTCACAGGTACCCATTTAACCCCTGGGTGGAGAGAAGCAATTATGGTTAAGTGTCTTGCTCAAGGACACAAGTGTCACGGCCGGGATTCGAACCCACATTCTGCTGTTAATACCAGAACTTGAGTCCGGTAAGCTAGACCGCTCGGCCACGACACTCCACTTCACTGACTCATTTATGCAGCAACATCGATAATATGACCTTTATCATGTGACACCGCTGCTTGCAGAGTGACAAGAGGTTTGTGCGCATGCGCCTTTTTCTGCTCTGTATAGCGCCCTTTATTGGTGTTGTTTCACCAACTTTAAACAAGGTCGCGTCTTTTGAAATTTGGCAAATCGACTGGAGGTGTACGATCAAAGTGAGTGCAAATGCCAAATGACCTCAATGAACAAAGATCACACATCAATCTACAGTCATGGCTTTACAAGATGACACGTTTCTGGGTGAATTCATCGAAACCCGCGAAGTGTAAAAAGCGTCTTCAATGTGCATCAAATATTGAGCATCCTGTTAAATTTTACAGATCGTGAGAAGCTAATTATTGGTCCATTTTGACGTTATTATACGTCTTTTGTGAATTATTTTCTTGAAAAATCAAGCATAGGAGGGTAGTTAAACTCACGAAGAACAGTTTCATGGTGATTATACCTTAACAAACCCAAGTAACGTCCTCTGGGCAACAATTAAAAAAAGGTGAAATATTGCTATTGATTACATCTTCGCTGTTTAAATAATGGATTTGGAGTGCATAGAAAGGAAAAAAATCCTTAAATTAATTTAAAATGGAAGAGTGAAGAGAATATATGTTTTAAATATTGGTTCATATTGGCTTATAAACTCAAATCATTCCCCGTTTGTTTTATATTCTAACGTTATTAAAAATTATGTAACCCCTTACAATGAAAACGCCCACAATCTAATCCGTGTGTGTATATGCACACGCATACACAATGATGTCATCCCAAAAAACATAACGGGTTCCCCAGAAATCTTTTGTTTAACAACGCTAAAGCCGCAGGGGAATCCCACCGTTTAAAAGTTAGCTACTGGGTTTGCTGAAATAACAAAGTAATAATTAGTTAAAATAAGAGTTCTTTCACCTACCATACTTTTTATGTCTCAAGGAAAATTCACCTTCAGGAAGAAAATCCGCTTTGAAATAGTACCTTTTTCAGCGTGCGCGCTCTTGTCAAGGGCCAGAGTTGTGCACATAAAAACTTCAAGGAAATTCGCGCGTTTGCCCATATTGCTGTAATGTTAGTTCAATATTTGCAGACGACATATTCTTTCTAATCCTATTGGTTAAAAATTCTCTTTGAAATTAATTTTCAGTATGTAACAGGCATTTTTATCAATGAACTCCGCGACGGAAAAAAAAGTAAAGGTCACGTTATGAATATGCATTTTTGTATGACCCTTAAAAATTCTCGCGCATGCGCCCAAACCACATGTCGCCTGCAGAGCATTTTGAACAGCGGTGGTGAGGGATTATTTTCAGTCACTGAGTTAATCTAAAACTAGCACTCTGATTCCATGCCCTGTTGATCATGATGATCACTCTGATTCCATGCCCTGTTGACGATATTGTTGCTTTAAAGCAGAAATGAAAAATAACCCATTTCATTCCTTATCCCAGCTGGACAAGAACTGGCCAAACAAGCTCTACAGGAGATTGTAATTCTCCCATCCCTTCGTCCAGAGCTGTTCACAGGTCTACGAGCTCCAGCCAGAGGGCTTCTCTTGTTTGGCCCGCCTGGAAATGGCAAAACCATGCTGGTGAGTCCTGGTATCTCATACCATCAGACAGAGTCTGAACAAAATCTCTACACTTAAAAGTAGTTTTAAGTTAGTCTAACAGCTACTTTACTTTTTAATCTGAACATTGTTATTTTAATTGTAAGGAAATGTATATACTTTTAAATCACAATTTTTTTTACTAACTTTTTGTGGACAGCATGCAGGGCTTCCAGTTTTTATATTTTTCCCAAAGAAATCCAGCGCTCTGTCTTTCGTCCGGCCAGAGCGCGCTCAGTTAGTCTTGGTTATCAATATGTTCTTTTCTTTTTTATGCCATTGCGTAATACACTCGGATATTTCACCTACTGAGGGCGTTCACTCACTTAGATGATCACGTTGTTGTGAAAGCGCCCGCATTGGAAAACGATAGTAGCGAGATAACGAACAACGTCTTGAACTAAGACTAGCCCATTGCTCCGCCATATTGGAAACGGTGCGTGTGAGTCCATGTGTGTGTGTTGTATACATCCTGATCGCAATGTGATCATAAAGATTGCATTTCACTGCCCTCATTTTCTTAAATTTTTGACTGATTTTACTCAACTTGGGTACCATAATGCTAGTGCATTGGCTTGAATCAGAAGACAACGAGGGATGTTTTCTTTCCATGCGTATGAATGAACGTTTGCTCTTCCTTTGTGGGAATTGTTTCTGGAGCAAGGAGCTACTGGCATCCTTGAGCATGGTTTTAAAGTAATTAAGCATGATAAAGGCAGTGTACCATATTTGTAAATGTTAGGACATGCATCCATACCTTATACATGTAACAATCAATATATATTGTACAGAAACCAACCTGTGAAAGTTCCTGCCTATTTAATTGTGTTGTCAAGATTACAACATGTCAGAAGAAATAATTATCATGATGTTGGGAACCATTACCAACTTTACACTAAGCAAGACTTTAGTTCTCTCAGTTTCTTTTCAAGAAATTACATGTACTAGTGGTATACATCCCCTTTAAATCTTGAAGTGAGCTAAACCATGTTTGTGACAATCTTGTGAAATTTCTAATTTTAAAGTATTTTTTGGTTTCTGTACAGAAATGAGCAATCTTTCATTTATTAAAACAAAATTGCCAGATAAATAATGAAAAAAACAAGTCCATATTTTGGGTCAAGTCCCTTATGTTGAAAAAAAAAACCCCACACAAATGTGTTGTACATTATAACAATAATATGAACTAGAGATCAAGTGTTTGTTAGAACAAACACACAGTGTCAACTTCGTGTCAACTTCCGGTTCAATCAAATTATCATCGATGATGTCAATCTTATTTTACAAAGGTGTATCATCTTTTATTATAACAATATCAATTTCATATTCGAAAGTCCTATCAATGTTGCTTTAGAATGTGTTGAATTTGAACTTCCTGTTTGGACAAACAATTTAAAAAAAAGTGAACAAGGTGTTCGCGCTGTCGCACGAACACCTAATTATAAAAAGTGAAACTCATGGACAGTGAATTATTTGTGTCCATTAGGTTATAGGTTAAACAGGGTCAATATGAGAAGGTAAAAAGACACTATCTCGGGTTTTTAATTTCCTTAACTGACTTATTTTTCAAATTAAATAGATCCTTCATAAGTAAGACTAATTGTGGTGACACCATGTGAAATTCTCAATTGAGTTATACCTAGGACGATCAGAGCACACTGATCGAAACGTCGAGTTGTACCTCCAGTTCTTTTCAGAACTAATTACTACTCAATTGAGAATTTCACATGGTGTCACCGCAATTAGTCTTACTTATCCTCCTCACCATGCAAAGCTACAAGTTTTACAGATCCTTCATGTTGTGTTTATCAGGGCTGCTGCATATGCCAGCCTATAGCTGATCTGAAGTCAACCACACTCCAGCCTCAGGGTGACACTAATTGTTTATAACATGAGGGAGGCCTTTTTAATTTAAGAAAGGAGTCTGTAATCTAGAAAGCAAGTGATGAGAACAGTACAAAACGGACAAAATCTCAGTATCAAAAGTGACTTACAACTACACAAATTGTACATGTATAATATGAACAGTGCAGAGTTGGGCGTCTTAAGATGTTTTTCACTATTATACCGAAATTTGTTGTTTTCATCAGATCATTGTTATATCCTTATAAACAAAAACAAATACTTTTTTGGGGGAGATATTTCACAAAATAGTTGTCAGAAGCTCGGTTTAACAGTAATTATGTGCCCAAATAAATTAATGACAGGACCCACATTAAATAATTTTGGGACATATTTACAGTAAAACCATGCTTCTCTTGATTATTTTGAGAAATGTATCATTTTAAAGCTTTTGTTTTTCAATGAAAAAGAATATTTTAGATTATAGGAAAAAAACAGGCATACATCTTTAAAGAGAGTACATGAGTGATTGAAGTGGAATTGTGATTGGACATTAGGTATTATTGTCTCAATTCAAGACATTGATGCTTGATAGTTGATATACAGTCCATGAATGTCACACGATCAATATCATAGGTCTTTATGAATTCTCTTCTGGTCGAAGTGATATCATACACCAAGTAATTGCTCTTAATTCAAAATGACAATCTCTTGGAGATTTCACATAAGCTGTATAATGGCAAGCATTGAGTTGGAATGTTTGTGGGTTATGTCTTCAATTTTGGATCGGTTAACAGATATCAGGCATTGTCTTGAACCAAATTTCCCTCGAGAGCAATGACATACCAAGTAAATGTGCTCAACTTGAACATCCCCCGTCAAAGCACCCTCATGTCAAATGGTCAGAATGATGCCATCAATGATTAAGTGGCAGTATCAACTTCAAACTAGCGCTCAAGTGTTTGTTAGAAAAAACACACGGTGTTCGTGCCAACTTCCGGTTCAATCAAATTATCATCGATGATGTCAATCATATTTTGCAAACATGTATCATCTTTTATTATAACAATATCAATTTCATATTTGAAAGACCTATGAATTTTGCTTTAGAATGTTGAATTTGAGCTTCCTGTTTAGACCGGAAGTAAAGGTCATGTCAGGTGATTTATGACACAATAAAATTTGTGATATTGAAAAAATAATGTTAGCACCTGCTTTGGTTCAATATCTAAGATGGGGGCGCTCTGAACATTGATGACGTCATCAAACATTTTTTTTTTAAAGATAAGATGTCACTAATCACTATTCACAGAAGTCATATTCAAATTTCCTATGGTTTTTGATATAGAAAATTATTTTTCTAAATCTGCCGCCAGAGGGCGCTGTGACAGGTGATGACATCATCACTCACATTTTTGAAAAGGTCACATGTCAATAGTAATTTCGTCCATGGAAGGCATGCCCAAATACCATATCATGGACCTGAAGGGGAGGTCAGATTGGGTCATGTCTGTGTACGAAATGTCACACAATTCAAGATCTGTAAGATGGTGCAAAGATTGTGTAAATATCTTTTGTGGTTCATGAGATATAAATTTTTGAAATATTAAAATTGGATTTTAGTGTATTTCGATATCTGATGACGTCACCACGATGTCACAACTTTACCTGAAACTATATG
The DNA here is from genome assembly GCA_029582265.1 of Zoroaster sp. YZ-2022. Classification (NCBI taxonomy): domain Eukaryota; kingdom Metazoa; phylum Echinodermata; class Asteroidea; order Forcipulatida; family Zoroasteridae; genus Zoroaster; species Zoroaster sp. YZ-2022. The sequence goes on along the minus strand of CM055821.1, from coordinate 10,525,760 downwards.
TCATAACGTTATTCACAACTACATGGTATGGTCTAAGTATGTGTCAAGTTTGAAGGCTCTGTGAACTTTGGAACTACATGTATGTTTTTTTGTTCGAGAAGTCTCATCAAGAAGAAGGAGATGAAAAAAAACCCCCAAAAACCCAACAATTTCAAAGAGGTGTTCGCGCTGTTGCACGAACACCTAAATAGTAGCTACATGTATGCACGTTTAATGAACATCTGCAAAAAAAAACCACCAAATAGAATGAGATTGCATTCACACATGCCAGGAATCATAGTTTGGAAGGATCATACCCACTTCACTCATATCAAATGCCTTATCCAAAAGTGCATTCTGATTTGTTAAATACTTCTGTCTTAGTGCAAAGCATCTAACATGACAGGGTCAATTTTCAGTAATTGTAATTTCAATGAATTTGTAATTCTTATGGAAAACATTATCCATTATTATTAATTGGAAGGTATTTACATAGTTTTAAAGTGGAAACCATTTTCGTTTTGAATAAACCATTTGGTTAGAATGAAATTTACACACTTCCAGGCTTAAAAAATGTCTTACAAGTAGACATGAATCAGACTTGTATTCGAGTCCTCAAAATCCGAGTCATGTGGGTCGAGTCCAAGTCTGAGTCATGTGGCTCAAGTCCGAGTCATGTGGGTTGAGTCCAAGTCCGAATCATGAGTCACGAAGGTCGAGTCTGAGTCCGAGTCATGAGTCACTTACAAAATCAAACAAAAAAAGAAAACGTTATACATATGTCATGGGTCAAAGTTAAGAGTTAAAGTTAAAAAAAATACTCGACATATGGGCTAGTATCTCATCAGTTTTACTAAACCAAAGATTTATTTCCAAAATCAAGATTATTTGATTTACTTTTATTATTTTAATTAACTTGAGTCATGAAATTGAAAAGACTTATGGAGTAATATTTTTTCAGTTCTCAAACTTAGAAAAAAGAAGGATAAATTTTTTAAGGAAAGCCAGAACACTGAATTGTACAAAGGCATGTTTATTCCATTTCTCTGGAATGGACGAGCAAACGCCATGAAAATTGAGAGACCAGTGATTTGGACAATGTAATCATAGTCTGGTACCCATTGCTATCGAGCTTTTATTCCCACGATGTTCTACGCTGAAGCTTGGCTACATCATTCATTGTAATCGATTTCTGGAAGACGCACTTTGTTTTCACATAGCCAGTACATAAGCGATTCCGATCGCATTACTACAAACATAGAGAAAGAACCCTATATGATACAACGGAATAGGATGCAAGGTATCAATTTTACAAAACTGTTCGCATTGTTTAAATTAAGTAACAAGACTTAAGCAGTATTTTGCAAGAACATTCTTTATTTTGTTAATGTTTTAAAATAGTGAATATTGGGCATTTTGCCATTGAGTCCAAGTCACGAGTCCGAGTCCGAAGGGTCGAGTCTGAGTCATTGTACATGGTGACTCGAGTCCGAGTTCAAGTCACCAAAAATGTGACTCGAGTTGAACTCGAGTCCAGGCCGAGTCACGAGCCGTTAAGTCTGACATGAATACTCACAGATACTTATAGTTTATATCAACATGCTTTATTCAAAATTGTTTTCAGGCTAAAGCAGTGGCCCATGAGTCTAATGCAACATTCTTTAACATCAGTGCAGCCACACTCACATCCAAATATGTTGGTGAGGGAGAGAAACTAGTCAAGGCACTTTTTGCAGTAGCTAGGGAGTTGCAACCGTCTATTATTTTTATTGGTATGTAACGGTTTTATTTCTTGTAGTAAATTGGATGAATTGGAATATTTCTTTTTCACTATGCTTTTCAGTGGTTTTGAAATTATAATACGAGATTTAATAGTGTTGATCAAAACTAAGTATATACAATTGTTTCTGTTAGTTATTAAACATAATGACCAAACTAACAAAAATAATCCATTGTGTAGTGGTGACAAGGAATACTTTTTAATTTTTTTAATATTTAATAGCCATTATTTGTTTTCTGTGTTCAAACTATTATTATGATGTATTTATAAATTATTATCCTGTAATATGGTATTGGTATTGTAATTTGTACCTTTGAAGCAATCTACTGAAATGAACATCTAACCATTGGACTTATTAGTTATGGTTTGATTTAAGGATACAGAAGCACTTGACTAGAGAAATGTTTTAAATGATGTAAAATTAATTGTTTTCTCTACTCTAACTAATAAGCCTGAGCACTAAAGCCATCATTGCCTACTTGCCCGATTCAGACATGTTTAATAAAGATAAATATAAAGATTCTTCTTGACACCATTAGATGAGATTGATTCTCTCTTGACTGAGAGAAAAGAAGGAGAACATGAAGCCAGCCGTCGTCTCAAGACAGAATTCCTTCTTGAATTTGACGGGGTAAGCCACAAACCTTGAAATGATTAACAGTGGATGTTATAATCAGTTCTTGATGTGTCCCCCCACCCCGCATCCTTGAATAACATTTGATAGATGTTTGCCAAAATGCTTGATACAAGATACAGTTGTTAAGCAGGTGCATAATTTACAAGTGACACAATGAATGGAAATGTACAGAGTGCTCTTTTAACGCCCCCCCCCCCCCCCCACCAAAAAAAATGTTTCTGTTTTTTCCCCAAGTCTTTCTGTACTGTTTTTATTTTTTTATTTATTTTTTTATTTTATTATATTTTACACTGGCAATCAGATTACATCAATTAAATATAAAACCAAACCCTAATAAACTACAAATACACAAAAATTCATTTTAAACAAAGCCAGTGAATAGTAAGATAGAACAGGTGACCAGCACCTCTACAAGGCCATCCTACCACAAGAAACTCACTAAACATTATATACCTCTTTACACCCCCACCCCCCTCCCCGCCACGTTACACCACTGGAGGGCCGCTGAAGCAAGTTAGGACGGAAAAGAACGAAAAAGACAACATTAAGCAACAAATTAAATACGCCGACAGAGAGAGCAATGGCAAAAAGACATCCATGTGCAAATATTATCTACCGAAAAACTGGAAGAAAATTTTGTTCTGTAAAACTGAGATATTTGAGATTTAAACGACGAAAGTGAAGTGGCAGATCTTGCTGCCAAAGGAAGTTGATTCCAGATTGGAACAATCCGCTGAAAATAAAAATAATTATGTGATTCAGTTTTATACCTAGGAACAGTTAACATATAAGGATCAGAAGAAAGTCTAGTGGTAGGACGGCCTTGAGTTACATTAAAACTAAGCATTGATCATATTAATGTTGAATAATGATTGTGAAAAGCCCTGTATTTGTGTATACTTAAACAACCAAGCAACAAACTATAATTTGTTTGTTCGTAGGTAACAGCTGACCCAAGTGAGAGAGTGTTAGTAATGGGAGCAACAAACAGACCCCAAGAGCTGGATGATGCGGTATTACGTCGATTTGTCAAGAGAATATATGTCACTATGCCAGACTTACAGGTAAGAGGGACTAGCGGAGTGTGAAGCTTGTCTTGATTACAAAGTCATTCCATTTGTAATCAAGACAACATTTTGGTAATTTCACCTGCTCTATCAAAATCAGGAATGTTTGCTGTTTTAAAGATAAGGTACAGGATAAATAATCCAAAAATAACATCTATGTGGAACTTACTTTGTATAAAGCTGATGATGGTATTAATAATTTTGTCTGAGGTGCTATCACTTAAGAAAAGTGAAATAATTTCCAGTTGGAATTAGAAAATAGCACTCTTCCTTAATTCTGAATACATTTTCACTATATTGATTCAAAGAATCAGAATGAAAGTACTCAATATTAAGTGTAGACATTACTCAATGACAATGCAATACGAGTGTAAAGATAGCAATCATGATTGTTGTATTTCCTAGGAGTTGGATAAAAACATTGTTATTGGAACATAAATGAGACTACCAGTCTATACATGCACTCGTTAATCTGGTTATGTTGAAAGTCTGCTGAAAGTAGCATCCTTCCACTATAAAAATCAATTTAATATTCCTACATTGACCATTACCCTTGAGACACTCTGAAGTGTAATTTACTAGAAGATTTAATTTCCCGTTTTACAAAGAGGAATGCAAAATCTGATCAAAACAGTTACACATGCTAATCATGTAAACATCCACAGCTGAGTTCAGACTTGTAAAATGAGGGAAATTGAACAGATTTTGTGTAAATCTCTAAATGTACATAATAGGATTTCATATCTTTAAAGGGACATTAAGTCTTTGAGTGGGTGACATGTCATGTCAAAAAACCAGATGTACACGGCCGGAAAGGTCTTCTCAAAGTACAATATAAAATTTTGTGTTGTTTCCTGTAATTGTTAAAAATAACAAAGACGTGATTAATAGTAACAAAATGGTGGTATAATCAATCACATGATCATTAGGTTGTTATGTACACTAGTTGTACTAATTTTTCTGCTGGGTTAAACTGTGTGTGTGGATGCAGCTTGGTACCTTGTTTCTTCAACTAATGTGCAACATGCATATAATATGTGGAACCAGTCTGAATGCGATGATGTTGGTGATGCTGTCAGCTAGAAATGAGTAGATATCAAAGCTTCTTTAATTTGTTATATGTGACCCGCTCTACGAAAATGAGTCTGATGTCGCAGAATCTACTTTCACGTAAAGGGTCAATGAATGTTGGGAGGGTGATTTTTTTTTTCAATTTTTTTTTCCCAGTAAGATATTAATTTGCTTCTTTTGTTTATATATTTTCATATTTGATGAATAGAAATAATGAATTTGATTCATAAAGATGAATAAATCAAGGTTTTTGTGGACTCTTTCCTTTCAATTTGTCTTTCGTTTTCGTTTCAATGTGCTACAAATTCCTGATTTTGCGCGCCTTGTATTTGGCCTAAGATGCACTCCCCTACGTTCATATTGGTATCAGCTGAAAGCTTAGGCCTTCCTCTCTCCAAATATGGGCAAAACGTAGGTCAAAGGACATTTGCTAACTAGTTATTTTCGGAGATATCCATGTAAACAAACCCCGCTTGTTACTAAGCTAAGCCTCGGCTTGAATCACGTGTTTGAAGTATGTACACGTAATTGGGCAATACGCTGCATACGTCATAATACGCATGCGCACAAGGCAGGTTGAATACTCGCCGTGTATAATAATACGTGTTTGTGTGCGTCCATGTACGGGAATTCGTTACCACTTTTTTGTGGGTTTGATTATATAAATTATACTTGTATTAATATAGTGGTGGTTTTATGAAGTCCAATAAATAAGGGGGATCAAGATAGACAATGTCATTATTGACCTGTGAAATGCCAATCTTCAGGGTCTAGAAAAGGCAGAATAGTTGAGCATTTCGTCCAAAAAGTTAACGTTAACGTTAGTCCTTCGTCTCGCAATGGATGCCAGGATGGTTCATTTTACCGTGCTGATGGCGGGCGGTAAAGCTGATGTTTCCGACAGTCTTGTCTCTTGATCCCGCTTTGACTCCAGGGGACCAGGTGAAAGACGTTTTACAAGTGAGTTATAATCATAGGGTTACATCAATTACGTTCAATCTTTATTTTCACTTTATCACAAAATTAAGAAATAAATTTAACGAACTTCAGTGACCGTAGGGGGATGGTCAGTATTCTTATTGCAAATTTTACCTGATTAACGTTAACGTTAACTAAGTTGATCCAAATAATTATACTGTATTGTTTTTCCACCCTTTGGCTTTTAAGCCATTTAAACAAAATACATTTACATTATAAAGACTTCTGGATTGGTCAGTAAATGTCTTTTAAATTAATTGAGATAGACAATTTGATGTTGTCATGTTTGTTTTGAGTATTCAAAACCATCTGTTTCTGTTTTGTATTCCTTATTCTAGATTTTCATCAGATGAAGCGAGACATTGTGTATGCACGCAAGACTATGAATAACCATCGGTAGGCACCCGCCACCAGCGGAATTACAAGAGGAACAGAATTTGAGTCAATTTTATATGCAACCAACTTGTACTCTTGCTACTTGTTCCATGGAGGAAAAAAATTCCTCCATGCTTGTTCTTACGCCTATTTCGACCCTCTCCAACTCGGACTCTCCTCAAATCGGACTCTCTCCAACACGGATTCTCTCCAACTCGGACTCTCACGAACTCGGTCTTATGTCAATTGGTCTCATTGATTGATCACAACAATTTTACCATCAACTCTTTTCTCATAACAAATTATTTACTGATATGTAATACTTGTGCTAAAATGTCAATAACTAATTCATTTAAATTATCTTTATTTTTACGATTGCCATCACGACTGTTCTTTGAGTGCGAGTTGGCATGCATACCGGAGTTGCCGTGGAGTGCGAGTTGTAGGCCCTACTGTACAATGTAACGATTTCAAGCATGCATGATTTTGGCAAAGGTACTACGACAAGGTTTAAGGATCAATAAAATACCATAATTATCTTTCTTGTTTTTGGAAACAATTCGTTTTGAGTAAAACATGAGCTTAATGTTTTTTCCCAAAAATCACACTTTTCACCCAAAATATTGGTTAAATTATAATTTTTGGCAAATAATACCACAGCAAGGATGAAGGATCAATAAAAATGTTATATGCATTTAAAATATTTATTTTAATTATATCTATGTGTCTCATTGTGTTTAATTTATAATGTCGGTTCCAATTTAAAAAGGACATAATAATAATGTTCAATTATGCAAATGAGGTAAAATTATTTAAATTAGGTTTAAAAATCTACTTTAATGCACTAAACATGATGGTAATATAATATTTAATGTTCTCCAAAAAAATCAAGGTGATAGCGTGCTGGGAACATAGTGGTAACGAGGACTTTTAAAGTACCGTTGGTCACAAGTATTTGCAGTGCAGTTTTAAAAGCATAATTTCTCCTAAAGTGGTTTTCCCCAATTTCGTCAAGTTATTTTTTTTCAAAGTAAAATAACTTTTGAACCCAACATGCCAGAAGTGTCTAAGAGGTATCAAAATGAAGCTTGTTTTATGCTCTTTCCAGCCATATATAAAACTACAAAATAAATTTTTACCACATCAGACTCATTTTCGCAGAGCCGGTCACATATATCCTTTACAAATAATAACTTACCATTATTTCGCAACAGCACGCAACAACATTACACGAAATATAAGGACTTAATGTCACTTTAATTTGGTAAAAAAAACTGGGGAAGTTTGCAAAACAATGTGTCAATGTGAGCCCTGCTCCAGGGTTATAAACACAGGGATTATTAGTGATCCTACATCGTATTCACATGATGGCAATGACATATCCTCTCCACAATCCTTGGTTAATGAAGTTGTCCCATTCACCTGTTTGTCACACTCCATTTCTTTGACACTATGATAGAAGGAAACTAACAAGCACTCTGTAAGCATTATGATTAGGTTATTTGTGTGGGAAGATAGTAAGCTGCATGAAATGAAACATTTCCGTTATTTCATCATGCAATACAGTCAAACTTCCACTCCAGTAACAATGTTCCATTCAAAGAGTTTACTTTTAGGATCAAATTGGAAACATATCAGGGTTGAATTGCATGCCGTTGCCTTAAAGAATTAAAAGTTAAAGAATGAAAGATTACTTCTTAAACCTTGTTCCTGGACTAGGTCATGAGGATAGAACCAATTGCTATATGTGAAGAATGTGCTTCACTACTTTTAGACGACACAGATAAAATTCCATCCAAACTAACTCTGGGAGGAAAAAGTAGAAAATTATGCCTGTTTTCTGTGTCGGTTTACAAGGGCTTTTGTGATGACCATCGATGACGGAAATGACAAGCCAAAAATAGAAAGATCCTTGAGACTTGAACATGTTGAAATAAAAACACAGAAATGGTATGGGCTTTTTGTCTATAAACATACTTACAGTGGGGGGAGAGAATCATTTGTATATAAAAAAATACTCAACTGTGAAAAAAGAAATCAGCAGAAACAAATGATGTAGTGACTGCAAATATGGAATAAATGTAATAATGAATAAAAGTAAAGTTGTATGGTGTTATGTAAAATATTAGGTCATTTGGAGTTGGCTCTTTAAATGAAACAATAGTCAACATCTCCTGACTTGAGTTACCTTAAATGTTTTCATCACCTGCATTAAATTTTGTGTCCAGACAAGGAAGACCCTGTTGACTCGACTACTGGCCAAGCACCACACTCCACTGACAGACGGAGAGTTAAGTCAACTCTCTCAAATGACAGAGGGTTATTCAGGAAGTGATCTGACTGCTCTAGCAAAGGATGCTGCACTAGGACCAATCAGAGGTAAGTCACATGCTTTTTAAGTAGTGTTATAAGGATGTCACATCGGCAAAAGAAAAGATGGAGAGATGACATAACAGCACACATGGGCACGGCAACATGGACAAGAGTGGCTAGAGAGAGAGACAAATGGATGTTTTATGAGGAGGGCTTTGTCCAACAAATGGACTAACTATAGCCTTGATGATGATGATAAGGATGTTTACACATAGCTGACATTGCAACTTGAACTTGTTGTGTGTTCATAACTTGTGTAATAACATATGTCGCATATGCATGAACATGCACCTTGAGCACCACTCAGTTGGTGGATACGTGCGCTATATAAGTCCACACATTATTAGGTGTTTGGGTTGGTGCCCAAACACCTCTTGATATTGTTCGGGTTTTTATACTTCTTCTTTTTCTTCTCAATAAGACTTATCCACAGACAAAAACATAGTTGCAGAGTTCACAGAACCTTAAAACTTCACACATAGTTAGACCTTAGCATGTAGTTGTGCCTAAACCTTAATACGTAGTTGTACACTAAGTTGTGACGTCATAGTGAGGTCATCAGATATCGAATTACACTAAATCAAAGGTTAATATTTTCAAAAAATCATATCTCATGAACCACAAACGATATTTTCACAGTCTTTGCACCATGTTATAGACCTTTAATTATGCGATTTTTCGTACACAACGTGACCTCAATCCGACCTCTCCTTCTGGTCGAAACCGGAAGTTGAAAATTTCAAAAGAAATTCAAATAAATTCAAAAAATCATATCTCATGAACCACAGAAAATATTTTCACAATTTTTGCATCATCTTAAAGACCTTGAACTATGTCACATTTCTTACACAGACATGATCCCAATTTGACCTCTCCTTCCGGTCGAAAATAGAAGTTTAAACAAACAACTATTCAGAAGCACAGCCATACTGACGTTCTCTTACACACAGACATATCGGCCTATAGTGTGTGTATATGCATTATCTAATTAGAATAGAATAGTTCGAGTTTACGAAGACCGCGCAGGTCATGACCTGCCATGCACACGCAGCATGCAGCAGCAAAAACAATGGCTTCCCTGAGTGTCGGGCCCGTCTGCAGAAAATGCGTCGCAGAAAATGTACTATTAATAATAATTTATCTAGCATGGAATCCAAATTGTTATCATTTTTGGAAATGAGTTGGACAAAGTTTCTTTCATGTGCAAGTGGATGGAAGCAATAGATGGTATGGTTGAGTGTGATATTGCCAATGTCCATGTCTAACCATCGAGCAAGGAATGGTCTAACGTCAGGGCTGTTGGAGCTAACGTACATAACATACATTGTACGTCGCTGGTGACGAACGATCACAGAATCTCTGTTACAGCTAACGTTACAGGTAATGTAGGAATTAATTTTAAAAGAATTTGAAAAATATCTGGACCTAATCAGACTACATATTTTTTGTAAAATAGTTGGACTTAGGCCTATATGAAAAATATCCTTGACAATTTAACTTATGTCGTCAGACTTTTAATATCTCATTGTGGTCTGTCCCTCAGTATCGTGTCTTTTGTTGTTGACATTATTATCATACTTTTTTAGTGACAATTTCAAAAAAAGATCATTCCTGGTGATTATTTTCAATAGTTAAAAAAATCCCCCAAAACCCTTAAAAAGTGGCGGTCGGATACGACATTCTTTCCAAAAATTCAGTCAAGTTTCAAGTATGCAGTAAGCTTGGGCGATAAAGATTTTTTTTATCCACGATATATCGGCAAACATATATTGCAGTTTTCAATAATATCGAATTTTGTTTTTGCATTCATTCATGATTGCTTTAGAGCCAATAACCACAGGTATGTACCCTCTACAATTGCAAATTTATTTGCAGTGTGTATGTACTTCTGACGTAGTTTGCTTTTGTTTCTGATTTCTAAAAGCTCAAAAGACTAATGATTTTATTTCCATGGAATATCTGACTTGACTCACAATGTCGATTTATATTTTATCATGATATATTTGTATTCATGATTCGCCAATATGCCAATAACTTAAATAGGTTCTCGATATTGTAATCGAATAAAAAAAGTTATCGCAATATTCGATATCGTGTTTATCGCCCAAGCTTAGTAGGCTGTACAGTAAAATTGTTTCTAGTTATATGTTGCTTTTTCGTTTCTTTCTATCTGTTTACCGTGTCTTGTGTGTTTACTTTTGTTAATTTTCACTCTCTTTTTTTGTCTACAATGCCCATTCCCCTTACTCACTTATTCCTCTATTTCTATTAAATATTTATCATTCTTTCTTCATACATATTCAGGTCAATATGAGCTCGAGCGGTAAGAATGCAGCACTGAACCCCACAGAAGAAAATCGTGGTCTTCATCAGACTTACTCCCTGACAAACCGAGAAAAATTGAGGAAAAAAAAAGATAAATATTCACAGTGCCAAACCTTGACTGCATGCCAACTGTTTGAAGCAGCCCAACGGAATAATGAGAGGTTACTTTTGCAAATCGAAGATAAAGATCTTGTGGGTTTAGAAGTTTGCTATCATTGTCTTTGCTATAATGAGTATGTACCCAATTCCTGACAAGGCCAGATCCATCAGATGAAATACCTATTTGGTACAATGATGCATAAATAAAATTCTGTGAAGAAGTCATCCAGAAGAGAATAATAAAAACAATGAAATTCTTTTCACAAAGTCATTACATCGTAAGTTCATCAAGTATGTACAAAAAGTGGAGGGAGTTGACTGGAGTTAACCCACAATCTGAAAACACGTCTGAAAAGTACATTTCCTACACTAGTAATTCATAGATCATTTACTAAGAATACAATTGACTTGGTGTACAGCCAATCTCTCGCTGCAAAAGAACTGGTATAGAGACTGCAGTTGGCTCAGATACATTATGTACTGATACTGATATATAGACAGCAGTGAAGGTGCTGGAGAAGCAGAGAGATTTTTACATGAAAGTACATATTCTTTACATGCCCCAATAAAAGGCTTTTTTTTAAGTGTGCTAAAGGTTCAACAATACTAGCCAAAAACAATTAATGCCAGGGACTACAGGTTCACTTGTTGGAATATTTAGTACTTCAGAATTTTTTAAATTCTTTTCATTGCAAATTAGACCTTGAAGTTTGGATAACCTTTATCATGTATGAAATGGATTATTATTGACAGGTGCAAAAATGGATGGAAAAGGAGTATCATGACCATGACAAAATAAGGCAGTTATTTAAATAACTTATTAATTGTGTGTATTAACGAAGAATGTGTTTTATCAATTTAAACATTGACAATTAATAACCAATACTGAACTTTTTAAAGATGATAAAAGATTTACAAATAATTGGTCTTTGATGTAGGCAGGGTTAGATCCAGGGTTGCCCAAAGAGGGTGGGGCTCAAGGCAAGGAGATGGGGGATTTGAAACGAAACCCCAAAATATTGAAATGTATGGTCAATTTAGAATGTTTTCACATGATCAATTAAATTGGAATACTACCCCACGACACCATGGATCATACCCTGGGAGTAAGGGGTAGAAGACTGGGGGATCAGACGTTCAGGGAGCAGTCGGGTTCAGACCTTTCATTCAAGGCAATTTTTTTTAAACTGGTTCATTTCTTTACAATGACATCATCAAATATTCCCCAAATATGGAATCCCCTTTCCAAACTCTTCCAAACATGAAAAACATAGCCCATGTTAAATATTCAAATTATACAAAAGTCCACATTGAAATGTACAGTTTACTAAGAATGGCCGAAAGAGGGCGCTATTTTTATGTCATTCAAATGCAAATATCTGCCAAACTGGCAAGTTTCGTGATTGTGGATTTATATATTAGCAATTTACATGTAATGATCTATTAAACTATTTCCACGCTCATGCCTGATATGTGTCACAAAACTCAATTTCTGAACACATTTTCATTGCACACCCCGTGGTCTAGTAGTCAAGTCACACGCCGAACTTAACTCCCGTAGCCATAGTCTTCTTGTCAAGTCGCACTTGGCACCACGAATGCTGAGTTTTGTCATGAAACCTTTCTGAAGAGAAAACCATATTTACCAAGTTCAAACTTAATTCGGTTGGAGGAATTTAAAATTATATGGGATGACTGAACCGGAAGTTAATCTATTCAGCACATTATATGTTATTTTCATTATATATCATAAAAACACATAGGCCTATCTCCTGAAGTAACTCTTGTTTTTTAGGTGTTCGAGCGACAGCCATAGCCAATAGACTAAATTAATGTATTTTTAAACAACTTTAGGTGATGACGCCGTAACATGATGAATCCCCAAACACCTCGAGTTTGTTTTTTACAAACTCTATACCTCTAGTTATTATTATTATTATTATGTGTTTTACAAAAACATGGATGGGACTTGTCATACAACAAAGTCATATAGATGTGATTAAGCCTTTAAGATAATATCACCTGTGTTTCTGCTATTTTACAAGCAATTTCCTGAAATATGTTTTCTTTGGAAAATAAATACATGTACTTTAAAATAAGATATTTCACAAAATAATAATGATAAGCTTAGTTTAATAGTAAATAAGTGTCAAAATGAATTTATGACGGGACCAACCATTAATTCATTTTGGGACATATTTACTGTAAAATCATGCTTGTCATTATTAATATTTTTAGAAATGTGTCATTTTAAAGCATTTGTTATTCTTTCCTCAAGTAAAATTAGCAATGTTCCGATAAAGAACATTTACAGAAATTGCCATCAAAATAGCAGAAAAACAGTCTTTACATCTTTAAGGAGGCATTGTTTCTTCTTTTCATCAAAAGATGTGCTTTCTAGGGAAGGGGGTGGAGGAAGATGTCACATCCCCCCCTCAAAAAGAGAGAGAGAGAGAGATAGAGAGAAAAAAAAGTTATTTCCTGATCTTATACTGAAAAAGAAAATAGTTTCAATCATTGATCCCTCCTCCCTGCAAATTGAAGCTCATTAGGGAGGTGCAAGTGCTTTTTACAAAAATAATAAACATTCTATTGTGTCTGTGGTTTCCCTCAGTAGATGACCGATGATGACAATTGGGTTGTTATATCATGCCTTGTGGAGGAATTATGTTCATAAACTACAATAATGTTAATCACATTTCCTCTTTGACATTACAGAACTTGGTCCCACTCTTGTAAAATCTGCCATCGCAGCAGAGGTAAGACAAACATCTCCTTATCAGTTAATTCAATATTTCCTGTCATTTGTAAAAACCACACCCATTGAGGTCTTACATGATAACATTTGTGTTTGGATTTATGAGTAATAATTTGACCTGTCATAAATGATCATAAGAAGATCTTTGTCCACGACAACAAATCTACAATCCCGGCCAAATCTCGCTGGGCCCTCTCTGGCCCCCGGTCAATGTTGGCTCTCATTGTGCGGTCTGCGCTCCAGATAACAACATTGATGGGGGAGCGGGGGACAAGTGGACAGGAGGACAGGGGAGGGTACGTTTATTGTCACGTGTCCCAACTATTTTGGCCGGGATTGTCTGAATTTTCTCTTGGTTTATCTATGAAGCTGTGACCGCACGTGGACAAACCGCAGACAAACCGCAGTCTTTGTCTCAGGGACAGTACATTGAAGCGAGGGACAGGGGAGGGTATGTCAAGTGTCCCAACTATTTTGGCCGGGATTGTAGCTGGAAAATATTGTATAATAACATGAAATCACTAATGTGGATAAAAAAGTAGCTTAAAGGCAACAAATAACATTGATAGTTAAAACACTAACACAAACTTTGTGCTCCTTCTAACATAAAAGTTTGATCTGCTATTATATATTTTCATTGTAGACTAATCTGACTACAAACATTAAAGAATAATTTCAAGGGATGTTTGAAACATCATGAACTTAACACAAAATCAGTTTTATGTGAAACTTTATTTTTCTTGATTTCCAATGTTAAATGTTCCCTCTGTACAGGCCACAGTATAACATGGCCTAAACCAAAATTCTTACCCAAAAGCTTGCTTGATATAAAGCATGGTAATGATATCAAAAAAGCCTGAGCAACATTTGTCAAATGTGCTTGTTTTTGATAAAATAACGCCACATTTTGTACATGCTGCCCGCTATGGTGAAGAAGACTTCCCAATAAAAAAAATTCCACTTTGTTTCTCCGAAACACACAATTTAATTTAGCTGAGACTTTTACAGCTTTCACCAGTCTAACATACAAACTCCATGGATTTTGAGGACTGTATATTTGCAATTTATTTATGAAATTCTGGTGTCAGGGTTTGTTTGCAATTGTCATTTTGCTAAATTGTTGACTCTTTTGGTTAATTTCACAGGTACGAGATATCAAGTTATGTGACTTTCATGAGGCTATCAAACGCATCCGCTGCAGTGTGCAACCACACTTGCTTGCCACCTATGCCCATTGGAACTCCATGTATGGGGATGTAGCTTCCTTGTGAAGATGTTGATCATAGTATCAACCACAGATCCTCTAAAGGGTCTCCCTGCCAAGAGGACAGTTCTATGGAACCCATGTGTGCCTGATACTTGTGACTTACATGTAGTCACCACCATTGCCCTATCTTAGTATCTCTAAGGTCTTGAATCCAGTTGCTGTCATCAACTTTGGTTGAGATACCCCAAGAGGTTTATGAATTGTGCTAGGTTGACTTACAGCGCCTGGAGTATTGTCAAATACACACATAACCTGTAAGCACAACACTCACTGGGTGAATTTTGACCACAAGAGGGCATCGATATGCATCAAGCGGATAAGTGTATACATTGTAGTGTTTGGGATTTGTGTCATTTGTCATTGAGAAAGATCCTGCTAGAATCAAAATAGCCCAGCTAAATTTCACAGCAACACATAACTCAATGGAGAACTTAATTACATTAATCAAGTGTGTCAAACAAAATTATAACACATTTGCCAAATTGTAAAAATGCAGTATGCTTTTGAATGAAAATAAAACCTATTGAGTATGTACATATTGACAATTGAACAACGCAGTTAATTCAATGGTGGATGTGAAGCTGGCATTGCTATCTCAATGTAACAACTCAAATATAAATTAAATATTAAATAGAACTGAAAAGGTAGTATTCTTCTTTCTTCATTCACAGATGATGAAATTAATCACAAATGCCTGTAAGTCACACTGCAAATTATCTACCTCGCTAAGAGATATTGATAAAGTAATTAATTGTACATATGCAATAACCATCCTTCGTCTTTTCTCCATTTTACCTTCCAAGTTTCCTTTGTTAATGCAACAGCAGTTTTGTTTCATTTCATTTATGGGACAAACATTTCTTATTTGTCCCATACGTTTTGTAATACCTTAACAAATTTGAGTTTGCTAGGGTTAAATTGTAACATTTGATAGTACATGTTATTTCAATAATGCATTTGATCTCATTTAGAAAGTCCTTCCATGAATACAATACTTTTATGTCAAAAGAGATTCAGACAAGCATATGTAGTTTCTCTTGGCCTTAAAGAAATATTTCAGGGACAAAAGTCTTCCATTTAAGCATGTTAAGGAAAACCAGTAGAGTTATTTGCAGTGAGCCATGCATCTTAAAGTGGGAAATACATGTAACTGCCACTTAATGTTCTTAATAAACTTAGAATTAATGAAATAAAAAAACCTAGGCATCACATTGTAATTGGCCATTCATGTTAAAGTACACCTGCAAAAATGGTCATATCTGATTGCAACACCACCAACATATGGCTACTAACTAACCATACTACATTGGCCAATTTGTATGCGATGTTTTATACATATGTACATGTAAATTTAGATGTAGATTAACCCTAACCACCTAAAATCCTCCATGGGGGCACTTTTTTGGGAAAAATTCAGCATTATTGCAAAGTGGTACTTTCACCTCTTCAAATTGGACAAAGTTACTACTTAGCAAGAAGTACAGGCCATAAGTGCTGAATATGAAAGATCAACGAAAATGCATGGTGCATTTTGAAGATAAGGGCATGTTTCCAAAAGTGCACCGATGGATTTTGGAGGATTCAGGAAGGTTCCTGTAGGAGGTTAGGGTTAAACCATGGATATCAGGACTGCATGCATGGCTTATTGTAAGTGAGGATTCCTCTGTCAGTGTTCAAACTGTGTTCACTATATGGGAATAATGATGATTATCATTTCTTGGAAAGTGCTTCAGAGATCTCACATCCTGTTGCTTGTCTTGAGTTACTTCCATTTTGTTCTGATCTGTTGTATAGGGGAAATCCCCTATTCTTGGCTATATTCCAGGTCAGGCATATTGTCTGGTGTATCTGGTTGAGTTAAAGGGCTAAATAGCCTGAGCAACCAGACATAGACATAACCAAATTAGATTCCAGGTGATGTTCATTACATTCTATTTAGTTAAACTGTGGTACTCTTGCTTATGTGTCTAGACCATTTAGACAGATATTGGTTAGAAGGAATGTTTAGTCTTTAAATGTAGTATTACCAAATAAACACCTCACAAAAAGAAAGTCCCCACCTGTATGACCACTTGGCAAATGAACATTCCAATAATGAGGTCTTTAGTTTAAAAGTGTATAGACATTATGTAACAGACAAATAAAGTTGATGACAAAAGGGATAACCCATTTTGCTTGAGTTCAGGGGTGTTATTTTGAGCCACAATGCAAAGTTGTGAGAAATGAACAGGTACCCCCACACAATCAACCGAGTTGTGTGCACTGATGCGCAACGTTATCCGCACAAATCTTGCTTGCAACATGTGTGTCGATGATCAGGCTAAATCGTCATATTATGCTCATAAGTCTCTAAAATTTAAAAATATTTTTAAAACATACAGGTGGGGACTTTCTTTTTTTGAGGTGTATATATCAAATAACTGGAAATGTTCCTTCACAGTGCCTGTTTTCTGCAAAGTTTGAGAGGATATCCGCTTTATAGATAATGTACTGTTTATAACTAAACAAATACATGTATGTCAACATTTGTTTGTCATATATGAACACATGGTGAAAGTTAGTCTGAAGTTACATCAATTGATCTAATTTCCTTAATTCATACACGTGCATCATTTGCTTTTCTGGCCTGTGATGTTCTTTAGGTGGGGCTCAAGTGACTCATTTTAACTAAAAACAGTAGCTCTGCTGCACTATTATATTGGTAGGATTACCTTCTGTAAGTTTGTATCACACAACAAAACTTAAGTGTAAAGCAATGAAAAGCCCACTGAACATGGATTTAAGATACTAGTAATTATTACTTGAATTTGTTAAGAGCTGTATTTTTGGCAATATGGGGATAATTAGAAATGTCAATTTTCTTGGACACATTAAAGATGTATTGGCCATGTTTTTGATATTTGTTAAATATGCTTCCTTCATTGAAATATTGCCTTTTTTTACTTGACAAAGGGAAAACAAATTATTTGAAATGCCACATTTCTCAAAACATTTGTGAGCAGCATGGTGACAAATATTTTGAGAAATTTGCCATTTAAAAGTATGTTTTCCATTCTGAAAAAGGAAACTATCAATGTTCTGATGAAGTAAAATAGTAAAATAGCAAAGTATAAGGGCAATACATCTTTAAGGATCGGTATATTGTCATCGTATTGTTGAGTCAAATTTTTTACAGGTTTCTCAAGTTTTACTGAAAGCTAGCCATTTTGCCTTTCATCCTAGTATTAATTATAACATTTCAATGCATATTTGCAGATTCCGAATCAAGTAGCTTCTTGTGTTCCCAAGTTTTAAACACTTTTTCACTTACAAAAAAGTTATAAAAGCAGCATTTTAAAAGGCGTTTTCATAAATAAATTCCATTATTTATATTTTAGTTTAGACATTGCACTAATATTGTTTTGAGCAACAGCATAGTCAATACTTGCGATAGAGCTATGCTGCTGTACCTTTATGTCAGTGAAGTATAATTATCGATTATCTTGTTATGCCACTAATTCTTTTAGACAAATGTGTTTTGCAGCTAAGTATAACATGTAGATAGACACAGACATATATTGAGATGTTGGAATGCATTGTACATTTTGTGTGACAGCTGTAATTCTTGTTGAACTGTTGTCACCAGTTTGCTGCATTTAAAAGAATTTGAAAACAAGGGGCACTGAAAAAATATATATATGTATGGTATTTACTATTTTATATCGAGCGGTAAATAATTAAAGAGATGAAACTATGGAGACAATAGAATTTGGTTGTACTTTTATTTCAATGGTCTATCTTGATTTGGTTAGCATGTACTTTTGATTGCATTTAAGTTAAATATTAAAGGCTACCTGTGAATAGTTTGCTTGATATAATGTATTGTTGCATGAAGTGGCCTGGACACTATTTTTTTCTGCAGTACACTTTGTCAATGGTTTAGAAATAGGCATAAAAATTTAAAAAAATGTTCTTCAATAGTTAATTGGCATAGTGGTTGGATAGCTCACCTTGCAAGTAGGAGGTACCGAGTTCAATACTTGGTTTTTCAAACTACAAAATTAATTCAGAAGCAAAGCCTTTCTATTATTTAACGGTTGTGTAGGATTTGTTTAAATGAAAAAAAAGGCACAAAAATCATTTTTAGTATACAAATGCATACAGTTGATGAAGTGTACTGCAGGAAAAAAAAATTACCACTAGAGGGCGGTGCAATGTGCAAGAATGGATCACTCATAATATACAACACAGTTATGAGAACACCAAATCTGCTCTTACAAGCCTCTATTTCTCCATTATCTTCTTGGTGTAGAATGACAATTGTAAAATGTCACCATCACGTGCAGTTAGAACCAAGTCCGCAAGAAAACACAAACAATGGTGGGTCAATGGTGTTACACATTGGATTCCACTTCACTTTCTTGTCTTTGCTTATCAGGACGTGTCATAGCCAAAGTCCATCCTTTTAAAAAATATCTGTAATTGGAATCTAAGCGGTACACTATTTTCAGTGACCATATAACTCATCAAGTCCATATACAGCATATCTGTTCCTAAAATCTCTCAGCTGACCGACTAGCCACAGCTCTCATATTACCATAAACCTTAGATGGGGGACTTCCTGCACAGGGAGGGAAGGAATAAGAAGAGAGGGAGAGAGAACAAAAATGTAAGAAAAACTGAATAAGACTGTGACAACATTATTTATAAAGCATCTATACTTAAACAAAATTCAAGATTTATGTATAAAAAAACAACCTTCGAAAGTTTCAGCATATTTCATTGGGTGTTTTTTAACCTTAAGCCCCTAGCTATTTTGGCTAGGAAACTTCCTGAATCCAAAATCCACCACCATGCACAAACACTACCACCCAACTGTTGGACTTATAGTCCGGCAGCCAAAGGCCAAATTTCCCCCTGACCCCAAAATGTCTGATAGTTTTTTTCTCTGCTGATTATTTATCATGCAGGGTTTTGTTGGATTTTGATGGACTCAGCACTGTTATAGCCCAGACAGGGATACTTTGCATGGGGCTGGGTGTCCTAATTCCAGCTAATAGTCCAGCAGCCAAGGGGAGTGACCCCTAATTCTCTGATATAGTTTTTTCTCTGCTGATTATTCATCTTTGGGGTGTATATAATGAGATCTAGGGTGGTGTGGACCTGTCACCCTTGAGCAATTTTAAATATTCAAGATGGCGTCCAAGATGGCTGCCACGAAGGACTAAAATTCGAAAATTCACATTATTTCAATGTTTTCTGCCACAGATCAATGATATTTTGGCCAAGATATATGTTTTGGGGTCCAATAATTTCGATAGAAAGGGTTTAAGAAGTATTGTATTTACCGTTGCTATGGTAACTAGCAATATGGCTACCATTAGGTCAGTAAAGGTGGTAAAAATGGCAAAACTGCCATAAATTTAAAGAAAATGTTTATTAGAGCATTGTTTTTATTTCTTAGGTATATGCTAATGACCACAATGTATTGGATAAAATAGGTTTGATTGGTAACCATCTAAAATGACCATTCCGATGTTTGAAATAAGTGTTACAGATATATAACATAAATCCGTACATTTTTGGCCTTAGTTAAATGTTTTCTAACCCTTAGATCATGATGGGATGGATTTGATAAATAAACTGTTTGATGTTGCCATGGTAACCACAAGTAATAATAATGAAACTTATAAAGCGCCATCTATCTAGAAACCTAATCCGAGGCGCAGTAGTGATGCCTGTCTGTATAGGTAAAGCCCCGCCCCCTTTTCCCCTTTTTCTGAGCCTCTCGACCAATCAGAAGGCTGGATTTAGCCCACGTAACACCTCATTAGCATAATATGAGGAGCCGTCCCATACCATTTTTAGTTAGGGTGTTCCATAATTACTGAGGGAAGGTGTCTGTTTAAGTAATATTTTTAAAACAATTTTTTTTTAATGTTTGTATAACATGTATAATATAAATTTTATAATTTTTGTTTCTGTATAAGTATTGTAAAAAGTAAAGCGTGAGAATTACTACTGTATAAGATGTTGGGATATACCAATTTTTTTAACGTATAACATCTGTTCAACTATTTCCTGGTTCAATAATGTATGAGTCCTTAGACCGAACAGTGTCGCATGGTTCGTTGTTGTCTGCTGTCTAGCTGTAGGAATGTGTTCGAACAGGCCCGTGTTATGACCGAACGAACCATTGGTCAACAATGGTCGTGGCCTTTGTACGTTCACACAAACAACACATAGTGATTGACTGTGGTCAAGATTATATTAGCACAACGTATGCAATGAAAGTATTAAGTCGTGCACCACCACGTCTAAACATGCAGGAAGGATGGTCTAACATAATTGGGTGTTTACAAAAATACCCGTCTAAACAAGTGCGTTTTAATACCACTAATTGGACCCCAACAGGATGACAACCGAAAGTTTAACATTCACTCTTGCGAATAGTGCGGCAAATTTGTCATTCATTAAAATAAATCTATATAGCTACACAAGTTACACCCATTAACTCATATAACTCAACCTGTATAAAATGTTGTGTATTGTTAGGTTTAAAAATACCAACTACATTGTTCTTATTTTAAAAGGTCCTTCATAAAAAAATAATAATACAAGTGGCAGAGGTGAAGGCTAAGAAAGTGCTTGTGGTTGCAGACGACACTGACATCTTTGTTCTTCTGCTTCACTTCTGTTGCCAAGGTGACATACCAGCTTCAACCTCTGTCTTGATGATTTCGCCAATTCATGGTCGTGCATTGATTGATATCAATGCCACCGTTGACCAGCATCCTGAAATCATCCCAGACCTGTTAGCAGCACATGGACTCACTGGTTGCGATACAGTGGCAACATACTTCGGAATTGGAAAGGCTGTGGCACTCAGAGTCCTGAGAGCTGGCGTTCATGCCCTAAGCTACATAGGTGACACAAGTCGCGTTCTGTCGGAGGTCACCTCCCAGGCAACACCATTCATTCTGGCCTGTTATGGCCAGACTAAATGTACGTCATTGACAGAGGCACGCCAGAAAATGTGGGCAAGCAAAGTGGGCTGGAGTGTGGCTGGTGCACCAAAGCTGGCTTCCTTGCCTCCAACAAATGAGGCATTCAAGGAAAATGTGGCCTGCGCTCACCTTCAGGTGGCAGTCTGGAGGAATGCACTGCAACCAGATCCACCGAGAATGGATCCAACAGCATTTGGATGGTCACGGGAAGATGGCTCCACAACACTTTTCCCAACAACTCTTCCCAGTGACATCCCCTAGCATCAGATGATTTACTGAAACCCGTCAGATGTTCTTGCAGTAGTGAGATTCCTTGCAAGACACAAAGATGTGGTTGCAACAGTGCAAACCTTGCCTGCTCAGTGTTCTGTGCATGTCAGGGTGACCAGGGTTGTTTCAACGAAAGAACAAAGCAGGCTCTACAGGCAGGCAACGATGACGAAAATGACTAGATATCTCTCAACTGAACCCGGGGACGTATACACATCTGTATCCATCTGCAAATACCCAATGACCCATTGTGTCAGAACATTAATTTTGTGACACCACTCTAAACTGAAATGCCTGCAAGCCAAATCTTGAACCTGTGCAGACAATGAGGGCTAAGATACATGTAGATACATCTGGACTCCTCTGGCAGCTGAAGATAGATTGTTTTCTAACATGAACATTCGTGTGTGCTCACGTAGTTTCTTTAATGGTAGTTGTCACCTACATGTAATCTATGGCAGTCTCGATGCAATTCCATTTTTGATATTCTTTGCAATCTCTGTGGTCAATTTGATCGCATTTCCTGTGGTCATCTTGTATGGCCCTAAATGATAATATCCAGGAACAAATCATACTGCTCTATGTTGTTCATCTTTGATGTTATGACAGTTTGTTTAGTTTCGGCCATCAAAGCGGTCGTTTTGGAAGCTATTTAAGGTGGTTACCATGGCAACAGAAAATCTTAAACTCATTCATCCTTTTTATCGAATTTATTGTAGTCAATTTTATATACCTAGGAAATACAGAGAATGTTCTATTCATATTATCTTGGACGTTATGGCAGTTTTGTCATTTTTACCGCCTTTTACCGGCTTAATGGTAGCCATATTGCTAATTACCATAGCAACGGTACACCCAATACTTCTTAAACCCTTTCTATTGAATCCATTGGACCCCAAAACATATATCTTGGCCAAAACATATATCTTGGCCAAAACATATATCTTGGCTAAAACATCATTGCTTTATGGCAGAAAACATTGAAATAATAGGAATTTTCGAATTTTAGTCCTTCGTGGCAGCCATCTTGGATGCCATCTTGAATATTTAAAATTGCTCAAGGGTGACAGGTCCACACCACCCTAGATCTCATTATATACACCCCAAAGATGAATAATCAGCAGAGAAAAAAACTATATCAGAGAATTAGGGGTCACTCCCCTTGGCTGCTGGACTATTAGCTGGAATTAGGACACCCAGCCCCATGCAAAGTATCCCTGTCTGGGCTATAACAGTGCTGAGTCCATCAAAACCCTGCTGTTGGAGTTTGAATGGTTTGGGATGGTTAGGGTTAATGATAAAAAGTGTCAATGACAGAAACACATTTTCTTCTTAGAAGCTTGAAAACTGACCCCAGGTCACATGAGATCATCTCACCTAGTATTAAGTTGCAGATGGCTGTGCGGGCAATCTTGATGTTCTGGAAGGATCCAAGGATGTTAATTTTACTTCCTGCGAGAACGATTCGGGTTTTAGTCACATTCTCGATGGTGAACTTGGTTTTTCCGCCTTTACCGGCAATCCGGCCAATGGCTCTTGATAAATGGTCTCCTTTGAGAGGTTTCACTGCAAAAAAAAGGAGAATATTTAAAAGATATGTAATGTATTGGCTCCAATGCTGTCATATGAGTCTTTTAGATGCATTCAATGTTAATGGTGATCAGGAACAAGTTTTCTGTTGTAAAAATAAATAAATATGTAATAATAATAATGGCAGAGGAAAAACTTTTTTCAGGTTAACATCTCATTGTACTCAATAAGAAGTCCAACTAGAAGTTCCAAATCATAGTAAAGATATGATACATGTATTTGGGAGGAGGTTGTTGAGGCTGGGATGCAGCATTTCTAGTTTGTTTATAAAACTATTTTATTTAATCATTCAAGTGACACAAGTACGGTTTACCGCCAGTTAAAAAACACGGTTTTCGGTTTTACCATGATTTTTTGTTTGAAGAACAGAAAAATAATTAAAAGGTCCTTATATAACATGTTACTGATGTTTTTCACCATATAACCAGAGGGTAATACAAAACTGCTATTAATTATTCCACTGCTTATTCATTTGTACGAAAGAGATTTTTCAAAATTGTTGATGTTACAAAACATAAACCAGGGTTCAACCTAAACGGTAGTCTGCTGGTCTATAGCCACATTGCCAGTTAAAATGGCGGCAGATGGGCCAAAACACCTTTCAAAGTGGTCCAGCAGGTTAGTCAAAAATAATCATAAAGAATGTACTAAATCCTGGTTAATTTTACTTTATATTTACAAATCTTATTCCACAGAGCCATAATTTCAGGATTTTTAAAATCTACTAGCATCAGGAATTTCAGCTCATAAACTTGAAAGGGAATTCCCCAATTTCCCACATATGTATACATATACCATGTGCGAGATGATGGGTCATGGTTGAGGATCACATGCCTGTTTCTGCACATTGTGATTGGATAGATTTGCAAAGTAGCAATTTTATATTGTTCTTATTGGCTGTTCGATGCTCATAAATATATGTTCATTATGTTGCATATTTATTTTTCTACCTAGCCTGTAATCTATGAAAATAGATGAATACTGAATTGTATAATGCATTGACTGTGCAGAACTGAGGTATGTTGCGGGCCATATCCAAGAGCTTTTAATGAATTGCTCCTGTCTATCAAAGCACAAATTGACGGCGGCTCCTTGATCAAAAGTCGGGGCTTATGACACTTCTGTCCATTGTGCACAAGCGAATTGCAAGATAGCATCTGTCTCTCAGCCAAGCGCCGGTGATTTGTTTTGACGCTTGTAGAGGGTTACATACCTGTGTTTATCAGCTCTAAAGCAATCATGTGTGAATGAAAAAAATTTGATATTATTGAAAATCGCAATATATGTTTGACGATATATTGTGGATGAAAAAAAAAAAAATCAACATTGCCTAAGCTTACACAAAATATTTAAAAAATTTCATACCAAGTGACACCTTGCAACACCAGAGGCCGACATTGTATTCTAGGTTTCAAAGTCAATAGCAGACCTCTAGTGTTTATTTTGTAGCACATATTTTTTTAACTTCTCCCAAACATCAAAAGTCCCCTCACTTCAGGAAAGGGATGATGGGGGAGGAGGGGTTGGCGGTGGCAAAGATGATGAAAGAGGACAAAGGATTAGGATTATATTTCCCTTAAAATAGAAGCTAGGTGTATTGTCCTCATTAGTATGTCAAGTTTTCTCAGCCCCTGCTGTATCTACTCTGTACCTCCAGAAACAGTTTTCTTTTGTTACTTGTAGGAGTGTAATGATTCACTGATGCATCGATTATGGCGATACAAAATGCCGCGTATCGCGATACTGATGATTTTTGGATTCCCACAAAATTTCATCAGAATATAAAAAAAATACTGAATTATATTCAAACCAAATTTTGTTTAAAAATATTCATACCTAACATTTAGACCACAAGTCACTGAACTTTTCTCTGACAAAAATGCTGGAGCGCCATCTTAAAAAATGCTGACAATAAAATCCGTTTTGCATGTGGCCCATCACCACTATTCCCGATATTTTATTACAACAAACAATATTATTGACTTAATTGGTTGAGTGCTACATGTTTTTTCGATGTGATAGTCAGTTGAAGGCACCATACTATTTTTGATGAAATAAATACAGGAAGTTTGGGGAGTCTTGAATGATGATGGGTTCCCATCGGCAGGTGAAATATAAAGTAAGAATTTCTTATTTATGAAGCAGATTTGGTGTGCATAATAGTCAGTATATGTGCCTGGCTCTGGCAAAACCCTCAACTTCAACCCATTTGTCAAAAGTGAGATTTTGGTATAGTTTGATTCTCTAGATTTTCCTCTTTCATTTGATACCAGATTTGTAGAAATCAGAAAAACTATACCAAAATCTCACTTTTGAAAATTGGGTCCAAGTTGAGGGTTTTGCCAGAGCCAGCGACATATTGTGTGTATTATTATGCTGATGAAATTTTGGACTGAACATTTTACACATGATTGAACTTCTGGTGGTATTTTTATTTTTGCTGAAATTTAGTTTATAACAATTCTTGAACATAAAACATTAAACAAAGTTGTTTAAGAGAACACAAATCTGGACAAACATTTGTTCATGATAATAAATTCTTCCAAGCCTAATTTCCAAGCTTTTTTACAGGGGAATGGGGAATAAAATAACAACATGAAACTGCATGTGTATCAGTGCTGCTTTTATTGTGTCTAAGTCGCTGTACAATTCACAACATTACTCACACTTCTTTTTTTTATAGCATTTTTAGTATTCACGATACGTATCGTGATACGTATCGTGATACGTATCGTATCGTGACCAAGTATCATGGTATCATTACACCCTTAGTTACTTGTGTGCAGTCTGATAATTTCTTCTGATATTAGATATTCAAGAAGCCCAAGGACTCTTTCATCATTGGGGGTCATCACTGACTACCAATCACATTGATCATACATGAATATCTAAATCAGCGTCTCATCTAGCGACCCGTCTACCTGTCAGGACGGGTAAAAATTGGTTTGGACGGGTTGGGTCTATATTCACCCTACCTGCCTAGGCTACACGTCATGATGGCCCAGTGCGGTGTCCATCATAAACATGTATTTAGTACATGATTATGTAGGCTTATGTTTACAGTCTATAATTTAAAAAAATGTGTGAAGTATAATAATTCTTTGCCAACACATCAGGTTTAATTCTAACATATTCCATGCTAACTGCATGTGCAGCCAGCCGCCCAATGTATACACGCATGCTCCACGTGCATGCTACGTTCATGTTGGCCTACAATGTATGGTAACCACTGACACTGAAGACGCGCGTAATCCCCCAAAGTAAGCGGGAAATTAAATATGAGCATTCATGTCTGGTTGCTGACTATACGCTGATGTGATTTGTGTAATGTTAGCTGGGCCACACGCTATAGAATTACGTTCCCAATGGTTATGATCTTGCAGCACATTGTTGCCCCAGCACATTCTACCATCCTGTATTAAGGCAACGTTAACGCTAGACTATGACGGAAAGGCAGAATCTATTCTTCATTTCTGAAAATATATATATATATATATGTATAAATATATATATATGTATATATAGGCTCAGAATCCTCAGATTGCAACAGAAAGCATTTAAAATCCAAACAAAATCGGGGCCCCATGCCATAATAGCCATTTGTGTGTGTTTTTCGCATGAAGCGCGAAAAATATTTGGACGGGCAGTTTTCAAATCCTAAATAAGTTTGGACGGGCAGTTTTCAAATCCTAGATGAAACGCTGATCTAAATGTGCTGATGGTAAATCTACAAGATGAGTCAATCTACAATGTACAAGATGAGTCAATCTACAATCTACAAGATGAGTCAATCTACAATCTACAAGATGAGTCTCTTCAGAATTGGCCAAATATATTGCAGGTGTATTTATGTTATTGGGGAATTATAAAGGGAACAGGATGGGAACAGGATGGGAACAGGATGGGAACAGGATGGTAACAATAAAGGCCAGTTCATACTTCATGTAAATGTAAAGGAGAAGTGAATATCATGTGAAAAATGGTGAAAGAGAGACTCATATAGCCTCGTCCAGTGCCTGGTGGTGGCTCTCAAATCCTCTCTAATGAACAATCAATCTTAGCTCATTTATCTCATCTTTCTGCATTGTAATACTGGTGGAATGGTTACTCATATAGATCATAACTATGGGCATCATTAACAGAAAGAGTTATATACATTTCTCTGTTTTTGGATACTTTTAACACTATTCCTTTGTCAAAACAGAGGTAGAGTTTGGACATCCACTACAAGTTTCCAGTAGAGTGATCATTCTACTCAAGTTTGTAAGCCTCTTAACTTACTGACCAGAACTGGCTCCATTTTTCCTCTGCTGACCCAGTGCATCTCAATGGAAAGTGATCATTGCCTATTAAACTCACCTCAGTCATCTTTGACACTATACTAGCTGTCAAATGAATTTAGTAGTTGGCTATCTACCTGGATGGGTTATGTACTGTGTATACCGAGTGCCCACTGACAACTGAAATATGTCAACACCTTGATTCTCTCAACTTTCTACGCCAAACATGTTTGGCTCACCACCATCATGTAAAGTTATTGCTGGAGAAAAATCCACATAAAAAACATAGATGCTATCGCGGGAAACGTGGTGTAGATGACTAAACTCGAAGCCAATTCCAGCCCATTTTTCACCTTTTTACACTCAAAAAAGGTTAAAATTTAAAATTAAACTAAAGGTGCCAATCTGAACGGAGGTAAATCCATATATCATTACACTATCCAGATACTACGCCTATTCAATATATCACTATAGGTGATTCTGTTGTAGACAGTTATTCATTCAAAGGTCTTGGTGTCATCATTGATCAGAACTTCACCATGATACCTCATGTCAATAAACATTAGTCACCTTTTCTGCATCAAGGAACCTTCCTATACTCTCAGATCAAATGCTGCTATTACTCTACAATGGAGAGCTATGAACACTATCACCTATGGCGAGAGAACATTCTCACAAATCTCCCCAACTTTGGAACCAGCTCCCAACACCTGATATGCTAGCGCAGCCCATATGTTTGGTGTGCACGTTTATAAACAACCATTTAATTTGTTTACCAAAAATGTGGGCCGCGCTAGCATATCAAATTGACGCATGTGTAGTAGTTACCCCCCCCCCCCGTTTTTGGGGGGAGATTCAACAAGTTTACCAAGAGTGTGTTTGATAGATCAGCAACGGATCATGTATCAAAAACATACAAACACAGTCTTGAACTAATTAGCAATAAGTATAAACCAGCCTTCAGAGTAAAGAATAGAGAGGGAAAAGAAAGGAAAGGTAACATTATGCAATATTATGGACCGCTGTACGGTTTGCCGGTATTATTTTTTACCGAGTGAGGGCAGTGCGGCCAACCAAGAAACATCTATGGGGCCAGGGAGCACCGGGTTGAACCAGGGAGCACCGGGTCAAACCCGGCTGTGGATAGGGTGCTGGTATAGAGATTTTACAACTATGTGTACATGTGCATAAGTACACTGCGCTGTTCAGCCGAGCGTATAGACCGAATAATAAGCAGGCAAGCTAAACCGGGCATACCCTATTCATCGCACGCGAAGTCCCCCCATAGTGTAATTGAAAGCGCTGTGTTCAGACAGCTCTTGAAAGCGCTGTGTTCAGAAAGCTCTCGAAAGCCCCAATCTATTATATAACACTCCCATTCAAGAACAATATGGTTCACCAAACTATCAGCCTTCTTGAAGATTTCTATTCAAGGCGAAACCCCTATCAAATGCAGCTGGAAAATCAATTAATTCCGTACGTGCTGGAATGTGGCTATACACGTCCACCGGCCTAGTGGCATCTCCGCAAGCTGCGGCTATGGCCGTTGGCTGTCGGCCATCAGCCGTCCGCAAGGGGCTAAAGAATATATGAAAATGATGATGCAATACTTGGACAAACTCACCATCAGCTACTTCAAATGTTTCTAAGAACAGCTCATCTAAACGAAGCAATGCCAAGGAGTCCTATAAAAGAACAAGAAAATGATGTTAAGTGTATATACAGGCATGACGCATTCTTCAGAATGTACATTTAATTTGTTTCCATATATGCCCTTTAATAACTGGTCAAACACTTTGCTCAATGCAACAACATGAATCAGTTGTTTAATGGTGAAGCCTGCTTAGTGCAACAAGAACCATCAGCAAGAACAAAAGGTCTTTTGTTCTCTACTCTCTTCAACATGGTTTCAGCATTCATCATGGTTTAGGGTTATTGAATTATGTTCCAGCCTTTTTGGGGACTTGATGCGGGACGAAAGGGCTTTTTTTAATAACTTGGATAAAGGCACTGCTGCTCACCAAATATCACAAAGTACTCACTTCAACTTCAAAGCCAAGTATGAATGCTTTGACAAAGTCATGACCTTTCTGTAATGCTCCGACGTCTGCAGTTTCTTTAGAACTCTGCATAAAATTAAAAAAAAAATATTTTTTTTTTAAATTCTGATTTTATTAAGGGTCTGAAAATATTTCCATTTATCAGAAAACCAACATAAAACATGTGTGAAAGAGACAGTGATCAAAGGACAAAATAAAATAACATGATAGTTATACGTGTAAATAAGCTGCTGTTTTACAAAGTTACAATGATGAGATAACAAAAAACAACCATGTCCTTCATGTTACCTTTATTTCTACATGTCTTGTTCTCAGGTTAAACCTTATCTGTAGTTTGAGATGTTCCACAATGGGTGTGTAGATCTTAAGCCAGTTTTCTTTGAGAGGTGTGTATCTATGAGCAGGGACTGGAAGCTTTCTGCTCTCATTACTACCTTCCTGAGAATTCAAAAACAAACAAAGAATTCGATCAATAATTTGGAACAACTCGACCCTTGTGACAACTCGACCTACGAGACAACTTGACTCTCATGACAACTGGACCCATTGTGACAACTAGACCTTTGATTGTGACAACTTGACTCCCTTTTTTGTGGCCGCGCTAGTGCTGCGGGAAGGATTGATGCAGTCAAATTTACAACTCCCGAGTTGAGTTGGGTTATATGATGATAGAAGGCGCAAGTTATGAATTTGAATGTATCTTTTTCCTGCATTGTTAAAATTCGCCGGGAAAAACCTATATTATTGCCAGAAAGGGATGCATGTCCAACGCACAGGCCAAATAGACCTTATAAGTTATAATGTACTTGTATCGTTTCGGTTTGCGGTAACACCATGTGTTTATCTCAACTAACGTGAAGCTGAGATACAGGTTCTGAAAAGAACCGTATCGCACAATCGTATCTCAACCTTCGTTAAGTGAGAAAGGTTCAAGGGAGAACCAATTTCGGCAACCTCGTTTTCTCTACTGTCGCTAAGTGAGAAATATGGTTCAGGAAGAACCATGGGGACTTCACGGGTTAATATGGTTCAGGGAGAACCAAGGGACTTCACGGGTTATTCTCAACGTTTCGATTAGCCTGCTCTAATCTTCTTCAGGAGAATGAAGAGGTTTGCCGATGCAACTCCTTAAGTAGTATTTGCTGGGATTATGTGTAGAATGGGAAGTGTTCCGATTGGTGCTACTGTTGTGTGATGTGTTGTGATTGGTTGCCACCGTGGCATTGTTCTTGTTGTGTGTGTTTCCTGCTGTGTGTGAGTTGCCTGCTCGCTGAGGCGTATCAGTTGACAGTGGGGTGTGGGTGTTGGTGGATGGTAGGATTGAATGCCAAATGTTGCTGATGAAATAGCCGATGTCCTGGGGACAGTGTCATGTTTATGAATCTCAATAGCCTCTCTGATACGGACGGGTGTACCAGTGCTTTTCGGGGCTATGATCTTTGCATTCTGCCAGTCAATGATATGGTCCAAATCGGTGGAGTGTTTGATGATCGCAGATTTGTCACATTCCCCTCTGCGCCGTGGGCCTTGTGTTCCTTGATCCTGGTCGTAAGGTCTCTGCCGGTCTCGCCAATGTACACTTTCCCACAAGTGCAAGGAATTGATAAACCCCAGCTTGACGGCTGGGATCATGTCTGTCCTTGTGGGTGTGTAACCCGTTTCCAACTTGTTTCGAGTCCGGTAGTAGACCTTAATGTCAGCTTCCCTCAGGATACGCTGAATCTTGTGTGAAGTGTGGCCGATGTACGGTAGCACGGCAATGGGTTTTCGGTTGCATCAGAGGATCGTGGGCGTTCCTATTCGGGAGGAACTTAAGCTTATCAGGTCTGTACCCATTGTCTCTTAACACGGCGTTAAGATGTTTCAACTCGGATGGCAAGTGCTCTTTATCACTGATAGTGTGTGCCTTCGGTAGGGTGCGATTCACGGAGGATTTCACGGATGGTGGGTGGAGCGACCGGGCATTTAGGTAGCGGTCTGTGTGTGTGGGTTTTCTGTAAACCGAATGCCCAAGTGAGCCATCAACCCGTTTGGAAATGAGTACATCAAGGAAAGGCAACGAGTCGGATGTCTCAGTTTCCATGGTGAATTGAATGCTCGGATGTTGCTGGTTGAGGTGACCGAGGAAGTCACTCAGTTTGTCGGAACCGTGCTGCCAAATGATGAAAGTATCATCTACGTATCGAAGCCATAGTTTGGGTTTGTATCGTGCCGTCTCGAGGGCTTTCTGTTGAAATCTTACATGAAGATGTTTGCCATGATCGGGGATCCCATTGGAGTGCCCAAAGTATGTTGATTGTATGTCTCTCTCCATTGGTAGTATGTGGATTTCACACATATTGAAAGTAGATATACGATTTGATCTGGCGTTTGGCTGGTTCGTTCGGGAGCGTGCTATCATGTTCGATATCGACTTGGTTACGAGGATAGCCTCGTCTGTCGGTACATTGGTGAATAATGACTTGACGTCAAAACTCACTAGCGTGTCGGAAGGCTGCAATATTGTTCCCTTTATGATGTTGATAAACCCTGCTGAATTGGGTACATGGTGGGGCGTCTTACCCACGAGTGGGTGTAAGAGCCCTGCCAAGTGTTGGGCGAGGTTATACGTGGGGGAACCTCGGGATGAGACAATCGGTCGGAGCGGTCTGCCTGGTTTATGAATCTTTGGTAGGCCAAAGAATCTTGGGCATTTCGAGCTGGACGGACGGAGGTGCCTGTATAGTGCTTTGGGTAAGGCTGTGCTCCGGTTTAAGGAAAGAAGTTTTGCGGCGACTTTCCTTTCTGCTAACGGAATCGGGTTCTTTTTGAGGCGGGTGTAGGTATCCGTGTCGGATATCCTGAACCTTCTGATCGTATTCTGAGCGGTCCATCACTACTGTGGCATTACCCTTGTCTGCCTTTAGAATGTGTATCGAAGAGTCATTACGGAGGTTATTGACAGCCTGATATTCCAGTCTTGTGATATTGGATTTGGGGCTTCACGTTTTTAAGATCTGGTGTATCTGAATACGGATATCGTCTGCCTTTTGTTTCTCGAGCTTTCGGATGGAAGGTTCAATAGACTGTATGAATTCTTCCACGGGAATCTTTTTGGGCGGTGGCAAAATTCATTCCCAAGGCTAAGACACTGGTTTCCGTGTGAGATAGTTGGCGTTGGCTGAAGTTAACGACGGGTTAACCTTTTCCCTTCTTTTTATGTTCCCTTTGTTGGACGTCCGTGGCAACGGTTTACCTTTGTCCTGCTGTTATTTGGAGATGTGTGGCCTCGGCCGAGGTTAACGACGGGTTGACCTTTTCCTTCTTTTCATGTTCCCTTTGTTGGACGTTTGTGGTAACGGCGTGCTTTTCGTCCTGCCATTGTGCGTGGATGTGAGGCGTTCAAATTTACGGATTTGCTTCTTTCTAGTGGATTCAAGGTAAACGATAAGGACTTATCCGTGAGGCGGATATCTTGTCGTGTCGGTTGTGAGCATAGTCTTACGGAGACTAGCTCTGCTTCTCTCGATTTCATCATCGGCAGGATAGGCAACAACGGGTGGAGGCAATCTGTTTTCGGAGGAGAGCTTTACCAGCTGTATGTATGATTCGAGCAGAATTGTTATTTCGGATAGGGTCTCGTGGCGGAGGCCCTTCGACTCGTTTGCATCTCGGCATCTCTTCAGAAATGTCAGGTCATTGACGAGCTTACAACGTCTGGTACAAGAGCGTTGATATAACTTGACAAGCCTGTTAGTGCGCTCACCGTAGAGCGTTCTGATATAAGTTTTGAGGCTTTGCATGGTGGAATATCGATATCGTTTCGGTTTGCGGTAACACCATGTGTTTATCTCAACTAACGTGAAGCTGAGATACAGGTTCTGAAAAGAACCGTGTCGCTGTCGTATCTCAACCTTCGTTAAGTGAAAGGTTCAAGGAGAACCAATTTCGCAACTCGTTTTCTCTACTGTCGCTAAGTGAGAAATATGGTTCAGGAAGAACCATGGGGACTTCACGGGTTAATATGGTTCAGGGAGAACCAAGGGACTTCACGGGTTATTCTCAAGCGTTTCGATTAGCCTGCTCTAATCTTCTTCAGGAGAATGAAGAGGTTTGCCGATGCAACTCCTTAAGTAGTATTTGCTGGGATTATGTGTAGAATGGGAAGTGTTCCGATTGGTGCTACTGTTGTGTGATGTGTTGTGATTGGTTGCCACCGTGGCATTGTTCTTGTTGTGTGTGTTTCCTGCTGTGTGTGAGTTGCCTGCTCGCTGAGGCGTATCAGTTGACAGTGGGGTGTGGGTGTTGGTGGATGGTAGGATTGAATGCCAAATGTTGCTGATGAAATAGCCGATGTCCTGGGGACAGTGTCATGTTTATGAATCTCAATAGCCTCTCTGATACGACGGGTGTACCAGTGCTTTTCCGGGCTATGATCTTTGCATTCTGCCAGTCAATGATATGGTCCAAATCGGTGGAGTGTTTGATGATCGCAGATTTGTCACATTCCCTCTGCGCCGTGGGCCTTGTGTTCCTTGATCCTGGTCGTAAGGTCTCTGCCGGTCTCGCCAATGTACACTTTCCCACAAGTGCAAGGAATTTGGTAAACCCCAGCTTGACGGCTGGGATCATGTCTGTCCTTGTGGGTGTGTAACTTCGTTTCCAACTTGTTTCGAGTCCGGTAGTAGACCTTAATGTCAGCTTCCCTCAGGATACGCTGAATCTTGTGTGAAGTGTGGCCGATGTACGGTAGCACGGCAATGGGTTTTTCGGTTGCATCAGAGGATCATGGAGCGTTCCTATTCGGGAGGAACTTAAGCTTATCAGGTCTGTACCCATTGTCTCTTAACACGGCGTTAAGATGTTTCAACTCGGATGGCAAGTGCTCTTTATCACTGATAGTGTGTGCCAGACGATATCCGTATTCAGATACACCAGATCTTAAAAAATGTGAAGCCCCCGAAATCCAATATCACAAGACTGGAATATCAGGCTGTCAATAACCTCCGTAATGACTCTTCGATACACATTCTAAAGGCAGACAAGGGTAATGCCACAGTAGTGATGGACCGCTCAGAATACGATCAGAAGGTTCAGGATATCCTCGACACGGATACCTACACCCGCCTCAAAAAGAACCCGATTCCGTTAGCAGAAAGGAAAGTCGCCGCAAAACTTCTTTCCTTAAACCGGAGCACAGCCTTACCCAAAGCACTATACAGGCACCTCCGTCAAAACTCACTAGCGTGTCGGAAGGCTGCAATATTGTTCCCTTTATGATGTTGATAAACCCTGCTGAATTGGGTACATGGTGGGGCGTCTTACCCACGAGTGGGTGTAAGAGCCCTGTCAAGTGTTGGGCGAGGTTATACGTGGGGGAACCTCGGGATGAGACAATCGGTCGGAGCGGTCTGTCTGGTTTATGAATCTTTGGTAGGCCAAAGAATCTTGGGCATTTCGAGCTGGACGGAGGTGCCTGTATAGTGCTTTGGGTAAGGCTGTGCTCCGGTTTAAGGAAAGAAGTTTTGCGGCGACTTTCCTTTCTGCTAATGGAATCGGGTTCTTTTTGAGGCGGGTGTAGGTATCCGTGTCGAGGATATCCTGAACCTTCTGATCGTATTCTGAGCGGTCCATCACTACTGTGGCATTACCCTTGTCTGCCTTTAGAATGTGTATCGAAGAGTCATTACGGAGGTTATTGACAGCCTGATATTCCAGTCTTGTGATATTGGATTTCGGGGGCTTCACATTTTTTAAGATCTGGTGTATCTGAATACGGATATCGTCTGGCACACACTATCAGTGATAAAGAGCACTTGCCATCCGAGTTGAAACATCTTAACGCCGTGTTAAGAGACAATGGGTACAGACCTGATAAGCTTAAGTTCCTCCCGAATAGGAACGCTCCACGATCCTCTGATGCAACCGAAAAACCCATTGCCGTGCTACCGTACATCGGCCACACAGTGTCACACAAGATTCAGCGTATCCTGAGGGAAGCTGACATTAAGGTCTACTACCGGACTCGAAACAAGTTGGAAACGAAGTTACACACCCACAAGGACAGACATGATCCCAGCCGTCAAGCTGGGGTTTACCGAATTCCTTGCACTTGTGGGAAAGTGTACATTGGCGAGACCGGCAGAGACCTTACGACCAGGATCAAGGAACACAAGGCCCACGGCCGCAGAGGGGAATGTGACAAATCTGCGATCATCAAACACTCCACCGATTTGGACCATATCATTGACTGGCAGAATGCAAAGATCATAGCCCCGGAAAAGCACTGGTACACCCGTCGTATCAGAGAGGCTATTGAGATTCATAAACATGACACTGTCCCCAGGACATCGGCTATTTCATCAGCAACATTTGGCATTCAATCTACCATCCACCAACACCCACACCCCACTGTCAACTGATACGCCTCAGCGAGCAGGCAACTCACACACAGCAGGAAACACACACAACAAGAACAATGCCACGGTGGCAACCAATCACAACACATCACACAACAGTAGCACCAATCGGAACACTTCCCATTCTACACATAATCCCAGCAAATACTACTTAAGGAGTTGCATCGGCAAACCTCTTCATTCTCCTGAAGAAGATTAGAGCAGGCTAATCGAAACGTTGAGAATAACCCGTGAAGTCCCTTGGTTCTCCCTGAACCATATTAACCCGTGAAGTCCCCATGGTTCTTCCTGAACCATATTTCTCATAGCGACAGTAGAAAAGCAGCGTTGCCGAAATTGGTTCTCCCTTGAACCTTTCTCACTTAACGAAGGTTGAGATACGATTGTGCGATACGGTTCTTTTCAGAACCTGTATCTCAGCTTCACGTTAGTTGAGATAAACACATGGTGTTACCGCAAACCGAAACGATATCGATATTCCACCATGCAAAGCCTCAAAACTTATAATGTACTTGTAGAAAACATGTTGGGGTATAATTTTCACCAAAGTTCATCTCAAGGTCACATGATCCACAAGGTTAAATTCAAGGTCAAAGTAAAGGTCAAAAGTAATCAAACTTTAAATTGCTCCTTCATGAAAAATAACGGATTTGGATTCCTTATGATATTACCTTTCCAAAGACACCAATATCAACAAATTTGGCAAGGAATGACCCTAATGTAAAGGACTTATGTACGTGTACCTGCCATACATGTATAATTGGAATTACATGTACAGTATATGAGGCAGTAGGAGGAGAGACTCACCCTGTATTATTGTTCCATGTAATACGATTTGCACCACCCTTTGAAGAAAATGGTTCATTCCTTCATTCATAAAAATGCAAATCAGCCCTAATCCAGGTATAAACCCACCAAAAAACCACTGAAGCATGTCTCTTTGTAGATCCAAATAGCTGAAGCCAACTCAAAGATAGGTGGGAAACTGAAGCAATTCTGAGGTACCGAGGGAGTGAGTGTGAGTCTTTCCTCTTACGGCCTCATATAGATCCAAATAGCTGAAGCCAACTCAAAGATAGGTGGGAAACTGAAGCAATTCTGAGGTACCGAGGGAGTGAGTGTGAGTCTTTCCTCTTCACGTATCCACAGTCTTTATAGCACTTGTACAACAATAGTCTTACATGGGACCAGTGCAACCTCTGCAATACCAATCAAAGTCCCTTGACAACGACGGAAATGATGATGTAAACAATGAACTTTGGTGACTTTTTCCCCCACCAAATTCAAAAAATCAAATATTAAAGGAATGTCAACAAATTTTGACATACAATCTAAATAGTACATACAATCTATCATTAGGGTGAGTGAAATTAAAACGTTTTGGGAGATAAAATGCACATCTGGTAAGTCATTTATGTCCGCCTGTGGATACGTGTTCTACGGCCTCATATAGTTCCAATTATATGGCAGGTAAGGGAGGAGGGCCAAAGTCGTGGAACAGCCAAACCTTTGAGAAACCTGGCCAGGCCTAGTCTTTTCCCAGGCCTGTTGGCCTATATAATCCTCCAGCTGAGCTCAAAATACTAATGAATATATCTCAAATAGCTCTTACTGTTAACGCAGACTTGACTGTTTTTTGTTCACAACTGCAGCCATTATAATGAGCTGAGCTGAGCTGGGCTAGGCTCTCCAGAAGCCCAGGTTATGTTGATTGGCAGGTTCTCTGTTGTTACAGGATTAGGATTCACAAAAAACAGATTAGGAGGCCTGGCCTGGCTAAGCTTCTCAAAGGCTTGGCTGTACCACGACTTTGCCCCTTTACACAATTTGAAATTGTATTTCGTCCTAGTCGTCAGACTCACACTGTGTATTTCACAACTAAGCCAAAGACAGGACTGCTCTGTCAAATTCTTGACTACCTTGGACATTTCATTTGTAGAATTTACTGCAAGTGCTGGCTGACACAAATCTGCTGTCAGTAAAATTTGAGCAATGGACACACCAAGTGTGTTCATATCTGTCGCTTAGTTCTGCCACCTTGCCGTGATTGCACAATAATCGATCCAATGACTATGTCCTTGCTACGTCCTGGCTGTATCAATGTCTATCAGAACTGTCGATTTTCATCAATGTCATTAATTTTTAAATAAATTACAAATATAGGGGCAATTCCATGTCATGGACATTACGTTTTGGGACATTTTTAAAACTTTACATGTCAGTTAAAAAATTTTTAAAGTTTTGATTGATTGTTTTGTGTTGGATACTTGTAACCTGTGTTCTAATACTTCAAATGATACTATGTCTTTTAAATAGTTTTAATTAATTAATGAGTATGAGTATTGCAAACGAGCGTCATGGACATTACGAAAAACGGAATTGATTTTTACTAACAACACAATCAATTTCAAAACTCTGTGAAGTTTAAGTTCCAAATTTTTAAAACTCATTTTTATTTTGTTAACAGGGAAACAGTTAACATAAAAATTAATAACATTTTTAGGAACAACTTTCAACTTTCTCGTTTTACATGTTAATGAAGTGTCATGGACATTACATTTTGGCATATTTTTGGCGTCATGGACATTACGACCAACTTGTTTAATGGTACGTCATCTTATCACTGTTGTTTACATTATGCTGTAACCCCTTGCCTTTGATATGTATATTACACATTGTCAAGTATCTCTCTTCTCCATTTGTAACCTCTCACACATTTCTTGAACCAGAACTCCCCTTAGCATCTCACTGAAACCCGCCCTCATGATCACCCCTTTTTGTACATTTACGCAAGTATAACTCTTTCCTTTGTGATTTACCATAGTTATCTTATCTTTCCTTCCTAATTATCATTCCCAATTGTAATCCTCTTTGTTGTTTTTTATTTTCTCAAACTAATGTGATTGTTTTTCAACAGTAATATGAAGTGCTTGCAAAAAAATGTAATGTCCATGATGCTCGTTAGGACAATTGTAATTAATTTAAATTTGTTTTTCATACATTAAAGGATTAGCCCCTAAAAACTAGCTTTGCATATGAAGTCTCATAAAAATATCTCTTATTGGCTTTAGAGTGGGAAACTAAACGAGCCTCATTAGGCTGAAAATAGCGTTATCATACAGTAAAACGTCTCAACAATTTAGAACAAGCACCTCCAGTTTTATGTTT
Organism: Zoroaster sp. YZ-2022; assembly: GCA_029582265.1. NCBI lineage: Eukaryota > Metazoa > Echinodermata > Asteroidea > Forcipulatida > Zoroasteridae > Zoroaster > Zoroaster sp. YZ-2022. The sequence continues at coordinate 10,486,299 of CM055821.1, read as the reverse complement.
TTAGTCATAACAATTTAAAATATCTTTTATAATGTAACCAGGGGAGCGGATTGAAAAGTTGCATTGTATTATACATTTGCATATTAGGATCATTCCATTGTTTTAAAAGGGTATATAAGCAGTATGTGTAATGTCCATGACCAAAAAAATGTAATGTCCATGACGCTCGTTAGGACAATTGTAATTATTTTTTTTTAAATTTTCATACATTAAAGGATTAGCCCCTAAAAACTAGCTTTGCATATGAAGTCTCATAAAAATATCTCTTATTGGCTTTAGAGCGGGAAACTAAACGAGCCTCATTAGCCTGAAAATAGCGTTATCATACAGTAAAACGTCTCAACAATTTAGAACAAGCACCTCCAGTTTTATGTTTTTAGTCATAAAAATTTAAAATATCTTTTATAATGTAACCAGGGGAGCGGATTGAAAAGTTGCATTGTATTAACATTTGCATATTAGGATCATTCCATTGTTTTAAAAGGGTATATAAGCAGTATGTGTATGTGTAATGTCCATGACGTAATGTCCATGACAAAAAAAATGTAATGTCCATGACGCTCGTTAGGACAATTGTAATTAATTTTTTTTAAATTTTCATACATTAAAGGATTAGCCCCTAAAAACTAGCTTTGCATATGAAGTCTCATAAAAATATCTCTTATTGGCTTTAGAGTGGGAACTAAACAGCGTAAAATGTCATGGACATTACATTTCATAAATGGTCATTAAGGGCTAATTTAAACGAGCCTCATTAGCCTGAAAATAGCGTTATCATAAAACGTCTCAACAATTTAGAACAAGCACCTCCAGTTTTATGTTTTTAGTCATACAAATTTTAAATATCTTTTATAATGTAACCAGGGGAGCGGATTGAAAAGTTTAACAAAAGTGGGACAAAAAATCACGAATTAGCCTCATTAATTTATTTTTTAAATAACGACGGAAAATACTGCAAACAAAAGAAAAAACACAAACAAAATGCAGATTTGGATTGCCCAGCTATCATTCTTACGTACTAAGTTAACAATTCTGCCATGAATTTGATTCCAAAATTTTGGGTCCAGGACACTTTTTGATGGAATTGCCCATAGCGCGTTTGTTAACGCTGTGCTTGTCACACCTTTTGAAGAAAGTCACATTACTTTTTAGACGAGCAAAGATTGTATATGTGGAGTATGATGAGTTGTTATTTGTTAAGTTTCAGTACGCTATGCACTGCATCGGCAGACGCCCTCTCGCTGTACTTGTCATACTCAAGCTCCGCCGTGGTATGCAACCATAGTGCTTTAGTACAGTACAATACATGTGTGTATTGTATATGTACAATAATGTAACATCCTATCGTATGATGAATATTTGTTCTTTCAATTGATAAGATTGGACAATGATAATGTTTTAAATTTGTTTTAATATTTAGTAATTTATTTTATTTTATATTTTGACAATACCATTTTCACTTTTTAGTATGCCAATCACTGTCCAGAGGGTCTATAAATTGATGAAATAGACTGCACAATCCTTGCTCACCTAAAAACACTAAAATGTTATTCATTTTGTGTTGATTTATATGACAGTATGCCGGTTTTATTTAGGTAAACTAAAGAAATAGTTCAAAATAGTAATTATTTATAGCAATAGAATTATTTTTTTGGTGTTTTTTTTAATGTAATTTTTTCCAATTAAGTGTCAATTTATTTTTCTTGCAAATCGTTTTCAACTTTTTCAGTCAAACATATGTAAATATTCTGTATATAGACAGAATTTCAACAATTTCCTGCATGTCAAACGTGTGTAAACGATGTTTGATTTTGGTCCTTGCTCATTACATAATTTTGCCGCAGAGCATCATCAGCTACAGTGAATGTTAGTAATGTATATTGCAAAATCATGAGCTGTGGAGCTAGGTGACGCGTACGTTAACTACTACGAACATATGTGACACCTGAAGTAGATGCTGCACGTGTGGAGTGTGCTTTAAGGTGGGAAATGTCTATTCCCGCTGCTGCCATGGTTGTTTTAACCCATCTTGCAATAGTGGATGAGACCACCGCGTGATGAGGTTTTCCAAAAGACAAAAATTTTCGGATTGTTCTGTGTTGAAAGGTCTGGTTCTGTGAATATATTCACCTCTTCAGTGCTGAGAAGACACATAGTTGGAGATTCAAAGGGAAATTGTGCAAACACAACACTTGACACAGGCCTGTATGCTGTAGAACATTTGACTTGAATCACCGGAGAAAATTCAAATGCTGCCTTTGACCTCTTCATATTTGTAAATCTAAAGCGACTAATGATCAACAGCGTCCCGCTGTTACTAGAGCAACCAACATGACTGGTTTATGTGTCAAAAGTCGTAAGTTTAGTTCTCTGTTAGATGGAAGAGAGCCGAGGTAGCGCAGAACTTTTCCAACATCCCAAGTGACTGAATACCTCGGCTTAGGGTGGCAGATGTTGAAGATGCCCTTAAAAAATGTTGTCATCAAATGATGTTGACCAATTGGGACATCGTCCACATGTGCATGCACTGGGGAAATGGCTGATCTGTAGATATTGATAGTCCTATAATGGAGACCATCATCCAATAGCTCACGGAGAAATTCTAAATCTTCCGCTAAAGGTGCCAAAACTGGATCAAGTTTCCATGCTGAGTTGAACTGAGCATTTTTACCTTTTCTCCATGAGGACACTTTCTGCGAAAGGCCTCTTGTTGCCAACGATTCCCTGATAGCACCCAGGCAGATAATTGTATCACATCCTGCATGGGATGATGGTGATGGTTGTGGCATAGCTGAAGAAGATCTGGATGCTGTGGTAGCAGTAACAGTGTTTGTATTGCCAACTTGTATCTAGGATCAGTGGGTACCAAGGTTGTGTCCTCCATACTGGTGCTACTAGCAGAACTGTGGCTTTTTCCACTTGAACCTTCTGAAGGCACCGTGAGTGCAGAGCAAATGGAGGAAACAGAGTTGTTCCAACTGATGGTGAATGCATCCATCTGCCATGCTTGTGGGTCTGGATGCCACAATACGAATTTGGGGAGTTGTTTGTTCAGCTGTGACACGAACAGTTCGACTGATGGTCGGAAGTCCAGTTCTTGCACAATTTCCTCAAAAATTTCGGGGAGCAGATGCCACTCTGTGCAGTCGTTGAAATTTCTTGACATTTTGTCTGCCATGACATTCTTGACCCCTGGGAGAAATTCTACTGGTAGTGGTCTGTGCAGATACCATGTCCAAATCTTGAATGCTAGGCTTAACAGTTGTTGAGAATGTGTCCCCCCTTTGTGGCTGATGTATGACATAACTGTCATGTTGACTACTTGTAAACATATGTGCAAGTTGCGTAGATGGCCCACTAATGCCCTCAGTAGCTCTAGGTGATTGATGTGAAGATATTCTTCTGTCAGGGACCATCTGCCCCCCCCCCCCCCATCCGTACGTCCAGCCTGCAGGCACCCCACCCTTGGAGTGATGCATCTGTCTGAATTGTGATGTCTGGTGTTGGATTGAGGAGAGTCTGACCGTTCCAAGTCTTTACACAGCTGATCCAACTTTTCAGTTCTTCTCTGGAAGGCTGAGATAGGACTGCTTGTGACTCATACAAGTTGTTCAGATGAAGTGTGGCTATCTTGTCCTGCTGCAGGTTCCGGTAAAATAATTTTAAATCTATAATTTTGTATCTTGCATTCATCCACAGGGGAGAGGGAGAAAAGCCGGCACCGGCAATGGGCAATGCGTTTTAAAAATGTGTAGTTTATTATTTGAATGGCATTCAATAAAATATAATATTTAAAATTTTTATACATTTGGACTTTTTTTTATTTAACATTATATTTTCCCCGGGGATTAGGTATATTTACTGTAACTAGTATTTACTACATTCTTAAAAAGATTTTCCCAAGAGTTAAATTTGTGCTAGAATTTGAGCCATACTGGGTTGCTAGAATAAGCCTAGTACTTGTAGTAGGCAGGTCACACAAATTTTAATATTGTGCGTAAATCATTTCAAATGGATCTTAACTTGAAGGGCTTGATGAAAGAAACACAAATTTGAAAAAAAAATTGAAATCGGACCTACCGTTCTTGAGTTATGGCAAATTAATGAGGTCAAATTTAAATAGCGGTTTTAGCCATTTTGGTCAAAAAAGAGGAAATTTTAATATTTAACATTTTTACTTTTATATTTCAACATCAATTAGCAGATTTGGTCAATCAAGTTTTAAATTTTACCAATATTTGGGCAGGGAAATTAATCAAAAAAAAATAATAATGCCACATTTCTTTTTAGTTTTGGTCATATAGGGCTCGTTAAATATGGTCCATTATGCTATGGTCCTATCACGGGACAAGATGGATTTCGTGAAAAATTACTAAGTCCAACTAATTAATATGCATAAATGCTCTAACTTGAGAAAGGATCATCTGACAAGCCTGAAATTTGGCACAAGTATTGTTTGTACTAAAAGCTAAGTTTGGAACTCCTTGCCAGTGATCTGTTGAAAATAAAAAATTAAAGAAAATATTTTTTAAATTAAATCTTCATAAACTTTATTCGTGTTTCCCATGATAAAAGTCAAATTTTTTGTAATAAGTCAAGATAATTGAAAAAGAAAATATCGTTTTTCCATAAGTGAAAAATTCCTTTTAAATTTTAAACAGTACATGTTGGAAATAAAGCTAATTTTATGATGAAAAATTCTGCCTTTTTTACAATTTAATTTTAATAACAAGTATAACAAAAAAAATCAAAATTACGGGAGTAACACTACAGGATAGAACAGCCGACAAATCAATGACGGTGACGTATGCATTGCGTTTGTACAGTAGTTACAAGATATCACGTGACTCCTTACATTGCCGTTTCGTTTATTGTGCATGACCCCCATGCAGTATGAAAAACAACGTACATTTTTTTCTGATTTTTTTTTCCTCGTTTAATCTTATTTTCTGTGTTGAACTACATGTAGGATATATTTTACAAGATTGCAAGTAACTGCACACTTAAAAACAAGAAACTAACATGGAAGTCGATATTCTGAGAGCAGAAGCTCGAGTTCATCGCTGCTCCATCCCGACACGCGCTCGACCGCGTTACAAAAATCCAACTCGTCGTCGTGGTCAATGGTTTCCGAAACTGAAAAAAAAATCACGCATTCCCATGTTTGGCCTTTGATTTCGTAGCGTTCTTCATTGATTTTCTTTACAAACTAAAAAGTAAAATAAAGTTCAACTCCTCTACTTTAACATAATTATTCCGAAATTTTATATTTCGAGGTATTTTTGGGGAAAAACATTAATTCCTTATCAAATCGTCGTTTGCCATTCCGGGACGCCATTTTGAAAATTCTCGGACCATACCCATGAAAGCTTGGGCTTTTCCGAGTCTATTTGTAGATTCTGGATCGCTTACGTTGACAGGAACGCATCGGAATCTACCAAAATCGCCCGGTGCTGAAGTCCCTCAACGATAAACGGCGCTTCCGCGATTCACGGTCGATCGGAGGTGTTTTTCAAATGGTGTTTAGTACAAGATTTTCGAACCCAATCAACCCCAAAAACACACGATGGAATGATAAAACAACACACATCACTATACTGGTATTTATTTCTTCATTTTATTGATATTTCACATCGTAACAACATGTCAAAAGTTGGCAATTTTTTTCATACCGAGTGTATTTACGAGGAACGTGCACACGGCAAGCTGTGCTGTGACTGAGTGTGTTTGACCTGCCTACTTGTAGTAGATGATCCACTTCTAACATTATGCAACGATAAATTGGGTCGAGTTGTCACAGGAGGTCGAGTTGTCACAAGGGTCGCGTTGTCTCATGGGTCAAGTTGTCACAAGGGTCGAGTTGTCTTAACCCCATATGTATAACTCTTAACTGTTATGTCCGGAAACTAGGCATAAAGCGTGTAACTTGTAAGTAACCACTGATTGAAATGAAAACTTACCAACAATTTCTCCCCACTTAATGGAGGAAAACTCGGTCTTTTCGGACTGGTTTCTGCTTCCATTTTGTCATCTTCCAATCTTCTCTTCTTTCCTTTCTTTGATTTGACGCTTTGAAACTCATCAGTAGACGTTGCTGTTGATTCAGGTATAATTTTTGTAGTTTTAGAAGTACTCATGCTTTTTGAGGTGGCCGCCATCTTTAAAATGCATCCCCGAATCTACCATAAACCAAATTAGGGTACAGCGTTTCTTCATTAGAGATATTATTTATTTATTTTTTATTTTTGTTTAATATTGAAGAACAATTTTAATGCATATAATATTTGTATAATATTTAGTGTTTATGCGTCAGCTTAATTATTTTTTACAGAATGAATTCAAATATAAAATAAAATATTATGAAATATGTAAATTTGTCTTCCCATCAAAGGAAATGGTATATTCCAAGTCACTTCCCACCATGCAACAGTCAAGATGTCGCAGTCATGTTGCTTTTTGGAGGCTCATTTCTCATGTTTATCGAAGCAAAGTAATGTGTATGGGTTAACTTCTTTCCAGCTTCCTGATGGAGGCAGTAAAGTGCTTGTTGCACCTCTTAAAGATAATGTTTTATGTCTTGAGTACGTGAAGGAGAGGGGTAAATTGAAGCCAGTTGCCAAAGAAGTTCAGTTCATATACAGTAATCCAGGTAAGGCCATGAGAATGAAAGTAGATTTGCGTCCACCGCCCGCATGTCCCGAAAGCTACCGCCTAAATTTTTCATTATTTGCCAAAAAAAATCATTATTTGCACAAAAAAGGTATTTCCACCAAACAAATTTAGTTCCAAATCATCCACATCAGTAAAACAAAGTTTTTACCAAATTTCCACCAGTATGTGTGCTATAGTATAAGTATAAATCATTAGCACATGTTCTCTTACACTTACACACTACAGTCTTAGTCCCGCATACGTCGTTCACAAAAAAGGTCGCATCGTGCTAAAACTGTATGGTAAAACTCCGTCCGATCCGCACCAGCAACTGTACCGCCTTCACATGCACAACACGTTCGCTGTTGAGCCTAGTACTAGTATGTAGCTATGTGACAAAAATTTTCAAAATCAACAGATTCCAATACAACTGGTATCATTGTCAAGGTCTTGAAATAGACGATTACAATTATAAGGATCATCTTCCTGTGACCAAAAATAAGGAAGTTATTTTAGGCCCGTAAATGGCAATTATTTTATAAGGAAAAACAAAAGAAATGTAAATTTGACTTGTGACCCATTTCAAAGATTTTCTCGGATTCCATATCATAACTTTCTTAATTCTTGTCCGATTTTCAAAAGGTTGGTATCACTGGAATGCTTTGGAAAAGAGGAAGAATAATAACCTATTTGTTTTGTAGTGCTGATTTACAAATAAGAAATACAAAAAAAATGTGTTAAAAAAATAATAATAATAATGAAAAAAAAAAAAAAATCAAATCTGAGGATTATTTTCCTATTTTTACACTGAAATCTTCAAAAGATTCTCATCCCTGATTTAATTAAATATTAGAACAGTTTATAAATTATATTGGACTGGAAAGATAAAACAAAATAATGAAAATAAATTTTAAAAAATAGAAAAGAAATTACTCAAATCTGAGAATTTTTAATATTTATAGTATAAATTATACTGAAATCCGCGAGAAATTCTTATCCCTGATTTAATTAAACATTATAAAAAATAATAAATGATATTGGACTGGAAATATGAAGAAAAAAAATGAAATAAGTTCATGAGAACTAATATTTATTGTGTTACGCCGATGTATATTAGGTTTAAACGGACGATTTATCGGACTGAAAATTGGTAGGTCTAACGTGCGCTGAACGTGGCGCAATACAATCTTTGGTTGACATCGATTTCTGTGAATCAAAAAAACGTAACTGCTAATCGTCCAATCGCCGTCAAAATTGGCCAAGAGGTAGAAAACAAGTATAGAAAAATTAATATTGTGGTTTGATAAGGTGTTTTACTAACCTTTGAGTAAATCGTCGATGGTTTTGATGAGCAAGAACAAATCCAAATTTCGAGAATTTTTTTTGGAAACTTCTAGATGCCGCATTCAGAAAATTTGAGAATGAGGTTGAAGTAGAATATGTGATCTACGTCTTCGAAAAAAAATCTACTGGGTACGTCAAAAAGAACAGCCTCAGCGAAATGTTACAAAGCGCTATCTCCACGGTGTCTTCGCCACGGCGATTCAACCCGAGATTGAGGCCGCGGCCGAAAAGATTTGCGACAATGCGTGGGATACGCACATACCTATAGTATGCCTGTGTGTGCGGCCCGCACGTATAATGATGCACGTACGTACACAGATGAGAAGAAACAGCTTGTGATTGCGCTGTTATTAATGATCAATGGAAATAATGAATAATGAATAATGAATAATGAAAAAAAGCCTCATGTGTTTTCGAAATTTCCCGGACGCAAATCTATGACTTTCATAGGGGTCCTATGTTGGGCCAAGAGAATGAAAGTCATAGATTTGCGTCCGGGAAATTTCGAAAACACATGAGGCTTTTTTTCATTATTCATTATTTCCATTGATCATTAATAACAGTGCAATCACAAGATGTTTATTCTAATTTGACGTGTCGCCGTACGTATGGTTGCCTGTGTACGTACAGTACGTGCATCATTGTGCGGGCCGCACACACAGGCATAAGACACAAAGGCTCAACAGCGAACGTGTTGTGCATGTGAAGGCGGTACAGTTGCGGATCGGACGAAGTTTACCATGCAGTTTTAGTGCGATGCGACCTTTTTTGTGAATGACGTACGTGGGACTAAGACTAAGAGAACGTGTGCTTATGAATATGATTATAGCACACATAGGCTACTGGTGGAAATTTGGTAAAAACTTCGTTTTACTGATGTGGATGATTTGGAACTAAATTTGTTTGGTGGAAATACCTTTTTTGTGCAAATAATGATTTTTTTGGCAAATAATGAAAAATTTAGGCGGTAGCTTTCGGGACATGCGGGCGGTGGACGCAAATCTATGACTTTCATTCTCATGGCCGTGTCATTAGGGATGTACACAGTGTATGGACAGTCGCGCTTCATCGAATGCTGTATATTTGATTAAATAAAACAGGATTCCTCAAAAACTACTCGTCCGATTTTCTTGATTTAAAAACCATTGTATTTCTTTCATCAAGACCTTTAATTTGATATAAATATTGAGCATATTGGTTTAGGAATAATTATTCACCTGAAAACCCTACTAAAATGAGACTTATGAATGTCTACTATTTATTTATGGCAAGATTTATGAAAATTATGCCTTAGAGACACCGATGATTAAGGATTTTGATGTGTGCGTTTTCTGTTCAAAATAAATGCATACGCGATTCGGAGGTCACATGACCCAATTTTGGCAACGTGATTGGCCGATGCCAATGTTTACAAACAGGTGGCCGTGTTTTTTTGGACAGTGTTTTGCTTAACCTTCATATTTTATTATTTTATTTGTTCATTTTGCATTATTTATGGATTTATTTTTATTAGTTATTTAATTTACAGGCCCATGAAATCTCTGATCCGCTTGTTTTTTCCGGGGGTACTGCCCCCCACCCCCCCCCCCCAATTTTATTAATTTTTTTTTTGAGATTGAAGATCTCATTCATTAAAGACATAAATAAAATCAATTAAAATGCTCCAGATTGCACAGTAGAGCATTTAAACCAATCATAAACATCGAGTAAAAACATTCATATTGGCTTTGCATTTAGCAATGCGCGCTTAAAATATTAACTTGTCATAATTTTCCTCTTTTTGGGGGGGGGGGGGATGATGAGTTGCATGCCTGAAAGCAGATATTGACTTTTTTATGGCTTTTCTTTCAGGGGGGAAAAATCACAATCAATTATGTTAATTTTTTGGTTGTGGTTACAAAAGTTCATTTTATTTCCTGTAGTACACGTCTGAAAATAAAGAATGATGCACACTTTTTTAAGTAGCCCACTAGTAATTAAAATTAAAAAATAAGGAACTGTTGTTCCTATGAATGAAGTGAAAACAGTTGCAAAATGTTGTGTATTAGTAAGGCTTTCTTCACTGAAAGTTTTATTAAAATCTGTTGGATATCAAAAAAGTTATGACACTTTGTAGTTCAGAACTGCCTGAAAAGGTCACAACTTATTCTTTGTTTTCTATTATAAAGCAATACCGGTACCAAATTAAGCCCGCCAATTAAATATTTAAATCGTCATAACTTTTTTAATAATTAACCTATAACAAAGATATTTATACCATTTTAATGCATTTTCTGAGCTCTTTCCAATGGTATTAAAATTATGCCACAATGTTTATTTTGAAATTTTTTGTCACATACCTAGACAGTGTCAGTGGCATACATACAGGGTTTCAGTTTTTGAAAATGTGGTTTTAATTACATGTAGGGTTTTCAGTTCGTACGTGCTTGACCGAAGCCCTCCACACGCACAGCGCATCGCCCGCAACAAAAAACATCAAAATTTAAATTTTTTACGACTTTTACCTGTCGAAATCTTACATGTAATAGCTCATTGGAAAGCTTATTTTTATAGTAGGTATGTGACAAAAAATTTCAAAATAAACATTGTGGCACAATTTTAGTACGAGCACGAACGCTGTACGTGTGTATCACGGCGTGTGTATCACGGCGTGTGTATCACGGTGTGTGTAGGCTGATTCAACGGTTTGGTGTCATTAGGGATGTACACAGTGTATGGACAGTCGGGCTTCATCGAATGCTGTATACTTGATTAAATAAAACAGGATTCCTCAAAAACTACTCGTCCGATTTTCTTCATTTAAAAATCATTGTATTTCTTTCATCAAGACCTTTAATTTGATATAAATATTGTTTGTTTTGTTTGTTGTATAACGATTTATTCAAAAAGAATACAAGGTCAACATGACCTACACACAATCTACGGACAACAGCAAGGCTGAATTCTGATGACAAGGGGAGGACACCCAAGAAGATTACTGGGAGGAGCGGGAGGCATAGAGAACTTTTTCAAGTTTAAGGAGCTCAATGGCATCGAAACCCACAAAATCAGCTAAAACCCACTCACAATGCACAAGATGCTCGCGCCGGAGGGCGGCATCGGAGCCACACAGTCTACACTTGCAATCGTGAGCAAGGTGAAAACATGCACGCTTACTGCACCAAAGAGAGTGGAAAGCAGTGCCAAACCATCTCCCCCAAACCTTCCTGCGAGGCCCAATCAGATCAGCTGCTGGAGAATATATCAGAGCGGGAGGGCTAATGGAAGGGATAGGGGCGTTCTCACAGAAGTGAGCTCTTAATAGCGGCCCAGCAGCAAGCCAGCCAGAGGCTTCCAAAATATGGGAAGAAGAGGCAAATTTTGAAATACCCCACCAGAATTTGAGCATATTGGTTTAGGAATAATTTTTCACCTGAAAACCCTACTTTAATTATCAATAAAAAATGATTTTCTTCACTGCAGTAGTATTGGCCGCCATTTTGTAATTGTATTTTAAATATATACTACATTAGAAATTACCAACATGTTTCTTCACGAGAAAAGCTGTGGAAGCGCAGGAAACTCAATTAATGCATTAAAAAATAGAAGTAAAAGAAGACTTTTTTTTTGCATTTATACATTCGTGATTAAAGCCAGCACCTTTTGACAATGATAAATAGCCTTGAAGCTGACGTTGAAAGTGAGAAAGGATGGCAAAAACACAAGACATGTACCAAGAAATACATTGAGAAACCTCATCGCTGTTCTTGTTACCACAAACGAAACCGCAGCATTGTTCTGGCCGTAAGTTTAAAAACTTGTACCGTAGGTATAAATCCCTAGGCCTATATCTGATGATGTAATTTCATGTGCTTTTGGGATTTTTTACGGAGTTATGTGATGGGGCTGTCGGGTAGTAAAGCCAATTTTATTATTAAAAAAGTATATACTATAGTGATAATTAAATAGTTTTAAACCTTTGAAGTTACTCTTGGGTTTATGAAATATTGTACTGAGTGGAAATTTTGTTCCATTTATAAAATTAAATTCAATTGGTCTCTCCATAAAGTCATGATAATATTTTGTTATTTTGCCACGTATATATTTTTTGTTTTAACAATTAACTGGGTCTACTGGGTCCACCAAAACTGTGTTGGTCTGTACTTTGAATGCGAAAAAGATCTTCCTTTCTACTGTTGTAAACACGGGGCAAAGAAGCAAACGGGACAAGTAACACCAGGCTAAGAAGAAAGAGTAAGTATTTTATTTGTTTTCACTATTTTAGTATATTTTTTAAATGTAAACTTTACCGGTTAGTAAGTGATTTGTTACAACGCTATGTGATACAGTATCATCTGCTTCGTCATCTTCATCCTTTTTCAGTTCGATTAAAAACTTTTCATAAAATTGTATCTGCGTTATTTTTCTCTCATTTACAATGTCATTGGTGTATAGCTTTTTGTACAAGTTGGCAGAATCTTTGTCTTGAAATAGATCAAGCATTTTAAGTGTTTGCTCTTGAATTTTTTTTATCGTCTAGTTCTTTATGTCATCATACGAGCTCATCTTCTGTGGTGACGAAGACTGGTTTCAGATCAGTCGATGTACGTAATTCCTTGTAAGCACTGTAATTCTCTAAAGCGGTATGGTAGAAATTTACAAAATCAGGATGCAACAACTTTCCATCGATTGATGTCAGTGGTTTCTCTGCATATGGTTCACTTATCATTCTGGACATATGGTTCAATTATCATCGCCTGATTTCTTTTCTAACAGCTTGCACTATTGAAAATGGACCCACCTTGCACGGCGGGATTCTTAATATCAACTCTATCGAAAACGGCTTTGCGATTTTTCTTGCAATAACAAACTGCATCGGCTTGACATCCTCCAGTTACTAACAGTTGGCACACCTGGAGGAAGATTGCTTTTCAGTGACCGATTCTCCCCCTCTGTTACGTAATCACCACCTTCACCTTGCAAGGGGGTCACCTGATCTGGAGAATGCTTCAGTTTGCTCTATGTAGTCTTCTACATCCTTTGGAGATTCAACCCTTACTTGCATATCTCTGTAAAGAAGTCGCTGATATATTGCATGTTTTCCGACATACATCATTGGTGCAGCTAGGGCATAACGTGAGTTGTTCCATTGTATTCCATTTCTGTAACACTGCAATCCAAGGAAAAAGTGAAATACTAAATCATGCATCATGTTGAAATTAGGATTGACTACTTGGGTGTTCTTCCATGAGACAAAATCTTCAGCTGATGGTTCAAACTTGGCATTTTCCTTCTTGCACTCAGTCAGGTACACAAAGCATAGTTCTTGAGAAAAAGCTTTGTAAACAATGTCTAAAATCTGCCATGTAACATGGTGGTTGCTACCTCCTTCGCCTTTTTGCTACGAAAGCCTAAACAACCGGCAATATGCTCCATAAATATCACCCTCGTCAAAGAAAAGAATGCTCTTAAAATGTTAAGTTCAATGTGGCCAGTGCCTGGGGTGAGGAGAATGTCATCTAGAAATTTCTTTTGCATTGTGTTAAGAGTGCCCGGATGTTTGATTGCACACTGAGCATTAAACAACATTTTGGAGATATCATATTCCTCCTTGCAGACCTCGCATATCCAAATATTTTGGATCAGAAGATCTGCAATTCTATACGGAACCCCATCAAACCCAATACGTATCCACATTCAGTTTTTCCCAACTCCCGCCTGCACTTTGATGTCTTTCTTTTATAGTTTGTTTGGAATTGGGGTTAATGGGAATAATTTCCCCCATCTTGATGGCAGGTTTTTCAGAGGGTGACAACTTGGTACATGTCCATAAAGGTTGCTCCTGTTTGGCAAATTGTTGAAGTTATGCCCGCAACCAGTGCACACCATGTTTGATTTTTGGTAAACTTTGCAGCACTTTGGACAAACACAATCTTGTGCCTGTGCTGAAATGCTATAAAAAACGTCATCTTTTGGTTCACCGGTGATTTCATCAAAATGATGATGATCCAAGACTGGCAGCTATGGCGATAATATCGGAATACTTCATCACTCAACTTTTTCTCGAACTCCGTGATAGATTGCCTACATCCTAATTTTTGTCTAGCCATCTTGATGGCTTCAACTCATCTCGTGATTGTATATTTGAAATAGGTCTTTTCTGTATGAACACCACATTGGTGACAACCCCTGCCAGGCATTGTTCCTCCTACCCGTACTCGACCGGTCTTGCTAATTCTTTGAGTGTTGTCGGCAAACACATCCACGTCACCAGACGTGAAGCAGACATTGGGTTTGGATGTTGAATTAGTCTGGACTTTTTTTGAGAAGTTATACTGCCACTTGCGGTACTTGCACCGTCTAAAGTATGTGCAGTTTTGCTTCCAGTAACGGACCACTTTACCAGATTTTTGTGTTTGTATCCACTGTTAATGGGTATGATCATTGTTTCATATAACATCATATTTTAAAAATGAAAAAATTACCAGATGGTGTAACCTGTTTTATTCACTTACTGTCTCTCCAATGCAGATAACACACGTACCACAACACTCCATACACTGGAACCAAGTTTGTGATGTCGTGTAGCCCACAAACCAAGCGGTTTTGACAACTGGGCTTGTCTTGTAACTGCCCCCCAGCTCGAAAACATCAGTGAGCATCTCTGGCCAGTTGTTGTTCACGGATCACCTCGGCGACAAATTGTGAAGGACGTCGCTGGAAAACCCATTGGCCATGTGCCAAAGACAATTGGAAATTTGATATCGATGGGATTGGTGGAGGGCAAAATTGCAAGGGCTGTCTGCTTCTATACAGGCGACATTCATAATGGCAGTGTTCGCGGAGGTGGGCCAAAACTATGTGTAGTTTGTGTTGGAAGTGGTGAGAAAGGCTTTGGCCAAAAACCTGGCGAATCACATCACTCCTCACTTGGCCCGTCCTAGTGACCTGATCGTTATCTGAAGAAGTTGTTGCCTTTCTTTTCTTTTTTCTCGTTGGCAACACCACTTTCAAAATTCAATAAAGGGAAGGTATAAAAACGCCAGTAACTTTACAAAGAACCTAATTGAACCTTACGAAAGTCATCCAACAAAATATTATTTCTAAGTTGACAAAACAAAATTATGAAGTAAACTTTGTTTGGATATATGTACGATCATATAAAGAAAAAAATCAGATTGTTGAATTCTGCAAATTCCATTATCACTATCGGTTCACTTCAAGCGAGACAAGTACATGTACAATAGTACACTATATGACCCTCTTTCTTTATCCATTTATCCATTTATCCATATCAGCAGACAATGATGGCAGTGCAAATTTAAAAACAATATAACATTTTTATCAAAGTTGTACCTTCCCTTTATCAAAGACAAAGATTCCAGCCCTGTTTGATACATTTTTAAAGTTGGTTTCAGTTTTAAACAGTTATTTATTTAAAGTTATACCTTTCATTAAACAACGTTAACAAATGAATTATTTCTTAATTTGATTTATTTAAATTGTCTATCTTTCTTTGTAATGACAACAAATTTATAATTTACTAAATATTTAATTTTTAATAAGTACTTGATTGCAATCACAGTTTGGTAAATAATGAGTCAAATTCAAAATCAGTATTTATTTTTATAAATATTTATATTTATTTAAATTTATAATCTACTAAATATTTATTTTTAATAAGTACTTGATTGCAATCACAATTTGGTAAATAATGAGTCAAATTCAAAAGCAATATTTATTAAAATGGAGAAATTATTTAAAATTTTACAGCAAATCTTTGTGATTATACAAAAATTACTAGCCCATGTTATTACAATCCGCTTAAATAAAACTACAAAACTTTTGCTCTGTAAATACCTAATAAAATTGCTTTGTATAATTAGCATTAATTAGTTGTGAAAAGAACTGGAGGTACAACTCGACGTTTCGATCAGTGTGCTCTGATCGTCCTCAGGAGAGGACGATCAGAGCACACTGATCGAAACGTCGAGTTGTACCTCCAGTTCTTTTCAGAACTAATTACTAAATTGAGATTCCACATGGTGTCACCGCAATTATTCTTACTTATCATCCTCACCATGCAAAGCTACAAGTTTTACCTATAATTAGCATGTGAACAAATTACTGGAATAATTGAAAATTTTCCTGAAATGCAATGATTGTCTATCTTGCCTACAGAGTGCTGTATATACATGTATTGATTTTTATTCTAACTTGATTTGAACTAAAATAAATAAATGATCTAGTATTTTATATTAAAGAGGTCCGTATTTTCATTAACCCTAACTCCCTGGGCCCATTTGCTTACACATAACCTGAATCCTCCAAAATCCTTCAGTAGTAAAGCAAGCACATGACATGTATGCACACATGTGTTTCTAATCTGTGATACATGTACATGGCCAGGGACCCTCCCTGCATGCATGGAGCAATAAACAGTGTCCACTGACCCAAGCATTGACCTTGCAATCACTACAACAAACATGGATGTACATGTACCATGGAAAGGCAAGTATGCCTAATAACCTCAATCCTCCAAAATTCTTCACTTTAGCAAAGAGCATGTAACCTCAATCCTTCAAAATCCTGGCAAAGAGGATTTTGGAGGATTTGGGAAGGTTATGGTTAATACAGTTCAATTGATAAGACCATGCCCTTCTGCCAAGTAGATTGCTTACACTGCTGGTGTAACCATGCACCAAGCAATCAAGTCACTTGCGCGTGAACAATTTTACGATGGCTGTTTTATGTTAATCTGATAAAGTGCTCGATGTTAGTAGTCTCTTTAAAGTTTCCCATCGACATCAGTTTTTTTTAGCTTCGCAAGTGTTTATTTTTTCTTCTTCTGAGTCAGGGGGTTGGAGGGGTTGGAGCAATTGAGCAATTACGCAATTACGCCACGATATTGCATCTGTTTTTGTGATTGATGTAACAATGTAAAGAAACAAAAATGGACAGAGGACTAAGTTTCATGAATGGCCTGGAAGAAAGATACACTTTGGAATTTTTTTTAACCAAATGTGGCCCAATTTCCTGACACTAAAGACGATTATTTCTGTTAAAATATGGACATTATATGTTGAACCAAATGGCAGTAAAGCCTTGAAAAACAACACCTTAACATGTGCACACTGCATAATGTAATTTTAAGCATTTTAAATTTGGTATACAAAATTTACAGATTGCTATACAAAAATATGATTTTACTATGCAAATTCTCTTGTTGCATCGCAGTTTTGCTGTGCAAAATTTTCAAACGAAATCATTCCCTTGGTACTTAGCCACACACTTGTCCCAGGGAGCATAGAATATAGAGCTTCCTTCATACATAGAGGAAGGAACACCATGCTTGCAGTTTGCAGATTTCATCGACGGTGGTCATTTTAATTTAATTCAATTTTAATTTGATGTGTACACAGACATGCTGTATTATTAATTTTCTTTTTTTGCATACACATTTCACTGTGCAGAAATAAAACAAGTCTGTGCACACATCAAACAGCCATCGCAAGATGAATTAAATTAAAATGGCTGCTGTTGATGAAATCTGCAAAGTGGTGAGCAGAGTGTAATATTTTCAGTCCAATATGTTACGAAAATAAAAATGTGAGTAAAATCACAATTTTTGGAGCCGCAAAGAAAGTTAAGCATGTAAGGAAAGTATCTATAGACTTCACTGTCAAAAAAGTTGCAAAGATCATAAATTTGAGGATTTTTAATTTCCAAAATGGGACTGTTAGTATGGATGGGACGAGTGTGTTGTTGCTAAAGATCCAGCAGGGGTCCGTGCCACACTCTTGGGGATAAGGTAAGGTTATTCGACCTTTCCGGTGTACTACACCACTCGGCCACGACACTTGATAAAATGATGATCGTTAATGTCACTGTTTAAATTGAATTGAATTCTTATTAATCGTTACACATTTAGTACAAGGGTATGGCTATTATTTTATCTTTTCATTTTATATTTCATTTCAATATTTGTTAGATGATGCAGAGTTAGTGTCCATCAGTGCTTTTACTAAGCAGCCGGAATCTACTGGACTGGTTGTCGGTCTAACATTTACAAAGGTGAGACCTACATTTATAATTACAACATGATACCGTGGTATATTAATTATGCCTAGTACATATTCTGTATTGTATTTCTCTCTCGACATCTTCAATGATTTCATTTAATTTTGTATAAACAAAGTGAAAGATCCACTAAAGTAAAATACAAATAATTGTCCTCTTTGGTTTGAAGGTCCGATTGTAACAAAGATACTCAGAAATTGTATAATTTAAAAAAATGAGAGAAAGTATATACAGTGGATGTATATTTAATGTGGTGATTTAGTATGTTGTTGGAGTTGATGGGTACCAAGCATTGGTGTATCTCTGATTTTACATTACAGAGCTAGAGAAATAAAAGCATTGAATACACAAGCTTTCACCTCGGTCTACAGTATAGCTGTCACCCACCAGTGACATTTCCCTTTCATTCTTTTAGTTTATAATTGAACAATCTAAATTGTTATTGAACTGATCACATTAAATATTAGAAAAGCATGGCTAACTGTTGTTTAGTGTGGTTGATAGACAATATTCGGATATGCAAAACAAAGTGCTGAACCATATCTAGTTTTATATGGTATGGCAAAACGGCAATTATTAGAAGTATTTCCAATCTAGTTTTATATGGTCAGTATGGCAAAACAGCAATTATTAGAAGTATTTCCAGTCTAGTTTTATATGGTATGGCAAAACAGCAATTATTAGAAGTATTTCCAGTCTGGTTTTATATGGTATGGCAAAACAGCAATTATTAGAAGTATTTCCAGTCTGGTTTTATATGGTATGGCAAAACAGCAATTATTAGAAGTATTTCCAGTCTGGTTTTATATGGTATGGCAAAACAGCAATTATTAGAAGTATTTCCAGTCTGGTTTTATATGGTATGGCAAAACAGCAATTATTAGAAGTATTTCCAATCTGGTTTTATATGGTATGGCAAAACAGCAATTATTAGAAGTATTTCCAGTCTGGTTTTATATGGTATGGCAAAACAGCAATTATTAGAAGTATTTCCAATCTAGTTTTATATGGTATGGCAAAACAGCAATTATTAGAAGTATTTCCAGTCTAGTTTTATATGGTATGGCAAAACAGCAATTATTAGAAGTATTTCCAGTCTGGTTTTATATGGTATGGCAAAACAGCAATTATTAGAAGTATTTCCAATCTAGTTTTATATGGTATGGCAAAACAGCAATTATTAGAAGTATTTCCAGTCTAGTTTTATATGGTATGGCAAAACAGCAATTATTAGAAGTATTTTCTATCTGGTTTGACACAGGATGATGGGAGTGATAGCCCCAGCCATTATTTCAACATTTATTATCCTTGGGAGAAAGATGCAGACTTCAATCTTGACAGTGATTCTCGTAAGTAAATGATTGAAGGTTTTTGCAAGCATGGCAAATGATGTCACTGGGCTAATCAAGATTGACTTGTTGCCATTTTATTAGATTTAGTGTGTTGAACTTTTGTTCTAATGGCCGAGTACTCAAAATGTGGGCTTGAATCTTGGCCCTGACCATTGTGCTTGTGTCCTTCAGCAATATACTTTACCATAATTGCTTCTCTCCATCCAGGAATAAATGGGTACCTGTGAGGGCAGAGTTGGTTGTTGTGTTTGATTAGCCCTATGCGCCAGAAATTGTTGGAATTGAGCTTTATATTCATCAGGGAGCTGAGATGGTTTCAGGAATGTTTTATTGGTCTGAGCAGAGGTTATAATAAATGCACCTTGGGCACCAGTTTGGTGGATACATGTAAACATTTTTTTTTACATTGGGGTATAAACTTTTGCCGGATTAGTGCTGCCTCTCTTAGCCACCATACGTTGTGTATGGGAAATTGGTCTTGTTCTAATAACTGGATATAAATGTTAACATGTATCACTTAAAAAAAGATTACAGTCAACTCTCGTTAATACGAGGTCCGCCAGACTGATACAATTATCTCATGTGAGTCGGAACCTTTCTATAATTTTTGGGCAATATTTTCTTACAAAACCATACTAACGCATGCATGTGTATCGCCTTGTGTGCAACACATGTGGGAAATGTATGCTAAATGTGTATAGGCTCAAATATACATTATAAAGTTTGACACTTAAGATGTTTAATATTTAAGATGTTTACACATATTTTACTTAATTAAAATAAGTTGTTGATTCAATAAAATAAATTAAAAACAATTAATAACATGATGGGAAGAAAATAAATGACTACTGAAAACCAGAAACTCACAAATGGATCTATCAGACATGCAGATGATCCACGTAAGTATAGCGTTAACGCTGCACAAATTGTGTAGAGTGTCATTGTTGGTGTCCGCATCACAATGCAAAAATGTTATTTACAAAACGGGGAACATCGGTTCGTTCCAGAAATGATGGGGGTTGTGTGGAAAGTATAGAAAGAAATGATTGCGTTTTTAAAAATGTTGTATTAAATTTCAATAATTATCCATCTAGCATAGGCCAACATGTATTTTGAGGGGTTCATTTCATTATTTATATGAAAATTTACAGATGGTTGAGACTGTTAACACCTGGGATAATTCATTTTTCTACCCAGGACAGAGGAGGGTAATTTATGGTCTTATATGGGCCTCGGAATTCGACAATTTGGAAGATCAATTTTGTAAATGCCCCAAAAACCCTAACAAACAAGTAATTGCTGCCTGTTAGTTATTTCATATCAAATCATTTATATAAGAATTGTTGTGATTGTTGTTGTTTGCAGAGGGCTGGAATAACATAGAACATCTACTAGAGTTTATACCCTACTACTTGTGCCATACAGAGTAAGTGTAAAACATTACTAAAAAGAAAAAAACTATGAAGTGAAACAAAGAATGCAAGCACTCAAAGACATTATAAATACCATTGATGTATAATTGTATATGTAGCCTTTAAAAATGAAATCACCTATATACAAAACGTCTATCTGTTAAGGGTTTGTCATAATGTAAGAGAGAGATATGACAATGATGTATAACCAGAACCAGACTGTTAATCAGCATCTCTGCATCTTGCTCAGTCAACTGTTTGAAAAGGGAGGCATTTTAAAATATCCAATGAACAGTCTGTAATTCTGTCTCCCCTTATAACATATACTTAAACTTTAAGTACCTTTTAACCAGTTCGCACCGGGAATAAAAAAGTTTTTCCGAACCCCCGTGGCGGGTTATTTTTACCGCACAAACACGAACAATGGTGCTCACCAGAGCGTGACCGGGGAGACCGCGTCTTCCACCGTATGCTTATGGCTCGTTGCCACGTCGACCGGGAATCTATACAAATATTCCCGAGAATCCTGTGGCGTGTTTAGATGCTCTCCGATCCGCTGTCCCAAAAAAAATGTGCGTGTATACATGGCCTCCAACGCGAACTGGTTAATATTGTACACAGGTTAATTTAGTATATTTGTATGCTACCAACCGTTGTTGATATTTTATACTGCAATAAATAAATACAAAATAGTACTTGTGCATAGTTACTTGTTCAAATGACATAAAGACAAGGTGATATCAATTGTCAATCAATAGTTGTAATTGTCTTTTCAGTATTATTCAAGATGGAGAGAGAGACACTGTATTTCTTCTTACTGGAGGTGACAGTAAAGTTCACTTATACAAAGAAGTAAGTTATCTCAAAATCTGACCATCTGTTGCTACAACAAGGGAAAAACCTTTGCTTCAATGAAGGTTGATTGTCCATCTGAACATTGAAGCTTTCGGGTACAGTTCCTGCTCACACTCTGGGCCTTCTCTTTAGATCAGTCTTCCTCTCCAACTCAGACAAGCAAACAAATGTTCAGCATCCAATCTACTGATTATCTGGTTATCTTGGTACTTCAAGGCAGAGTCATTTTGGGTGCCAGGAGGGCCATTTTTGATAGATATTGCACATTATAAATACCCATTTTATTTCTTATTCTTATTATGCTTTTGTTTGTTTTTCTTTCAGTGTCATTTAAATAATTACAGAAGTTTGAGTCTCAAGGGCACTAAAACATGCTTTTGGTTTCTAAAACGCACCAACATACATTTTGTATGATTCTGCTACCTCCCTCCTGAGGTTCCACACCCTCACCTCCCCCCTCTCAGCTATATATTGGAAGTCCCAGTTATGATATTTCTGTAGAGACATACTTCCTCGCAGTTTTCACAAACTGATGTGAACGCTTGAAAACGAAATTTTTTATGAATTTTAGTTATGTCAATATTTAGAAGGTATTTACTGATACCTTTCTTTCTGCCAAGTATCAAGTGTTGAAATGCCTTAGGTTCCTAATTACAGTAATTTAATTTAGTTAAAATGGGTTGAAAATGAAGTTTTTGTTTTCACAAAGTGACTGATTGCAGCCTGGTGCATCTATTACTCCATGTATTAGTTTTCACGAAGTGACCCAAACGGTCATGCCAGGTGTGTTCCACGAAGTTGATGTGTCTCCCTATACTAATGCACAGGAAACGTCATTGTGTGAAAACTTGATAACAGCGTGTTCTGATTTTTTAAAAGTTTTCACAAAGTGACAGTTTGGTTTATAAATATGTTACTCGTTTATAGTTATTTTCCTCTAAAAAAGTTACGTGTCCTTCGAGATTTCAGCTTTCTAACAAAGTAAAAATTAATGATCTTCAAGATTAAAATTACTTCAAAACCGCGATATTGAACTTTACCAACTTCAATTGTTTATAGCTCGCAACATGATTTTACCTTTATGTAGATGAACATGTCACTTTGTGAAAACTGTGATGACATGTATGTTGCTTTATTTACTTTATTTACTAGATGTTTATATCTGTAGTTTAAATGTTATATTTCAGAAGGACTTGCATAAGAATGGATTTGTTAAAAGTACAGATGAATGACTTTAATGATTTATTTGTTGTTTTGACAGGATAAAGTGTCATCAAGTCGTTTCTCTGAACAACCAGTAGAGGACCTCTTCCCTGAATGTAAAGATCTTCCTAGCATGTAGGTTCATTGATTTACCACCAAATCATTATTATCAAATCATTTGTATCGGTGTTGTAGGTCTCGGCTCTCGAGACCACTTTTGTACGTCTCGGTTTCAACTTTCTGTGGTCTTGATCTTATCTCGGTCAGGAACCAATGAGGTCTCTAAATATTACTGGTCTCTAAAATTGATACCAAGAAAAAACATGTTACAAAAAAGAGGCTTTTGCAGTGATTTGTCCATTAAGTTATTCTTAATGGGACAGTATCGTCATGATCAGAGCAGACTTGGACATGGAATCAGTGACCTAGTTTAAGATGAACACAATGATTGAAAATCACTGACTCATTTTTGCAGCATCAATGGTATTATGACCTTATCATGTGAGGTATTATTTTCAGTCACTGAGTTAATCTAAAACTAGCACTGCAATGCCCTTTTAGATTTTGACGATATTTTTCCTTTAATATATTCTTACCGCTATACGGTACTTACATGTACCTGAAACGTGCAGAAACCTTTATACACCCTTGTTTATGTAATTCCCCAAGTACACAATGAATTATTAATGATTTACATATACTTCATATTTCCTTGCATAAAAATGGTTATTCTCAAAAGGGATAGTGTTGAAGTTCGAGGAGTGCTCTGATTTCTAATACATGCAATTAAACATAAGGAGTTGAGGTCTCCGTCATGGACTTCAAGGTCTCCGTCTAGGTCTTGGTACTGATCAGACCATTATTTCCTCCAAAAAGAATATGAATTAAATTATGTATTGACATTATACCCTAAGTAACTGTCATTGTAGCATATCGCAGACAAAAAGGTTATAACTTATTTCTCCTCACATTTTTAACTAATCAGTGTAAGTGTATTACATGGCTAATCAAGGAATTTTATACATTACTAAGGCAGAAATTTTGCCAGCTTAAATGATTTAATACATTTAAAACTATTGAAAGAGAAGGTTTTGATTTACTTATTATGTAAAATAGCTTTTAAAATGGTAAATTTTCAAACAGGAGATGCATTTTGTAAACATAATGTAAAATTAATATATAAATATGAAAAGATTATATGATTTACCAATCCTATTGTATTTTTGTCCTCCAGTGCACTGTACTTACATTGTTTCTCATTACCGGATGATAGGCGCTTGACTGCTATTGGTTGTCAAAATGGATACCTCAGATTGTCTGTAGTCTCATGTAAGCCAGATTGTAAGTATATGTACAACAGCATCCCTTCTGTCAGTACTAAAACAATCATCTGAAGCCACTACAAACTATTACACAGTTGATGCCAGTGGCCTCATGTTTACCCTTCTGTGCAATGTCACATCACATAAGATTGCAGGGTAAGGTGGTTTCCCATTGACACATAGCAGGGCATACTAAAATCACAGTGGATACTTAGTTGAACTTGTAAGATATAGTTGGAAAGGGAAATGTGGCTTTTATGCACTAAAGGTTGTGTATACAACATATTGGAAATGTAGGTGTTGGGAGTGGCATTTCTATGAAGTAGGGTTAAATAGGAGCTCTAAGCATATATTATTAATTTCCCCATTTTTAGTGAGGTTACATGTATGTCATTAGGAAACAACATAAGATTTATTATCTAGTCCCAAAACAAATCATTTTGTCTGAACCCGTTTTGTTTGGAATTAGTTAATTGCATGCCTGTAATGCCAATACTTATTCATTGAATGTTTGATTGTAATCCTTAGACACAGACATTGTGAAGACATGGGAGCTACAACATGACAGTGCAATCACCTGTGTCAAACTCTTCCAGGGTAGATCCCCCGTCAAGAGACCCTCATTCTTGCCCAGAGAAGGTGATGAAGAATGCTACAATGAGAGAGATTCCAATGGTTGTCAAGGGAATGATCAGTGGCACCTGCTGGTGACTAGTGCACTAGAAATTGCTGTTGTTTACAGGTACATATTATACAGGCCAAACATCTCAATATATTGTATTAAAAACCAAACTGTTATGAATTGTCAAGTTTCTTTTTGTTTCAAAAAAGAAAAGAGAGACAAAATTAAATCAACAACCCCTAATTTTATTCCCAAATGAGACCAACATGTGAGTACATGTAGGTGTTGCATTACTATGGCATTTGTGTGCATGATACGTATTACATGTCAATGAATGTACATGGACAAGTGATTGAGTACTTTTCCATGTTTGTCTTAGATCAAGATAGTCATGTGATGTGTATAACAAGTGATGTGATTGGCTATCTTTATGAATGGTGATATAACAGACTTGTATTTGAGTCTTCAAACCTCGATTCCGAGTCCTCAGTGTCAAGTCCGAGTCCTCGGTGTCCAATACCAGTCTCGGTCATGAGTCTTTTAAAAGTGGAATTTTGTCAAGAAATCAAGAAATCTAATTTCATGCCCCATTTTGATTCTATGATGTATATAAACTATTTTTTAATTAAAATTATTAATTATTTAGAATTTTTAATAATAAAGAAGGGAATTTCTTCACATTGAGCAATCTTCGCTTGGTTTACATATATATTGAACAGCCCCATTTTACTTCTGAGTCTGAGTTCCAGTAATTGTACATGGTGACTTGAGTCCGAGTCACAGTCACTAAAAAAGTGACTCGAGTCGGACTTATGTCTGAGTCATGAGTCATACAAGTCTAGTCAATACTATGAAGAACCCAAGTAAAATACCAATTGTATCTTGTTCTGTTTAGGAATGTTGTATTTAATGGCTTCAAGAATCAGTTAATATTACCAGACAGTGATTGTTTTGATTGTACACTGTGTGCATGTGTGGCTGATGTGGACTGGGATGCACACAATGAGATCCTTATTGGAACATATGGACAGGTTAGTGAATGTACTCATTACAATGGTTCTAAAGGGTTTTGATAAGGGAAGAGGGTCTTTAAAGGGGAATCTAGTTTTTTATTTTGAGGAAAACTTATCTACAGCGGGACTATTATTAATCTGCATATATGGTTACACTGCTTCAAAACATTTGTTAGAATTTTATAAATAATATATAATATAAATATTTAATGTTATAAATTTGTCATTAAATTCTTTGTTGATTTATGTACCTAGTCAGGAGTTCCAATAAGCCTTGTGCAAGTGACCCAGACTTTGACCCCTGTGCGTAGCGACTGTTACTATGCCACGTGATTTGGGGCAAGCTTTACGGCCGCGCCGGACGTAAACGATGCAACCATGCGTGTTTGAATAGGCCTTTATGTAGTTTCTAAAGAGTTTCGGTGAGATGATTTTGCAGGAGTTTCTTTGCAACAAAAGACGAAGTACATGTATTTCCGTGTTTTTTCTAACGTATAGTGGACAATCAAATACGTCAAAACAGCTGCATTAACTTTAGTTCTAAGGAAGTTAAAATGCCTTCAAAGCAAAATACAACGTTGGCAACTAACAACACGAGTTGTGTAGATAGGTTCCAGTCGTTATTAATGCGTTGATCATTGAGTTATATGTTGCAGGTACCAGACCACGCACCGCTGCAGTATTGTTGGTTTCTAAGAAAAAGCGGAAAAAGCTTGCCCCGAATCACGTGACTGGCAACAGAGACTCGGCTGACATCCGGTCACGAATAGTCTGGTGCGGGCGCACTATAAACTGATCTGCGGTATCAGTGTTACAGGGTTCTGAGCCGATATGTTAATCAACACGCAAAAGGCTTATTCAAATGATTTGATGATAAAAAATATAAATTATTTACATAAAGTGGTCTGGAAAACGTTGTGACAGTTATCACATGTGTATAAAAACTGAGCTTCCATTTTTTCAAAAAGCTGCACTTGCTTATTACATTGTGGTGTTAACAAGAAAATAGTGAAAATGTATTCAGATTTGTTGTATTCATTCTGACGTTGAATTTATGAAAACATACTCATTCCTTAATTCAAACTGGACGTTACCCCACTTTTCTTAAAAGTGACAGCACCTCAAGACAAAATATATTTAGGGAAGATTGATACCATCATTGGCTTAACACCAAGTTTTTTTAAAATACAAATTTGAAATTTTGAAATAGCAATTGTGTACTACCGTACCATTATGTAGGAGCTCCTTTGCTACAAATACTTCTCCAGTGATGATGTTAAGCCAAAGAGCAAAGAAGACCAAGATGTAACAAACGATGCAGGAAAGAAAGAAGAGGATAATCATAGAGACTTAGTATTGAGACAGGAGACGGGAGAAGTACAGGAGCAGGAAGACAGCACAGAGGGAAATATAGACAGAGGACAGCAACCAGACATGACTGAGTGCCAAGATAAGGATGTACGCAAGGAAAGGGATCATCCAAGTGGGGAATATCGTCTTGTCTGGCAGAGGAGCTTTGCCCATCCTCTCCTAGCCATGAAATATGTAGACTTGATGTCAGATGGCTTGTATGAACTCATAATATTGTCACTTAAGGGAGTTCATATCCTTCAGGTTGGTGTACAAGCCATTGCTTAGAGACAGTACACTGTGGTTTCAAATCCTATATGACCTACGTGTAGATGTCTCTCAGTTCTGTACAATATTTCATCAAAAACATGGCTGAAGTCATTAACAGTCCTCGACTAATCTTGGTCATATTAAGTTAAATCCATTAACATCTTAAATATTGTGCAGGAAAGTGCCTTTATGTTTGAAATTGAACAAACCAGACACTCATATTACAAGTGGATAGCGCCCTCTAGTGCTGATGAAATTATAAGCGCCCTCTTTTTAAAATGCATGTTAATTGCATGAAGTTGGAGGTTGATACACCATTGCCAAAACAGATTGTATTTTTTAGTCAAATTTGTCATTTTAGAATTACTAAGGGAATAAAAGATGACATTTTAATTTCAAAACAGCTTCTTTATTGTATAAAACATGGCTGTTTAAATAAATCTAACTTCATAATTGTATATGTTTTGTAAAAATCTTAACTTAAGATGCTTAACCTGACGTAAGTCATGATGGGGATAGATAAGATGTTAGCCAGACATAAGTCATGATGGGGATAGATAAGATGTTAGCCTGACATAAGTCATGATGGGGATAGATAAGATGTTAGCCAGAATTTAGAAATATGGTATCCAAATTTGCTGGAAATTTGTTCACTTAGAATACTTTTACATATAAATGACAGATGACATAGGGTGTCCAAAATTGAAACAGGTGTCTAAAAGACATACAGAAACTCCTGCTGGCTAACACTATGGGGATAGAGGATTATACACTGTTCAACAGACAATAAATAGTGACAGGTTTTTGGGGTGTTTTTTTCACATTAATTTGGTTTTCTACCAAGAACACTCAAAGTTGATCTGACATCTGGACAAATCTTGAAAATCAAAATCACACTGTAAGATATTCAATAACTTATTGTTTTTATTCAGCATGATTTGGTGGAGGCAGCACATGTGTGTGCAAAGAGACTTAGTAACATACCATCATCATCATCATCATCAAAAGCCATCAGGTGACAAGATGTAATGGTATTGGTGGATTGAAAGACACATAACATCAAATATGGATCATTACCAGGTATTGTGAAATTTACTCTATTAATTAAATGTCATTATGTGTATTAACCCTAACTCCCTAGGCCCATTTGCTTACACATAACCTGAATCCTTCAAAATCCTTCAGTAGTAAAGCAAGCACAATGACCACTACCGTTGTATGCAGATGACATGTATACATACATGTGTTGCTTATCTGTGATACATGTACATGGCCAGGGACCCTCCCTGCATGCATGGAGCAATAAACAGTGTCCACTTACCCAAGCACTGACCTTGCAATCACTATAACAAACATGGTTGTACTTGGAAGAAGGATGGCAATTATGCCTAATAACCTCAATCCTCCAAAATCATTTTTTGGACAGACCAACATGTACCATGTAACCTCAATCCTCCATTTTCATCCAGTGTCAAATATAGCCTGATAACCTCAATCCTCCATAATCCACCAAGCAAATAATCACATCTGCCCTCAATCCTTCACCACTGCAATTTCCACATAACCTCAATCCTTCAAAATCCTTCACTTTGGCAAAGAGGATTTTGGAGGATTTGGGAAGGTTAGGGTTAAGAATTCTTGTGAATCTAGAAATATATATGAGGCTGACCAATCAATGTTTAATTTCAGTGTTCACATTTTTAACAATTTAACCAAATTAATTTATAATTTCTTACTCAAATCCAACTTAAATCATCAATACACATTTTTTGTATCTGAAAAACAAATGTGATGAAAATTTTACATGAAACTTAAGTGTAGACTTCATGTGAATGCAAAAGTGATTCAAATATCAACAATGGTGAAATAATGTGTTTTCATTGTCAACATAATGGTAATTTGCTTTCACAATGAACCAGACTTTATTTGGTGTAAAGTTGACTTTGATATCCAACATCCCTTTAAATATCTCTGTTTGAGGAACGTTTATTTGAATAAAATTAGTGAAGCAATTTCCAAAATGAAATTTTCCTTGGGGGACAAAATTCAAAGTTGGAATGAATATGACAAAATCAGACTGTATTTTCATTATTTTCTTGATAACACAATGTAATAAGAAAAGAAAGGACACATTTAGAAGCAGTTTTGCCAGTATTACAAATAGTGTAAAATAGGTTTAAAGGCAGTACACACTTGAGATAATTACATCTTGTCACTTCATGTTTTGTTGTTGTGTCTTGAAGAAAAAAAATAGTGAAAATGTATTCAGATTATTTGTATTCATTCCAGCATGGAAATGGATGTCATTGATTCACTTCAGACCTGAATTTGTATTCCTTTGTTTTACAAAAATGACAACGTGTCAGATAGAGTAAGCTTTTAGTGTCAGTGGTATAAGCAGGGTTGTCACCAGACCAAATTGAGTGCCGGCTAATTTTATCGATTGCGAGCGTAGTGAGCGGAGCGAACGGAGCGCGCGCAGCTCCACACGGCCGGGGTCCAGGGGCCCGCTTAAGGCCGGGGGTCCGGGGGCAACGCCCCGTTGGGGGTCGAGGGGTGAAGCTCCTGCGTTTTAGCTTTTAAGAATGGATTTAGAGGGCTCACTTTTCACATAATTTGTTGTATAACAGTATGATATTTTCATAGTATTATACAAGAATTTATGATGTGAAGGAGTGCCCTCCAATGCAATTGACAACATTGCTTTATGAAATTATGAAATGACAGCGACCGGGGCCGTCAGGCATAGTTTTTGTTTTTGGCATAAATCCACAGTGGCCGAAGACTCGGTGGCGTGATCAGTTCCCGGGTCAGTTGTACTCGAACACGAAGATGTGGTCGCAGAAGAATGTCTCGAATTTGCGACTTCTCGCTGACCCGGATGCCGTGTCTGTCACTGCCGCCCTTGCGTTTAGTGGCGAAGAAAAAGCTGGTGATACTTTTCTGCGAGTGCGACATAATTATTTTGATAAAAACACTTCCAAAAACGTTCACAAAACTTTTCATGAATGGGTGGAGCTCGGAGGGCGACGTGAATAATTTTCCTTTGCCGAGCACATCGGGGAAAGCTAGACGCGTTCTGATCACGCTTATCCAACCTGAAATTTACGTATATCGACATTACGAAGCACGTCGCATCATTTGCACGCCGGTAGATAGAGACTAGTGGCATCAGCTCACTGTGCAGGCGCAAACAACCAATCATAATGGGGATTCCCAGGTCTTTTCCCTGACGTCATAAATAAATGCTAATTAGTGTATTTGTTTGTACCGCTACAAACTGAGATTTATTTTATAATATCGTACGATGTTTTAATTGATCTATAGACTAAAGTCCTCAAAATAGTGGCAAATAACTCAAAGAAATGAAGAAT
The DNA here is from genome assembly GCA_029582265.1 of Zoroaster sp. YZ-2022. Lineage (NCBI taxonomy): Eukaryota > Metazoa > Echinodermata > Asteroidea > Forcipulatida > Zoroasteridae > Zoroaster > Zoroaster sp. YZ-2022. Next base: position 10,455,472 of record CM055821.1, on the reverse strand, counting down.
ACATGAACTTTTTAAAAACTTTTATTACTGTTTAATGAAATATTCACACAATTTTTGTGCCGGTCGGTAAGACATCAATTTATGTTTGGTGCCGGTCGGCCAGCGGGAGTGCCGGTTAGACCCGACCGGCGCCGACCGGCGTAGCTACAACCCTGGGTATAAGCCCTATTATTGGATGACAATTTATCAGAGTAGAATGTCACACTGGATATTTTGCTCAGGAAGTATTCCATACATTACTTGGATTTACATCCAGAAAGAATGTTCATATTAAATGAAAAATATCTCACTGTGCACTGGAAGATAAAGTAATAGCGCCCTCTCTTGATGTATGTAATAGGTATGACTCCTGATTGGGTAAAATTAAAGATATTAATATAATAGTGGTTATCTCAAGAAAAAAGGTTGAATTTTAATGCATCATTGGTAATAATGGCAAAACTACTCATGAATTTACATATCTTTCTTTAATGTATATCAAACAGCTAAGCTGTGAAAGTTGCAGCTCAGTGTGTCATCTAAGTAATGAAACAAAAAAGAATTCACAATTTGACAAAAAACACTTTGTTATTTAACAAAGTTGCAGCCTATTTAGATCAGGGTTGCCACAATAAAACAAACAGAATGTCTCAGGGTAATTGGTTCCTTTTCCATATTTCCATCAAGTAAGCTTTGAGTTAATATTTTAACAATTTTGTAATCGGTTAAATTCACCTTTCTGGCCTGTCAGTTAAACATTTGATTGGATTGACAAATAAGGTTATATGACAATTGTTGCTGTCTACCATTTTGTGGTCTCATAGTGTCCACTTTTGGGGTGAACAAAATAATACTTTGCCAGTCTATCATGAAACCCTTCCTCCATGGTAAAATGCAGCTCTTGTGTAGTTATTTATCTGAAACTATGTATCCACATCGAATTTAAAGAAAGCCACTTTATTATTTCATCATCTCCTGTCTAGTAACTTTAAGAACATTAATGTTAAACGAAATTGCACATACAGCTTATTCTATTAGCCCAGATGATTTGTGAATAGTTCACATCACGCTGTGCCTGCACACTGTGCCTGCACACTGTGCATTGTAATAATCGATTTCTTGTATAAATGTCTTAGAGCAAGACTAGACGTGTCCAAGGTTTTTCAGGTGGGTGGGGACTATTGCTAAATCTGGATTGGGGTATTACAAATCTTTAAACCTGTTTGCCACAATATATTGCAGTTACAATATTTGATAAAGAAATGCAGAAAATAATAATGTAATTTGAATGATTTGATTTTCATGATCGTAGATGCAGATGATGACTTAATTGAACATCATGGACTTGATGAGGTGTGATCAGAGAGATGCCCTGTCCAAAGTTTGTCAGATACAAAGGAATCACTTAATTGTATTATATCCTGACAAGAACACATGCAAGGGAAGAGCACAGACTATTGATGGTGTCACAGAAACATTGCTAGCACAGGCAAACTTAGAATATCATAAAGATATATTTTTAGAAGCCCAGGTACACCTTTATTAAAAAACCATTATTTGCTTTTAATAGACAATTTGTATTGTCAAAACAAAAAAAAGTTGATTATAGTATCAATATCCCTTGAATGATTTCTGTCTTGGGTGCTGTCATTTTAGTTTAATTAATTTTAGCAATGAATTTTTGTCTTCCGGAGGCATATTATAATGAATACGAAAAATCTGAATGTATTTTCAATATTTTCTTGTTCACAATAAAATAAGCTGAAAAATTCATAGGTTGGTTTTTATATATGTACAAACATGTATATCCTGATTCTAATAAACTATGGATGTATTTACATTTTACTAACAAATTGTTCATTTTCTTTAATGAAGATCAAGTCGTTTGGTTGGAAACCAACCTGTTACAGCTCAGTTGGGCCCCAGTTTTTGAGAAAGGTCCATTTACAATTGTCACACTGTTCTATGTAAACAAGTTGTGAAATTTTAATTCAAATTTTGACAAATTTTCCTAAAACGTAGCACTTCAGACAGAATGATTCCAGGGGATATTTGATACCATCATCAACTTAACACAAAGTAAGTTTCAGGTAAAATGTTGATACTATTTTTGTTTAATTATCAAGTAAAATGTAGGAGTTATTGAAATCTTCCATGACTCAACAATAATGTATATTTTTGGAAACAGCTGTACTGAGTGAAGCAGATTGCAAAATATTTTGGTTATTCATCTATTTGTGTATATGATTTCAATTGTTGATGGATTTAATAGATATTAAATGGGAGGTACAACATTAGTAACTACATGTACTTGATTATATAGTAACTGAATAAATATCAGAAAGCTAACTTGATGTGAAGTAAAGGTACCAAACATTTTGACAAATTACTGTTATTTAAGAGAAAACACAAAAGAATTGCACATTAACAAAAAGTTGCAAAACCTTTTGCTCCATATGTTGTTTTCTTAAAGATTATGAATGCTTCTTCACTCTTCTCTGATAACTTAACAGAAAATTTCACAGAATAATGGTCTAATATATATATATCTTGATTCAAAGAATGTATACAGTTGTACCTTAAATGACATGTTGATAAAATATACACATACGTCATAACTGTTGAATAGGTCTTTTATGAGTTTCATTTGAATGTGAGGTATACTGACTCATTATTAGTGACAATAGCAATGCAAATTTGAAATTACTAGACTTAACACACTGTTGCTATAACGTTACATGATTCAGCGCAAGCTGTTGTATAGTAACCTTCAGCAAAGTCTATCTTTGTGCTATACACATTCATTGGAAACTGGTCAAAAGATTTTACCCAAGATTCCATCCCCATATAAATAATTAGACAAAGACACCAACATTTTCTTGAAGAAATATCATTGGACCATTCGGTGCTTTTTATTAATACTCTTAATAATGAACAGTTGTTAAAGATGAATACTCCATGAGTGCGGGACACTTAAGACGTCTAACACAGACAGGTGAAGACAGATGAGAAGGTAACACAATAGATAACAGTCATCCCTCTCTGAGAGCTAACTCAAATACAGTCCACAGGTACAATAATCATGTTAAAACGCTATGTACATAATGTACACTATGGTATTGGGATCATGTTTCTAATAGTGTATTAACCAACCACACTTGTGTTTGCAAAACATGTTGAATAGCCAGTGTGACAAAGGTATTCAATTTTTACAACAGAGTAAAACTGTAAAATCTTTTGGTTGTTACTTGTATGTTGATGACTTTTAGATGTCCATAAGTAATGTCAACATAAGGCAAGAGTTTGTAAAACAGTCATTTAAACAGTTAATAAATCTTCATACTGAACTATGCATGCATAAGCACAACTTTTCTACTACATGTTGTTTTCCCATCTATGTACAAAGTGGTCATGACTGCTTTATACATCCAACTAAAACATAACTGAGTGTGGACACTAATCTATAACACAATAATGTCAAGACTTGTATGACTAATGTTGGCATTCAACCTACAAGGGCCAAATTGCATAGAGCAGCTAAGCAAAACTTGTTCTTAAGTAAATAGTGTTGAGCAATGTTAAACAGACAACCAGCCAACAACTGCAGCTTTTGTGCACAAGTTTGGCTGATAACCAACACAAACAGCTAAGCTTTTTTTTTGCTTAGCCTGTCAGTTACCCTGATGCTATATAAAGTTGTGTTGTCCATCACAGGCCAGATGTGTTTGAGGTTTTCCTGTTGCAAATTAAGCTTAGGTAAGGAGAGAGTGCATGGCACAATGTGTTGTCAGATAATATATCATTGTTCCTGCACGATTTAGTGAAGAAACAATCAGAAATTTGATGAGGCCATTTACCAAGAGTGGCTGGTATGCACCTTGATGGAAGTACTATTACAGGAAATGAATTGTGCCTTGAGTGCCATCCAAACTGCATTATAATTACAAGTTCAAAGCCCCTGCATAACTACTGTTGACATGGCCAAATTTCATTGAGCTTCCTAGCAAAAAACAAAAAATAATAATGAATAACTTATATACTTATATAACTTATATGTTAAATACTTTGGTTGGTTAGCAATACTGTATGCTTAGCAGTTCTATGGAATTGGTCCCTTTAGCACCTAACAATGAAAGAAACACCATTAAATATAAACACTGGTGATTCTGGTACTTAGGAGGAACTTCATGAATAATGTCAAATTATTTAGTTCAGTGCAGTCGGCTGATAAAATGTTACTTTTGACAGAGATTCTACATGGTTTCCTTCACAATCAAGGATAAACAAAAAACAATACTTTTTTTCTGATTTGTTATAGTTTAGCTAAATTTTACCTTTAAATAAGTTGTTTTGATTACTAACATGTTTTATTTTATTTGCATATTACATCAATGTTATTCTGGAACTGTGGCTTACTTGCTTTGACCTTGCCCAAAACATAGGATTCCATGTCTTTAGCCTGCCACTGACATCAAATGTCATGTAGATATTCAGTTTTTATATTATTGATTGTATTTTACAACATAAACCAAGGTAAATGCAGATGTGGTTCAAAGGTTGGAGAAATAAAAACAAACACAATATTTTGAAATCAGGGGGTCACCAGTGTCACTAATCATTACCAGAAACCATACAGATGACAGTACTACTTTGGTCAGAGAGATGACCACACAAGCTGCTTGTTATTTGAGCAGTCTGGAAGCCCTTGAGTGCATTCTTTAGATACTGCACTCTCTTCATGTGAAGAAAGATGGTGGCATATAAAGAGAAAAATGCCTTCCAAGTTGTGGAAATAAAACAAGGAATAATTTTTCCAATGAGGAATATGCCACACAAGTGGCACAGTTGTACGATATATTTCAGTTTTTCTGTGCAGCGTTGTTCATATGTTATGAACTTTTGTCATATCTTAATCAATGTTGGTAATGATTGTTTGATTTGACTGTTTATTATAAACAATGATTTGGCACAATTTATTTGCATGATAACATTATAAAATCACTCAGGATTCAAAGCTAAGTCTACAGTGAGGTGTCCAATCACTTTCATCAAGGAACATAAATAATAACATGTTAAACTACTGTGTATTTTGTTTTTGTTCATACATTACACCAACATGTGCATACCTTGATAAATACATTGCATTTCCTTGCAAACTACTGAAATTAAAGTATTGTAAACAAGGACATTGATTCTCACAGAAGTACCAACATTTGAAATCTGTTTTACAAAGGGAATTGTAACTTACGTTCAAGCTCATTCTGATTTCGGGTCAACATAATAAAAACAAGTTTAGTTTGGTAATAAGTAAAGTCAGTATTTGTTCTTTTGAAACACATGACAAAAACCAAGTTAGAAATGCTGTGATTAATATAATAAACACTTGATGATACAGGCTAGTGATTGATATCAATTTCATAGATTTATCACACAATTCATGTACAATCTGGAAGGGAATTGTTTACAAAGATAGTTATATGTTCAGGGTTATCAAATAAGCACATTCCAATACACAGTTTGTGGGCAAAGTTAATGACTGGTTTTCTATTCTTTCCAGAACATTTCTTGTGGTCTTATTGGTCAGCCAATTAAACAGCTATGGTCACTGACCAACTAAAATGTCCATAACCCTAGACATATTCCACATTTGTTTAGTCTGGGTGATGCCTCTTGCTACTAAGTATGTACAAGATAAGGTTTTACCATTGTCTTTCGTCTAAAATTAAGTAAACTGATACATGGGTTTAATACTATGGCAATGCCATTTCTCTGCAACAAGTTGATTCTCTTTTAATATTTGAATAAATTTCAGGCATTACAAATATGGCATGGATAATGACCTAAGAGGATGAGGCATTGGAATCAATGTGGTTTGAAACATACCAAGGCTAGAATAAGCATCAGAGAACATGACATTACGCACAACTTCCCTCATAAAATATCCAAACACGTTTATAGTTTTTAGAAGAAAAAAAACCTGATAACATAAACATGAGATTTTAATTTCAGAATGAGAATCCAATTTGACACAAGCTCTCATCAATTTCTACATTGAACTACAAACACTTTTTATACAACTCTATAGCCTCTTTTGAGCAGAACATGGACTAATCATTTGAACATGTTTTTCAGCAAGGGCCACATTACTGGAGTCCAGTGCAGGAGAACAGTTGTCAAATATATAACGTGAAAGACACTGTTGGTAAAGTTGGTAAAAAGAAAGCACATGAAAATAACATTGAGCCTGAATGAAAGACAGACAGACAGACAGAAGACATGAAATGAAAGAGATCACAGAGATGAGGTTGAGAAGGAGAGAGGAGCAGGAGGAAAGGTTTCCAGTACCCATATCATATGTTTTGGTCAAATTGAGTGTAAAACGTTTGGTCAATGAAGGACTGTATAACATATTGAAACAGCTGACCCAGCTTTCAACTTGGGATTCAACATGACAAAAATGGTAAGGGCTGACAAATAGGTGAAAACTAACTTAGGAACACATTTAGAAGGCTCACAAGAAAACATGCGAGAAATAATATCAGAGGTATCATTTAAAACTAATAAATATCATCTATTTTTCATTTACAAGCCAAACTACGATTTGACTTGAAATTGTTTAAACTTTCTCTTGAAAATTTACAAAATTCAGAGTGGGGGCTGGTGAATTAAACATTTCAAAATGTTTACTGATCCTCGGTTTCAGTGTAAACTGAGGGATTTTAATACTAGAAATGATTAGCCACAGTTAAACAAGAATCACATTGATGGTTAAGACATGTCCAATTTTGAACAACTTATTACAAGATATACTCTTAACTAAAATGTTCATCTAACAGTATTCATCTTTTAAGTGTGTCCTTTTTTTACGATGCCTGCCAGGTTTTGTTTGAGTAAGATCGCTGGCTCTGGATTAGTTCCTAATGAGGTATTCCTTGATAACTGCAAAGTACATGTTCAATTCAGCACAGATTTAATGGTCAACCCATCGGAGCTGCAATTAATGTCAATTTATTGATGAACACCAAATTGATGGAACTAACCAAAATGCTTTTACTGAAACTAGACTGAAAATCATATGCATTGATTGGCAACAGTTAATATTCACATGGAAATTAAACATTGGCAAACAAATTAAAGATGTATTGTCAGGGGTGTAATTTGACAAAAGTAAAAATCCTGAAAAATGAGCAGCAGGCCTGGGTCTCCCTTTGGTCTAGAGGGTAAAGCCCCCCCTGAACCTCCTGGATGTTTAATTGTGGGGGATTTACAGACTCGCAACTTCCCCACAAATAAGAAACCAGAAGTTTGGACAAAATACAGGCTACTTCTTTCTTTCCTTGGTGGCTACTTCTCTTCTTTCAAGAAAATTTTGAGACAAAGAGAGATTTGTCAAAAATCCTGAAATCTGGACAAATCCTGAGAAATCACATGCCTATTTCACAACCATTGAAAATCTGTATATTATTCTTTTCCTTTTTAATAAGAAAATAGATTACTTTCAAAATCAATTTCACAAAAAATTGACTGCGGCATAGTAAAGAAGTGACAAAATACATTCATGATGCAGCATGATACATTAATTGCCAATCACATCATTTCCCCTATGGATAGATAAGTTACAATAATTTGGTCAAAAACAAATTTGCCAAAGCATCACATTTGAAAGTAATTTAATTTTCTTTTTATAAGGAAAACAGAGGGGTACTGATAAGAAACAAAATTTCCAGTGAAATAGCAAAACACAAGGAATATACATCATTAAAAGAATAATTACAATTACTTATGGGGGATATTTATGTCTGCTAAATTCAGATCCATAATAATAAGGCAATTAATTACAAAAACAGTATCTTACACAATTATATGTACAACTACACAAGAGAAAAACATGCACCACATGATCAACGTTTTGTTAAACATCTCAAGAAAAACAAATTGAAAAGAATTCATTTGGAATTCATGAGCATATCAAAACATAAATAATGTCAAATAAATTGTAGAATGTACAAATCAATAATTAATGGATGGCATGATCCAAGGGGAACCTGTATTTCACAAAGATTATTTGACAAGATTAATAATGATTTTTTGACACATTATCATTTCCTTTGATTGAGGAAGCACAAACAAATAGTGAGACAGAAGCAAATAAATCTCCTTCAAACATTGATACAAAGTATCCATGATGACATGTTGAATTGTGTTGATCAACTCTATCCACAACAAGTGCACAGGTTTAGTGACGTGCACAAGAAATGATATATGGACACAATTCATGATTTTCCTAGGCATTTTGTGGAAAGTATTGTAAAGCACTAGATATTCCTTGTTTGGCTTCATGCCCAGGGGCGCTCACTTCTAGCAGCTAAAAAATGTGTAGCAATATGTGCTTTACAGTGTGGTTGTTTGCACTGCAAATTGGACAATCACAAGATAGTGGATCACATGGTGTGTACTGGTAATACTAACAATTATCTCTAGACACCCGATAGTGAAGTAGATTTATCATGTGCTACTGGTGGAACATCCTTATTGCTCTGTAGAGCAGTAATCACCCCTACACCAATACCTCAAGTGATTGAAAATGCATACGAGGTGTTAGCTTGTTTCAAACTGACAACTAAAGTTGTTCTGTCAGAAATGGCAGATCAGGGTGCCCCCAAGTTAAGAACAGTGTATAAGCAGAACATGTATTTCTCAATCCTCATTCCCTCAATTTCACTGAACAACAGGATAGGATGGGGGACTGCGGCTTCTTTCCGAGCTGTGTAACACACTGAATGGTTTTGATATGCGAACTCTGTTCTGTGAACTCTGTTCCTTCTTCTTCACGATGCTACTCTAATTATGTCACTTTCTATGACCTAAGACGTTTACAATACAGAGGCAGTATTTGTCCAATGGATAGAAACATTTCAGAGATTGTTAAGGATCAGTACTGGGTGTAATCCCATCTCAGTTCTGATATCATGTGTTGATATACACTGCCTAGTTTATATGTTACGTGCCACATCAACAATGTTCTGTTGTGTTTTCATTTGTTTTGTCCAATAAGTGTCCAATATTCACTTAGGCTGACTTCAATACATTTGGCACTATCTTGCTGTAACCTACTCTCATCAGACGTTGAAGATCTCTGTTATAAGAGGGAAGAGGCTCTCAAATTGTGAATCAGGTAGTTTCATCTGCATAAGGTCATTGATGTGTCGTGTGACCAGGTCTCGGACATCGGTTAATTTCATGATGAGTTTAGCAAAGAACACCTTGTCTTCGGGATGGTTGACTTTGGTCAGCATTTGGAGGGTTTCGACCATGGGCCGTTGAATCTTCTCTACTTCTTCATGGTTCTCGATGTCTGGTCGATCTGTGGGAAGAAACAGAAATTCAGAGTGGTTCAACATTTGCAATGAGCAGAATGGAAAGTAGTCTGGTCATTGGAGAACATGAATCTATGTCCATTGACTATAGCATTGAATATGATTACAATTCATGTGTTATTGTACATAACACGCAATAGCACACATGTACCATGATGCGGTGTCAAGAAATTACTTATTCTGAACAATGTCATTCAAATCAAATCTCTAGTTTCAGGGATGGGGGAATGCATAAGCTTAAGGAAAGCACAGTTACACTCTCTTAACACACTGGAAGAGTGACTCCTTATTGCCATTTGCTGTCCTCCTTTCAGATAACTTGGATACCCCCATCAGAGGTCAGGCTTTTTACAAAATCTATAGAATGTGAAATGTGTACCGTTGATTGGATCATTACCTACACTATAACGGATATACCTATCCCATATGTACATCTTGGTAGCTGTGAAATTACTTTATGTGAGACTTAATGACTATGAAAGTAGATACATTTTTATGTGATATGGCTTGAGTATCTCCACTATTAGTGAATATCATAGAAGAGCTTTACTGATTCTTATTGGTTGTCTCATAAATACAACCTCCCATTGGGATTTTATGAGTGAATTGCTGCAAACATTCATGAATAAAATGGTGTAATGGACTTACTGAAGAGTGTTACATGTTTTTAAATGGTGGTGGTGTTTGATATATTTAGTGATTACTCAAATAAATTCCCTGCATACAAACTACATATCTGTCGTTCACTGCCCCATGCCTTATCATCAAGCTTAGTTCAGCTTTTCATTTCCATCTGATCAATTTGTATTTGCTGGGTCCTGCTGTACTTTTTGTATAAAGATAGCCGAGTGATATCCATTATAAGCTAACTATTTTAGATCTAGGTCAAAACATACACCTCTGATTACTCACAGTAAAAAATAATAAAAAAGAAGATAATTCTGATTGGAATGTGACTTACATATATGGAGCTGTATAAATATCTTAAAAACAGATTGTTCAGGGAATCACATTGTTTATCAGACCCATAGCTTGGTTTGAAAACAAGTGGAACTGCAGAGGTTCTGTTTTTAACCAGTTCGCGTCGGAGGCCGTGTATACACGCAATTTTTTTTTGCACCACGGATCGGAGAGCGTCTATACACGCCATAGGAAACTCCGGAAAATTTGTATGCATGCTCGGTTGACGTGGCAACGAGCTGAGTGTACAGTGACATGCTCGGTAGACGTGGCCACGCGCTGTGGAAGCTTCCATTAACGTGTTTGTGTGGGGAAAAGAAACCTGCACAGGGGCCCAGAAAAACTTTTTTATTCCTGACACGAACTGGTTAAGAATATGGACCTAAAAAATGGTTATACAAAAGGTTTATTTCTTTCTTTTTTAATTTTGAAGGGATTTTTAAAAGCTTAGGCATTCTGATTGGTTGAAAAGTAATATTTGGGGAGGTGGCATGGGAGGGGGAGGTGGCATGGGAGGGGGAAGTGGCATGGGAGGGGAAGGTGGCATGGGAGGGGGAGGTGGCATGGGAGGGGGAGCAGATGGGGTGGTAATAAACGTCAAGTTTTTATCAAAATCAAATCAGTAATTATCAAAATTATCAAAATCAAGCCTCCATCGGTCTATATCATGTGGTTCAAGACTGTGTGATGAACATTTATTCCCCTTTATAACAATTGGAACTCTGTCCACAAATGCAGTGCATGACTGTGTACACTCTGAACCCTGACATGAAGGCTTTCTATGTAATATGTATATGTTTAACTCATTATCTTTCTGTTATTTGGACTGATGTAAAAGACAACCACATGTTTTCTAGGTACTCATTTACTTGATGGGAAATGGTGACAGGATGTCACCACCAGGAAAGAGGATACACATTGGACCTTGACTTCTTCAAATAAGATACAATAACTGTGGAGGTAGGAGGAAGAATTGTAAACCACTTTGGTATCTGTTATCAGTACAGGATGGGCTTCATATCGGACTCTTCCAATTAACAAGAATAAATGATACCATACATGTACTCATGGTGGACAATACTACCACACAATTTTGGATTTGTGATATGAAGGGTGTTCATCAGTGGCAAACCTTTGGAAAATGGTTAATTGTCAAATTGACAGCACAAATCTTGTGACTACACTGGGTCAAAGATTACTTGAACATTCTCATCCGATTTTTTAAAAATCCTGTTGAAAAAATAAATATTTGAGTGGCTATCTTACATTGCTCAGACAATTATTACTGCCTGATCACAGCTTGGGTGATATCGAATTTTTTCATCCACGATATCGTCAAACATATCGCAATTTTTTTTTCATTCACACATGATTGCTTTAGAGCCGATAAACACAGGTATGTACCCCTCTACATGCGTCAAAACAAATTGCCAGCACTTGGCTGAGAGACAGAGGCTATCTTGCCATTCGCGTGTGCACAATGGACATTGGCAAATTCGTTTCACAAAGTACAATAGAATTGCATTTTAGAAATGTCGTGAAGAGCCCCAACTTTTTATCAAGGAGCGGCCGTCAATTTGTGCTTTGATTGACAGGAGCAGCAATTCATTAAAAGCTCTTAGATATGGCCCGCAACATGCCTCAGTTCGGCACAATCAGCACATTATGCAATTGAGTATTTTGCTATTTTCGTAGTTTACAGAGTGCCTACGTACATACTGGAAAGGTATATAAATGAATATGCAACATAATGAACATACTCATGAGTAATCGAACCAATAAGAACAATATAAATTTGCTACTATGCAAATCTATCCAATCATGACGTGCAGAAACAGGCACGTGATCCTCAACCATGACCCATCAGCTTGCACGTGGTATATGTGTCTATGTATACATTGTACATATGTGTTGCGTTCTTGTGGTGAATTCCCTTTCAAGTAATTCCTGTCGAAATCTTTATGAGTTGAAATTCCCAATGCTAGTATATTTAAAAAATCATGAAATTATGGCTCAGTGGAATAAAATGTGTAAATATAAAGGAAAAATAACTTGGATTTAGTACAGTCTTTATGATTATTTTTGACTAGCCCGCTGGAATACTTTAAAAGGTGTTTTGACCCGTCCGCCGCCATTTTAACTGGCATGTGGCTAGGCCAGCAGACTACAGTTTAGGTCGAACCTTTACCCTGGTTTATGTTTAGTACTATACTATGAACGCGCTGTCATTATTCGTATTATGGGGTGCATGGTGGGTAGTACTAAGTACGATGGCTAGACCTGCGTGATTGCAACATGGTTCTTAGACAACTTACTTGGGGTGCGCTATGAAATATTATTTCTCATGTTTCGTCTGCATCAATATCATCGAAAGTCACACTAAAACTAGTAACAAAAATGGGTTGTGATTGTTAATTTATTGGTACTATAGACCCGACCATCTCAAAAAAAAAAAAAATTATCATCCTAAATATTTTTATGAACCTGTTACTTGAGCGCCTTGAGCACTTCTTGGTGGATATGTGCGCATTATAAATCTTCTGTATTATTATTATTATACGTGAACCTATAACCTATGGTTTATACCAATTTAATCAGAGGGTCAGAGACCACCATGGATAGAAAGTGAGATGTAAATCTTTTATACACATTGTTTGATCCAAAAACCCATTCAATTCCCACCACTTAATCCGTCTGAATAGGTTTCTTTGAGTGGCGGTAGATTAAGAGAAACAACGCCCTGTGGGGTGGCTCTGTGATCGAACAGTCAGCTTACCACTGAAGTAGTTCGCTTTTGTTTCTCACTTCATAAAGCTGAAAAGACTGGTCTATAATTTTGTTTCCATGGATTTTCTGACTGGGTGCACAATTGCGTTTTTTGTTTTAATCGCAATATATTTTTTTCATCACGACTTACTTTTTTAATCGCGATTTGCCGATGTCTCGATAACTTGAAAAGTTCTTGATATCGTAATCCAATAAAAAAAGGTGATATTCGATATTATCGTGTTAACACCCAAGCTTATATTCCACAAGTATGTTTTAGATTGAACCAAGTGTCTTATTAAAAGAAAGTTAATGTTATAATTGGTTTACAAAAAATGTTTTACAATTGTAAAGGATGTGACTAAGAGTTGCTGGAACTGGTCCAAATCCTTAATGAATACCTCTTAAATGTTTTTGTCTAAAAAGTGAACATTTCATTTTGGAAAGTGTTATTGAAATAGTTTGTCCGAGTTCTAGTTGGTGCAATATATCGTTATCATGGATCAACCATCTTGTTTTCCCAACACAAGTCTTTCAAACTGACCTTTTAAATGGAGGTCTGGGAAGCAGACAATGGATGTAATGTACAAAGTTTACAGTGACTACCACGCATGAAGTGGTCTACAACTGGACAAGTGAGCACATGAAAGTCACGGCACACTACATGTACCCTACAAGTATTATCTAAACCAGTTTGAGTGGCTTTTGCTATATAGTACAATACCTATGGACTATCATTAGCATATATTGTATTTGTTGATCCTTTATGATGCTGATTTATGGAATGGATAAAACATGTATTTTCAGGCCAAGGTACAATGTAATTGTAGATACTGTTAGCTAGATACATTACTTCCTGCAGATTAAATTTAAAAGAAAGTTTCACATCAGGAATGTGAAATCATTATTTATTTTTAATTTTTTTTTTTTACAATTGTTGTTATTACCCGTATGTATGAATGTGTAGTAAGACTGCAATGTATTGAAATGAGTATTCAATATGACAAGCTGTTGATTTAGATGAAGCCCAATCAAACATATCAGATTTGTCTTAATATGGTGTAAATATTCAGTTGAATATGGGTAACTTACTGATAAATTAAATTTTTTCATCAATTCTTTTATTTTATAACAATAATCTGTAGAAATGTTACTTTTCCAACAAGGTTTTCCTTGATAGTGTCACTAAGCAAGAACCCAAAACAGCAAAACATGGTGTGCTTAAGTGATTATATGCCTTCCCCCTTTTATCCAAGCAACATTGCTATTCCTATTTAAAAGCAAGGTGTAGTATCAACAATTTTTCCTAATCAGTAACATCATTGTATGTGGCCTTCACTTGATTGGTTACTAAGTAAATAGTGCATAGGACGTCCATACGGGATCCACCAGGAAACATGAGTAAATCCTACCTAATTTCTGTACCTATGTCATCGATTAGTGCTAGCTGTGAGTGTTGATCGATTGTGTTACATGGTAGGTAACCTGACCCAATTGCATACTTACATGACTACATTTGTCACATTAAAGCTTGGTCTACCCTTTCTGTACACACCTCAAAATTGTGGCTCATAGCCAAGGCACACCCTTGGGACATATTTAAAAAAAAATTAGCTACAATGAGTTGTGTAGTTTTAAATATTACCAATGCTATACCTTTCCTTTTAGTAAGATTTGAAGCTTTGCATGGAGGAAGAATAATCTAAGGTTTGAGGTAGAACCATATACCGGTACACGTAAATTCTCTTATGAGTTGTACACAGTTTTGATTCTGAAAAGAACTGGTAGTTTGGTAACTTGGCATTTCGATCCATATGCTATGAAACATCCAAGTTGTCAGAATTATTCACAACTCATTAGATAATATTCACGGTGCTACCGCATACCTTCCCAGAAGGGATTTCTTGGTATTGTGGTCTGTGTGTAAAAAAGGGCTCACAATAGATAGGTTTCATCAAAAATATATCAAGCTAAGATTCTGACGGCCCAAGTCTAATATGTGTGTGGTTTTATTGTATATTACATCTGAACATGATCTGAATGCAATTGGAGCATTAACCAATTTCAAAGATTGACTTCAGTGCACAGTGTGCTGAAACAGGCT
This sequence comes from Zoroaster sp. YZ-2022, assembly GCA_029582265.1. Taxonomy (NCBI): domain Eukaryota; kingdom Metazoa; phylum Echinodermata; class Asteroidea; order Forcipulatida; family Zoroasteridae; genus Zoroaster; species Zoroaster sp. YZ-2022. The sequence continues at coordinate 10,440,286 of CM055821.1, read as the reverse complement.
CTGGTTATGCCTGTATACTTGAATGTGTAATGTGTAAATACTAATACCTGAGCCTATAGACTCCTCACAATATTTACTTGATAAACAAAAAATGGTATTGATTTCTTGTAACCGTGGGAGAAAATGTCCCTATATTTCATCTGAGGGTACCACTGTCTGAGTCAGATTACAAACCAACAATTATTGTGCAAGGTTTCAGATGACAAGAGTTGAATATTTTATAGCTTTCTGGGAACATGATTCAAAAGTAGGCCAACTTAATGATTAAATGTTTTGTATAAGGTCTTCAAAGCACTGTTCCCTCAACTTTAAAAAAAACCTGAAAAGTGGTATTTGATAAATTGATAATGTAAGTATATTCCTACCAGGGGATATTATTGTGATTGCCTGCAAAAGAGCAAATTCCTCTCTGGTTAGCATCATGCCATGCAGTGCCTGCACAAACTTCAGTGAGGGCGCTGCTGACGTGGCAAAACCTGATGCCAGCATGGCCTCGATGCTCCATTCACTCCCTGTGATGTCATCAATGATGGCGTTGCGCTCTGGAATGTAATTCTCTGCGCACCGTATCATGAGGATTTCCAGGATGGCGTTCTTGACAAGGACTGCTTGGTCCTCGTAGGACAGACTCCTGAAGGCAGGGATGGCTTTTGTGAATGCGACAGTTTGTCTAATGACGACTCCCAGAAGGGTCATGTTATAGATGACCATCTCCTGTGTGATGTGCGGCCCACCAGGGGGTGCTAATGGTGGCATCATTGGACCACTGTTTTCTGGTTTGAGTTCAACATTTCCCATGCAGGAACTGTGCTTATCAGTCATGCTTTCATAACCCGTGTCCACCACTTCTTGCTTAATGTGTACCTCATGGGCATGTGACTTGTGGGACTGTTCTGATGATGAGTTATTGCAGTTCTCCCTGGTAAGTCTGGGGCCACCAAACCCACTAAAGCCCGGCGGTGGGCACAACTGGGTTAGGTCCATTGGTGCATTGCCTGTCACACCATTATGTTTGTGCCTAGATACTCCTGGAAAGCCAGGAAATTTCATCATGCTGCCCATGTCCATCATGGGTCCCCCAGAAGGCAGGCCTTTATGTCCCATCAGTGTTTCCATCATTTTCTGAAGAATCTCATCAAATCTTCCTGTGGGCTGAAATGAAAAAAAAATTTGAAGAGAAATGTGAAATAAGGCAGGGTGCAAAGAAGACTCATTTTGAAAAAAAAAAAAAAGTTTTAAAGAGAGAAACAAAATTAAACTAGAGCTCAAGTGTTTGTTGGAACAAAAACACAGTGTTCACGAGAACTTCCGGTTCAATCAAATTATCATCGATGATGTCAATATCATATTTTGCAAAGGTGTATCATCTTTTATTATAACAATATCAATTTCATATTCAAAAATATACTACTCAAAACAATTTAGGGAACACCGGATTTTTAACATCAAATAGGTTTGAAATGTTCCATGAACCGGGATTTTCATTTGCAACCCCCTCTCTCTTTCAGTAGTCATGTCATGAAATGTGTAATCACTACATGCATCCTTTATCATCTGTTTCATTGTGCAGTTGTTCCTCATCAATTCTGTGAAACATTGTGTTTATCTGAAATAAATGATCTTGCTTTAACTGAGATTATTCCGGTGTTTCCTATTGTTTAGAGTACCGTAATTTCCGGAATATAAGCCGCGGCTTATACATGTACGTTGATTTTGACCCGGTAAAAGTTGCCTGCGGCTTATACGCGGTGCGGCTTATACGCCGAGGTATGAATCTTGAAGAACAAAACACAATGCACAATTAAGCAAAAATCGTTGGTAAACAGACAGAAACAGAAACCTAAAAACCTTTATTGTTCGTAGCGAAAACGGTCTGGTCATTGTCACAGTTTTAGTGGTCCACAGAAAACCCATGAGCCATATATGCAGCTCAGGCGGGCTATACTATACTCAGTTATCGCGTATCGCCGCCATATTTATACAACGATTCACTTAGGAAACTGATTCCCTTTCCCAGACCCATCAGAAAGGCGTTACTTTTCCAAAGATGGGCACCGGTGAAACCACAGTGAAACATCGACCCCAAAAAACATGAATATGTAACATAATGAACATATTCATGACACTCGATCAAACAGCCAATGAAACGAATATAAAAATGTTACTACGCAAATATTATATCCAATTACTACGTGCGGAAATGGCACGTGATACTGGGTCCTGAATAACCATGAACTACAGTGTATGTGCACATTGCATGCATTGCACACATTGCACACACAGTCTACAGCTGACCGCACGGACCATGAACAGGCAGCGGCACTCGTGTCAGCTCAAACACGCATTACCACTATTGACGGAACAGGTATACAATTACAAAGGACTGGTACACAGGCAAATGAACGTCCCCTATTGGTTGAATGATCCGATTTCTACAACGCTCATGGTTATTCACTTGTACACCATAGGCTAAACGGCTCTCGTTATTTAACTATTTAAATGGGGATAATTTGAGCGGGAATGGCCCCGTCTGATGGTCTAGGAACTGGCCCTCGAGTTTCCATATGGACCATCGGTAAATATCCACTTAAACCTTTTCAAAAGGAATAATTAGCTTCAGAGTATATTCATTCACGATCTCAATAAAAAGGTATTGACTTCTATTGTGTCTCTTTCAATACATTTTGACTCGAACGCAACACAATGACCCCCTTTATGGCGATGTACCGACAGTGAGTGGCGTCCGGCGGGCCTCTGTGTGTGCGGCTTATACGCGGTGCGGCTTATATGTTGACGCATGAATCTTGTTTTGGTGATTTTGGGGTAGTGCGGCTTATACACCGCGCGGCTTATATTCCGGAAATTACGGTAGTATATATAAATTTTGCGTTAGAATGTGTTGAATTTGAACTTCTTGTTTGGACCGGAAGTAAAGATCAGATCAGTTGATTTGAAGGTCATATGTCTTCCTCATGATCATGAAAAAATAACGTTAGTACCTGCTTTGGTTCAATTTCGGAGATTGGAAAATAATCTCTTTTTAAAACTGCCGCTAGGGGGCGCTCTGAACTTTGATGACGTCATCAAACATATTAAAAAAAAAAATAAGATGTCACTAGTCACTTTATTCACAGAAGTCATTTTCAAATTTCCTATGATTTTTCAGACAGAAAATTATTATTTTTCTAAACCTATTGCCAGAGGGCGCTGTGACAGGCGATGACGTCATCAGTCACATTTTTAAAAAGGTCACATGTCAACTGATTTTCATCCACTGAAAGCATGTTCAAATACCATATCACTTTAACTTCCAGTTTTGACCGGAAGGAAAGGTCAGATTGGGGTCTTGTCTGTGTATGAAATGTCACATAATTCAAAGATTGTGTAAATATCTTTTGTAATTCATGAGATATGATTTCTTGAAATATTAAAATTTGATTTAGTGTAATTTGGTATCTGATGACGTCACTATGACGTCACAACTTTACCTGAAACTATGTCACAACTTTATTGAAAACTACATGTTATGGTATAAGTATGTGTCAAGTCTGAAGGCTATGTGAACTTTGCAAAGGTTTTTTTGCTGGATAGGTTTCACAAGGATTGCGAAAGACTGAGACAGTCAAACAGACATAAATATAATACATCCTTATTAGCAAGGCAATCAATATTACTGACTGACCAATAGAGTAATAACTAACCATAGCAACCATTGCAATAAACTTTTCACATGTTCCCTATATTTATAGATAAATACATGTGATCACTGTACTATGTTTATCATGACACGGAAAGGGTTTATTGTAGTTTATTGCAAAATGTGAATGTGAGACCCAAGCTGAATGTCATTATATCTGAAGGCTTAGAAACTTGGATCTCATAAACTATTCTGTTTGCCTTCATGAATCTTTCCTGGTGGAATATAATTAGCTGCAACATTTGTCAACAGCTGGGACATCTTTAGTTATGTTAAAGGTTTACATTATCTGTTTGTAATTTCTTCTATAACTTGGAATGGAGAAGTTCATAAGCTAACATTCCTAAGCTAGTTTGAGAGTGACCTGTATTGAATATAAACAATACAACCATTTAACACAAAGTTGATGATGTTATCAAACATCCCTTGAAATATTTCTGTCCGAGGTTGCTATCAATTTAGTAAAATTAATCAAATTATTTTGCAAATGAATGTTTGTCCTCCAGAGACATACATAGAGCATGTAAATTCCATGTTGGAATGAATATGAAAAATCTAAATACATTTATACTAATTTCTGGTTAATGACAGAATACAGTAAGCTGAAGGTTGTTAAACTTCGGTCATTACCAGATCATCAAATTAATTTATTATTATTTAAAAATTTACATGTGTATTTTGTATAAAGTTTGTACAAATATTAATCATCCTGAAAAATTATTTTGTCTAAAGACCTTTCATCCAATGATAAAAATAGGAAATGTTACGTTGAATTTACAACATTTACAACTTACATTTTTTTAAAACATGTAAATATTTTCTGATGTTTTCTCAAAAAGTTGAGCACCTACTTGTATTGTGATGACACTTTCACAGGTTAGTTTTATGATATATTTCTTGAAAACTTGAGGATTGAAATGAGCATACTCTACAACATACTAATGTTGTACCATCCCTTTAAGCAGGACACTGCCGTTAATTGGCTCAACTTGATTAAGTGCAGATATTACTTATAATTTCTGTAATACATGTGCTTCTTTGATGAAAATATAATTGTACAAATTTGTACACACCATTTTACTTTTTGATAAACTGACAGTGAACACCTCTTGAAATTGTTTGTTTTTATTTTTTGTTCTTCTCCTTCTCGATGAGACTTACCGAACAAAAAAAACCAATTCTAATGTTCACAGAGCCTTCAAACTTGACACATACTTAGACCATAATAATAATAATAATAATAATAATAATATGTGGACTTATATAGCGCACGTATCCACCAACTAAGTGGTGCTCAAGGCGCATTCTTTTTTACGTGCATTACACAACACACGGGACCTACGGCTTTACGTCCCATCCGAAGGACGAAGCAATTATGGTTAAGTACCTTGCTCAAGGACACAAGTGTCACGACCGGGGCTCGAACCCACACCCTGCTGCTGGCAACACCAGAACTTGAGTTCGGTGCGCTAGTTGTCAATAAAGATATGACATATAGTTTCAAGTAAATTAGTGACGTCATCAGATATCGAAATACCCTAAAATCAAATTTTAATATTTCAAAAAACCATAACTCATGAACCACAAAAGATATTTACACAATCTTTGCATCATCTTACAGATCTTGAATTATGTGACATTTCGTACACAAACAATCTGACCTCTCCTTCTGACCTCTCAATCTGACCTCTCCTTCTGGTTGTTTAAGTGAAAAAAAAATTCTGAAGCAATTTTATAGGGTATGCAGCCAACATGATATGGTATTTGGACATGCCTTCAGTGGACAAAATTACTATTAACATGTGACCTTTTAAAAAATGTGACTGATGACATCATCACCTGTCACAGAGCCCTCTGGTGGCAGGTTAAAAAAAAAAATCATTTTCTATCTCAAACCATAGGAAATTTGAATATGACTTCTGCGAATCAAGTGATTAGTGACATCTTATATTTTCAAAAAATATGTTTGATGATGGCATCAAAGTTAATAGCGCCCCCCTAGCGGCATTTTTAAAAAGGAATTATTTTCCAATCTCAGAAATTGAACCAAAGCAGGTACAAACGTTATTTTTTCATGATCATGAGGAAGTTTCATTGTGTCATATATATGACCTTCAAATCATGTGATCGGACCTTTACTTCCGGTCCAAACAGGAAGTTCAAATTCAACACATTCTAACGCAAAATTTATATTTTTGAATATGAAATTGATATTGTTATAAAAAAGGTTATACACCTTTGCAAAATATGATATTGACATTATCGATGATAATTTGATTGAACCGGAAGTTCACAAGAACACCGTGTGTTTCTTCCAACAAACACTTGAGCTCTAGTAGGTATTGATTTTGGGTTAACAAACATACATCAATTTATATAAATTGATTGAAATATTTCACAACTATACTATTATGTAGCAATATTGAATACAATCATGTACCTTTGGTGATGTTTTTACCTTCACTTTTCTTTTTTAAGTGGTTTACAAGGATCTGAATGTTCCCTTCTTACACAGTGACTTACTTTAACCGGTGCATTTGTGTGTAGTGCATCAGTCTTAGCTCTCCTGAGACTCTCAATTAACTCTTCTTGATCTTTACTAAGCCGAGGAGTTGTTTCTGGTGTGGATACTGACGTGCTGACTGGAGGGGCAAGCTGCTGAGGGGGTGGTGCCGGTATGTGATTATTTTTCTTCTTATTCTTGCGTTCGAGTGGTTTTCTTGTTTCTAGGCGTTTCTCATCCCATACTCCTGTCGGATTTATAAAATAATAATAGTTATTGTATTAATGCCACAGTATACAGTCAATGGTTTTGCTAGTATTGCATAGCACAATTTCCAATTCGCTACACAAAAGTCAAGAATAGCTTTTTAACACACAAATTCTGCCTACAAATGATGCTTTGCAAAATATTTGAACAAAATCATTCCTTGTGTATAAGACACGTCATACAGTGCACACAGACTCTTAACAAATCTGATTGGTCAATAACAAATTTTGATTGACAGCTATCTATTGGTCAATTGGGTAATGACTACCACCTTTCCTCAGGCCACAAATATTGATTCTGTGACTAAATCATACATTTCAATACGGACAATTATTTCCATAAATATCATTATGTTTGCCCTGAAATCTGCCCATTAAAAAACCCTTCTTTGAGACTTTTATCATCAGGATTGTTTTATTCATAACAATCCACATTTATACAGCAAAGACAAATTACAGCCATCAGTGTTACGTTACAGTGAGCACATCTAAAGTGCATGTACAGGTACCATGTCTACATGTAGTTATTATTGCAACGTCTATTAACTGTGAAGCCCGCGAGTCACAGGGAATTCCGTAGTAGAATTAATGTACAATTTCAATGCCAGATGTGGTCCTGGGCAGTACGGCTGATGCGCCCATCGATCCGAAGTGGCAGTGGAGTGTGCATTATTTTTCCCGCCAACGACATGTGTGCCCCACTTGTAGTTCTCCCGACTTCTAATATAATGTCACCAGGTTACAATGCTGAATGCCTGCTCCACTTGCCTGCAGGCAATCGGAGGGGGGAATAGAAGAAATAAGACTGTGTCTTATTTCTGGCCATTTTGTTTTTTCTGGATGGTGGTCTTCTGCATGGCTGGCTGCAACATAGTGCAATTTCCACGGTAATTTCCATTTTTCTTCCCTCATACATGTACATGCTATACTGTGGCAGTCATTATACACGTACATGTAGGAAGGCAGAGGGGAGTACAACTCATCCTGAATACAAGGGGATTAGGTGTTCACATGCGACAGCGTGAACTCTTGTTTCTTCTTCTTCTTCTTCTTCTTGTCTACAAAGAAGGTTTTTTTTTTTTTAAACAAACAAGCTTGCATAATTGTCATGTTTGCAAAACACCTTAAAAATACCTAGAAAAAATAAGATGTTTCATTGGCAACGTATTTCAGGCCTGGAAAATTCATGCATTCTTCAAGAAAAGGCAAATCTGAAATACAAATTGTAACCATGAACCGCGTGCAGTCGTTCACAAACAATATATATACGAACCTCCCATGAAGTATCCTTATTCCCAGGGCTTATGAGCAACCTCGTACCCACTGCTCATGAATGCTAATAATATAAATAATGAACAGATGACAAGAATACACATTGTTTCGTTGTCTAAAAAGAAGGTTTTTTTCTGAAAACAAACAAGTTTGCATAATTCCCATGTTTATAAAACACCTTAATATACCTAGTAAAATTAAGATGTTTCATTGGCAAAGTTTTTTCAGGTCTGGAAAAGTCGCGGATTCTTCAAGAAAAGGCAAATCTTAAAAACAAATTTAACCATGAACAGAATACAGTCGTTTATAAGCAGAATATATAAGAAAATCCCATGAATTATCCTCATTCCCAGGGCTTATGAGCAGCCTCATACCCGCTGTTCATGAATGCTGATATAAATAATGCACATATGACAAGAATACACTTTCTTTTATCGTCTAAAAAGAAGGGTTTTTTTCACCGAAAACAAACATGTTTACATAATTCCCACGTTTGTAAAACACCTTAATATGCCTAGTAAAATTAAGATGTTTCATTGGCAATGTTTTTTCAGGTCTGTAAAATTTGCGGATTCTTCAGAAAAAGGCAAATCTTAAACACAAATTGTAACCATGAACACCTCTTGAAATTGTTCGGTTTTTACGTATTAGAATGAATAGTTATATTGAGTGAGGTCAGACCTTTTAACAAATATTGTTGATAATGTGATCATCAGGTGTCAAATTACACTAAACCAAAGGTTATTGTATCAGAAAATCATATCTCCTGAACCAAGAATGGAAAAATCGTAATTATGTGAAACTAAAGTAGATACTAACGTTATTTTTTCATGAACATGAGAATGTTTTGTGTCGGATGTATGACCTTCAAATAACCTCATCTGACCTTTACTTTAAAATTCAACACATTCTAATGCAAAATTGATATGTCTTTTGATTATGAAAGTGATATTTTTATAATAAAAGATGATCCACATTTGAAAAATATGATTGTGACATCATTGATGATAATTTCATTGAACCGCAAGTTCTCACAAACACTGTGTGTTTGTACCAACAAACACTTGAGCTCTAGTTTTTTTTTTTTTTTTGTGCAAGTTTTTTTTTTTTACACAGACCATACTTATTGTTATGCTTTTCAAGATGGGTCAAATGGCTGTATAGAAATTAAGAAACCTGTACATGTAAATTCAATTGATAATCTTTTAGAGCGGCTCAACTAACTACCTTTCATATGTTGATGAAATTCTTGTGTCGGGTGATAAACAATTGATTCATTTTGCCCTACACCTACCTTTCATGCCATTTTGAACACATTTTTGATCCCTTTGAATGGATTGTAACCTGTTATAACTTGGAGTTATTAGTTGTTACATGTAAACCCCATCTTTATTGAACTTCCATTGATTCACAGTGTAAGCTAATTAACAACACAGGGAGAAGATAACCAAACACACTGCTGCTTGTTACATACTAAATATCAGCACGCCAAGAAATGAGGGGGTTTCAATTTACCAATTAAGACAGCATGGTGTGAACACTTGAGTGTAGCGATTACAGAACAAGCACCTGGTGAGCTAGGGTAATTGATACCAATACAGAAGGCTTATGGACTTGACCCCAAAGAGCTGGTCAGGTCAAAGGTTGGCTACTTGATTGCTCTGATCAACTGGAACACTATAGTAAGCAGAAGGTTGTAGGGGTTCCACCCCTGACTGAGATGGCTGTGGTTGCAATGTGACCTTACCATTGCAAAGAGCAGTTGTAGAGTGACTGTCAGAAATTGTTTCCGTAGTTAAAGGCTGTGCTAGTTAAATCTACATGTATATAAACTCTTGCAACAAAAAACATGTATTAAAGTTTTAAGCAATCCCAAATTCCTTTGAACAGCACTCCTGTATGCCATAGCTGCAAAAAATGCTCAAACATGAGCTATCTCGATTGAGAGAAACGTTTAGAGAAACTTTGATTGTGATTCAATCCCTATTCTCCAAATGAGGCACCAACAGACCACAATTGGGAAAACCTTGGGTGACAACAACACATTCTGAGTAAATCGTCACTCCCTGACCTATCAATCTGCCTAAAGGAATGTGGTAAACATCATTCATCAAAACAAAGAATTCTTCAAAATACCATGGTTTTTCTTTCCACTGACTGATAAATCAGTTTAACCAAGGTCCTATATAAAGCTTTGCTTGATCACAATCTTCCTACTGTAGATAACCTGATGGAAATCATCACCTTCTTCATCCAGTACAACTGACTCCCCCTTCTACCTTGAAAGGACTATGTCAACTCTAAGACTATCAACCTCCATCAAGGCTTGCAGTTTGACCTTGTGTTGACCTTTCTAGGACAGCCAATCAGTAAGTTTCCATTGTTTCCTCAGTTTCAAAAGCTTTCTTCTCCAGAACCTCAACGCTTAATAAGATCACTTGTTCCAATCTCCTATTGTGAAGTAAACATGTTTTGAAACAGGTACATGTAAATAATAACATGGACTGTGGTGGATAATTAGTACTACGGATGATTTCAATAAACCTGAATGAAGAATGTGAATAAAAAACAAAATTAAAATGTTTAAGACTATCCTCTGTGTGACTAGTAAAGAATGAATATAATGTCTTGTTTTCCAATCACCCTGACAGTCTGAATTTTTTTGATAGTCGGTTATCGATGGCCATGATATCAGCGATATACAATTTTATCGTCTTAATACGCATTTGTTTAAAAATACATGTACATGAAAAAATGTATGTATAGTACATTAATGACATTGGACACCGAAATAACTGCTTTTACATGCATGTTTACATGCAACAGTTACCCCAAGCAGTTGCTCCAAAACGAGCCGACTTCATTTCATAACATTTCATAATAAAGAACTCACCATGACATCCATAAACAAACCTGTGGTTTATAAATGCCTACAGCCCCCCCATCCTGGTATCCGACATCTGCTGAATGTGAATAATCTCACAATGTACACCAGTGCGGTTATTCCAGTAGAGTGTACCATGTGATCCTGGGACTAGCCTTTAGTTAACCAGTTCGCGTCGGAGGCTGTGTATACACGCAATTTATTTTTGCACCGCGGATCGGAGGCCGTGTATACACGCCATAGGAAACTCCAGAATATTTGTATGCATGCTCGGTTGAGCCACGCGTGTACGGTGACATGCTCGGAAGACGTGGCCACGCGCTGTGGAAGCTTCCATTAACGTGTGTGTGGGAAAAAGAAACCCGCACAGGGGCCCAGAAAAACTTTTTTATTCCCGACGCGAACTGGTTAAGGCCCACGCGGCAACCAGGAGCACAATGCACAAAAAAAAGTCCATGCACAAAAAAAGTCCACGCGCCGTGTCATGATTTCAAACTGTTTTTTCAAACAGTTCTTCACGGTACTGTAACTTTGTTGATATTACTGTATAAGAGCGATATAAATTTGATATCGGCTATATTTTTGGAATATCAGCGATAATTTTGGAATATCACCAATATTTTTGAAACCCAACCGATTTAGCCGATAATTTTTTGAATATTGTATCATTACAATATTATCGTGACATCGTCCACCCCTAGTCTGAATTTGGTTTTTGTTTTGAAATTTTCAAAAAGAAGGATGGATTTGACTACCATACCCGAACTGTACACAAAATGATATGGACATACATGTAGCTGAAGCAGACAACCATCAAGTATTTCATTTGTGCATTTTCTGGAATTCTGCTGGAAAATAAAAGAAGTTTGAACATCAAAACTCACTTTCTGGTTTCATCCCAACATCCAGGCACTTCTTTAACCGGCAGGCAGGGCAGTGACGTCTAGTGTACAGATCCATCACACAGTTACCATTTGCCTCACATGTGAACTTCGCTTTACTCTTGATCTTACGGCCAAAGAAGCTTTTACAGCTCTCACATGAGATGACAGTGTAGTGTAGGCCGCTCGCCTTGTCTCCACACACAAGGCACTTCTGTTTTGTGTAATCCATTGACATCTTTTCAAATCTGTAGCAGAAGAAAAAAAATAAAAAATGGTTTCTTTATCAATACTGAAAAATACAAGATTCTTTTTCTACAATTGTGTGCCAACAGATTTTTGTTAACATTTGAAAGTGATCTGTTAAATATGATCACATGGTCAGGTAACAAGAAGTAACTGAATGTCATTTGGATACAGAATGAGATATATAAAGCATACAGGTGGGCATGAAATAAAGCACTTCTTGCATGTCCAATATGTTATTCAATGATGGCAAATTGTGAAGCAAATTGTGAAGTCATCTCTTAGTCATCATCTCAACAAATTATTGACTACCCAACATATTCACAGGGTTGTAGTTAAAAAGATGCTGTCATATAGTAAACATACTTCTCATTGGAAATAGAAAAGGGAATGGAGGAAAAGGATTAATGATCAATGAGAACAACAAAGATGCAGCTATTACAAAGACCAAAGAGAAAAATGCAGTTATCAATTGTGGATTCAATCAACTTGGCTGCTTCTATCGACCTAAAAAAGATTAGAAGTTGACAAACAGCATCTGAAACTTAAAGTGTTGGACCATTAATCAATATCTCACTGGTTGTAGTTTTCTGCTTTATATTTTATTGCCATGGCGATGAGTAAAACCACTCTTTTACTGTTGCTACCAGAAATACTGAGTCTGGAAAGAGTGCTCTTCTTATGATGACATCAAGCCAAAATACAAATTTGATTGAATGATATAAAAAGATGTTTCGTTTTGCCGACTACAGATTGCAGGTGGTACCGCAGTAATTGTACATGCAGAAGGCAAAATTGCTCACACGTTCTTGCATCCTTCAGAAGCTGTCTGAACAAGACTGCATCAACGGCAATCCATCCTCCTTAAGACACACCATCAATTATGGTTTCATCTTGATTTAAAATCAACCTCTTTTTAGAATTAATCCACCATGACCTTCTTCTGCCTGCTTTCACTCAATCAATTTTTGTTTTTCTTTTAAAGGATGGCTTTTTTTTCGTTATTTTATTCCACAGACAATTTTACAGACTGGCTGTTTGGAATCGCATTAACAAACAAACTGTCAAGTTGATGTTTATTTATGGGCTGAGAGATGCTTTGTCATCTCTCCACACAAGGTCGTTAGGGTGGTATGACACCCTGTACCTATGATGATACAGCCATTAATTGCTTGGGTAATTTCAGCCAGAATTCATGTACCCTAGGACCCTGTCTATCATCACCCTTTCCCAGTATTAAGAAATAAATTGTAGGGACTTCAACCTCAATTGTGTTTTAATCAAAACCTCACTCATGTTTATATCCCCCTTCTTAAGCTGACAGATGTGTTCCAATCCACCACAGGGGAATCCGTGTTTAAATGAGGCCTTATTGAGACTTGGAACAAGGAACATTATTGAGAGTAAACATGGATTCAAAACCAATCTGAACTTTGCTCTACTCATTTTTGCAATCAAAGCATGGGTTGTCAATGATATATCTCTTGAAAAATGATTGGTCCCACTACAGTCCTAGTGGTATGGGTGCATTTGGGCGCATGACAATTACTGGAATTGATCAGTATGTTGCTACAATGCTTTGGTCTTTAGACTTTCTGAATGGAAACTTGGTAGAAAGTTCTACCTGCTGATAAATGTGACCTTTGCCTCACTCACACATTCATTATTTGTTTTTAATTACTGGTAAGTTGAAATGTTTCTCAAGCTCAAATAAACAAATGACTGTTTATTAAGGTGTTACCATGGTAACAGCATTTTCAGGACAAGTAACTATTGTAAGTAAGTATTACACTTCTACAGTTATAGTGCGACAGTACATGTTTCAGTAGAAATATTCTGAACATTCACCCAAATATTTGTTATTTTGCTCCCAGAATAAACTCAAAATAAACTCCCACAATAAACATTCCATTACTTCAACAACGAGTGGTGATTGATGTTATTCAATCACTGACAACAATTTTTGCAAAATATTTCTCATATATTTTTCATTTAATTAAACATATGTCAAAGAAAATATTGAAGAGTAAAGAAGTAATCAATTTCAAGAAAACAAAGAAAAAAAACCCAGTGATTCTTTACCCTTAACAGTCTGGGGGGGGGGGGGGGACGGACACACATTATTTGTCTTCTGGCAGAGCCCTTGATTTGAAGTCTGTAAAATAAATAACATATCTTCATGGTCACCCTTGGACTTAAATCTGTCAACCTATGAAACTGACTGGCAGGTCACACTACTGCTCTATTACACAGGCTATATTGCATGTAATACTCAGACAAGGTTTATTGATTCAAGTGCTGACTGCACTTATGAACCCTGAACTGAAGAGAGGCCACATGGTAAGGGATTGTAAAAAAAAGAGGGGGGGTGAGAGATGGAAAAACATTGCTTGTTTTTTCCCCTCCACATTGCAAAAGGAAAACAAACAAACAGGTTTGGAATGATGGAGTAATTACAGGATATTAGACAAGAAATAACAAATGCAGGAAACCGTTATAATAGATGATTGCTCCTTCACTACTTACAGAGTATTGAGACTGAACTTTGTCATTTGTCTGTTGACCAGTTACACTGTATTTAATTATCCACCTCTTTCTAAAAAATGTAATAATATATCATTATGCATTAAGAGGAAGGTACATTATTTGGTAATGGTAGTAAAACTGCATATTACGAGTATGCTTACTCTCTTTGAATTACGAAAAATAATTGAATGATGCATTCAGATTTAGTGTATAAATTCTACATTGAACTTCAAGGAAAGTGTACTCTAACCCTAACTCCCTAAGCATTTGTTACTGAACAATAAAAATCCTTCAAAATCCTCCAACTGCTTTTGTTGTCTAGGGAGTTAGGGCTAAGGAAGACTGATACCATCATCAGCTTTACACTCAGTAATTTTACAATAAAATTTGACAATTTGGTTATTTTTGATTTACCAATCCTATACCATGCCTTTAACATCTAAGAAGTGAGGAGGTGGGGTTACTGGGTACACTAGTCACTTTTACCCAGTCTGTTTCAATTGCATTTGATGATATCAATTTATAACTGTGTATTGAAACATCAATACTTGAAGTGCATTCAACTTTCAATTATTACTATACTTATACTTGGCACTGAAATTTGCATTACAAAAAGCAATATTCAAGGTTTCTTCCTAAAAGCAATTAATTTGTAAAGATTAAGTTTTCCTTCTGGCTACTTCATAAGAAGTTGTTAAAGGACAAAGAGACATATCCCAGAGGAAGAATGGCTATATTATATGAAAATGAAACTCTATAAATATAAATTTGTCCAAATATAAACTGTCATTTACGGTTGGTACATGAAGCTCCCTTTACATAAGTACAATATATGATACTTCAGTTACATGACACAGACCAACCAATTTTCCCCATAAGGCCTTGAAGAAAAGTATACTGTAGAGTAACTGCGTCATTGCCTAATCAGCCTCAGCTTTCATACATAATGCTTCCTCCTGGATTAAAAAGAGATTTGGTTATACAGGGAACACAAAGGACCAACAACTAAAGCCACAGAAGCGGAAGCTGCAGTGAACTTGGGACTGAGAGGATACAAGACTCGATAACAGTAACTGTTTCTCAGCATGGAGTGGGTTTTGTCCTATCACCAGTTTAGAATCAGTGGGAAAGTTAGGGCTTGGGTTCACAGTGGGGAGGCCGCGACGAGAGCAGCCTGTACAAACACAGCAGTAGAATGGCCATTTCACAGCCGGCTGCCTGCCAAAAAACCCTATTGACATAAGTTGCCACTCCACGCTCAGACTTGGCACTGACTACCTGACAAGGAGTACCACCCTGTCTCTTTATCCAACGGCTCAAACATGCAAGCTTCGTTAGCCGTTCAGTATGAGTCTCTAAACTCCCTTAAGCTGGCATTTCATCGGCCCAACAAAAGTGGCCATTGTGCGCACTAAGTTCAAAGGAGCTGACGGTTCACATGTTTTGACAGCACCATGTAGAAGTTCAATTTTCTGCTTAAGCTGTAGACAATCAGACCCAAAACTGCCGGATCAAGTTTTTTTTTCATAGCGGCCTGACTTGCATGTATCAGAATCCAAGTCACCGCTGCAAGATTTAATCCCTTAGTGCAACCGTGAGCCTATCTGCAATCATAGGAGAGTCCTCAAGAAATGCATTCATCATCAAAAATAACTTCAGGTTAAAAAAAAGTTACGAACTTCTAGGTAGTTTGAGGGTTAAACTGTTTGCTACTGGCCGATTATATAGTACAATGCCCGGTGCCTGTACTGATAGACCATTAAATAAGCGGGTCACTTAGATACTAATTTCTTCCAGATTAAAAAGGGAAATGGATGGGTGGGGGGTGGGGCATGTTCATCATATGCAGAGAACCAGTGGCACATGATATATATGTTTATGCAGAAGAAATAGAGGCAAAAAGGTAAGAGTTGTGAAAAATAATACTATTACAAGAAGAGAAATGGCATCATAGGAGATGGGGGTTGTTGCATACAGAGAAAGTTGTGGTGTGAACATTTCATTTTGTAGGTGGTCGTTCTGTCAGTACATCTACAATAAAAAAAAAAATTCTCTGCTGCATCTTTTGATAAATTCATAAATCAGAACTCAAGGAACTTTTAATAAAATAAAATCTGATTGTTTTTTTACTGTTCCGTTTCTGCAAATGACCCTCCAAAAAACATGCTAAAGATTATGCTACAAAAACTCTGTGTGCAAGGAGGTGTATGGCTAACCCAACATGGACATATTGGGGTTAACAGCAGAGACTGTTGATTACACTATGACTAGCTAACAAGAAAATATGATCAGTATGGCCAGTGAAACCGACATAACTATGTCAAAATAGGCTTCAGTAGAAAGTGGCTGTCACATCCAGCTATTCTCAACATAAATCAATCCATGGGTTTAATAAGTAAATAATAAAAACCCTTCTGATTAACATTTCCATTTTCTTCATATTATCCCCTCCCATCTTCCCTTGACTAATGCCTGGATTTGTTTATGCACCGGCCATGCCACAAGACAAAGCAAATGCCTGCTGTAATCTCAGTACCATACCCCATTTCCCCACCCGCCTGATCTATCCCCCCCCCCCCCACCTTGGATCACCGCACCAATTTAGCACTAGCTAGCGTCATTGCACACTGTCCTAGCACGTTTGTACATTTATGCTCCAGTTGTCATTCGCTGACCCACATACAACGTGCACTGCTAACTCCCATCTTGATGGTAGGACCAAACCAGCATGTGTTAATTTTTTTCCCTGTTGTTCACACCTATACAGCTGTCTGTAATAACAGTCCGAGCAGGAAAGGGGGCCCATGAGATGCAAGCAAAATAAGTTGAAAGATAATTGAATTTTTGATTTTCTTTCCCTCCCCTTAAAATTCTTCACAGACTATCACTTGTACGTCACTCTGTAAAATTACATCTGATGATACAAAAATAAATAAGGTTTTAATTTAACAGAGGCGTTATTTTAATGATGGGAGAAAATATGCTGCAGGGTTTGTGCTACAAGTAAGAATCATGTTGCGTTTCTTCAAAGGATGAAAAGCAGTGGGAGGACAAATTCTCCTGATTTCTATTTGCTTTTTATTTTATTTTTTTTACCTAAGAATTGATTTAAACCTGTTGAATCTTTCATCTTTGATCTGTGGTCCCTTTTTTGTAATTACAAAATATTTCTGAAACATTGAAAATTTGAGGAAGGGATGGCTTCCAGTACTTTTTACCCACTTCTATTCAGTAGAGGGTGCTGTCAAAACTGTTAAGTGTTACATCAACTATATCACAGCATGCTGGTTAATATCTTGAGTTATACCATATTTTTGTTTCACAATCTAACAACTCCAAAGAGAATGTGTTTGCACTTAAAGGAAAGTTACAACATTGCTTTTTGGTAAAAGTACACGTACATGTACATGTGTGTTCATTTCATCTCTCTAGTTTTTCAGAAATACATAAACAAATTAAACTGCACAAACTGTTTTGTATGATTGTATGTTACTGCACAAACTGTTTTGTATGATTGTATGTTTTACAAAAGGTTGCTGAATAGCAACTTTTTGTAAATTCAACATTTCAATTCAGGTTTTCTCAATGATGAAAACACTTCAGACAAAATAATTTCTCAGGATAATTAATATGTGTACGAACTCCAAGTTAGATAATAATTTGTTAATTTAATAATTTAATTTTAACTTACTTTTCTTCAGTCCTGAGATTTCTGCCTTGTCTTTTGTTACAATTTTCAAAAAGATACAAAACCCCACCATCTTTAACAGAAGGTTTTCTTTTCATCAAAAAGGTCTGATGTTGAAATCTGTGTGTCTATCATTTATTATCCTCAACTGAAAATGTCTCTAATTCCATCCAATAATCGAAGGATTTCATACCAAAACTTTGGACAAAGGAATCAAGAATTTTTTAAAAGGGAATAATTGTTTGCATTTCTGCATGGAGTCAATCGATAATGCCAAATGATTGTACTGAACACTTTAAAACCTTGTCAACTTGTTTATTATCTAGCTAACAATCTTAGTAGTCAATAGAAATGCAATACAATACTGTCAGCAGATTACATCTCTATACAGGTATTCAATGGAGATCAATCCCTTATTAAATTTTACTTGCAATTTTCTTCAGGCTTCTTAAAAAGCATTATGGCAGGCAATAAAAGAAAATTATAAATTAATTTGCCAAGAAAGTGCTCATATAATAGCAAGCAAACTGTATGGGGCTCTAATTTTATAAGAGAGTACGCTGTTAAAGCCAGTACACTTTTGGTAAAATGTCTGTAAATACATCCATACATTATAACAATCAATATATGCACACAAACCAACCTGTGAAAGATTCAGCTTATTTCATTGTGTTGTTAACAAGAAAATAATGAAAATGCATTCAGATTATTCATAATATTCATTCCAACATGGAATTTCTATCTATGGACAGAAATTCATTTTGAAAATTATTTCACTAATTTTATTAAAAACCTATATATTTCAAGGGATGTTTGATACATCAACTTCATAAAAACAATTTTTATTTAAAACTTTGAGCATTTATTTTTTGAGTGATTGCGAATAGTGTATAAACGTTTAGCAGGCTTTCAAAGAGGCTAAAGTTACTGAATACTACTGAATACTGTGACAATATTTAGTGGTTTGTGGCATTTCAATCAGCTTTAGTAAAAAGTACTTTGCAAGCAAATGTTCAGATTGTCATTGGTGTGAAGTACATGTACATGTATGAACCTGTCTTAATTGCTGCTATGTCTGTATTGACTAATAACATGAATAACATATCCTCATGAATATCTTCACTGAGCATAAGCTGAATTAGTAATTCAAAGTGATCATAGGCAATTTTAAACTCCATCAATTATAACTGGCATTTACAATGAGATCCTACAACTGACTACAATTTGGAGTTTTTAAAATCAGATATCAACCATGGAACTTGAAATCAAAATATACATGTATTCACAATCCCTTGGGTAATGCCATAGGATTATCATGGGCACCATGAATCCATTCTGAAAATGCCAATTTGTTCGTTATCGCAACCTTCACCTTGCTACAAGCCTTATAAGTGCAGACTGGGGAGTCATGTCACCTGAGTTTATTATCTCAATTAAGATAGGACCTAGTATTATGGTACGGCCATACTTACTATGTGCTACAACTAGTTTAATAGTTTTGCAAACCAGCAGATAAACAAGATATGCAAACAATAAATGCCTGTCGGTGTGAAGAAACACTTAATCTTGCTTGGTACAGCTAGGTCAAAGCTTGGTCAAAGCCAATGATATTTATATATTATGTACAACAAATCCTCACAGGTCAAGCAGAGGGGTCATCCATAGATCTGCCAATTGTGTTTATTTGTTGATTCTCGATCAATGAGTACACAGGGCACAGAAAACCACCCTCAATTTATGATAAGAAATTGCACGCTGATGAAAAAGTGCATGTCAACCCTGTTTACGTGCGTGCATGTATCGGCATCTATATTCATAGATGCCGGGAATCACATACATTTATACACAAAAGTTCCATGTTAATTTTCGTCCAGAGCTTGAGCTAGGACCATTGGGAGCGTCTGTGATTAAATTATCTGAGCTCCCTGTTGGATCATTGTGTGGATGGGTGAAGGGGAAAATGCATTAATAAATTGAAGATCACTCTCCCTGTCTCTGTGAGGTTTAATGTTCTTTGAAATGAGAAGGATGAACTAAGGAATTTATTTATGCGGCATAATAAGTGGAAATGGTACTTTCCTGTTGAGCTGATGGATTCAAATTCAAGCAATTTGAAGCGACGAATAGAAATGCGCAGACACCTTAAGTCTCCATTCAATCAACTAGTCTTGTTTTTATCCTCGAATCATCCATAAAAAGTACAGAACCAGAGAAAAGATTACCCACACTAATGATGAACATTTGTAGTGCGTTCTTCCATTTAGATATCTCTAAAAAGTACACCATTGATTCAAAATTTCAGTGCATGGCATTTTTTCTAGAGAAAACCTTGAGAAATTGAATGATAAAGTTTAAATCATGGCATTTTGATGGAGTAATAAATTAACAATTCAAATACAAATCTGGATTTATTTAATATGAAAACATTGAAAGCAGACAGAAATCTGACCAGACAAAACCATACTTGGGCATCTGTTTATTAAAGGATCTATGAAATGTGTTTTTGTCTTAATTTATTTGTTATTTTATCAGTTGATATGAATAAAAAACAATTTTAAGTTTGTTTTGTTGTGTCTTGAGTGGATTTTTTTATTTTAATTAAATTTAAAAAAAAATTGTTTCAAATTTTGCACGACACGAGGTGGCGCTATTTGTGATGTACACCTGGACAGAGAACAAAGCAAACAAAGGTTTTCATCGTTTGCT
The DNA here is from genome assembly GCA_029582265.1 of Zoroaster sp. YZ-2022. Classification (NCBI taxonomy): domain Eukaryota; kingdom Metazoa; phylum Echinodermata; class Asteroidea; order Forcipulatida; family Zoroasteridae; genus Zoroaster; species Zoroaster sp. YZ-2022. The sequence continues at coordinate 10,419,617 of CM055821.1, read as the reverse complement.
ACCATGCCTTTTTAACCCATTATTGTCGGCCATCATTGTTGCCACTAGGTAATAAAACAGTCATGAACTGCTAGCAATGTGTGTACACACGACTTATGTAATAAATATGTAGCTTTGCATGGTGAAGAGGATAAGTAAAGACTGTTGACATTAAAAACTTTGTGAAACTTCAAAAGTAAAGCAGAACACAGAGTGCCACATAAACACAGGCTAGTGCTAACATTTCCCAGGTATACGTCACAGATTTTATGTTAATAAGGAGAATGGCAGGGCGCGGTGCCCCCTAAATTTAGAATTTTTTTTTTTAATTGTACAAACGGACGCAGAAAAAATGGACAAAGGGCAAATATATTATTGTTTACACTGTTAGAACAGTGTATTTCATAGACCCTTTAAAGGTGTGATAACTGTGCAGAAAACAGTTCTATGCAGTATACAAGGAATTTAACAAATTAAATTGAAAATGAAAATTGAAATGGTCTTAGAGAACAATATATTCTTGGAGAATTTGTTCATTTGAACAATTTGTTATTAAGAGAACATGGAATACCCTTCTTAAATATCTTGGAAGTACTTAAAGAACTTATGAGAAATTGGAAGAAAAAACACAGTAGTATTTTGGAAACCATGATACTGAAAAGGACTTGATCTTATTATAAGGATCCAGCATAAAATATGAATAACAAAATGTTCACCACTTAATTCAAAATAACATTAACCCTATTAAAAGAAACACAGACCCTTAAAGAAACAAGCCATTCTGTATCTGTTGCATGGAACTATTCTATATGTATCAACACTAAGCTTTCATCTGTCTATATATACACTTTCGTAAGTACCATAAAGATTTTCAATGAATGCAATATGGGTGCATTGAGGGAATTCAAACAGGAGTACAAAGTATTAAATTCTGTGCAATAAGGACTGTTCTCCCAACAACACAAGCTGAAAAAACACAATGTCAGCTTGATATTGTCGGTTAAACTGAAGAAACCGAACCCACACACACACTGCACAATTCACACACAACGCCAACAAATCCTGTTATTCATCCTTTGCAGAGCGCAGCGATGCGACTGCAACAGAAACAGAAATAATTTGGCGAGGACCGCTGTAGTGAGCGCGCTCAGTCGGACTTTGTCTTGTCACTTTCAATGAGAGTGTACGGCATAGAAGGAGCGCTGCGTGTCTGAATTGGACCCACCTGAGTCTTGCAATCAGGCTCGGTGCCCTATCTCCAGGTGGGCCATGGATAATTGAATGTCACGGTGAGTGAGCCTTTAGCGTACAATCAGGCATCAGGAATACAGTGTTAGCATCTCGGTATGTTTTCTTTTATTTATTTAGATGTATTCTTATGATAATATATCCAAGTCTACTACATTTAAAACTGAATCAATACTAGTAGCATTACAAACACATTGCAACATACTGAATTACAAAGTTTTGACCTCAATTGATGTTTGTCTTCAACTTTGTGTTAAACTGTATGATTCATTCACTTGTAAAGTCTTGTTCACAAATTAACTATCAACTGAAGTTCATCAAAATCCAAAAGAGGTCTTATGTGACATCACAATGCAAAAGCTGCCAATGACAACATACGTAAATGGAAAGTGAGCACGTGCCATGAACAGTTGAAAGCTTTGTGTCACACTTATATTTGTGCTCACACTTTGTAAAACATTGCATATCAGTAAAAATACAAATGCTTGAAACTATATACATGTACCACCGCTCTCAGCTCATTTTTCTCCCATCAAGTTGAGCAACCAACCCCTTTTCTCCTCCTGAGACCGTTCGTTGTGTCATATGGTCACCTCATTTCACTCTAACTCCAACCTCATTGCATGGCCCCGAATACATTTTTATTGGCACCAAATCAGCAAAAATTTTCATTAATAATAATAATAATAAAGATTTGTAGCGTGCACATATCCACCCTGCTGGGCGCTCAAGGCGCAAGATGATCCTGGAACGTGAAACTGTGAAAACTTCATTCTATTCAGATTGTTTAGTAATTTTGCAGCATTTTTGTTTGTTTGTTTGTTTGTTTATTTCTTCTTTAACCTGGGTAACTCATTCAGTGGATAATACAAGTAATCCTCTGTTCTTCCATGAGGCCCAGAATTTGTCCTAAATTACTCACTCTGAAAGGCAAAATGCAATGCAAAGAATTATCCTTCAAAGATGTATTCCTCCACACATTGTATGTTTTTACACCACCTTTCATTGAGTGAGCACTTTCATAGTAGAAATACAAATTGCCAGGGTGTAGAAAGACTCAAATAAGTTGGTGGTCACATATCATGGGGTCTCCTCTTCCAAAGTCAAAGTGTAGACCAACAAATTGCTTCCTGAACCAAACAGTAAAATAATTTATTTTGTTGGGGGCATTCTTTTGTTAATAGATTCAGGCAAGAACAGTGTTTATTTTATTCTTAAAGCAGACTTACAATAACAAAGTTGTATTGTGTCTTGTGAGTGGATGACAGCGGTCCTGTCTAGACTGGCTCCGACACTACACTGAGATTTTACATGGTGATTTTACATTAGTACATGAGAATATTGCTGAACAACTCCAACTCTGTAAGGTGTTTGCTTTAAGTGTCCAGGGCTTTGCATTAGAAACATCCTGGCTACCATGTTAGATGAGTACACTTTTTAAGCACGGTTGGTTGACAAATTTGCTTATCAAGTCCTAGTGGATTACTTACTCTTACTGCCTGGACTCTGCAGGCCCTTCAAAAATTGTTAACACTAATTTTAACAGGCACCAATAATAATAATATTAACCCCCATCCCCAGTTTAACAACAGGCATTGGGACTATGGTGTCTGCGAAAGGTGTACATGTACAGCCAACGCTACCAATTTGAGCATAGGATCATCTCAAGATAATATACACAAATGATGCTTTATGTTTCAGACACTTAATGGCTATTGTTTTTTGGGAAATATTTTTCTGTAGTTTAATTAGTTTTTGAGATATTGTCATTAGATATATTATTCAATGCAAAGGTTTGGCACTAAATGCCCATGTTTTTTGCTATTTTAATGGCAACTTCCATGATTATTATTTTTCATTGGAACATCTATATTTTAGGTAAAACTTGTAGCTTTGCATGGTGAGGATGATAAGTAAGACTAATTGCGGTGACACCATGTGGAATCTCAATTGAGTAGTAATTAGTTCTGAAAAGAACTGGGGGTACAACTCGACGTTTCAATCAGTATGCTCTGATTCTCCTGAGGACGATCAGAGCATACTGATCGAAACGTCGAGTTGTACCCCCAGTTCTTTTCAGAACTAATTACTACTCAATTGAGATTCCACATGGTGTCACCGCAATTAGTCTTACTTATCTATATTTTACTCGGGAAAAGGAAAACAATTGCTGTTCCGAAATTAATTTATTGTGGGTCCTACCATATATTAATTTGGGCACTTAATTAATGTTAAACTGAACTTCCAACAACTGTGAGATATCTCACTTCAAAGTATTAATATTTAAAATGTTCAATTTTCCAATGAAAACAAACATTTTTGGAAATTGCTGGTGTATTAACAAAACATTTGGGTAATGTACATGTACATCTTAAAACAAACAAGGATTACTGAGGATGCAGTTATTAAACACAAATCCATAACAACCTGCTACATGAAAACAATACCCCCACAAAACAAAATGAACAAACCAAAAATGAAAACCAAAACTAGCTCATTTATTTTACCTAAAGTAATCCAAGGTTATTTTTATATGAAACAAAGCTGCCTGGCATTTGGAGGTTGATGAAACTGTTTGTGTAAAACCTTGACATGACATGCCTGCATGAACACTGCTAATTATGTATCCACAATTCTAGAGATTAAATTTGACAAATTTTGATAACTGATGTCACAGGAAGACATTAACAGGGAGATCAATAGGTTTACATTGAGACTGACAGCTGTCACAAAAATGGTGGTGCAGATAAAAGCAGAAAAGAAGTGAAATTTACATTGTCAGCAAGTAGACTGACAAAATATGATTACAATAAAGTATTTCAGCAAGTGATGCCAAGAAAAACGTTTAGATTTTGCCCCTGTGGCAAGAGAAGTACAAACTGTTTTGATTCACTAAACATTTGTTTTATTGTGAATAAAGAATGCAGCCTGTCGTCCAATAATGACATGCAAGCTAACATGGGTAACGGTGCCGCAAGTGCACAGGCGCCAAAAAATAAATTTACTCTGCTGCAAACACAAACATTCTACTGTGTGTCCAGTTTATATTAAAAGGACTCGTCTGTTTCCTTTATTCCCTCAATTTCATTTTTTTTAAATGGGTTTCCCAACAAAGACCACACGAACAAGGAGACTGGATGCATCAGACACGGGCAAGCTGCTGGACGAAAATACGGTCAAGGAAATGAAAGCTTTTGTGTTTGTTTAAAAATAACACTGAGGACTGTTTGACTGCTACTACATGTGGTATTGAATAGTTGGAAGGGAAGGTACAACATTCGTAATAACCTTGTTACAAAATTTCCAAATTATTTGTTGAAAGCTAACTTGATATTTAAGTCTGTGAAGGTACCAATCAAGGCAATTATCCTGACAAATAAGTCTGTCTGAAGTGCTCTCACTGAACACACAAACAAAATGTGCCAATTTGTACAAAAGTTGCTGTCTGTTACAAGTGTTGTCTGTAAACATTGTGAATGCTTTACGACACTTTTCTCATGACTTCAACTATGCATTGAACTTGACAGGTTGGTTGTTTTATTTCATCTTGATTCATATAAAGTAAAGCAAAATTACTGAGGGAGAGGGAGAGGGAGAGGGAGAGGGAGAGGGAGTGGGAGAGGGAGTGGGAGTGGGGCGAGGGAGAGGGAAAGGGAGAGGGAGAGGGAGGGGGAGAGGGAGTGGGAGAGGGAGAGGGAGGGGGAGAGGAGAGGAGGGGAGTGGGAGTGGGAGAGGGAGAGGGAGAGGGAGAGGGAGAGGGAGTGGGAGTGGGAGTGGGGCGGGGGAGAGGGAGAGGGAGAGGGAGAGGGAGAGGGAGAGGGAGAGGGAGAGGGAGAGGGAGTGGGAGTGGGAGAGGGAGAGGGAGAGGGAGAGGGAGAGAAACCAGACAAAATACAGATCTGGTGTTTGACTGAGCTAGACTTAAAATTATATAGAATGAAATACATGTTTGATGAACACATCAAACAGATTGTAAAACTAAAAGAAAATTGCTCAATTATATTGACCAATAATGACAAAGATTGTGTTTAACAAATGCTGCAATAAATGCTTTAAACACACTTGGTAATATGTATGTGTGCCATCGGACATATGTACTATGCTACCCAACAAGGGCAATGTTATTCTGAAAGTCAAGGCCGAGAGAGGCCCCATTTGGCAAAGTAATTCATTCCGATATTGCTAGAGCAAATGAACAGTGTACACTTCGAAGCAGTGCCTTGTCATTTCCGTTGCGATCAACTCTCCCTGACTGATGTTTGGTGTGGATGTGTATCATTTACATGCAGACAACTCCCATTAATTTGGCTGTAGCGAGACGAGAACGATCAGACAGACAAGCGTAGCCAGTGTTAATTTGGCACGCTGAATTGCGGGCTGACCCAGTGCGTGCATCTGACTGATTGCTTTGTAGTATGTTGGTCTGTATAGGCTGACCTAAAAAGCACCAACTGCCAGGTACACTGATGTTATCTGTTCCCATACAAATCTCAGTGAAATTTAACTCATCTAAAAATATTTGTGATGTAAAATTAAGAGAATCAAGACATTGATTGTTTAGATGTGAAGAATGGATTTGATAGTAATTACAAATAGAACACACCCAGGAGAATAGACACCTGAACCTACCTTGAGTGTATGTAAAAGCTCAAACAACTGAGCAATTGAAATGTCAAACCCACAAACAGAATTTCCATTCAAGATCTATCAGTCCATAACACCCACTGAAGGTTACACATCTTAAAAACATTGCCTTACAGAGATTTTCCACAGATTTCTCTTCCTCCCACAAGTAACTTATATCAGAGACCTTGTCTGATATCTTTTTTGTAGGGGATTTATTTACAGTGTATGGATTAATGTCTTAGTTTTGCTTTCCTTTAAGGGAGGGGGAAGTCATGGAGGCATTTGTTCTAATTTGACTAGAGCGCTAATGCAGCAAAGTAATGACTCATCTGTCAATGCGTAGCATCATCACAAGCATACAATAGTGCATATGATGATAGTACAACGGCCACGTCTTTTTGTCTTCTCATGCCCCCTTGATAATAACATAGATGAGCACCAACATATGATGAGTATGCTTTCCTTGCAGGGTATGCCATTTCGTTCAAGGTCAGTGAGTTTAGTAAAAGAGCCGCCGGCGCTTGCCTGCCAGATTTCCCTCCCTCTTGTATTACATGTATATTTCTCTGCCCGTCTCTCTGGGATGATGCAACATGGGACTACATCTTTGTGTCTTTGGTTATTTGCTATCGATGACAACATCTCTTAAGGGCTTTATTACATTATGAAACAATATGTCTGGTGTGAATTCTACTGGAATATTTTGACCTTTTTCAAGTTGCCTTAGTTGAACATCACTCAAAGAAAACAAAGAAATGTTTTCCTTTTAAAGATGACACACTTCATTAGTTTGAACCAACAAATCTTTGGTTTCTAATTGCTTTTTGTGAACTATTTCATTATTAAAACTTTTTTAAGGATGGGCTCTTATTGGTTATAATTGCAATATACATGCAAATGGAAGGCTTCTCAATTAACGCCATTTCTTTTTCAAAACATTTACATTTGGTAGAAATAGGTAAATTATAAAGATGGTTTATTTTCTTGCAGTAGCACAAGGTCCAATGAGTCTTAAACTAAAACTTATATTGGCAAGCCTTTTAATCTCACTCTACTGTGTCAAATCTTGTACCCTCTGCTCCTATCCATTGGTTTTCCTTGGGGGAAGCCTAGGGGGCAACAAAGGCCCCTGGGATACATCAATGGTGGGAAACATGACAGACTAAGACAGCAGTAGTTAGATGCCACATTAAGTCCACTGCAGGTGCACAACTGCACGCTTTCCTACGTAATGCAGAGGCACATTGCCCACAATGACACGCTTCCCCAACTAAATTATTGTACTGTGTCTCGCATAGGGTGTCAGTAAAATGCTGCATTGGGGACGGGGGAGAGGAAAACATGAGGGAAGAGACACGTTGACTCTAGATTTGGCAGCGAATGCAAGACCTAGTCAATATTTGTGGGTAGAGAATAGACCTGTGCGGCCCCGGGATATGACATCCGAGTTTGAGTGGAATACATTTGTAGTATACAATGGAATCGGTAGCAGCGCATGTGTACATTGTACTACCTGAAAATGAAATGTTTTTCACAACAAAATGAGTACTTTTTATTTTTCCAGTGTCCTACAACAAATTAATACTGTATGTGACCTGTTCCTAAAATATATGATTGTAAAGTCCCACAATGTTATTTGCTAGTATGGTCTTACAAAATAAATATTTAACAAAGCTTAAATAATGATAAGTGCATCCCCAAGTGTTTGGTACCATTTTGTAAGAGCCAGTCACATAGACATGTATGTACATGTTTAAACTTCAATATACTGGAGAGGAACACACTGCCAAATAAATGTAGAATACATGTAGCTAATGCCTTTTTGATTCTTGTGTTTGTGTTAGTGAGGAGGGGGACACTAAAACCCATCTAAGATCCAAGTATATAATGTCTCCATCCATGCTTGTACGTTCCAATGCGGAAACGTATGCAGCTAAAAATACATTGTAGAAAGATGTGTGATAAGTTGACTCTTGGCCCAGAAGGAGAATTATTGGTATTAGTCACTGCGAGGCAATTACGGCAGTCTGAACAATTATGTAGAGTGATGTGAACCCAGGTAGAGTCTCTGATTTTATCTATTGCATAATGCATGGCTGATTTAGATAGAAAGCCTGCTCTAATTGGGTACATGCAGAGCAATATTACTCAGCGACTTTCCCCTCTCTTTTTGCTGAAGTTCAACAGTATCACGTTTCAATGGAACATTTGCCTTTGTGAAAATTCCTAAAATTGGAAATTAGTTTTTCTCTGACTTATTAAGATAGTGTGCCTCAATGGTGACACACACAATCAAAGAAACCCAAAGGAGTCATAAATTGTATCCTGTCCTAAAAATGGTGTAAAAAATGACATTTCATGTTACTTCAGTCTACATGTGTTCCTGAAATGATAAGAGATATACATCTTCATCTTTTTAAAAGAAAGTTGAAGTTTGCAATCAGGGATTATGTTTGAACATGTGGAATAACATTTTGTGAAAGGGGAAATTTGACCATGATTGACAGATTTTCAGTTTGCAGTTTCATGGAAAACAAATGACTAGTGAAAGTTTCAACAATAGTAAATATGTTGAGTTCTTAAATTAATTGGGGAACAGTGTACATGTACATTAATTGGGAAATAACAATGACTATTCTTAAAAACCTCAGAAAGATTTCAAGGAGTTTTGGCCTCTACCATCAACTATAAACCAAGTAAGTTTGATGTAAAACTGTGATCATTTATGTTTTTTTTTTTTTAGAATACCAAAGAATTTTTTTTTGTTAGTAGCAATCAACAATCCTATGGAAAAAGGATAATCTTCCGAAGCCATTTCAAAACTAGATTAATACAATCTATAGTACGTGATTTCTAATTGGAGAAGAAATCCACTGAGTTCTTTCTTGTAGGACTATTTCCTTTCAATTCAGAATTTACAGAAGATTTTGCTGGCCAAAAAGATTGTTATGCTGACTAGAATGGTTGTTAACTGTGCCATTTTGATATATATGGGAAACATGCCTCAATTAAAAAAGTATGTACACATATGTAGCTGGTGTACACCTTAATCTTCATGAGTGGTACGCATGTATACATATGCTGTTTACTAAGCACAGACGGATAATTACAGTGGATACATTTATCAAATTTATCAAATTTATCACATGTACATGTAGCTTAGTGGAGACTCATCAGGGAGAGAGACCTGGAAGGAGTTGGTTGGTTGGTTGGTTGGTTGGTTGGCCGGCCGGCCAGCCAGCCAACCCTTCAAGTTAACTCATCACAAAGAACATGCAGCAGTCTATCAATATTGCTGTAAGAATCCTTCACAATACCTTTGTTCCAGCAGTACTGATGCCATATCCACACACCACCTATGTACATCCACACAACACAAACACCCCGTATCCACCCCACTGATACACCAATTCAAGATGTCTTCACCCTCCCAGCTCACTGTCAACCCACTGCAGGGCATGTACGGTATCAGCCAGCTGCAATGGAATTCAGGACCAAAAGCACGAACAAGGTATTTTTCAGAGCCAGGCTTCCTGTGGAGTCGCCCAGTGCACACCAAGTCTCCAATGACTTATCCAGCCTTGGTACCACTGTAGCCACCAGGTCCTTATTAGCATCACTCAGATCAAGTCCCCTTATTAATTGTATATTAAGCCCTAGGGTTGGCTTACATGAAGGCAACTAGCCAACGGTTGATCAGGGCTAGCATTCCACAATATTGAGATAATGTTTCCAGTTACTCTTACCAAACCTTACTAGTCACAAAATATCTTTGGCACTGGCTCTTCCATCAATGTGTTTATTAGTGGGTTATGAATCTAACACCGGATACGCTTTTACTGTTGGACTGTAACTCATCTCCTTCCAGGGAAGCTTTTTTCACATAAATCCTCTCATTCTGGCCCCCCCCCCCCCACAATAAAAAATTCAGCTATCAATCACAATCACAAATATCTATCTAAGATATCTATTTTCTTAACTTCAAACCATGTACAAGTCAAAGCAGGCCAGTTTCACTGTTAAAGTCATGGTAAACTTTTAACAAATATGTTTAATAATTACTTTGCAGTATTATTTGTATCATTACAATCTTGTCACCAAATACATTTCAAACATAAATTATTTTAGACAAAAAATTTAAAAGGGTAACACACACCCCCCCCCCCCCCCCAAAAAAAATAAAAAAATAAATAAAAAGCTCACAAATAGTAGCAGGCTATTGTCACTTCTATCACGTTTACAGACTTTTCAGTTAACAGCTTGGGACTGATCGAGGATCATTTCATTACAAGCCAATCAAGCAGGTCAACAAAGATTATTTCAATTGGGGATGGCAGCTGGATTACAAGTCTGGCTGGATGAGACTCATCTGTGAATCAAGTCACTCTGTTACTTTACAGTACTTCAGTTATCCACCAGACTTGAATACATCCCCCCCCCCCCCCCATTTGTTCTGGATTGATCATGCTTCCAATCTGATCTGTTAAATGCCAACTGACTAAATTGGTGCTGCGTCCGTCCGAGTGAAGAGATAGAATGAATAGGAAGTGGAGAGAAATGTTCAAGGCACTGAATCGTAATAATGTGCATGTTTTCTTAAATGCTGCTTACATTCCTTACTTTCGAAGGGAATTCATGATTGCGGTAAAGATAACAGACTAACAAATGTTCAGCTCAATAAGATCTTATATTTTTGTGATATTGTTTATTTCAGTACAAATGAATCGCATCCAATCACAACTTGAACAAATTGCCAAATGCCAATCTCAATTAAAACCACTTAGCTATTTAGACACATTTTAAATAGATGCATTTTGCAGTTTGCAGTTTTTTTAAATTAAATTTTTTTTTTTTTTAAAGAATGATGAATGCTAAAACCTCTTGTCTTAAACAATGTCAAATCCACTCTGGGGATGTCCATCACTGATAACTGCCATGGATATAAATCAATAATTCATACAGCAAGCTTAGTCCAGTACCAAAGACTACTCCTAAGATTGATATTCTTGACAATAATAACAACAAAATGAGATGGAGGAATATTCTGATAATTTCTGTAAGCATCTGACCAAGATGACATCATCAAAATAAGCAATACATGGTACCAATTAAAAATACACATTTGCGAACATGTTCATGAATACGTACCATTAACATGGTTCATGAATACGTACCATTAACATGGTTCATTTCAAAGATTTAAATTGTTATTTACTGTAAATATTTAGGTAAAACTTGTAGCTATTTAATTAATCTTAACCAACAACGTGTAACCAATCAAATAATTATTTTTATTGCTGGACATCTCCTGTGACAACAACCACAGCTCAAAGTGCAAAAGAGATTAGGAGTTAACGCATCGGCGATCAAACACTAGACAAAACCATTGACCTTGATCCAGTAGTTCAGATCTTAGCTACTCCACACAACATGCGTCAAGCCAACCAATGGACAGAGTACATCACATTGATAGGCACGGATGAACAGTGATGACCATCAAGAGGAGCCGACATCACAGGACAATTTAACGGACTGTATTTGGTGCTGGGGGGTTTGGCCAAATGAACACCATCTGTGACTTATGGCTTTACTCAGATGGGTTCTCAGTCATGTGGAACACACAATTTTGATGACTTTTCTGGTTTTAATGGGTACAGATAACATAAAAACAGTGTGGGAATACTGTGGCACCAAAAAGTGCAAAAATAATAAAAAAGCTTCAAGTGCATTGACTGATTTTGACCGATACCCTTGTATCACATAGCAAAATGCTACACAAAATTTTAAAATTTGCAACTCAAAATTTGCTAATCAAAATTAAAGATTTGCAATTCAAAATAAGCATTACAAATACACAACAAATCAAATATTTCTGCCCAAAAGCTTGCTAAAAATCATGTTTAAATAAAATCGCTTAATAAAATTGCTTTGGAGAAAACAGCAGAGCATGAATTGCCTCTGTTATTTAGTATTATTCACAATTCACACATAAATAGTATCTGATACGAAGGCCTCGGGCAAGCGTTCGCCAGAGGGCTAAAATAAAATATGGTCATATCTGATTCTAAGGGCACCATGCCAATAATGGATTTCACAGTACTATCTTTCTGTTGGCTTTTTATTTTTAAATTCTTTTATATTTTTTTTTGGGGGGGGCCTTTTATATAGGAAGGTAGTGCATCTACATGTATTAGGAGCAACTAGGCTAGCCATCTGTATTTCTCTTCACCTGTTTTGAGAAATATGGGGATTATTATAGTGTACAATTGTTTCAAGGACTTATGTTAGGTCTATGAGGTCAACTGTCTGGCTTTTATTCACAGGTAATGGAAAGGAAGCATGCATCCTAATTTGTATTCAAACAGTACAGTAATCACCCACTCCCCACCCCACACCCCCCTCCCCCCCAAAAATGTATTTATGCAGTTTTACTATGTGTTAAAACATTTTTTCGTACAGATTAGTTTGTAAAGGAATCAGCTGTCAGAAATATCAAAAAATGATCATAAGAATAAATAACGAAGTCAAGATTTTGTGTAAATCAGACTTCAATAATATCTAGAGAGATTCTGCACTTTTGATATGGTGGCCCTGATGGATACTGTAATGCTTTGCATGGAGACAGAGATTACTGGTCCCATGGATTACCCCCTAAACCAATGAATAAATTAAAGATAAGCACATGAATCTACATTACAACCTTGAAATTATTCATGACTTCATAAGCTCTACCTACCCCAATGTCTCATATTATTAAAGACATGTCCTTTATACAGGCAGCACAGAGCAATTAGTAATGTCAGGTCAGTGGCATTGTTCTGTTAGAGGCAGATATTCTATAAATATATTGACCATGAACTCGTGTTCCTGTCAGACTGACAAAGGAAGATTTACCACAATTTAAAAGAAATAAACGGAGCATCAATAATCAACTTAACATAACTGCATATCTAATTATTGGAACAACCACTTAAGTTATTACACAATATGCCAATAACTACTATTGTGCATACAAGACATCTAGTAATCTTGACTCAAAGAAATTGCATAACACTCTGTAATCCACATCACAAAATTGGGATAGCTATTGGTGTTAACCGCCATGCACTGGTCTCAAGTGGGCAATTGTTTTGGTGGTGTTATTTTCACAGCGTAACCAAATGGTTTGATATAAATAAGGCATAAGGCACTAATGCGGGTATTTTTGTCTATAGCATTTCACCACATGAAATGTAAGTTTTAAAAGGGTCCTGCCTTTTAGTGCCAGTCTGATTGACCAGATAAGGTTTGATGGATTTCCTTGACAACGGTCCAATTCTACATCAAATGATGGCTCTGTATGCCGGCTTTTCCAGGCTAATTCCCCATCACCGGGTTTAAGCCGCTGTTCTGCCTTTATGCTTCGATCCAAGCACATCAACAGTGGATGGATGCTAGCTCCACTGGCGATAGCGTGATCTAAAGCAATCTGCTCTCTTCGCCCCCAGGTGGAATTCACCCAGCAAATTGGTGCTGCTTGCATGTTTGTGTCACGCTAGTGGGCAGCTCTGCCCGTATATTTCACTAGCTAGCCGCTGCCTCCCTTCATCTACACAGCCTTCCCTGTCTACTTTTTTTTCTTCTACAAGACTATAAAAGCCTGCAAAGCCATCTGGTCAATGGTGAACTGGTTCTGCACGACTGCTAGTACGATGACTACTCGACTGTATTCAACGCTGGGTCTGTGCCTGGCAGGCTGATTTCTAGGATATACAGGCAGTCAGATTCAGGCCAGCACGCTCTGAGCTCTGTTAAACCGATAGAGAATGGGAGGTTGACTGGTCTTGGGGGGAGGGAAAGTGCAATGCACCATGTAGACAACAGGCAAGGTGGATTCCACAGAGCTGGGTTCCAATTCAACATGGATGCATCTTATTTATATGTATGGGCGTCCTTATTTTATCAAGCATGCATAGCTTGAATAATGCCTCAGTTACAATATCATTATACATGTAAATGCAGATTGTTATCTCACAGGGTTTAAAGGTATTTCAACAAATAAGTCATTGTAACTTCTCAATATCAGATGCGTATCTCAAATTTCTATTTTGAAACTTAAAGCATTTGAATAACTTTAATCTGCTCAAAGAAGGTACACTACATCTCATCTGACTGTGTGCCTTGAGTTGTTAACTACACTTCTGTACTCAGAAGCTACCAGCAAACATTACTGAAGAAACAATCTGTGCAAAACCGTATAAAGAAACTTTGCCTTATATTAATCTCTGTAAATTATTCTTAATCTGAAAGTCATTCCAATGATTTCAAACATTTCTTCCCAAAATAGCTGTATCTGGATGATTGCATAGAGCGTTATCGCTGACAGTGTTAGCATTGCAAGCATTAGTGATGGGCATTAAAGCATTATATAGCTCTATCAGACCAATCAACAGTTGCAGATTTAACAACAAATCATTTAACAGAAAATGATGTCTGAATATTGAGTTTAAAAGAAATGTTAAGCTACTACAGAGCACACTACAGGGCTGGTATTTCATGGAGGCCACAGAGGCCATGTCTTCCCTTTTGCCCTGGTCTTGGCCGTGGTGTGTCTTAAAAATGTTCCCATTCTGATCTTCTAAGGGATGTGCCCTTTCCAAGAATGCAATTCCAGGCCTGACTCCAGTATTTATGTTCTTCATCCTAAACAGGTTTCAGGTTTCTGGGTTTATTTCTCTACAGGATCACAAATAAACAACATTTGTGCAACTGAATTTGCACAATGAGGTAATAATAGAAATGTGATTTTGTTTACTTAAAGGTACATGTATGTGTACAGCATTGGACATATTATGGGCATGCTTACTTCTTTTGATTCAAGATTCAAGATTGAACAATCAACCTGTGAAAGTTTCAGCTTAACGCAAAGTCTAAGTCATGAGAAAATTGTTAAAAAGCATTGACAATTTTTGCACATATATTTTTGTGTTTTTTCTGAGTTATTGCAATAGGTAAAGACAATATTATAATTTTAGGGAGTGGAAGAATCAAATAGTCCCATTGTTACTTATTTCCCTTTTAAAATTTTGTAACATCCACTTAAAGAGGCACTCTAAGGTCAAATTCAGTTTTGTGATGCACTCATTTTCCAATAGATAGAGTCCTTATTAAAGTGTGAAAAAAATTACAAGTCTCTAACTTCACTTTAAAGTGGTGTAACATATCATTTTATTTTATACCCTTTCAGAGCGATATTTGAAACATGACGTCACTATTTTCTTAAGGTAAATGAGTCTGTAACATTCCATATAGGAACTTTTTGTTTGTCAAAAAGTCAATTTCAACGCCGATTTGATCAAATATTGTGGAGATTCAGGAATGAACTGCAAATTCACCGTACAAAAATGTAGAGATCCATTTATTTGAAATGTGACGTCACTGTTGTCTTTGGATGTTAACAAATTTCACACAGGAAGGTTATCAAATAAAATGACATTTTACATCACTTTAACGTGAGGTTAGACACTAATTTTTTCACACTTTAATAAGGACTCTAGTTATTGGAAAATCACAAAACGAAATTTGACCTTAGAGCCCCTCTTTAATAAACCCATAGTAGTCCCATAAACATTCACTTTAAAACCATAACTTTTATTGAGTGAGTCTACAAAAATGTGACCACTCCTTGAATTGAATCTGAACTACCACAAAGTTGTGCTTGTTAACAGATTGAAGCAATCAGTGAGGGTCAAAGGTCAAAGACAAATCTTTTTGCCTGAGGAGTGCAGTGGCACCTGTGTTGTGTTGGCAACGGGATTGAGGATTTGCGGCAAATGAAGTTGTTTTGGCTACTATTGTCCAAGGAAATGAAGAGATTTTGGTATGAGAAAAACAAAATATGAAGAAGGAAAGCAAGCAAAGACTCACTTGGATTTTAATCAAATTCAGGTGGATTTTAGATTTCAAACATGGATATAAAAAGACGGAGAGGTCAAGATGCCTCATGATCACACAATGGACAAGACGACGACGACGACCACGATGACGACAACGACAACGACCACGACAACAACGATGATGACGACGATGTTTATAACTGATAATTTTACAAATAATATCACTTAAGTTAAATAAAATTACTTGTTGTTTTACATCCTGGTGGAAGGACATTGTGAGGTCCAAACCAAACATTTGTTCCCCATCATCCATAGATGCCCAGAAGGCAAAATCTCGGCAGTTTTTAAGGTAGTCAAAGACTGCAATTCAAGAGGGCAGAGGGCAGATAACCCCCAAATTTGTAGCTAAAAGCCCTCCATGGTCAGGTAAGATGATCTGTGTTTCAGTTATAATACTTGGTTATACCAATGGGCAAGTCTCGGTCATAGCACTTTTCCAAGGTTCATACCTACACCCAAAAAACTGGGTCCATTTAAGGACTAATGTGAAAAAATGAAGAAAAAGAAACACAGACTTTCCTGAGGAAAGGTCCAAGACACCGTGTCAGCAAGGAAAACAAACGGTGGCGTCTAGGAGGCGAAGACAAACAAGTATCTCAAAGTTCTTTCTGTAAACAATCGGCAGGTTTATGGCCAGGAGGGACGACTCCATTTCACCTTGATGTTCTTCAGTTGCAGAGAAAGTGAGTGTGTGGTCTGCATAAGGGGTATGTGTGGAGAACTGGTGTTGAACAAATGAAACAATTTTGAAGGTCACTTCTTCAGTTTTCCCCCTTCACAACTTTATCATAAACTCAAAGGCATAGCCTTATAGTGTTGAGGGTGAATGGAGCAACTTCAATCTAAGCTTGGTTTTTTTCTTTCAGTGTAAAATACACAAAAGATTTCAATTTTAAAACTTTGATTTTGCAAAAGACACAAAAAAATCCCACATTAAAGTCATAAATGTTCAGTGCTCTGTTTACAAATTTAAATGGAACAAGTTTGGTGAATTGTAATCAATGATCAATGCTTTTCACCAGGAGTTTTATTTTCCAGAAATTTCTTACAATTTTCAGGAGCCTTTTAGCTATCCTGTAAGTCAGCTCATTTTGTGGAGTAATTTAAATACAGTTTCTTTTATCCAAACTCAAATGACACTGAAAAATGGACAATACTTTTTCTTTCAAAGCTCACAGAAAAGCTTTTGTTAATGGTAGCTTGTTGAAAGATTAGAACTTTGCAAATGGACATTATAAACCAACTTGGATCTTTGGTTCCAAAGCGTTATTGCAACTTTTGGGAGGTCAACTTTTTGGTCTGCACTTTCTATTTAGCCTGGTTCCTTGAATTCTAATACATCCAATAAAATTAACACTATCTAAAATGGCTGCATTGAATCCCAGCCCCTCTCTCTCTCACTCTCCCCTTCTGAAAACACAAAAGTACCGCTCTACCGACATAATTAATAACCTTGTCAGAATTACACCAATCTTGCTGTATGGGGATTCATTGTTAACAGAATTTGACATTTGTCCCAACCAAAGGGGATATCAGTGAAAGGTCCTTTTGTTGGTGGTTAGTTATTGGCACAGCAGACAGTAGTAGCTCCGGCCCAACAATGCTTCAAATCAGGGAAGGAAAAACCCAACTAATGGCCTGCCTGGGATAACAGACTAGTAGTCCGCCTGCCTCAAGGAAGCTACCAAATCTACTATGCTGCCTTTAGAAAACCAAAGGGGTTTAATCCATTGCCATGGGTTGCATAATATTCAATCTACTGGGGAAATGCAACTCTCTACAGCCGCTGGCCAGCGGTGAAAACACTGATGAAATAACATGTACAAGAGACAGGGGCTACAGCAATAATAAAGATCAGGTATGGTAAAGATTGTACAGCTCTCCAGTTAAGCCAAGATTGCAGTGATGCACTGGTAATGGAACACTGTGGTAATAGTGGTGCTTGTTGGGGAGAGAAGGTCAACCAGTCAAATGAAATATGTACTGGAGCCACTTTGATAAGAAACACTCACTTTCATGGTCCTACTTCAAGTTGGAAGCTTGCTTCTTGACTGCCTATAAGGCAAGGTTATGGCATGCCCCAAGGGTAAGCTTACAGCTACTGTGGGCCAAGATTTCTCATAGGAAAAGTGCAAGTGCTGCACATTAGCAATCTCATAACATTACCAGTTTTGTTTGGCTGTGTTCACATATTCCCCTTTCTCTTCAGTTAACTATCATCAAACTGTACATGAAGAGTCCTCTAAAAAAGAGCATCAACGTAATGACGGCTCTTACAACACAGAACCAATTTTAACCAATTTGTACATCATAGAGCAATGACAAAACAATGACAGCATGACTTCACACTTTCGGAGCTCTACAGTCAGTGAATAATGTTGCTATGACAACCAAAATATCTTTAAAACAAAACTCAATAAATAGACATGCTAGTAACATGCATAATTCTTATACTTTTACTCTTTACTGTTAACAAAAATGGTTTCCTGAATGAAATTGCATAAAACTGATTTGATAATGAGTTATATACATTTTCTCTATTTAATCATGTGTCAAACTAATAAATTTCATCTTGATTGGAAACAATTTATGCAATAGTTATTTCCAGTAGCTAAGCAGAGAATAATACATGACCGTGATAGATTACACAAGGGATGAATGAGACCAGGATGAATGAGACCAAGCCTATACAACCAAATGGTTTGATGTTATGGTTTAATCACAAAAAATGGCATTGTATGCACAAAGCTGACTGCAATTATATGAACAGATATAAAGCCTGTAACTACAAATATCCAACTCTGGGGAATTTGGTCATTGAAACTAATGAACCACTCCAATAATTAATGACTAAGGTTCGCTGGATTAATAGTGCTTGCTGTTTTGGGGTGAGGTTTAGTGGAGTGGTGTGGGGTGTAGTTGGGTGGGGTGTTGGGTGGGGGTGTTGGATGGGGTGTAGTTGGGTGGGGTGTAGTTGGGTGGGGTGTAGTTGGGTGGGATTTAGTAGGGTGAGGTTTAGTCAGGTTGGACAGGGTGCAAAAGAGTACTGTTCCACTGCAAATATCTATTTAAGAAAATTTCAAACAAATACATTGTATGGAGGCCTATACGGAAAAAGGCATCCACAGAAATGCCGTCTGAAATCATTTCTCCATTTTCACTTCAAGATTGATGAAGAACCTCTAGCATTTTCAACCTCGGCATAATGTGAAGTTTGAATGATTTGCATTTAGTCATCAGGATAAATACAAACAGACAGTTTGCAAAAAGTTACAACTTTACTTTGGAGTATTTATAATTGTTATGAAAAACCACATCAATTTCCCAAACTCCTGTATCCCCTAAAATTAATTCAAATGGTTTTTGAGCAAAGGACATTAACAAATAGATATTATTTCCTTTAACCCTAACTCCCTAAGCATTGTTAGTGAACAATAAAAATCCTTCAAAATCCTCCAACTGCCTTTGTTGTCTAGGGAGTTAGGGTTAACCCTAACTCCCTAAGCATTGTTAGTGAACAATAAAAATCCTTCAAAATCCTCCAACTGCCTTTGTTGTCTAGGGAGTTAGGGTTAAGGTTTACCAGAACAAGATAATAATGAGCAATAATAATACAGTAAATAATACAGACAATTAGCAATAGCAATTGGTACTTAGGACTCTGAATTGGGGCAACAATCTGATTTTCTTTATTAGCATAAATGAAAGAATGACGTGTCACCCCTTTAAGTCAACAGACTGGTTATTGCCGTCCTGGATACACCAGTCAATACTAATAGATTCACCAAGGTCAATCTACTAGTGGGAATAATCTTGAACTACAATGGAGCTGATCTTATGAATAATATTACGCAGTATTACAAATTCACCTCGTCGTCGTCGTATGGTAGTGTAGTAAGCTCAGTCCATATTCACACCTGTCATTTAAACAAAAGACTGCCCGCTGGACATTTCTGACTGGGCTGTTTTTGTCGGGGAGGGATTTGTTTTGTTTGTTACCACTGTACACACAACTAGGGCTTCAAATTTACATTCACTACATACAAAAAACCTGTATCATTTTTTTGCAGCTTTGATTACTTCATTATTTATGTTATAGTTGTTCTTTCAAATATGGCAAGATAACCATGTCTGGTGTTGAATACATTTTATTAGATAACAATATTTAATTTGAATTATCTGACAAAGTCAATGAAACAGGCTCTTGATTTTCTGTTGGGCTGGGTTTCTGTTGGGCTGGGTTTCAATAAGCAGAATTCAAAATTGTGTCTTACTGTCATCTGGCTGACAATCCCAGCTTGTAGGTTTTAGGTTTTCATGTTAAAAGTGCAGGCATGTCTTAATACACTTATAACCCAACCAAAACCTGATGAAACATTATAAATGTTGTCTGACTCACATAAAAACCGAAAGGGCCAATAACTCTAGAAATTCTTATTCTGATTCAAAGAAATGTCACTTAATACACAAAACGGGCCGATGCCAGAACAATTAGGAGTTGACAACATTTTTGATGAGTACCACTCTAGATTGCTTGCTTGTTGGACAAGCTCATCAAATAATCAACACAAATGTAATAAGATGTGCTTGGAAGAACACGGCTAATTCAATCAAATGCTTCAGTGTGGATGAAAATCCTATGCATCAAGGAAACAATTTCATGCATCTTATCGCTCAGTGTAACCAACCAGTAGTAAACTGTTCCCCAGTTACAATCTTCCATATTGCTTCCTTATATAAATAGAATGGTTCCATATATGAATGCTCTTAAGATAATATAAATTTAATTAAAATAAAATTAGTGCATGTTTATGGCAATTAATAACATTACACAACAAAGACACTATAGACTGATCCTTAAATATTTCAAATAGACCAGCACATGACAATCAGCTACGCTAATACACGAAATTACATACCCAGTGAAAAGATCTTCATTTTCTACAATTTTCTTCCAGAAAACCTCCATGTCGACAGAACCAATCGTACACTCACACAAAAGAGTATACACTCATCAGTAGCCAGTCCGTTGCAGTCTGTTGTAGTCTGGTCCAATACTTGGTAGTTGGTATATGAGAACTGCAGGAGAGTGGGTTACCCGATGTCACAACTGCTGACTTTAATTTAAGAGTGACAGGACTGGAACCTCAAAACTTGAAATCTCCAGTTTACATATGAGACACAGTAACACAGATGCTTTGGATGGTGGATGGTTATTAAGAACTGCCGGCCGGTTGCTCGCGGTGGGTTTATGGTAAGTTGGATGCCAGCAGAAGTGAAAGACACAAGGATAGTGTGTTGTGAAATGTCAAGCTTGGATAACTACAAGCAACCAAGAAAGGAGTGCCTCACAGCCCAGCAGCAGAAAAACAAGGCAGAGTGGGTCGGCTGCATTATTATTATTCAGTAGTAGTATGGTGGCAGTCTGAGCTGGCCCATAACCATAGCCTGCAGCACATAAAATGCCTGGACTAGTCTGTCATGCTCTGATGTTATAGGCTTCTGAGCTATGCGCACACTGTACTATAATGTGTACTTGCACACCACAGTGCATGTACACTCTCTCCCTTGTAAAGTTCAGTCAAGGCCAATGGTAACCCCTCAGCCTGCTAGAAACTAGTGTGATGACAGCCTGGTGTACTTACAACTTGAGGGTCCAGCATGGTTCTCGCATCAGACTCCTCAGCTGGGTGAGGATTTTTGCAACTGCAAGTTCTTTCATGGGAGGCAATAGACCAACCATGCCAATTTGCATGGTTTATGGGCAAGCCAGTTGCGCAGGGTAATATCTGAATGAAATGAATTGAAAGCCAAATGAAAAGAGATGACCTCTTTTTTTGGAGTGGGGGGGGGGGGGTCTGTAGTCATTCAACAGGAAATATTGGATCATTTGGGCAGGGAAAAAATGACAGTTGACTGATAACAAGAAGGCCTTCTTTGTGAGTCAATGATACAACTATTGTACCACAAAGTTGTTTGACACAGTGGAGGGTTCACAAATGGGCCCTTTAAATTCCTACGTGGGCAATAGGTTGACAAGCACTTTAGACTGATACAGAAATATACACGTATGTACGTGTAGAAAATGCACAAAAGTGATTTGTAAGGACAAAGACCATGAAAACCTGTACGTATCTCTCCTACTCGCCAATCATAAGGGAGAGCTAACATACATAAAGGAATATGCTTCACTGCCTGAGGCAACTAACAAAACCAAGCCAAAAACGCACGCAGATGAACCCTATGAAGAACAATCAGATAATATGTTTCTAGTCAATCTTGCCGATGGATTTTAGGATGTAAGTGTTATATATAAAAAAAAAATCTGGATGGATATTCTATCAATTAATTTACACCATGTATACTTTCAGTATTTTTATAAAATGGATACTTATTATTAAAGGTAAGTTATAGGATTGGTAATTCTTAAATAGTCGAATAGTTGAATTGTGATGTGAAACTTACTTGGTGTAAAAGTGATGTTAACATCCAAAACAAAACATTTGTCTGAGGTGCTGCTATTTTTAAGAAAACTGAAAAAAAAAATCTAGTTCGCAAATTATAATGAATTCAAACAATCTCAATGTATATTTAGGGTTTTGGCCTATTGTTTTCGTTCGATTATTTTTCTTCTTGTTTCTGCCAAAACCCCATAGGTTTAACACGTGAAAGTTGTCGATGGATGATGACACATCAATACAAAACATGCACCATATGAAAGCCTGTAATGTGAATTAATGTCTAAAACAAAGTACGTCATCATAACGTCAGTAAATATCATGTTATTCACATTTTAGTGTGACGCTGTGGGGGGTAAGACGTCTCGACCCTTGTGACGACTCGGCACGAACAACTAGGATCCACGACAGCGCTTGTGAGCCTTGTGTCAACTCGACCTACGCAAAACTGGACCTACAAGTCATACTTCGCATTTTCACATAAATACAAAACATGCAGCATGAAAGCTCGTAATGTGACTCAGTTTGTAGAACCAATTACCTCATCATTACGTCAGTAAATATTATTTTATTAACATTTTAGTCTAATCTGCGGGATGTATAGATTGGCGAGAACAGACAAGTCGACCTAAACAAATAGTGTGACCCTGCGGGGTATTAAGACATCTCGACCCTTGTGAAAACTCGACCTAAACAAAACTCGACACACGAGCTGTCATATACATGTAAGCACTTGGCATTTTTGCATAAAAACAAAACATGCACCATATGAAAGCCCATGATGTGACTTACTTTCTAAAACCAATTACGTCATCATTACGTCAGTAAATATTGTTTCATTAACATTTTAGTCTAATCTGCGAAGATTATGATGTAGTCAATATAAACTTTGAAATGTTATTGCTCGAATTTACCAACTATGGGTAGAATGTGGTACCATCCTTTCTCACCCTTTATCACGATAGCAATAAAAATAGTGCACGTTCTGTTGTCATTCAACTCTTGTCGGAGATGGTTTTGTAGAAAGGGAATTTTCCATAGGGACTGTACACGTTGGTAGGATTACGTGACGACGTAGTGTTTGTACATAGCGCAAGCTACAGGGTTTGTACACATGGGTACACGTTGGTATGATTACGTGACGACGTAGTGTTTGTACATAGCGCAAGCTACAGAGTTTGTACACATATGGGTTGATTCTACCATGATTCTACAATACGATGTTCTTTTGTTTTCGTATATTTGAATCATTTGAGAATCGTTGCACACATTTAATGGAAGGGCATTAACTTGATTCGTTACATCCTTTGCATTTATCCACATACAAATTGTCTCAAACGTCTGGGGGACAAACAATGAAATTTGTGTGTACAATTACAGTTCATGCGTTTTAAGTTTATTTCAATACTAAACAAAGAACTCAGTGTCCCAATAATTATCAATATACATGTAGATGAAACCCCTGTGTTAGTTTTCATCGAACACTTCTTTGCAATTTTGTACTATTGTGGTAATATCTGTATAGATAATACTGCAAACAATAATGTCAATTTCGAACAATAACAAACACCTCATCAGTCTCCTGCCACCTACTGTCCCAAAAAACTCCCACTCACAGTCTCATCTACCCACCCGTCCTGTCGATCGGGTCTTGCCTAAAATTACGTTTGGACGAGTTAGTACTACTTGGACGCCTAAGGAACACACAATGCAACTTTTGTATACAATGACTACAATTAATGTGCATTTTCAGCTTATTTCAATATATCATAACTTTCTTAACACTAAACAAAGAACATCAGTGCCAAATATTACCAATACATCCGAAACCCATGTCAGCATTTTCATCAAAAGCTTAACCTCTCTCTAATTATAATTTTGTTCTTGTTAATAACACAACATAATAATCTGAAACTTTTCCTGTTGGTTGTTCAATGTATATCTTGATTAAAAGTAAGTAGAAACAGTTTTGCCAACATTACCTATAATGTACCTTACTTTTAATCTGGGTTGCCAACTGAATTAAAGAAACTACTGAAAAAGAACTGTTCAGGTCTATAATTTGTGATTTATTTTTCATTTTATTAAAGCCTTCATCTATGTTCAAGGACATGTGCTTTAATAATATGAACTCTTTATAAAATTATCATAATATAAAGGGCATTGAAGGTGTTTTTTTAATTTAGAACAGGATAATAACTTAAATAACTAGAGATCACACCTTTGTGATTTCTCTCTCTCTCTGATAAATTGTTACCCCTTTATGTTGATCAGGGGTCAGATATTATAAATGACTTTTCACTCGAAAATGTGAACACTCGCTGAAGTGAATCTTTCACAAGTGTGTCTCTATATCTCATGATTCTCATCAAATATGCATGCACATCAATTTACCAATGGTGTTTACAATTAGGTACTGTCAAGATATAAGGCTACCAACTGGGTCCCTCCAATCATCAACTCTATCTATACTCAACACTCCATGCTTCCAATATTAATTAAGTACAGTTCTATTTATCAAGATAATAAATTTCACATGTATATCGGCCAACAAATCCCCTTTTGACAATTAAAGGGAGGTAACAATTTTTGATTACAACAAACGATCACTGATACATAAAACATTTGAAATATTGGTGAAATACCTGGTAACTTTGTGAAATAACTTTTTGTCTGATTATTTTTTACTTCCAGACCTTATGTAGTTGGCTTCACCACACCATCCCAAGAATTGGACTGGTGCGTATTGTGATTTGCATGCGTATTGTGATTTGCATGCGTATAATGCTAAAATTGGTGCTTTGCATCATGCTAACATTACCAGATTATTTTCCAAAAGCTAACTTGATGTGAAGTTGGTAAAGGTACCAATCATCCTGAATAATGATCTCAAGTGGTCTGCATTTTCACATTTATTCTGGGACTTAAGGTTCCACATTGAGCTGAACTACAATATGGTAGCTAGGGGGTGGCATTGGATCAAGCTGAACATGACCCAATGGGTCTTAAATCATGTGTAGTAAATACATCCCTAACTCATTTTCATTGTCAAAATAACTAAATAATAATAATACTGTCCCCCAATAATAACAACAAATTGTTGCCAGGGATCCTTCAATAGGTCCTGACTGGTCCTGAGTAGACTGCTAAAACTGGACCTCCAGCATTGAATTTATTGAATTGACTGGATTAAGGTCTCATAATAAATAAATTTGTGTGGAATGGTTAATTATTAAAATTAAGCCATGTAGTTCCTTTCTGCGGGAAATACAAATTATGTTGACTTAACGCCCTACTACTAGATCTAGAAGCACTTAACAGATAAACCCTCCAGTTAAATCCAGATTCGGTCCAACCACAAAAGATTCAAAATGTAGCCGAACCAACTTGATTAAGCTGTCTGTGCACGCCCTGTCACCATGTCAGTCAGGCAGATAATCCTCTGTAAAGGTTATAGTCAGGTGGATAATCCTGTTTTATTGTTACTAGGTATGTGATTGATCATGTAAACTGTTACAATGCATGTGGATAATCCTATTTAACTGTTACCAGTTAGGTGGATTGTGGATAATCCTATTTAACTGTTACCAGTTAGGTGGATAACTCTTGTTTGTTGATAAGCTTGTTGTTTATTTATAGGCTTTAAAACTAATGGTGACCTAAGTTTAACAATGTGTTGGCATTGATATGTGATGCTGAAATCATGGATTAACCTGTAAAGACAAGCTCCATAAGACACAAAAGCAGTACAATTACACCTCTGTGATTCCAACACAGCCCATATGTTTCTTCAAAGCTATTGGTGCAATGTACATGTACACACCTACTGTGAGCTCAAATCATGGGCATCAGGTTTTATTTGTATTACCTAACAAGTTTACCTGTAAATTGGACGATTGCACAATATTTCCACACAAGTTGCATTGTTACATGGGGTGTGGTCCCTGGTAAGACAAGTGCCCCCCACTCCCACCCCAACAAAGATACTGACAGAATAAAGAGACCATCTATATGACTATATAGCTCAGTTGATAGTGCTGGCATGTTAACCAGGATGTCCCATGTTCAAATCCTGCTCTAGTAACGTTTTCTTTGAAGTTTACTTTAAATGAAAAGTACAACATTGGTAATTACCAGATATATCAAATTAAAATATTATCTAAAAAGCTGACTTGGTGTAAAGTTGATAAATGTATCTATCATCCTGCAAAATGATTTAGTTTGACAAGTTTTTTCCCTTTTCACAATTACATTCATACTTTTTATGATGAAACTTTCATAGATTTACTTCTGTACCGTTCTTTCACAAGAAAACAAGTAAATATTGCCAAAGCAATACAAGTTATCCTTCAAAGCTCTTTCAGCCACTAACACTGAATTAGGCCAAAAATTGTAAAAGAATAATCATAATCCATAATTTTCAAAGAAAAGTTAGAGCAGTTATCAAGCTGAAACCTTTACGTGGCCAGGGAGGATCTGTGATCCAATACTTCTTGATTTTTAATTAAGAATTCATGAATATAATAATATCGTATACATAGTGTATTATGTGCATACAGGAACAGTAGTTTGTATTTAACATCATAGGCATGGTTGAACTGTGTTTCATTTTTAACCATGATCTTGTTTTTAAAAAAACAAAATTAAGAGCTATTCTAGTCTGTATAAATCCAGCTGCATGTATATCTTAGGAAAGCATTGTCATCAGTATGGCCATATGACTTTAAGGGAAGGTACAGTATTGATAATGTTAGTCAAACAACTTTTTCTCTGAGTGTGCTTACTTTCTTTAAATCAAAATAATAATAATAATAATAATGTGTGGATTTATATAGCGCACGTATCCACCAACTAAGTGATGCTCAAGGCGCATTATATTATTATCCCTGCTCATAAGGCTCATAAGGCTCATAAATCATTCCTGAAACCATCTCAGCTCCCTGGGGAGTATACAACTCAATTGCTGCCATTTCTAGCGCATATAGAGCAAACCAACTCTGCCTTCACAGGTACCCATTTAACCCCTGGGTGGAGAGAAGCAATTATGATTAAGTGTCTTGCTCAAGGACACAAGTGTCATGGCCGTGATTCGAACCCACATTATGTTGCTAACACCAGAACTTGAATCCGGTAAGCTAGACCGCTCGGCCACGACACCCCATTAAACAACAAACTAGTGACATTCAAAGTATTCAAACCCTCCACGATGTTTACAGAAAACACTTGAAGCAAATAAATGGCATTGGAAACGTTTAGTATTACGTGCATATTTATATATTTTAATTTTTTCTCTGAAGTAACAGTACTTCAGACAGAATAATTTGTCAAGATGATTAGTACCTTTACTTACTTCACATCAAGTTAGCTTTCTGATATCAATTGGGTAATTTTGTAATCAGGTAATAACCAATATCATACCTTCGCAAAGTTTCAGCTTAATGTGGAGTATAAGTCATGTAAAATGTAATTCACAAGTTTTAGAAAAAACATATGGAGCAAAAAGATACCGTCTGCGAAACTTTTGAAAATATGCACATTTTGATTGCACTTACACATTCACATCAAGTTACATGTGACTTTCAGATAATAATTCAGTAAGTGTGTATTCAGGTAATGTACTTTCCCTTTAACATGTTACAAGGTGTACATAGACGTTTACACAAATTACATTTGATATTAATACATCTATTCTTCTGTACCAATTTCAAATTATAAATATATGATAATGTCTTTAAAAACAAATTTCTTTAAACAAAATCTACATAATAGATTTTCTTTGAGAAAACCTTCAATGCAGGGTTTCCTGAGGTCCTGTTGTGCTAACCACAAACTACAGTATACAAATACCCTTTTTATCTCAAAGAACAAATTGACCTGATGTGACCTTTAGCAGTCTGTCACTGACCAGAAGTGACCCCAGATTCACCACTGGCCCTCAAGGAAGAAGGAAAAACAGCATGGTGGAGGGAGAGTTGAATGAACTGGACAGAGGGGGACAGACATGGAGACTAAAGAGAGCTTGAGAAAGGCAATCATTGTTTGGGGATAATCTAGCAAGCAAAGGCAGTGATTGTTACAGTGATATTTGCTGGTGTGTTTGTATGGCATGGGGTAAAATGTATACAAAAAACAAATGTTAAATAATCTACCTTCAACATTGTTCACTCTCTTTGTTCACTCTCTTTGCTAAAATGTTGTTGAAATACACATTACTGGGATCGGATGCTACGAATTCACATCAAATTAATACATCAAAGAGAAACAATCCAATAAAAGGTTTCTTATTTGTTATCAGTTTCAATGACAACAACATTTTACAGATTAATTTGCTTCAAAACCTCACCATTAAACTGTGATAAACTCTTATAATTGAACAGTAAAAACAACTGCCTAAATTTAAACAAATAATTTAATGCCCAATGCACTTCCATAGGCATCAAACCAGCATTTAAACTAATTACGGGTAGGAATGATCTCAAACAGTACTGCCGTTCAGATATTTAACTGACAGGCAACATGATGAAATTAACTAGCTTGTTTAAATGGTCTTTACACCAAAATCCTGCCCGCAGGGTTCTGGCAACACTTGAAACACACACAAGTACACTGGAAAGGCTACTTCATGATAAACTAAACCCGGCCACTGATCGCAATATATATGGAGGATGTCTCCCCGGTACCCTGCAGGGAAGAAACGATCGACAAGCGGCATCAACTGACAAATATCTTCAACCTGCAACCTGTACATGCAAAAAGATTGAGAAATCTATTGATAGAGGAGGAGAAAGCCGACTCTCCCTCGGTGACTCTCAGTTACAGCATCTTGACGATAACAAGACTATATATACAATAAGGAGGCTACTTAATGCTTGCATACGCAACACGCAGAGCTTACCGTCATTGCAGGTGAGAGACGCTACTTTCAGGTTTGAATGGTATTCACCAGTTGCAATGCTCTAATTGATGTGGCATTGTGTTGCCAAATGTCACAAGAGACACCGATCGAGAGATAGTGGGAAAAATCTTGAGGCAAATTGGTTCTTGTTCTCCTGGGTTGGATAGCTGAGAGAAAAAAAAATCCGAATGATGTGACATGGTGCACAGGTAAATTGCTCCCAGGATGACCATTTGTATCGTCCTTGTAAAAACTGTGACCAGGTAATATGGATGAGTGGATGGAATTGCACACGGTAATTTTGAGATAATTGGATTGGAAAAAATAGCCAGGAGCTTTATTAACTTTCTCATTGTATTCAGACTCTTTGGCTGTTCCTCAGGAAAAGAATTGAGTGTTATGACATTCAGGAAGTTTGGCTAGATATAATTTATTGGAGAAAGGACAAATGTGATGCAAATACGTTTGGCTCCTCACCCAGGAAATTAAATCCATTGGGACAAAGTTGGTGTGATTAGAAGGTAATCAGAGGGTTAAATTTTACAATTACTTCTTTTTGCTCATTAGAAAACTTTGCTCATTTGGAAATATGCAAATGTTGTAAACAGGTGTCATAAATGAAAAGTCTCACCTCACCTGACTATTCCATCGACTTGCTTGTCAAAAAAGATTCTAAATTTTTAAGTGAAGCACAATCCAAAAGCATAATAACTTATACCAACATCAGCTTTTACCCAAGCAAGTTTTTCCTTTAAAATTTAACCATTAGGTTATTTTATTTGTTAAATTTCGTTCAATACAGTTTAATCCTTCATGCAGAAAATTGTATTTAACTATTTACACCTGTAAATCCAGTTGGTAATAAACAAAACTGACAAAAAACAACATTTGAACCATACCACAGTAACCACACCCTGACACAAATGAACACTATTTAAAGGTAAGGAATTTAAAAAATAACAAAAATACTTGGTGTGAAGCTTATAATGGTATCAACCTAAAAGTAATTTTGCCTGAGGTGACGTTACTTTTGAGAACTAGTTTCTAGTTTGAACTTCAGAATTTGAATGAATACCAAACATGCATTTTTACAATGTGTTAACGACACAACCTAATAAAATGAAATGTTCACATGTTGGTTGTTAAATGGCCATGTAGTATTGTACATGTAAATCTTATTTCAAAGCCAACATTACCAATACTATCATGTCCCTTTATGTTTAAGATGTCTATTGGAATGTTAAACCTAGTAAGACTGATCAAGAAGGGGTACAGTTTAGTGAGTTCAATACTGCAGCCAGAAAAGTTACCCTAATTGAACATGAAATAAATGCATTTGCCATCTGCTAGGCTATCCATGATTGATACGAAGTACTTGGATTTTCTGGTAAAGAGGGATTTACAGACAATCTTACATGGGACTCAAGGTGCTAGCCTCATTTTGTGCCACTAGCTATCTGCCATTTCAGTAGCTGTTGCATGTCAACTGAGTGAGCAATAATTGTTTCAAGTTATTACATAAATAACAATAACATCATTTATCTTTGCCTGTACTGGTTCTGCACAGGTTGTGAAACTGTATTTACTGTTCCAGTGAAGTTGAAGAGGCAAGCACTTCTGTCAGTTCACTGCTTGTCAACTGATCTTTCATGTCAAATAAAACTTGGATCCAGGAGGTATATATAATTTCACAAAACCCTCACGAAACAGTTAATGATGCACTTCAGCATGTAAACTGTACAGTACTACTAGTATACTGAAGTTTGTGGTTGGGTTTGGTCATATGCTCTTCATTAAAACTGTTATTCCAAGTTAAAGGGTGAAACCACTGGAACAGGCCCAGCCAATATTTATGACTTGGAGACAATAATGACAACCTTCCTCAAAACATTTACCCCCCCCCCCCCCCCCCCCCATTTAAGAAGTTCTTCAGAGCACACAAATCAATACATATTTCCATCTTATTTGATGAGTTTCTATCAATTCTGATTTTTGCAAGATTTTGGTTCTGGTGGGAGGACAGGACATGCACTTTCTAATAAACAATAATACTCAACCTCAACTGACAAAAGCAACACCATTCCCTCATCATATCAAGACACCAACTCCCATGATGAAATGAAAGGTTCAAACTCTGGCATTACTCAATTAATATCAAGAGGAAATCCTATTTTAATCCTGCAATTAAAGATAGACAGCAGCCAGAATAATTGACTACACACTCCAGCATGCAATTATTGTCATATTGCATCCAACATAACAAAGGATATGTAGATATAGTATACAGAATCTGCACCAGTGGCTTGCATTGTTGCAACAATACTTGCCCATGACAAAACCACCATTATGACATTCACTGTTCGAACTTCCAAATAACTGAATAGTTATATTATTCTAACAGCATGATCAAGCAGGGAACATGAAACAATTATTAGATTACACAACAATCCCCCAAGAATGTCAGGCACAGGAGCCCCAGCGGGGTCAGCCCAATCCTGCCCCAGCTTTCTATTTTGCATAGAGCCGGCAATACCACAGCTGCTCCAGGTGTAAGGAAGGAAACAAAGAGACCTCGGTTGGAGAGACAGATTACAAGTGAGTAGTGGGTGGACAACATTTATTGAGAGGAAGGAGGCCAAGGTGAGGGGGAGATGGGGGAGATTTTAGTCAGACAGAGGATGGAGATTAATGGGTGGACACAATATATTGGGGAAGGTGAGGTGGGTGAGGGGGAAAGATTTCAGTCAACCAGAATGATGAGAGAGAGTAGTGGGAGGACACAATGTATTGAGGAGGGGGAAGTGGGGATCTCTGTCTAAAAGACTAATGATGGAGATGGAGTAGAGAATGAGATGGGTAGAGATGGCATTTGGGTAGAGCATAAAGGAAGGGAGGGGGTGGAGGAAGGACATTGCTGTTAAACAAACAGTATTTAAAAGACCATACAAAAATTTAATGACAAATATTTTCAACCCTATTTTAAAAAGGAAGTAATTCTAAGTAGGAATAACCAAAAATAAGACTTTCATTATTTTTCTTCAACCCTTCAAAAAACCTATGAAAATGTACTTCGCCACTACCGCGAACGACAGGCCCGAAACAAAAGCCGTCGGGGACACTTTCACTGAGCCTATTTTGATGACGTACCTTAATGGCAGTGTGAATGCTACAACTGTTTACTGCGGTACGTTTTGTACATAAAGCATATTACATCGCGTACAGCTGCAAAAATAAATTTACCAATGACGACTTTTGAAAGTGTTTTTGAAGCACTTTCTAAAAGTAGTACCAACCAACTGTGTTGTTCATCATCGTCATTTGATGGAGATTATACTGATGCCGAAGTTGGCGAAATAAGGGGCATTGAATCATATCAATTTGAGCCTGTAATGGACAAAATCCAGGTGAAAATGGCGAAGCCGAAGGTCCGAACGCCGGTGTAAGAGCACATAATGGTAGCCTATTTTTCTTGCTTTTTCTGAAAAAATATTTTTAGAGCAACCAAAGTTTTGAATGTCCAGGGTTAGATTCATTGAATTTTGTTATCAGGAAAGTTAGTTTCAAAGCAAAATGTGTCTAAATTGTTCTTGTTCTTGTTTTGTGGTGAACTTGCCACTGCTGTCATATCAAACCAGACTCATATTTTGTACCATGGCCCACGTCCATGCACACACAATACTAGCCACATGCACGCATTGCATGCATTGTATGTCAAAGGGAATCCCATACACACATATGTACATGTACATGTACAGCCACGGACAACACGGCGACAGTCAGACTGTTGTTAAGACAGCTGCTTCTGAGCTCCCGTTCAAGAACTTCATAAGAACAGGTAAAATGTTTGCTGTTGCATCGTAAAGTTACATCGCAGATTTCAACCACTGGAATTTTGGTTGCAAATTATGATTTTTTCAACAATTTCTGATTTGTTTAAATGTTTTTTGGAATAGTATATAAATAATTAAATACATACTGAACACTTCCGAGTAAAAAAAATCAAGGCACTTTTTATGGTCTTTAAGGGGTATATCTTGGGTGGCTGAGAAGAAGGGCAACAGAATGGAGCACATAAGAATGTATTTATTGGTACCATACATGGGGGAATATGGCTCATCTCTCCCACTCCCTCCAGATATACCAATACTGCTATATGACAAAGCAACCATTATCACTGAAAAGTTCATAATATCTCAGCACAGAAACAATGTTAGTTTTTTCTATATCATTCAAAAAAATTTCAGTTGAATAGAGAAAACATACACTGCAATAACTAGCTTTTGTTAGTCAGTTACAAAATTGTGAACAAAATCTTTGAAAATAATCAGTGAAAGAAAGAGTCGCTACAAATTCGCTGGTAGTGTTCATCTTTGTGAATCACAGAATTCTGCTAACATCATCTTTTAAAGGAAGTCAAGCATGGAAACTTCATTACTCAGTGAGATATATGATGCTCTAATTGGTTTCTATATAGGATAATGAAACACATGGAACAGAATGCCTCATCGCCCCCCTTGGACCCGATTCTGCTTGCAAATCAAAACACCAAGTGGTCCCAACTGAATGGACAGAACACAGCCATAAGGAAAAACAATTTATCGGGCTAAAAATGTTCAGAGCTATTTGATAAAGAGCACTGGGTGGACTTTTGTACACTGCCTGAAATTAAATCAACCAATTTCTTTAATACAATTTATCACAGCCAATTTGAAGACGCTTCCCTGTACACACACCCCTAATTTCGATTAGCCATTACGTACATGCAATCAAGTTAAATTGCACAAGGTTGGCATCTTCTGATTCAGAAAACTACTGGTTCTTTTTCTGGTCCCATAGGAGCAATAGCAGCTACATCTCGTTCCACAACAAAGTTCCACAACAGAATCTTCACAAATAGAAAAATAGCCGCGTCGTTACAAACTTGTCCATGTATACACGTGTCAACCCCATGTGTGTGTTTTATTCACTAAGCCCCTCCCCCTCATTTGGGTGACCTACATACAGCC
This sequence comes from Zoroaster sp. YZ-2022, assembly GCA_029582265.1. Lineage (NCBI taxonomy): Eukaryota > Metazoa > Echinodermata > Asteroidea > Forcipulatida > Zoroasteridae > Zoroaster > Zoroaster sp. YZ-2022. The sequence goes on along the minus strand of CM055821.1, from coordinate 10,385,470 downwards.
CCATAATGGCCATTAGTTTTTGTTCGATTCAAGAAAAGGGGCTTCTTTTTTCTGAAAGCACAGCTGAAAAGAAAGGGGAAAAAAAACGCCATGACGTCTCACAACGAAACGAGCCAGTTATGAAAAGTACACAGTGCAGTGGTGCACCTCAGGAACAATGCTGATTGACCCATTTGTCTCATCTTTCTATTGGTGTATTGTTGCCTTCCCCGTTCACTAACACAATTCACCAGGCGACAGCAGCCCCCGTCGTACTTCACCGCACAGCCAATGAAGAGCATCCTGAGCTGAAAGGCAGCTTCTACTGGAGCTAAAGCTTATCCATACCACATTTACAATAGTAGTCCGAGTATGGCAAACCAAGCTCAGAGAGGCAGAGCACCATTCAGCCGAACTGCAAAATACACCTGGACAAGATATCTGAGCCTAGGCCATTATGATTTTAGCCTTTTTGGGGGTAAATTTGGGGGAAAGATAAGGAATTATCAAATAAATATCAAAATTTGTATTTTCAAATTAACTGAATCAAGTAAAATACATCTATATTTTTAAAAACTTCACACCTCTGTTCACAAATAACTGAACTGTGCCACTTTATGTTGATTTTGCTTTGTTTTCTTTCAATCTTATTCATCTGTAATTTGAACAATGCTTGGTGTTATGTGGAGATCACAGTACAACATAAAAACTACATATATAAACATGTACATGTATACTGTATGCCTGCCATAAAATCACCCTGGTACTCTCACATATACTCCCATTGTAAACAATATATTATTGTCTGTATTAAGGCCTCTATTCTATAATATACTACATTGTACATGGCTCTCCATATTATCTATGGTAAGGGTTTATATTTTGTACATTCTGTCATGCTTGCATTGGGGATTGATCCAGTAACAGTATGTTTTATTCAGCACATTTTCTACATTTAGGGTCGATATCTAGTAGATTTATAAATGATTTTGAATGTTTTAGTAGGTTTAGAGCGTGGCAGATGGGACACATGAATTATAAAAATCAGCCATGTGTCACCAAAATGACACAATGTAAGCTTGGATCAAGCATTTTATCTTTGAAATCAAACATTCATATAGAAAATGCATGTGACTGGGTGAGATAAAAATGGTTGTTGTAGAACACCACATCACAAATAATGTTAAATTTTTGTATATATTTTTTAAATATCAGAACACTGGTAACCCATTCCTTTGTTTATCACCCATCAACAAAATTATAAATAATAATAAATAAAAAAGTTATTTCCCTGCAGACCAGTAATAAATCCGCTTACAGATTTCTAAGAATACAGAGAGAAGAAAGTCTCATTTACTAGCCTTTGAAGCAATTTAGAAACAAACAGAATGTGATACTCGTGTAATATCCAGATGTAACAATAGCAAGCATCCAATGACAAAGACTGATATATAAAAGCAGTCCCGTGCAGTCCATTCAGCCACAGTTTCTTCAGGCTTAGGATTTTTCTCATATATACACAAACTCAGTGAATGGGCGGTGTTCGGTTGCTGTATTAGAAATCTGAGATGGCTGATTGATGTGTAACCGTGGGCAACGGCTCTATTGGTATTTTACTTGGCTGCTTTTGTCTCTTGTTAAAGAAAGAGTGAGTAACAAAGACATCATTGCACAGTGAGGTGAATTATAAACATTGCAATACAGTAGGAGTTGTTAAGAGGTCATGGCAAGATATTAATTTCCACATGATTTCCACATAAATCAATTAGATCTTTCAACAATCATGTACATAGTTTCAAATGTATGCATTTGAAGATATGACAGCAAATCTATACATGTATATACATCAAACAAATTAATCATCTAGACAGAGACGTTTGTTTCCTTCAACAAGACCAAACAAATTTAAGAAATATTGGCATTTTCATTTATAATACCAGATAGGGATGGTATGCTGCATTGTATATCTAGTGTTGACTCTGTATCTGGAGTTGTAAATTTGTGCCTGAGTCTATGCAGATGTCAGTTGTGTTACTTATTGTTGAAATGGGGCAAGCAGATAGCACACAAAAAGAATCATAAACAGACAAAGACAACATACAAAGAGACAGAAAGGCAATGACTGACTGACTGACTGACTGACAGACTTAACATCTGAGAGAAAACAGGTAGCTAAGACAATCCATGCATGTTGAAGGATTCTAAACATTTATTGGATTTTTGCCGTACACTGAAATATATGTATGAATCACTGTAGACTCAGTGCTTTCTGAATGTACGAGGAAAAGACGCCACAGGTGACTCGGGTGGGATTTGAACCCAAGACTTCCTGCTCAGTAGAAATCTTACCTCTCAACCACCACGTTTTTTCCTTAGACACTCTGAAAGCACTGAGTAAACAGGGTTTCATACACACGTCAGTGTAAGTACAAAAAATCTAATCATTTGTTTATCATCTGATGCAAGATTTACATCTATTAATTATTGTAAAAATAATACAAGAATAATTGTGAGAGCCAACTGAAACAGTCATGTTAAGACAAAACTCCAAATCGGACAGTTTGAATTCATAACAAAACAGTGGACTAAACTGATGGCCAATAAAGAAGCAAAAATTCCATCAATTAATTTATCAAATACCGGTACTCCCTTATTCTGACCAATACCATTACAGACACTTCAACAAAGAATTCTGGCCTTTTTTTAGGACTTGATTTGTCATGATATTTCATTCTGCAACACACCATTTCTTTGTTCAACCAAAGCAGTAACAGTAAGAACTACACATTTATTATACCCATCGTATTAGAAACCAGGTATTGAGGTGACAGACAAATGGTGAACAATGATGTTTGAAAGCGAGACAGGGAGTGCACTTTGAACCTCATGTTTTCTGAAGAATTGCTTGACTGACTTGGGGTAGACAAATTGAGTGCTATAATGAAGGCATGGGATACAAGCATTTATATCACTCATTTTGTGTCAATCTAACTTGTTCTGAACAAATCTTTTTGGACTCCTGAATGGCATGAGCTTTGATTGATTGCTGTAGCTTTGTTTGGATTGTGTATTAATGATGACAATTATCAATGATAAATAGATAACTCTGCTAATGAAACTGTCAAATGGCAGTCAAATATGTCTCTTTTTTTCAGTCAACCCACCCCCAGTCTTATTATTTCTTCTGCCATTATAAAATCAGGCATTTAAGTGAAATTGATATTTGTTCCCTACATATGGCACTGTTCTTTTTCCTTAAAGGGAAGATATCATCACAATCAACAGGGAATGGAATCGGAGTACTAGTTTTATATTAACTCAGTGACTGACAAAAATACCACATACAATAAGGTAATATCACCATTTCTGCTGCATAAATGAGCTAGTAATTTTCAGTCACTGTCATTTTAAACTCGGATAACGATTCCATGCCTTGTTGAAAGTCTGCTTTGATCGTGACAATACTGTCCATTTAAAGGTCTGTCTGTTAAAATGGAACTTCAATCCCGCAATTGGACACTTATGCATATGACCTACACATTTCTCTGACCTACACTGTTCTCTGACTTTGAGATTTACCATGGGGGATGAGGTTGGTTATAACAGTGCAGCCAATTATAAAGTAACAACAAACTTTGAAAAAACACTAAACTAGTGTTTCAAACTGTTTTTACCAAAATTGGTGTTTTGGCCAACCAAAACCAATTCACATCAATTCCAATTGCAACACAAATGTCAAAGTTCTTAGAATTGAAATGAGAATAGACAAAATCAATCAAAGCAATGTGGCTTGTCTTCAGATCCATGTACTAGAAATGAAGGAAACAGAAGAGGATACTGAATGACACTATCTGATTGAGACAATCCAAAAGGGAAACTGTAACTGATGCGTCGCTATCAGGGACCAGATGTGAAAACATTTACAAAATAATTTTCCAAAATGAAAAATAAATGAAATCTTAACTTGATAAATTGTACAATTCTATCACCCATTTCTGTTTCTACATCTTGTTTCACTGATTTCATTTATTTTTGTGTGCAGTTTTTGTTCATGATTTTTGTATTATTTATTTATTTAATTCAGGTACTGAAAATAAATTATTTGACACTTAAATAAATGTTGATGGCAAGGATACCAGGAATACCATTGGAAGTCTGTGGGTATACAACTATACATGGACCAACAGAGTTGGTTGCTAGCATGTCTGACCTACATTTGTTTTGTCATCATACACTTAAAAGAGGTGAAGGCTTTAGAGCGTACACACCATGCTAAATAAAAACTAAGGCAAACTGACATCCCCTCCAAGTAGAATCAGGTTCTGCAAATAAAAATGCAAAACTATTTTTGAAATTCAAGCGCATTTTTCTTGCTTGAACACAGAGTTCAGGAGGTCACGGGCTCGGGTGGCGGAGGCAGTAATCTGGGTTAACCCAACACACTGTGTGGAATATTTGAGAAACGGATCTGCCGTTCTCCTGATTCTCTATATACTAATACAGAGCACTTCCATCATTGTACGACTAGATTCCTCAGCAAACAAGTCTACCTCAAACAGCTAGGCCCCAACCAAACCAGAGAGCCAAATGAAAAAAAGAAAAAACAGAGCACTGCACTGAGTCATAGCATGACAAAATGCTTGTGTGGAGCGTGCACACACACGTATACACGTTTTCTGGTAACACAGTAAATAGCAAAGCTAACAATTCTGCCACCACCGCCCCCTTTTTTTCCCACTCCCCATGTCTTGTATAATTTGCCGAGTGCAGACGAGAGTGTAGAGATTGGAGAACGGACGAGTTTGTAGACACACGTTCCAGTGTTTGTTTGGGTCGGCGTGCATATGCTCATGTGTGTCTCTGGAAACCACTCCTCAGGTTAATATGGAGAAGGGACAGATTAAATTAGCCCTACTGTAAGAATAAACACAATGCAGAATTATCAGTTCTGGCCTATTTTCTTTGTATTCCCTGTCCGTATTTGGAGCATCTCTTATTACCCTGTGCTCCAGTGGTTGATAGCAAACTGTGGGTAATTTAAAACGCGCTGGGAGATAGTTTACTATGTACAGAACAACTTTCATATCTTGAATCAACTTTTGTGTGGAATATTTATGACAAGGGGGTCCCTGGATGCAAACAAACTTCTGGTCCCAAGGGGAAGGGAAATGGCAGAATGGAAATGTAGGCACTCACTCTTACTCTCACTCTCAGGGCATAGTAGTAACAGTAAGACATGGAGTTAAGCAAAGAGGAAGTTGCAAAACACAGCACCATGGCAAAAGAAAAAACAGAGGAGAACACAGAGGCTGATATGAAAACAAGGCAGACAGGAAAGATTTGGGACAATCTTAAATCTTGTCCTTGGATCATGCAGCATTGAATACCTCGACAGACAAAGCTGAAATATCTTTCAATAGATTGATTGAACTTAAACAGTGTATGAAATATTACTCATCATACAAACAAATTCCATTGTACCCTCTGCAATTGTTCATGTACTCGACATCACTGCTCATTCTACACTGCTCTTTTATGCTCAGTTAAAGGAGTTTATAAGAATGATGCAAGGGTTTTCCCTGTAGGTTTGTAATGAAATTAACGAGGCCTTGAGGGAGCGGTATAGCTCTTAGTCATTTATATGTGAACAGTTCATAATTACAAGGGAAAATGGTCACCGTTTAACTTAGTTTCATTTCTATGCAAAGGCCGGGTTGATAATTCACTGTTTTCTTGAATGCCTGGACAATGCAAGAAAGACATTTGCTTCAATTACATAAATTGCTCCCAATTCACTAACCCATTATACTGTGAAATGACAAAATTGCAATGGAATTATCAATGGTCAATCTTCTTGTGAAAGGAATGATGAAAAACCAAAATAAAGACAAGAAAACAGATTTTGCAGACAAACAAATAGACTAACGGACAAATAAATGAAAACATACCCACAAATGTTCAAATCTGAAGACATTTTTTTGGGAGAATTGATTGATTTTGAGTACTACTGAATCTGACCAATGGAAAATTGTGTATAATTTGTTATGGTCCAAAAATGCACTACTATAGTAATCAAAGTCGAAAAGTAGTAATGAGTCCTTCCTCGTTACCAACAAAGAGAAAATATCTAAACATGTCAGTGTTTAAGATTCCAGTCAGGGTGCTGAAAAAGGTGGCAACAGGCTGAAAGGAGAATGTACACACACAAGACATATGATCAATTTACATGGTTCTAGAGCATCTTTAAAAGGACAATGGAGAATTAAATCAACGAATCAGGCCAGATTTAACAAGAGCCAATCAGGTTCTTGGCACTTGTCACTGACAACTTGAATGGACAGTCCCCCTTCAGCTCCCTTCTCATGATGCGGCTAACACAGAGAGCAAAAGAGGAAATTGCCTTTTGAAGTGAACCTACGAGATGGCGACACCTCAGTTTGCATGCAGAGATGCTAATAAAGGAAGACAATCCCTGTCAGAGATGGAGGGGGAGATTAGGAGGTCTACATTCAAGCCCAAACCAGATGGCTATCTTTTAGTTACCAATTTGCCAATCATTCATTTCCTTTATCTCTGCTGGTTGTAAAGACACACATTCTGGTGTTGGAAATACAACTTGATTACCTGGCTTTTATATGGAATGAGATGTAGATCAGTAATTCCGACACATCTTAAGAAGCAATTATAAGACAAGGTAATTGGTAAAAGAGAGACGGAAATCCGTGTCGCATCATTGCACAATCATTTTGTTCATTTTCTCATTTCATTCATTTTCTCATTTCATTGTGATCGTCGATGGGGAAACTTGATGAAATTTCAACTTGTCAGATGAATAGATAAGAGCTTCAAGGGGATGTTCACAAATGTCTTAGGACAAATATTCCTTAGTTGGATGCTACTGTCTGACAAACCCCCTCAGTGTCAGATAGTTCATTGATTGAGATGCTCCACAGCCAAACACTTAACTCCTCTCAAGGACTGTGACAGCAGTTGTTAAACAGTACAGGTTTTAGATTATATGGCCAAAAGTGTGAAACAAAACTTCTTCAATAAGACCAAAAAACCTAAATAATAATATGAAGATAGCATTGCCACATTGTAATGAAAACAATCTGAAGAACTGTCCAACACTCATCAAGAAGGGAGGGTGTGTGTGTGTGTGTGTGTGTGAACGTACACACCATTCGTTGTGGGGTCCAAAACACAATAGAACAATTGGACCCCACAAGGTAACTATAGAAAATCTTGTACCCCACAGGAGAATTATAAGGAAAAGGGATAATAGAACGAACAAAGGAATACCCCACAAATCAATGTGCGTGAGGGTGTGTGAACGTACACACCATTCGTTGTGGGGTCCAAAACACAATAGAACAATTGGACCCCACAAGGTAACTATAGAAAATCTTGTACCCCACAGGAGAATTATATAGAAAAGGGATAATAGAACGAACAAAGGAATACCCCACAAATCAATGTGCGTGAGGGTGTGTGTGTGTGTGTGTGTGTGTGTGTGTGTCAAAGAAAAAGCAAACAATACATAATTTCATTTCACTTGCGGACTTCTTTTGAGGAGTTAGATGCAACCTGAAATAAAAAATAATAAATGATATACAGAGATTCCAGCTGTTTCGTAATCCAAGTCTGATTGTTTTAAACATATGCCATAATAACATTTGGCAATTACAAAAGAGACAAAGATTCATCTCTAGACACAGTGGTAATGTAATTGAACCAGAATTGTCAGTGCTGTTATAATGAAACACAAAAGAGTGTTAGCTTTCATTCTAATTAGTTGACAGTGACAGTGATTTATTACAATGGGTGTCACGGCAAATGAGGAAACTAGGTTCATCATCACCACAAATGCCAAGTAATATTATTAAACAATTCACAAATCCTTAGGTACTCTGTTGCTATTTTGTGATTCACTTCAAACCATACCAGTGCTGCAGTGGTCAGGAAACAGAAGTAGGAATTTACACTGGAATGACAATAATGCAATATCTTTTGATGACAAAAGATGACCACAAATCAATATGTCAGCATGCCCACTCCATTAAAATGAAATCAGCACAGGAAATAGCAGTCAGTTATGCAAACTCCTGACCAATTAATATCAAAAACTTCAAGCTTTTGGGTTCTTGATGGAGCACAATCCCCAAGGGAACTAATAACTTTCATAAATCTTTGAAGAATCACCGATTCAGTTTTGCTCAACCAAAACACCTGTCCCGCAATGTGCAATGTAAATCATCAATGAACCCAGAAATTCCTGTATAAAGTATAAAACATTAATGAGGGTTGACTTATAACATCCTTAAAAAAGTAATTTTTCTTCTTTTCCAGTCTTGAAAAGAAACAAATATGAAGATCTCCATACTATCATCACTTTCATTTCAAAATGTTGCACCCCTATTGTAAATGCTGACATTAAAGTATGCAATGGATTTGTACCAAATAACAAACAAATGTGTTTATGTATGTGCCTCAAGTATACAATAGTTAATTTGAGTATGTGCTAAATGCATCACTACACAAGGGCTCACATTGTATGTTTGTGTCTAAAAACAAACTCAATTCATTTGTTCCCAAACTGACTTGTTATAGATTGTAATCTTATATTATAAGAGTGTAACTCTCAGGCCGCCTCTTTTGTGTTTGTTGCAAGTGTTTGCCGATGCCTTGGGGTTACCCGGCTTCGGATTTACCCCCAGCGGCGTGGACAAATCCCGAAAGTGTCTTGGCCGCCCTTAAAAATCCCTTGACGTCGTCGTTTCTGCTTGAGAGGGGGAAAGGTTGTTTCTCCAATTTTTCCAGATCTTTTTTACCATGCCGCGGCCGTAGCTCGTGCCGTTACATTACCCGAACCTGCGCCTGCTGCATTTCATTCGTGTAAATTTGCGTGCTCAAGAGTCACATCCGAAACTCCCTCAAAATGTTTCTACAAAGACAATGCCCAAAAGTGCTCACATCATTCCCTCAAACCTCATATCAACCCTACATATTTTATTTAACATAATCATGATCGGGTAACTTAGCTTGCATATGATGTTTACACAAAATGGAATGACAGAATAACAACAAACACAAAAAGTGGCCTTTGAATTCAAGTCCACCCAATGATGTAGCAATGAACTAGGGGGTCAATGCTATCTCAGCCTTAGACTGGTAACTTGTCGTGTGAATTATGCAGAATAAACTGATCCATTAAGCCCCGCCCATGCGTGGGTGCAACGGGCGGGTGCAACGGGCGGGTGCAACGGGCGGGTGCAACGGGCGGGTGCAACGGGCGGGTGCAACGGGCGGGTGCAACGGGCGGGTGCAACGGGCGGGTGCAACGGGCGGGTGCAACGGGCGGGTGCAACGGGCGGGTGCAACGGGCGGGTGCAACAGGTGGGTGCAACGCATGAGCCTCACCTCTCTATCATTGAGCCATGCGTGCGCACACACACACATCCTGTAACATGCATAATGGTGGCTTGTTTATGTTTGTCATCAACGTGATGCAGTGACTTTTGTCGGACATTTGGATGCGTAATCGCGGCTGTGACTGGTCAATACGTAATGGGGTGGTGCTTAATGGATTGGTCTATTATAATGACAGGGTTTAGGACACTCACTTGATTTAATTGGTTAAAGCCAGTACTACAATGTTGGTAAAATGTCTGTAAATACATACATACTTATAACAATCAAAATGTATCAATCAATGTATACAAGAAAATAGTAAAATGCATTCAAAGTTTTTGCATTCAAATCTTCAAATCTTATTTGAAAGAATTTCCAAAGCTTTGATATTGTATTTAAAAAAAAATTAAAGTAGACCATCACTCAATACAGACTCTTTTGTAATGCAAAGAGCATCCAGTTTAAATTTCTACTCGGTAATTATTTTCAAATCATCTTTTAGTTACTCTTTTGGTGAGAGCCTCATAAATTCAAATTTAATAACATTTTTTTTTATAAAATAAAAAATTTAAGAAATAATAATTATAGATAGTTTGCTAAATCTGCATCCCAAATAACTTGTATAATGTGAATCAGATGTTCAGTACTGACTAGAAAAGCCTTGACTCAATGGGTTATTTATATGAGTGTTATCAGTTAGTGCTTACTGTGTTGCCAGTGGTCCAACCAGCAGGCATTGCCATTGACTCATTAGCCTCACGTTGTTAACAACAAATATGGATATGATACCATGCAGGGCCCATCAGAGTCTGATAAATGACTGAGAGGACATGACCTAGACAATGACGACTACAACTCAACTCAAGATGATCACAGATAAAAACAAAGTATGGAAATTGATTTATTTATTTATTTAAATATTTCTATTATTTATTTAACCATTTATAAAATGCCTACTAGAAGCCCCCAGTGTTCATTAGGTGTTCGTGCGACAGCGAGAACACCTCTTGAAACTGTTCGGTTTTTTTTTTTCTTGTTTTTTTTCTCCTTCTCGATGAGACTTATCGAACAAAAAAACCAGAGCCTTCAAACTTGACACACACTTAGACCATAACATGTAGTTGTCAATAAATTTATGACATACAGTTTCAGGTCAAGTTGTGATGTCATGGTGACGTCATCAGATATCGAAATACATTTTAATATTTGAAAAAAATCATATCTCATGAACCACAAAATATATTTACACAATATATTTATTCAATTATAGATCTTGAATTATGTGACATTTCGTACACAAACATGACCCATTCTGACCTTTCCTTCCGGTTGAAACCAGACGTTTAAGTGAAAAAAATATTCTGAAGCACTTTTATAGGGTCTGCAGCCAACATATGGCATTTGGGCGTGCCTTCCGTAGACGAAATTACTATTGACATGTGACCTTTTCAAAAATGTGACTGATGATGTCATCATGTCACAGTGCCCTCTGGCGGCGGGTTTAGAAAAATAATAATTTTCTATCTCAAAAACCATAGGAAATTTGAATATGACTTCTGTGAATAAAGTGATTAGTGACATCTTATCTTTTCAAAAAATATGTTTGATGACGTCAAAGTTCAGAGCGCCCCCTAGCGGCATTTTTAAAAAGGGATTATATTCCATTCTCAGAAATTGAACCAAAGTAGTTACCAACATTATTTTTTCATGTTTCATTGTGTTAAATATATGACCTTCAATTCACCTGATCTGACCTTCAAGTTCAAATTCAACTCATTCTAACGCAAAATTGATATGTTTTTGAATATGAAATTGATATTGTAAATAATAAAAGATGATACACCTTTGCAAAATATGACATTGACATCATCGATGATAATTTGATTGAACTGGAAGTTAACACAAACACTGTGTGTTTGTTCCAACAAACACTTGAGCTCTAGTTATTCTTATTATTTTTAACCCTGTCAGCACAATGAGGTAAAGAGTGTGGTCATCTTATTGCAGACACACATCTGCTATGATATAATAATTCAAAATCAATCACAATAAATGAGTTGCTATGAAATTTCGAGCACCATGTAAATGCTCAAGGAACCACTTTACAACTAGATTTCTGTCTCTCCATTGGCACTGTATTTTACACAAAGCCTAGTTTTGTTTTATTTGGATCACGACAATTTGTCCTAGAAGTAGTGTTCCTGTGAACAAAATGAAATTTAACATCACTTTTTAAAACTGAATTTGAGTAGTTTTATTTTCAACTTCTGATGTGATACACTGTCTTTCCTGCCAAATGTCAAGAAAAACATTTCGAAATATAGTGTATACCCACCAACAAAAGGAAAAGGACAACAATTATCAGCAATTACTGGTAAATCGGAATTGTTGTGACGCTTTTGGGTAAGTTTTCCTGTCAAAAGTTGACTTCCAGGTCAGAAAAACAGGTTTCCCTTTTGTTTTCTGTGTTTCCTTTGAAAGGATGTGACTGCCCTAGCGTAGATTGGTCTCGCTGGTTCATTGACCCTCACAGTAAGCTATTTCATTCTTGCCAATAAATTGGAGGGTGTGGTCTATTTTTCAGAACATGTACATATAATTCAGCTTTAATTTACAAACAAGTCCCTTGTCCTTTATTCATAGATTTCTTGTGTTGGGTTATTAAATAATTGATTTGATTTTTCCTTATACCGATGTATATGAAGCACTGTATATACTAGGTGCTTTTCGAGTGTCTGCTTAAAAACCCTCCACAGGTGATTTGTGTGGGAATAAAACCCATGACCTCATACTTACTAGTGCTGATGTCGACCTCTTGACTAATGAGCATGCCGATGAAGACAAGCTTCCTAGAATCATAAATAGCAGCAGGTACTGCTATTTGCATTATTGATGAAATTCAAGTTCTTATTCTATTACAGTTTGGGAGAAGGAAAGAAACACCTTGAATGGCCATACTGCTCAAAGATCAAACCTTTGTTTGTTAAAATGGTAGATTGTAATGCCAGAATGAAGGTGGTAATGAAATACTCTACAATTTTAAATATTTAATAAATACATACTAAGCAATGCTGAATGAAAAGCACTCCATCTTACTATCTCAATACTAAAAACTGCCACAAATCAATTATCCTATTCTCAGTCCATTTTGCTAGTGGGTTGATAGACCCACCAAAGCCCTTCCATTGTCATTTTTTGAAAGGTGAAATAACTGTGTAAAACATGTTACTATGTACAGTGCGATACGGTTCTTTTCAGAACCTGTATCTCAGCTTCACGTTAGTTGAGATAAACACATGGTGTTACCGCAAACCGAAACGATATGTACAGTGCAGTTTTATTCCCACACAAAACCATGACACATCGCTGCCAGGTACTTTTTACCTTTCAAAACTTTTGGAAAGATTTAACTATACAAGGTTTTTAAAAATCAATTGAAAGATAGTTACTGACAATTTTCATGGCCAATCAGATTCAAGGAAAACCAGCTTAGATATATTGAGCTCTCTAATTGGCTGGTTTGTTATAATGGCAAAGTTGCCCTCTGATAGGTATGGCAAGATATTAATAAATTCTAGGTGTTGATAGGACATGGTTCAAACATACCAGTCACTCAGTTCCGACATGTGGTGTTTCAAATATAAATGGTTTTTGTAGCTTTGAATTCTATGAAACATTTAAATAAAACAAAATTTGATTCAATTCTACTAATCCCAATACATCCTGTGATTTACATAGTTTTCTCCATGAACAAATTGTCAGAATGTATACACAATGTACATGCTTCATGTATATAAAGAAATCATAAATATTAGAACAAAGGTTAATGTTGCAGTTCAATGGATTCCTGGCACCAATGAGAAAATGATGAAAACACATGAATCATGATTGATGCCAATCCCAATTTTCATCATTTCAAATTAGGAAAGTATATCAATACCCTACATTCGCCAAATATGTTTTGAAGTGCAACTTTGTCAAGCAAGGATTGCAAAACAATTTCTGTGGAGTCTGAAACACTTTACTATCCATTACATGTTGTTTACAGTTTGATAAAATTGTATTGTCTACAACTGTAAGCAAGACATAAACATGTACGAATAAAAGGCTGGGAAAATTCATCATCGTCTTTCATGTTAAACAAGAAGTTGACTTTATTACTGTCTATTTTGTTTGTATTAAAGGAGAAGGTACCACATTGGTAATTACTAGAATAACAAATTTACAAGGTATTATCTAAAATCTTACTTATTGTAAAGTTGGGAAAGGTATCAATCACCCTGAGAAATTATTCAATATTAAGTGCTTTCATTTGAGAAAAGAGGAATTGGAATGCCATAAATCACACAAAGGTGCCATACTTCTGTCCTTATTTATTTTAAACATAACAAAAATAGATTGTTGTTGTTTTCTCCAAAGTGTATGCACCTATTGTGATGAAACTGTTGGATTGTTTTATGATGATTGAAAACTATAGGGTTGAAATCAATGTAATTTACCAAATACCAATGTTTTCCTTTAGCTTTAAGGTGAGTGGAGACAGGTTGTGGATTTCCTGTGGGAAGGGGGGGGGGGGGGGATAGTGGTGGTTACTTTGAATTCAAATATACATTAAACAACCAACCTGTGAAATCGGGAATCCAAGTACGGAAAGGTGTGAAGCATTCACAATTTTTTATTAAACACTTAGAGCAAAATAATTTGTCTGGCAATTTTTTGAAAATGTGATAATTATTTTGTGTTTTCTCCGAAATGAGAGCACTTCAGACAAAATAATTGTTCAGGATGATTGGTACCTATAACAACTTCACATCAAGTTAGCTTTGGATAATAACTTGGTCGTTTTGTAATCAAGTAATTACCAATGTTACACCTTCAGTGGGTCAGAGGTACAGCAAAATGGACAAATAATTACAGTTGTTTTTAACAGTATAAGAGTGCCATCCAACAGATGAGTGTAGAAAAATACTTGATTTGTGATTCCAAATCTCCAGACAAACACACACCCAATTTGAAGCTGATATAACTCACGAGGGCCAAAGAGGATTATCAAGAACTTTAACATGCTACAGTATGTTATCGAGTCAACTCCCAGGGACTATACTGGTACAATAAGATAAGCTGTGGGCTGCAATACTTCCTCCATTATTCTGATCATACATACATACATACATACATACATACATATCAGCATTTATATAAAGCGCCTTTTTCCCTTAAGTTACAAAGCGCTTGCAGAAGATGCGACAAAGTTCAACTTAAAGATGTTCCAGAAGTACACAAAAAACAGGAGGAATTATGAAATAAATGCATGAAAGAGATACTAATGCTAGACAGTATAAAAAACTTAAATAAATATTGTTTTTCTAAAAAGAAATTGAAAAAAGGGTAGCAACTATAACAAATTACTTTCACTGTTCACAGTTATTTAAAAAATGTATTTATTAAAGGTAGTATTCACTTTTGGCGAGCATGTCTGTAAGTGCATACTTTACAAGAATCAAAAGATATGTACAGAAACCAACCTGTGAAAGTTTCAACAATTATATGAAAAATCCATTCAGATTATTTTAGTTTCATTCTAATGTGGAAATGGATATCAGCTGATGATTCATTTCAGATTAATTTTGTATTCACATTTTCTGGAAAAAGACAAGTCAGACAGACTGTTTGGTATCATTACCGTCTTACAACCAAGTAAGCTTTCAGAAAATAACTTTCTCAGTTTATTTTTGGATAATTACAAATGGTGTGTGGCTGTGCACACCCTTTCAGAAAAGCTGTGGAAATCAAACATTGGATTTCAAGTTTGTGATGGCGACTTCATAAGCATCTATTTCCTAAGTTGCTGGTGTTTTTTTATTTTTCATTTTAAATTTTTGAAGTAAATGATTTTCACAAGTAATTTTATCAAATTATTGCCCCTTTAAAAAAAAATAATCTTGGAGTTTGCAGTTTGGTATCTCTCTCTTTTGCTCCCCTTCTCTTACAAGTTTAGAAGAATCTGAAGCTGCGAAATTGAAGTCGGTTACACTTTGTGCAAAGCTGGGTTAACAGTATAATTTGATTGTAGCTGAAATAATGCATCACATGCAGTCAACATGGCACACATGACAGTCTCAATTTGTCAGCCGTAACACTGAGTTATTCTGTGCATGTTTCTGCTTGAAAAGTTCAAGGAAATTGACATTCTAAGCCAAACTATCCCATACTCCATTCAGAAGATCAGAGAACTTGATGGCATGTACTTCAACCAATTTGCCATCATTATATATTGGCTCTGATCATCCATAGGAATCACACACTGACAATGGTAAGCAGTGTAATGGCTGACTTTCTACATGACATTATGTTACAGCATAGTAATCCTGCAAGAGACTCTGCAGTAAATCTCCAGACAGATTCTGCATTATTTAATACATCACAAGGTTGTCTTCCAAGATTGTCCAGATACCATCAGCTACCTTCCATTCCTTTCACAAAAACCTTGTGTCACTGACCTAGCTAATTTACAAGTACAATCAATAGATGTCATTGGTTTCTCATAAATGCTAAATACTTGTGGCCTTCATGATAATAAACCATTCCCAGCATTGATTTTACAGAGCCTCTAAAGGGACAATTTAATTGGTGCCTCAGGCTTTGAAGCGCCCTCTACTGATCAAATTAAACTTTGTGGATGATCACACAAATGTAACTAACCATGGCTGAATAATCTTCTCTGGTTTATAAACTTGGAAAGTTGGTTTATAAACTTGGAAAGTTGGTTAGACAAAGATTTGTAGCTACAACAAAACAGCAATACCATAACCACTGATAAGCACTGACACAAGAATCTTGTCCCAGGTTCTCTGGTGAACCTGTGAAGTGCAATGCAGCTATACAGTTCCCAATGGAGTTGACCTGGACTGACCCCCATGCAACATATCTCTACTACTGGAATACCTGGCAAGGCAGGCTGAACTTTCCAGTTTCTCTTTGGTTATATTTATTAAGGGAAAGGGCCCTAGGGCATGGCTGTCTCAAAATTGTAAATTTCTTTGGGAAAAAAAATGTGGCATTCTTTTTTTCTTTTTTTTGGCTTGTACTTTTTTTGCCAAGGCCTTGGCTGAATACCCTAAAGACTTTGATGGACTGATGGCGGTGTGTTTTGTAGTAAACAAACTACAGTAAAATACCACTCCATCAGGGCTTTGTAACAGAGCCCATTTTGTTAGACGTACTTTTACTAGCTACAATAACTTAACACATATCAAGGGTGTGTTGAGGGCTTTCAGCTTTTACACCATCAATGCAATGTTTAGCTCAACATCATTGTGCTTTTTTTATGCCTGATTTCTGAAAGGAGGGATTTAGTGATTATACCAGCAACCACTCTCAATAATCTAACTTATGCAGTATACATAGCCAATTGGAGTGAATACGGTATACTCGTGAAGAGGTCATGCACAAACTTTGAAATGATATCCTACTTCCCCTGAACCTCTGGCTTACACAATGGCCCCAAACCCAATCCAAATGTAACTGGGTTGTGTTTTTAAACACTATCCTCAATTTCCTCTACTGTTATGTATTGACACTGTGTTTTTCTCTCAACACTACCATTATATAAAAAGTTACCAATGTACAAAAACATTCATATCTTCTAAATAGTATGCTAATCATGTTTTCAAAAACATTTACTTTTTTGTATCTATTAATATGCAAGTTCTCCAGGTTTTGATACTCTTGCTTTACTACAGAGTTTCAAAAGGTCAAATGTCAGCACAAAAGTTAAAGGTGCCAGCATTTTTTTCTCCATAAGGTTACCCAGGGGACATTGTCTGAAGCCTGCTAGAATATTGTGTGCGTCAGTGCCATTAAAATGTCATAAAAGATGGGCCCTTGTGGGGAAAACCGCAGAAAGGGAAAAAGTGCTCTCCTATCTGGTACAACCTTGAGGTTTCCCCAGAGAGGAACGTCAAATTAAATCAAAGCCAAGTGGAAAAACAAGATGTCTTTGTAAGGCTCCCCAGATCAAATCAGGAAATGGGGTTCAGTGGGAACACTGTAATGCCAGAAACACAAAAAGTTTTTATGATCCATTTACATCAGATCAAGGAATCATCCCAACGACTACATATAAATTGTTGAAGAATGAACTGCACTTGAGAATGACAGCTTTGGATGTTAGGAAGGGTAGTCTTCTTCATATTTAGGGTCACAGTACTAACACTCTCCATCAATAACTAACTTGTACCTTGCTCCACAAAAGAAGCACTTGCAATTTAATCACAATTAGTATCTTACTTTATCCTAAGTTATCTTAGGTTTGGATTAAGATTTCAAATCTGCTACCAAATATACAATATTCCTGAGAACAGTCCCTGCCTACCCTCACCACAATATATTTATATATATATATATATATATATATATAAATGTTGGTAGAGCGCTCGGGTAGCGAGCAAAGAAAAATTGGCTGATGCCGGACTCGAACCCGCGACCTCTCGAATACCGTACAAGTGCTCTACCAACTGATATATATATAAACTTGTTCACATCTAACAACATAAACAACTTTGAAAATTGCGTTTAAGTAACTGCAAAATTTACAGTTTAGATTTATGCAACTTCTTGAGCAGGGGGTGTGGTTAGACAAGCCATAATATATTGCAGTAAATATGAGCTATTCTGAGATTGCTAGCCACAAGGCAAAAAGACCAAGTATTTAACCTCCCCATGCAGAGGCACTCATATGGAGGAGTTGTTTGCTAAATCCCAAGGCTTACCAGACATGCTGGAATGCTAGCGGGCCAAACGTGACTTTGTTTTGACATCAGATGTGGCCAACAAAAAGATCTCATTGTTTTCAGTAACTTTCCTTTTTATCTGATCTTGTTTCAGATCCAGGAACTAGATCAAAGGATCTCATGTATGTATGTACATGTATGTATGTACATGTATGTATGTACATGTATGGATGTACATGTATGGATGTACATGTATGGATGTACATGTATGGATGTTTCCAATTTTAGGTAAAACAATTAAAGAAAAAATATATTCCAAAAACTTAACTCTGAAAGACTTTATTAAACAAATATTTAAGCCAATATTTTTCAATAAGCAACAACTTATCACACATTTATAAATAGAGTACATGTATTTACAGTCATAAAAATACTCAAAATAGTTTTTAGGGATTGTCTCACATGTACATACTGAGTTGGTTCACTTTTGGACAATCCCAGATTCTGTTTGTTATTCTTTGTTTGGTTTTCTAATTATGTATGTCATTGTTTTTCAATTGCCTGAAATATTACATAAATAAATAAATTAAGAATACTATCATCCAAAAACAAGTCAAATATAATTCCTTTTAGCACTACTTCCCAATACATAAAAGGAGTCCACTATTTTCCATCTAGCGATGAAAAAACAAGACAGCTGCATTGTGCTGAAGGTTTATACATCTAATAATAAGAACAGCAATGACGACAGTTCTTATAATCAGTTACAGTTCCAACCAAGCTAGAGCATTGTCAGTTGCGTGTACAGCCCAGCCGTGACCCAGCTATTGTGTGGTTGACAGAAGCTACTATTGAATACTGGCATGGAAGAAAGCACCTAATACAATTTTCCAACACTTGCCTCCACTGCCATGCAGATGACATTTGTTCCAGAGGCATGAGCACATTCACACACAAAAAGAGAAGAAGATAAAATGAAGGGGGGGGGGGGGATAATGTTGAGTGAGAATGCCTCTCTTCTGAAATTAATTTTGCACAGAACGGTGTGATCCAGCGATTTCTGGCGGGAATGCTTCAGAAGAGCGTAATGTTTTTGTTTGGTCCAGCGGGCGTATATAGCGCAATGTTCTAAAAAATTACTCCACCACCATGGGAGACAGTATTGATCGCAATACAATAGGACAAGTCTTACTTTGCAGTACATCAAAGGACCGACCGGAGACAGGCCTGCATTTCCTTCGGCAACTAATCGAATTCTTCTAAATATTTGGTCATTTCAACTCCATTTCAACAAAGAGACCCGCGCACAAGGTTAACGCTACAGTTATTATATTCCATCTGCCCTATTTGTCATAAAGGATAGTTTGGTAACATTTCAAGAAGAAATAGAGAAAATGCTAGAGAGATGTTTGTGACGTACAACATTTTACTACAGCCCTAGGCACTAGCATGGTTTCAAACAAAACCAAATACTAGTGAAATTGATCTACATGACCAAATGTACTGATACACACATAACTTACCTTTCCTTTCCAAAAATAAACTGCCCCCCCCCCCCCCAAAAAAAAGGTTCCTGGGTGTAAAGGACAGGGGGGTTCCTGATGATTTGGATTCAATTGCAGGACAACAAAAGTCATACATACCTATAGAAGATAAGGGAAATAGGAGAAAAGACAGGAATTAAGTGCAAGGTAAACATTTAATGCCAAACTGGTATGATTATAGTTGAATGGAGACCCACCAATTACACATATTAAGCAATCATAGTTTGTCATCATCTTCATTCCTGCAAACTACATTTTGTTTGAACCTTTGAAATCATGGATATCTACAGCAGGGAATATATGTAGTTCTATAGGAATACCAAGAGATCTTTTCCATTACTTGTTGGCTTTACTGGTTCAACTCAAGCAGCGATAGGCCTAATTTCTTTCTAATAAAGCCACATTGGTAATCTTTAAAAAAAAAAAAAAATTATCACATTTTTACATAAAACACAGTACATTATGTCTAAAGTTGTTGTTAATGGTATCAAACATCCCCTGAAATATTTCTGTATTAGGTGCTATATTTTTATTAAAATGAGAGAAATACGAAAACAATAAAAGAAATTCATTTTTGTTTTCTCATTAATAACACAATGAAATAAGCTGAAACTTTAGCATGTAATAATAATAATAATAATAATAAAGATTTTTAGCGCGCACATATCCACCCTGCTGGGCGCTCAAGGCGCGGAAACAAAGAAAAAACATTAATACAAACAATATACAATGATAGCATAGGGAAAACAAATTATGTAGGCTTTTATCTTGATTCATATAATGCTTAGGTGCTTATAGAAATATTTGTACTCAAATTATATACTGGCTTCACTAAAGTTTTGTTCAGAAAAGTTTCTTTAAACAAACTGAAATGTTGAAATGGTGCCTTAAAACAATTGCAAGATCACTTTCTTTAAACAAACTGAAATGTTGAAATGGTGCCTTAAAACAATTGCAAGATCACCCTTGATGTGATTTTTACCCTACACAAGAATTACATCAATTGAAGGATAACCTATACATGCATTATTAAAGCACATTTAAATACACATGCAATGTTTGTGAACAATCATACATGCACCATTTACAGGAGCCCAGGCTGGACTTTCATCTCCGTGTACTATGGTGACGTCCAATATTAAAGTTTTCATAATTTTTTAATGTTTTACCTGTGTGAAGCTGCTGTAACTTGGCAGTATAATTCAAATCAAATACAATGCACCAAATACAATGCATCTCAGCGAAGTATGAATTTCAAAACATAATTTTACTAAGTGTTTTCAATAAAATAAACCAAAAACTTATATCTTTGAGATTCAATGGCTGTACGTCACTTGAGTGTACAATGAAAAAACAAGTGTCTTGGTGTTGCGCGAGCATGCACCAGTGTGTGCACATGTTCACGTAGGGCTCTAGCGCCCTCAATTTCTGAGTTTGAATTTATCGGGCACATCACACTCCGTAGATGCGGCGGAACAAGCGTGATGAGCATGCACAAAAATCTGCTGTGCGCAATACGCGTACCGCACATACACTGCCGTTTTTGTCATTTTTTATGCTCAATGGACTTTAAAATGATGCACAACCATGAAAACTCTAGGATTTCTTTAACGTTAAATCTAGATTTTCCTTCAATAACATGATTTAGTAAAAACGATATTTTGAAATTCATACCATAGCGCTTGTCATTATAGTTGTTCATGGAATTTTAGTACTGAGTTTCAGCCTCTCTACACAAGTAAGATTTAAACAATGTCACAAAAGACATTTTCTGTGCAGCGACTGACTTGCTGGCTGATAGGACTCCATATTTGGGCTACATTTATAGTATTAAACTGATTAAGCATAATTATATGCACATACAAACGCAAGAGTCTGTGCCACAGATAATTCCAATACTGAGCTACATAGTGTTGAAACTCTTGTGGAGGCAGATACCTGACTTTAATCATACTTTTACAGAAACTTGAATCATATTCAGGAAGTTCTAGTTCGAAAAAAGGGGGTGGGGAAGGGTAGGGTGGGTGAGGGAGATTTCTACTTTTTCAAACAAACAAGGGTGGTTTGTGCAAACAGTACTTGACATTACTTGAACCAATTGCAATTTTACTTTGAAGTAAAATGATGAAGCATTTCATAAAACCTAAATGTGAGTGATGAAAATATGCAAAAAATTGTCTGAGGAATGAAAAATACATTTAAAAACAATTTGGGAGGTGACAATCAGGTGAGGAATGACGCCACATGAGCCAGTAATGACACACTTGGGGGAGCTGGGCACTTGGGGGAGCTGGGGATATGTACCAACAGTCCTCATCAGTACCACAATTTATCATGCCCATAAACTTGGCTGGAGTGACGCAAGCCTGGCATTTGCAATTTCAACAATTCAGTGAGATTCAACTGTTTGATTCCCAAGTGGACAAATGAATGTGATGGCATCCACAAGCAATGCAGAGGAGCGGAATGAAGGGGGGGGGGGGGTGCAATGAGGTAGACCTCCTGCAAGGAATACTTTGCTACTATCCATCTTGTCTGTACCATCTTACTATGGTCTATTAGGTGTTCCTGTGACAGGGCAAACACTTCCTTGAAATTGTTCTTTTTTTTCTCATTCTCAGTGAACCTTTTCCTGAAAATGCTCATTCTTGCCAAGCTCTGAATGACTTCACATTTTGCATTCTATTAACCCTAACCAGTCCAAATCCTTCTATATCCTCTTTGCCAAAGTGAAGGATTCCGAAGGACTGAGGCTATTAGGACTTTTCAGTGGAGGAGGATCCAGAAGGATTTGGGCCATAGTGGGTTTCTGCTATGAGAGGATTTAGAAGGAATTGGGCTGTCAGGCTGTATTTGACATAAGAGGAAAGAGAAGGATTAGGGTCTTTTGCAGCTTGGCCAAAATGGGATTCAGAAGGATCTGAGCTGCGGGGGAGGGGAATGTGATGAAGCCTAAAAAAAATTTTGTTTGATTATTGGCAAGGTAAGTGTAGCAAGTTAAGTGGGTCTATTGCAAGGTCAAGGGGAGGGGGGAACCAGGAGGATTTAGAAGGATTTGGGTACTTTGAGCTTTTGACTCTCTAATACTGAAGGATATAGGAGGATTTGGGCTATGTGTAAGCAAAAGGGCCTAGTCCGTTAGGGTTAACAATGACATAAGAATTTCATCACTAATTGATTTTCTATTGAATTATTAGTAATTCAGACACAATGGACATATGCATGTGTGCCACACGTGTACTGTGTACGTGTATTGTATCCACACATCTTGTTCACTGCACTGTACATGTTCACTGTACATTACATAATACAGTATACATGTATAATACATTGTCTATGGAGCTGAATACACAATTCTTTTTTTGTCTAAAAAGAATGTTTAAAAAAAACAAAAAAACAAGCTTGCATAATTCCCATAATTCGTACAAGGACATGACCCAATATGACTGAATGAGAATAAAGTGACTATATATTGACATCTTATCATTTTAAAAAATGTTTGACGACGTCATCGCAGATCAGAACACCACTTAATTGCGGCATTTTTAAAAGGGGAAACCATCTCAGAAATTATAGAACAGAGTTTTACAAAATTTATAATGATAAAAGACATCCAGTGTATCACTTTTGTGAAATATAAATTTAGTAAAGTGACTGAACTGGAAGTTAAGATGTTCAGCTTTGTGCACATTATATTTAGGTGTTCGCGTGCGACAGCATGAACATTGTTCGTTTTTTTGTTTAGGTGTTCGGGTATGTGCCCGAAACACCTCTTGTTTTTGTTCGTTTTTTTTTTTTGTTTTACTTCTTCTTCTCCCCCGCGACTGTCCGCAAAAAAACACATACTTGCAAACTTCACATGAACTTGAAACTTGGCATGTGCTTAGAACTGAACAAGTAGATGAAACATGAGTTGTGACGTCATGATGAGATCATCAGATATCGAATTATGATAAATCAAAGTTTAATATTTAAAAAAATCATATCTCAACAACCACAAGAGGTAAATTCACAATTTTTGCACCATTGTACAGATCGTTAATTGTCAAAAAATATTTACAAAAAGGTGACCCCAATTTGACCTTACTTCCTGTCCAAACCGGAAGTCAAAGCTTAATATTTAAAAAAAATCATATCTCAACAACCACAAGAGGTAAATTAACATTTTTTGCACCATTGTACAGATTGTTAATTGTCAAAAATATTTACAAAAACATGACCCCAATTTGACCTTTACTTCCTGTCCAAACCGGAAGTCAAAGTTTAATATTTAAAAAAATCATATCTCAACAACCACAAGGGGTAAATTCACAATCTTTCTACCATTGTATAGATTGTTAATTGTCGAAAAATATTTACACAAAGGAGACTCCAATTTGACCTTAGTTCCTGTCCAAACCGGAAGTCAATAGTTTCAAAACCGTACATTATTAACGATTCGTATGTAGAACTACACGAAAACGGTTTGTAAAAACTCGCCAAAGAAATGCCTTCTCTCAAAGAATTTCGCTACCAAAATTGACCCTTATGTAGCAGAACAGTTGTTTTTCACATTTGAACTGTTTTTCAAGAATAAACGAGATTTCATTGGTACACTAATGAGTTGAAAACACGTCTTGGTAAATGAAACGGCCACTTTTTATTTGACAACCTACGGGACTTTTGAGTTGTGCCCTCCCTTAGCAAAAATATCTTATAGACATGCGTCATTTGTTGATATTTTGTACAGAAAAAGGTCTGCTGAGTAGATACAAAATTACTATTGACATGCGACCTTTTTAAAAATGTGACTAATGACGTCATCGCCTGTCACAGCGCCCTCTGGCGACAGGTTTAGAAAAATAATAATTTTCTATCTGAAAAGCCATAGGAAATTTGAATATGACTTCTGTGAATAAAGTGACTCGTGACATCTTATCTTTTCAGAAATTTAACCAAAGCAGGTACTAACGTTATTTTTTCATGATCATGATGAGGTCATATATGTGACCTTCAAATCACCTGATCTGACCTTTACTTTTCCAAACAAGAAGTTCAAATTCAACACATTCTAACGCAAAATTAATGTCTTTTGAATATGAAATTGATTATTGTTATTATATAAGATGATACACCTTTGCAAAATATGCTATTGACGTCATCGATGATAATTTGATTGAACCGGAAGTTCACACGAACAAACGTGTGTTTGTTCCAACAAACACTTGAGCTCTAGTTAATTCTAATTATATATTAAGAAAAATCATATCTCCTGAACCAAAGTAGGTACTGACATTATTTTTTCATGATCATGAGGAAGTTTCATTGTGTCAGATATATGACCTTCAAATGACCTGATCTGACCTTTACTTTTGGTCCAAACAGGAAGTTCAAATTCAACAAATTCTAACGCAAAATTTATAGGTCTTTTGAATATATAATTAATATACTGTTATAATAAAAGATGATCTGCAAAATATGATATTGACATCATCGATGATAATTTGATTGAACCAGAAGTTGACACGAACACCATGTGTTTGTTCCATCAAATACTTGAGCTCTAGTTTTTACTTAAAAAAAAAAAATTTTTACATCCTGGACTGTATACATCATTCATAATTCCATTGGTATAATTTCTAGATATGGTTTTTGGTCAAAACAACTTTCTCTCTAGAGGAGATTTGATATCTGAAACAAACCCACATGGGTATTAGCTAGCTCAGCTTTTAATTCCCTCTTTCTATGCAGGATGAGTTCTCTAATCTTGGTGGGAATTACTCCAGAACATTTCATTTGTACAACTTCATTGGTTATCAAATCACAAGAGATTTAATGAATACAACATTTTTGGGATGGAATAAGGCTTTAAAATTTTGTTATGAGTCTTTAAGATATAGCTCTCATGGCATATTATTTAACGTACATGTAAATATTCATACAAGTACCATGCACTTACCAGATTATAACGACAGTGTAACAGTGGATTTGGTGGTTATTAGTCACTAACATGCTACAATATTTATCCACCAAAATTCAGATAGCAATTGTCACTAATTTTTCCTAGCTAATGCATGGATAATTCCTATATAAATTGTTTGACGTAATACTTAAAAAATACAATAATAATATTGTCACTATACACTTTTGTCATCTCAAAAAACATAAATTGACAGTATTACGGTACATACAAATTACAAAGTGTAACATTTATGATGGTATCAAACATCCCTTGAAATATTTCTGTCTCAGGATTTAGTATTTAAATTAATATTGAAAATAATTATCAAAATTAATGTCTGTCCTCCATATTTGCTTGTTAATGACAGTGAAATAAGCTTGTTTTGTATTGGTTGGTTTGCATACATATCTTGATTCCTATAAAGTATGGATGCATTTACATTTTGCAATACACTGGCTTTTACATTTCTATGTAGGCCTACAATATTTGAAAATTGTTACACTTTTATTTTTAGGTGTTCTAATTTTGAAAATATTGCCAATTAGTTTATCAGAATATGAACTTCTGAAAATATGCATGTATTTTCACTGTTTTCTTGTTAAAAGACACAATGAAATAAGTTGAAACTTTCACAGGTTGGTTGTTAAATGCATATCTTGATTGAAAGTGAGTGTACTTGTAGCTGCATTTTTGTACCTTCCCTTTAAAAGAAGTTGACACCAAAAATAAAGAATGAAAAATGAAGTTCATTTAAAACAATTCCTTATATACAGCAACAAAAACATGACACTATGTAGATCCTGTAAGATCCTGTTAATTTCAAATTCATTTTGACTAACATCATGAAGCTAGTTGTGAAAATTGAATAATGTAAGAATCACAAGGTGGCGCTATATTGCTATTTACAACATTTGAAGTTGCACACACCAGGAGGGTGGCCCTCCCAGCCAGGTATATTGTCACTGAGGTTGATTGTATATAACTAATACCATTAAAGGAACAATGTCTCACCACTGAATAAATGATGCTCCATATTTTCATTGGTCTTACAATGGTTGTCTGTACTTTTTATGAATTATCAAATTTCACGGATGTCTGAATGCCAATACACTAGTTAGAAAGTGGAACAACAACAATGCATGGAAATGGATTATTAAATCAAGCCATCTTGAAGAATTGGTTTCAAATACTTGATCTGAAAGACATTAGGGAAACATGTGAGACATATGACAAGAGTTATGGAAATCCTGAAGGATATCGTTGAAGTATGGTTGAAGGTTTATAACATCAGTAAACATTACCAATCATTACTAATTGGTACAAACTATATGGCATCATAAGGGATTTCACTAAAACAAAATTAATTAAAACATTTCACTGACATTTCACACAATTGGAATAATAGCAAAGAGAGTTGGGGAAAGACGACAAAGAAAACAGTGCTGAATACATTATTCCAAGAGTTGTTTTTCAAATAGGAAGGTTTGATGAAACAGTAGAAATTGCCTGCCTTTTTTAATGAATTCAATAAGCGTTGTCTGTGTGAAGTATGTTTGGCCACTGTACTTATTTACTCTGTACACACACCTGGTATACAGTACATACACATACCAAGATTTGTATTTGTTTATGAAATTGAAATCTGGAAATGGGTCGGGGAGAATACAAGGGGAAATAAGGGAGAGAGAGACTATGTGAACTAATTCATTCTGGGATATTTAATTGTCAGGAATAAAAATTGGTTTCTCGACACCATTTGTTAGGAATCTGAATGCCATTCGGCAATCATTATTGAATGAGAATTGAGGACTTTCATAAAAATGAGACCTTTACGCATATTTATGTGTCAATTTGATAGGGTAGTCTTAGTAACCTTTCTGCATTAGTCTTTCAGCAACTGCAAATGTAGAGAAATGGGGCTCTTACGATGAAATTATGTATTGGTAACTTTGCAACTGTATGATGTGAGTTATAAGATGATGAAGATGTTTCAAGAAAAAAAATATCCAAAATAAACCTTAGTAGATACAGAGTGAATCTCTAAAATAGACAGCTCGGCCTTGGGAAATACAACAAAATTAGTTTCTGCTTGAAAATGGTATAGTGATGTGGATTTGTTTATAAAAATGATAATAATAAATTTAAAAAAATTATTTATCTATTTTTCCTTCCTTTAAATTATGTAATAAATATAAAATTGTATTTTGGCAAGGGACAATACTAGTTTGTATATAATTATACAAATGAAAACAATTATAAATTATGGATTGATACACATATACTACAGATAGACCCCGATTTTAAATTCACTACAACTTAGCTATCTGTTGGTGAGATCACCAAAATTGTTTTCTACACTACAAACAGTGAGTTTATTAGATTCTGTCATTATCTTGTCAAATTACACACTGCAAACCAAAGTATCCTACCCTAAAAAAAAAATCAATTTCTTGCGCAACACAGAACGTGTACGCACTCTACAAACTAAACATGACTCTGCCACACTTCTGACAAGGTTGGATTAATGACAACTCAAAATATAACTCAATTGCAAATGCTGCCGTATTTTATTTAAAGGTTTATTTGAATATTGGCTGGTTTGTGGTACATGTAATGGTAAAAGGTGGCTATCATCAATAAATATTGATGATGTAATTCTCCTGCCATTATTTTGGCCATCATACTTTGAATGGTAACTCAAATAAAAATTATGTGAAAATGAATATATTTGCTAGAACAACTGTCCTTTTGCTATTGACAAAAAATTTCATCATTGTAGGGGGGCAAAAATGCACAATACATGGTTCATAAAAGAAAAAGCGAAAGGAATATACTTGAATGAAGAATTTAAATAGCCATGTTCCTAGGCATTGATTTTTTCAATTAATTAAGCCCCAACTCATATTTCCACACTGAATTTATAATGCAATTTGTGTTCACACATCTAGTGTCAATGCACCGAAGCTGTTATAGCAATGAGCCTTGTGCACAAATTAACGCGGCAAACACTGGCTTAGAAAGATTGGAGAGGTGTTTTTTTCCCCCTTTTTTCCAGGGTTCTGGCTGAGCAAGCCCTGCGCGGCAAGAAATTCAATTAGTTATGTGTCAAAGTATCCTTTAGGGTGACACATGTCCAAGAGATTAAACTACAGATGCGTGTTAATTTGAAACTCGTTGGGTGGTGCTGGAGTGCTCGCAATATGAATACTTTTGCACTCGCACTATGAATACTATTGCAGGTATTAAAATTAAAAGCACAAATTTTCTTAAACCTTCTTAATCCAAATCTTAATCCATTCAGCTCATCTCAAAATATACTGTAGCGTACATTGGTCTTTGGTGTCATAACAGGCTTCACATTCAGAAATGTTTCTTTTTTTAAAATTTGATTTCTAATAACCAAAGGAAATTAATTTTTGTTTTAATAATATTGTACACCATTGGTAAACTGTCTATAAATATATCCTTACTTTATATAGGAATCAAAAGAGATGTATATAGAAACCAACCTAGCTTAAATTCCACATGTCATCATGAAAAATACCTTGAGATTTGTTTGTATGCATTCCTAATGTGGAAATGGATTAGAGCTGTCATCCATTTCAGATTTCATTTTGTATTCACATTTTCTCCGAATATGATTGGTACTATTACCAATTAAAATGCATCAAACCAGTTAAAATATGATTAACTTCAAATGTAAAACAATTTTTTATGAGGAAAAAAAAGGATATTTCTTAAGTACATGTTGTATTATATACTACTCAAAACAATTTAGGGAACACCGGAATAATCTCAGTTAAAGCAAGATCATTTATTTCAGATAAACACAATGTTTCACAGAATTGATGAGAAACAACTGCACAATGAAACAGATGATAAAGGATGCATGTAGTGATTACACATTTCATGACATGACTACTGAAAGAGAGAGTGGGTTGCAAATGAAAATCCCGGTTCATGGAACATTTCAAACCTATTTGATGTTAAATATTTGGTGTTCCCTAAATTGTTTTGAGTAGTATACATGTATGTATAGTTATTTTATTTTATAAATAAGCAATCAAGTTTTTACATAATAACAACAATAATAACAATAATGGGCATATATGTATGCACCAGGTCTGTCAAAAATGACAGGTGCAACAAAAATAACTCTACCCTGAATCATAAAGATGACCAGATGAGGGTAATTACAATTTTAGGAATAAATGGGTTTTAGATTGATTTGAAAAGCTGAGCATGTGTGTACTTGTCTGGGTTGGGGAGAGGGAGGCTGTTCTAAAGAAAGGTTGCGAGATAAGATGCCCATGAGGGTTTGGAAAGAATACACATTTTAGTGTATGTTGTACAGGGGAGGGTGATACACATTTAATTCACCATACACTTGTGTCAATTGTATTGACAAGCTTTTGCTTCCACAAATTTATGTACACATTTTGTATACAAGCCTATGGGGATTTACCACATGCATCATTCCTGCACAACATTCCCTAAAGCACAACATTCCCTAAAGCAAAAAGTGAATTTTGTTTCCAGTTTGGAATAATATCATAGGCCTATCAACCTTTTAAAACTGCCAGTTAATACTTACAGAAAGTACTGGTGTTTTTGGAATGTAAGAGTTTGAGAGTTTTATAGAGTGTTATGAATTGTGTATTCTGCTATATTTTGGGGTTGTTTAGGTATATTTACTCAAAATAGCAGCAGCACAATCAACAAAAGATGTTTCTTTATTTGTTACAAAAAGTTGTTTTTGTTTAAGTTGCTTTTTGTAAATTCATCTAAATAATTATCCAAGATGACAGCACTTCAAAGGCAGCAATGAAACAGTAACTGTTTTAGTTTGTGGACAGAATCTCCAAATCAAAAAATGTATAGACTCAAATAACATTTCGATGACATTGAGAGTATCAACTGTACCATATAGGGAAGGTTGAACATTGGCAATATTGACAAAACTGCTTTTACATGTACATTATATGCTTACTCTCTTTGAATCAAGATATATACACTAAAGGGAAGAGACATTTTGCCTTTGAGAAAGAACCTGCCAGCTTTGAAACGTAAGGCTAATATTAACTACTATTTTGCATGCATACTACAGGTCCTAGGTTGGTAAACAGTTCTTTGCATGAATTACTAATGGTGTGCTTTTACTGTAACGGATGAATCTTGCTACAAGTTGCTGTAACATTCCCAGAGGCAGGATAGCAAAGATTATACAAATATCGCCTGCAGTGTATTTATACACGATCGTTTACAACAGGTCTATGATTCATACACATACAAATCATCTTAATGTGACCACTATGATAACTGTGTGAGTTATAGTTGTTGCAATAATGTACTGTCCTATACTGGAATTACAGGTTCACTGAATGGAAACAATATGTTACTTAAACATCTGTTACAAGAAATCTTATTACCACTCATTCTGATTCATACTGACATCACAATGAAGGAAGGTATATTACATGATCCATCTCTATTAGTATTTAACAGTATTTAGCTTGATGTAGTCTTGTCTCATTATCATTAATCTATGGCATCTGAATACCTTTTGGTCAGAAGACTGTGGACTTTTTACAAAATTTTCTCAAAAATGTGAGATCATTTATGTAATTTGTCCTCATTGAATGCATTATAATGGCTTTATAGTTTATAATTCCTCATTCTTTAGTGATTTATAACAAAATGTGGGATGTGGATACACCTCTAAAGTGTAATTAGACCAAGTCTTTGCACATAACAAAAGACTATTTATTTAAGGACTGTTTCACAAAAATTTCTGTAAATTTTCTTATACTTTTTGAAAGCACTTCAAAGCTACAAAAGAAAAAAATATATTGATACAATATACAGTGATTATGGTAAGATTTGTTTGGACTGACAAAGTTGTAGTAGCATGGCAAAGACAGAAAGACAGACACAGGCCATATTCTAACTTGAGTTGTGGACATAACACTTATATATAAAACACATGAGTGTCATATGCAGCACAACATAGGCCTACTTGTTAGTTTGCAGAGTGTGAGAAACATATGTTCTGAATTGGGGGAGGGTGAAGGGAGTGAGGGATGATGCAAAGGTTAAAATGTTCATATACCAGCAATACATACACTATATTAATGATTCATTTGATCAATATCAGTACAGGTCCTTTGTACGGTGACACATTTTTCATTTTCGTCTCATTTTTATTTTATATAAACAGAAAAAAAAGAGCATATCAATATTGGCATATCCTACCCACCATACGGCAACAACCCACAATACGATAGTTTCCCCCGTCTTTGACTTTGACAGTAATTTCATTATGGTAACACAGACTGATCGATGTTCCACATATGCTGAATTTCTGCCCTAGTCGGCTTTAGTGGTTACATTAGACGTACATTTTTGTCACCCCTTCGGAGATAACATGAATATATTGATTAAAGTGCCAATAATAAGAAGCAGTGTGCGTTTTCCTCACAGTCCAACCATGTGATGTTAATCCTACAACGCTAGTTTGTAAATAGTTACAGTGACATAGACAATATATGGACATTTATACTACTTGCACACAACACCTTACACATGCATACACTATTTGTATTTGTTAAATTTGTTTTGGTTGAAGAACTCTCTGAGACCACCTCCAGAAGGCCACAGCAAAGAGATGATATTAAAATAAAAATACTTCAATCTCTTTGATCTTCTTAAGAGACTCGTTTTAAGCATACAGTAACACTGGTGAGAAAATAGAGAGACAAAAAGAAACAAGAAACACCACCAACAACAAAAGAGTAATTATATCATCATACTCATCAGCTATTTACTATGAACACACTTTTCTGTACAAATTTCTACACACTTAATTTTCAGACATCCAACGGATTCTGAAAATTGTTAGCACATGTACAATGTGGTCAGACCTCATTCTCCTCAAATTTAAAATAAACATATTATAACTTTCTTATTGTTTACAGACAAAATCCAGTCTGAAAATGGAAGAGAACAAAAAACATCATTGAGAAAATATACTGATTCTTGATTTCCCATGTTCTCACAAGAGGGGGCTGTTAAAACTTTTTACTCTTAAAGACAGAATTTATGGGTTAAAAAATTATGTTTGATGTGCATTCAACAACAGAGGGCGATATTTCATATTTATGTAAAAAATACTTCAAATTTTTTGTATAAAAATTCCAATAAGTAAATTTTATGTTTTTACACAACTTGGTCAAGATTTTTTACCCATTTTAATACTGCCATCCTGAATAATCTCTCACGTCATCACTCCAAAAAGTGTTCCCTATCCTCTGAGTCCCACTCATCCTGCAGTTACTGAAAAATATCTGGTAAATTATTCATCAATTAGATGTTTGCAACTGCAACAACCAAACCATGTTCTGCAAATCTTGGCAAACCAATTCACCCTCACAGGCGGCAAACACTCACCAGCAATTTGCAATAAATCAAACATTTTCCTCAAATAACTGCAGGCAAACAAGCTCGTCTTTTACCGACGGTCCCTCTACCCCCCCCCCCCCCAGGCAATCTTATGACTGCACACGTTCATTATCGCTTTGTCTCTGTCCTCGTTGACTGACAAGTACACAACTGTTTCCCCTATTCCACTTCCTATAGGATTGCCCACCTTTGTTTGTCTGCATATATTGACCAGGATCTCAAAAACCAATCAACCATATTTCGAGTTCCACCCAAACAGACCTGGGGAGTTGACAAACAGAAGAAATATCTGCTTGCCTCTCGCTAATAACTCTTTCCTCAAACCACAGTTTTTCTTCTT
Source organism: Zoroaster sp. YZ-2022 (assembly GCA_029582265.1). Taxonomy (NCBI): domain Eukaryota; kingdom Metazoa; phylum Echinodermata; class Asteroidea; order Forcipulatida; family Zoroasteridae; genus Zoroaster; species Zoroaster sp. YZ-2022. Next base: position 10,352,065 of record CM055821.1, on the reverse strand, counting down.
TCCTGGGGTTTTCAAGTTATTCTTGGGATGCTGTGTTATTGGCAGACTCCTGCAGACAATCAGGGCGTCTAACTGTACACCCATTTGACGAAAAAAACAGTGCATCTAATTTGACCAAAAATATGTGAATTTGAAGGGTTACCATCTTCTGCAATTTCACAGTTTACAAATTGAGATATTGTCATTTACTTGTAGATGGGGGAAATGTATATACAAAGAAAAAAGTGTTGATACTCAAAGTTAATACATTCTGTCAATTTGCCTGCTTCTTAATTACAGGCTAGGTGATGACTCACTGAAAAACTCTTCAGTAGCCACTGGAGGGGGAGGGGTAATAAAATCCTGAACAAAACTAAAATGTGCAGACAATATATTCTTGTTACACCGTTTTAAATTGCTACTATTATTCTAAATGTTTGAGTACAGACAAGAGTTAAGAGATAGCAAGTTGTTTTTATCCCTCATCAATTTGAGGAAGCTTGGGTAACATACAATCATCTTTCCAAAGTGAAAGCCCTTAACAGGTGAGGTTTTAGCTTCAGCTGACTTGTAGCATCACTCTCTATATGACATGTCCTACTTGACTGCTTCATATCAAAATACAGATTGACGATCCCCGCATGTGAAAGGAGTTAGCTGCCTCCTGAATCATTAGCCATAAGGTATACATTAATGAGTCAACCTGGATGCTCACTCTGAATTTAATGTTGTCAGGCGGTGCAACTTAATCACATAGGCCACAGATATCACCAATTAGGGAGGAGGGGGAAAAGAGGTATATGGTAGAGATTAAGAGTCTGTATTGGCTAGAAACTATGCTATCATGCAGACACAGGAAGAGTATGGAGCTAGATCGGGGTAGGATGGGGGAAACCAGTCTCATAATATGGTAGTCAGAATGCCATTTATAATTATTAACCCTCCTATTTTCAAAACCATTTGTTTTTCATAGTGTTTTGAAAGATCAAACTAAACAATGGTTAATCAAGATATAGCTATTTTATCTGGCTGCTGCCTACCAAAGTATAGGGAAAAAACACAATGATTCCTCAATAACATTTCTATCTAAAAATATAAACTTAATTAGTCCCTTGATAACAATGAATAAAATTTCCCTGTTAATGGGAACATAATGGCAACATTTGATGTGCCACCTTTTATTTACATGATCCTCATGGAATCCAAAGCTGACCAATCAAAATCCCTCATTGACCAATGTTAATCAGGTGCGTGTGCGCAAAATATGTGCATATGTACCATGAAGTCTCACATGTTTGATAGTCATGCCTTTTTTGTAAATGTTTTTGTAATATCACATTGGCTTTGCCAGAACTGTTTTCTAAGAGTGCAGCAGCAATTGCCCAATTGCTATAGCTTATACAAATGACTGTCACCACTTTTAGGAATAACCTCAGTGATTGCCAAGGAAAAAGTATAATGCAAGTTGTCAGGAAATGAACAAACTTGAACATCATCCACCAGACTTTGACTGACAGGATAAGGCAATCGGTTGCTTCTCCTCTCCTCTCAGTCCACTTTGCAGAGCTAAGAGCTAGCAGGGTTAAGTGCCAAACTGACAAATGATTAGTAAAGGCATGAGATAACATTAGTGTAGTGTCAAGATCAGCCTTTGATCATACTGCATATCCGTTATTACTAGGGTTTTCTCTTATATTCTTATCACGCATGAAGAGGCTGAATCAGAGATGTTAATAACACTACATGTAATGACAAGAATTTTTTTTTATATCATAAAGGATCCTGATCAGGCAGATACAATCCTGATTGATATATTGTACAATAACCACCCTAATTGAGGGTATGCTTTAGCTAATGTCACATCACTTCTAATTAAGTCAATTACTGACCGTGTCCATGTAATCAAACTGATGTCTACATTCACAACACAGTAAATACTTGTTAGAGCTCACCATCATGAATTATGAAGTCTCTTTACTAAGGGTGACTGTCACATTACCTACCATCATTCATTCCAATGAACAACCACAGGGAAAGAATCTAACAGTGGATTTAGTCATATGAACCAATTATGGGGGACACTATATCAAACACACTAACAAAATAAAAAACAACTAAAACTGCTGTTTTGTTTTTCCTATGAGGGAACAAATAAGTACCATTGATGTCATTCATGTGAAATGCAATATCTGGTTGGTTATGTTCTACCCTGATTTAAAGAATAATAATAAACCATGCTTAATAGTGCATTTCACACATACACCCAATGTGCCTTACAACGACAGAAGAAAAGACAATTTGGTGTATTAATGGTTAACAGGTAGGGTCTTAGTGTTCTTAATATAAATTCATAAGGGGGCAGTTTATTCCAGAGGTTGATGCAGTTGAATTTACTGGATATAATATGACCATTTTGCATTTACTTCAACTAAATCTTTCAAGTTAATAATTCTGTATTATAATGAGATTAACAGAAAATGAACAACCTTAATAAAATATATACAACATATGGATCTTCATTAACAGAGACGCATACAATTTGTCTGAGGTACATGCACAACTGTCACTATTGACATTAGCTTGAGTTGATTCATCATGACTAACCAATAATGAACACATGAGGGGGTACCTCTCTTCAACCAGTTCTACTGGAGGTCTAAATGTACCATAAATGTATTCATTATGAAAAGTAAAATGAATTTTTAAACAAATTTTGCATGTTGTTTTTGTATGTATTTATTTGAAAATAAAGGTAAACACCAATAGTTTATAAAGTTTTAATTGTTGAAGGGTATTTAAAAATTCACATTCATTTCAACCTTCCAGTTTTCAAGAAATATATTTAAGGTTCATCACAATAGGTGCTTATGTTTTTTTGAATTTTTTTTCATGTTTAAATGTTTTGCCCGATGCAAATTCAACAACAATTGCTAAAAGCACTTCAGATGGAATCGTTTCTCAGCATAATTGATACATGAACCAACTTTACAAGACATCGTTTAGATACAAAATTGTTAATTTGATATTCTTGTTATTACTAGTGTTATCTCTCTACGCATACATTTATATTTCAGATTCTTGTAACTTTGTCTGTTTATCTAGAATCCATTTAGGTGTTTTCAATTATTAAAAGGGAAGGTACACATGTATGTACACCATTGGTAATATTGGCAAAAAATACTTAGTGGTATATTTTCTCTCTTCAAGATATACATTAAGATATACATTAAACAACCATCCTGTGAAAGTTTAAGTTTCTAAAATTGTAGAAAAGAAAGAGTACTCTTTCCTAAATTTAAAAGGAAATTATTTCACTTTTCTTAAAAATGACATTACTCAAAATCATATCAAGGGAAGATTAATAATCATGTACCATCTTCAGCTTTACACTTGCAATCCTTTTAATCTACATGTAAGTAACACTAATTGCGGTGACACCGCAATTAGTCTTACCAATCTACATGTAGGTTACATGTGTATACTTCTTTTACACCAAATTTTTTACATGAAAATGTTAAATAATTAAAAACAAAATAACAGAAAAGTATGTCACAATCAAGATAAATTTAACAGGGAATTAACTGCTTTTGCATTACATATATGCCAAAATAAAACCTATACATGCAATGCTACATATGTACATTGCAAAAAGGTTAAACAAATATATCCACTAAGAAAATATAAGGTCAGCTGTGCAGCGGCATAGCGGGGGGGCACTAATTTCCAGTTCCCCCAGGTTCCCCCAGGTTCCCCCAGGTGCCCCCCCCCCCACGAAAAAATCCTGATAGTGTCCCAAAAATAAATGCCGCTGCAGCTGTGTAGTATTTGTACACACAAACATCTGTATGTCATCTATTTGCATCAATATATTACACAATATTGAAATCTGATGGAATTAGGCCTATATGACACCACATAAAAATGAAATGTGTACATGTATTATATGACAGAATAAGACAGGTGTGTAAGGGCAAAGGAGTTGATTGTCATAGCCAGGAAGTTGTTAAAACAAATGATTGTTTTGATGTGGGGTGATTACAACAACTATCTAGGAAATTGAGGAATTGAATGGATTATGTCTAAAATCTCAAGGGCATTTAAAGGCTATGTATGGGATGGTAGTGGTATTTTGGTTGGTCACTTGTGCTTTTCATTGGCCAATGAGAACGAACTAAAATTTCCATAAAGTCCAATAACCATTATTTGCATTCCCTAAATACCTAGATAGTAATTTGTCATAGAGATCGATATTAAAAGCAATTCAAAATTTTGGATCATGAGTTTTGCCACCAAGAATTCTTAATGTAATCTGAAGAGATTTGATTAAAACATTCTTTCAGAAGTAACTGTTAGAAGAAAAGTTTACCTCTCTCTGTCTTGGTTTAACTGCCTTTATCTCTTTTCACTCCTTCACAATCTGACAACTTACACAAACTTTCTGAGGCTTTGTGACAGTCAGCCAATGGCTACATTTTCATTTTGTCACCGTAAGCCTATTGTAACCCATGTGCAACGCAGATCCAGTTCATTTGAGATGACCAGGCAGCCGACCATGCCCGCTCGGCCACGCTCTGACTGTGTTAAACTCTACTACATCTACCCACATGCCAGCCAACTTGAATCAATCATTAACCTGTCATATACTGCAAGATCATGCTCACCAAATACGCTCAGGATGGTCCATTTGCCGGAGGGGTTCTCAAGCTTCCAAAATGGTTTGACCCTTTGACCCAGATAATTCCTAAAGTTGTAATTATCCTAAAATTGCTAATAGCTATCCCAGAGAGGTTTGCAACAAACTGAAAATGTTTAAGCTTTTGTCAGAGAAATAATGGTACTTCCTTGAGTACAGTATAGCCACAGATATTCACAATGACTGTAAATATGGTGCCCAATACACATCAATTTGGCAGCTTGCCATATATATCGTTTTATATTCAAAAACCAAAATGAGCACGTCTTCTGGTAAATGAACAAAAGAGAAATGTTCTTTGTGATATCAAATCCTTTTTATCACCTTAAAAGCATTGTAAGTGGCCATGACAATGGCATAATTGTTGATGTCTGTTGTTGGCCTAGTAACCTACTTGGCAAGTCAATCAATATGGGGTATTGTAAAATGTAGCTTACTTCATCAATACATGAAGTAATAATGTGATAAACCAATCAGATCAGTGAACAAAAATCTGCAGTAACCAAGGCAAAAAATCAGTTACTATCTCCTAAAGCACTAATCACAGTGGGATATAATATGCCTGGTTCCCTGACCACCATTAAAAACAATCACTATGGAAAAAAATGTTTGAAAGGCACCAATCTGTATGAAAGGTTGTTTTGTGATGAAGACTCCATAACCTACAGTGAGACATCTCTCAAGAGGTGATTTAAATTCAAAATTAAAAGTGGCTATCTGTCCACATTGCCGAGCACTGACTTGAAGAAGTAACACACACATATCTACATGCAAGTGAACCCCTTTCAACCTACACTATTAATCATCAGGACAGAAGTCCCAAGGATCTTGGTTTGCTTTGGCTGTTAGGTGAGGATTGAAGGTGGTCAAAAACAACCCTTGTATTTATCAACAGTTATCAGGCAGAAGTGCTTGAGAAGCACATTGGTATGCATGCAGTGATGACACACAATCTTTAGTTACATTTTTATTATCTTGCCAAAGACCAGCACTGTAAAGGATGTGGCAAATATTCCCCTCCTCTTCATGACCACACCTCTCTCATGAAATTACAATAATTTTCCTCTAACCACAGGGACATAGTGTTGGGATGGTTAACCGTTTCACTGATCGAAACTGAATTAACCACTTAGAAATTTGATAACTGGCTCACTGAAACCAATATTTAAAATTTTGGAAGAATTTGCCACCCATGTTGATGTTCTAGACATTCTTTGTTGCAGCATTGGTTATTAAACAATCATTGTTTTTTGATTGAAAATTTAAAGACACTATGCCATTTGCCAGCGATATTGTTTGTGTGGCCAACTTTCAGTTAACCGGTTTACCAACTGTGAAAGATTCAGTTAAACGGTTAGCAAACTAACTACCAGCAGTCAGATACATTAAACCTTTAAGTATGACAAAAATGTAACGTGTAGCTACTGTTGCAGATTGTGAAAGAAATTGCCAAACTTTAGCTTTGTTGATGACTGACACCGAATCCATTTTGTAAACCATGCAATCAGGAGAGTTTAAATGTCTACATGTACCTCATCTTGGCCTTGTTCCATAAAATGTTACCATAATAATATCACATTTAACCCTGGGTTGCATTCACTGAGCCCCCTCCACATCAGCCTGCCCTCTCTTGACACAATATTAAACACTCGCAAATTGGCATGGCCAACTTCACCCACCAATGTCATTGCCAAAGCTGATAAGAGCTGGCAACTTATCTTAAGGAGGGAAGTAGTTTTACAGCTGACACACCAATGTCCATTTATCTAATCATTATGCGCATCTTAATGACTGCCATTCACAGATTAGTAGTTCTGGGCCTAATTTATGCACATTTCAACGACCTATGATTCACAAGAAAGGTGTTGCCCATGGTAATATCCTAACACTAATGTGACCATGCTCACTGCTTCACCAAGACAATTTTCTTCAAGGAAGGGGGGGAGGAGGGCTGGGGGGGAGGAGGGCTGGGGGGCGGAGGGCTGGGGTGGGGTGGGGAGGGGAGGGGTGGGGAGGGGAGGGGAGGGGGAAGGGAGGGGAGGGGTGGGGAGGAGAGGAGGATTTGAAGGGAACAGGTTGGTACTATGGAATGTATGTAGATGGCCAGACCTGCATTTACTTCAAACAATTTTATCTTAGCCTCACAGTGTAGAGTAACAATCTACCATACATGTAGGTAACAAAGTCAGTATTTACTATTGGTAAAATGTCTGTAGATGTATTTATACTTTATCAAGAGATGTATAAAATCAACCTGTGAAAGTTACAGACTACAGATCTATTGTGTCGTTAACGAGTACATAGTGAAATGTTGTATTCATTCCAATTGGAATTTACATACTGGCAACAACATTTAATTTGTCAAATATTTGGATTTCAATGTAATTGTACTTAATGATAGCACCTCAAACAGAAATATGTCAACTTTACATCACAGAAATTATTATTATTATTTTTTTATTTATTATTTTTTATTAAGGTTTATAACATATACATCATAAAAGCAGTACTTTGCTGAAATATTGCATTTTACAATAAAAGTCTGACAAATTGCACAACGTCATAAGAATCAAAATATGACAAATTGCACAAAATAAAGAAAGCTTAAGAAACAATGTTGGCAAGAACAAGCACCCGGGACAACTACATGTAGCAAAATTAGCAGCATGAAATGTTCTGATTTAAAATATTAACAATAGTGCATATGGGGGAATTTCTGAATCTCTCAGTCCTAGTCTTGGGAACATCAAAAAGTTTCTTGGTATGCAGAGCCACACTAGGTGAGTCATTAGAGGGAGGTAAGAAATCCCAGTAAAATTTCTGATTTAAGAAGAATTTTACCAAAGTTGAGAATGAGATTTTCCCTACGTGAATGCAGTGAGGGCAGGTTGGTAATCAACAGGGCATTTTCATAGCAAACATGTAAATTTTCATGTAAATTTGTGATCATTTATGTTTTGCGAGAATACCAATAATATATAATAGTTTTAAGACACACATCATGTACCAAAGTTAACATCTAACTACATTAGATCATGGAATAAGGACCATCTTCATTCAAGATTAGATGAATACTCAACAATGGAAATCTACAAATACTGTATACATCACAGAGTAGAACGGTTAAAATCAAATATGGAGAGATGGTGGCAAATTCAAATTATACAAGCCTAGAAGGATGACTGACTGAGGGGGAAATACATGTAAATTATAAACATTGGAAACATGCCACAAAAATTTGTGTAACCCAGAATCCCATTTTTGCTAATTTGTCACATCAACAATACCACAATAAATAATAGACCGATATTTTACCGACACATTTATCACATCACTCAGCAGTACCACAGTATGTCAAATAGTATTCAGTAAGTTTGGGGGCAGGTGTTAAGTTAATGATTTGCTAGGCAGATCTTCAGGAGGTTATTGTGCCGTTAATGACCACATATCAATCAAGTTCACACCAGAGGTGTTTGACTTGAGAGCAGGAGAAGAGGTTGTGGCAATGGATGCTGATAATGGCAATTGAGGATACTTGGGATTCACTAGGCGATATAGCACCAATTGCTTTCAATGCTTTTATATATTATGTATTTTGGTCAATACAATCGTGTTATGAAGTACTCCAATACAAATTAGACATACATGTACCCATGTGTATTCAGCTGGCAATTCTTTGGTTTGTATTGGTTGTATGCGTCCATTTCACGTTATGGGAACTACCTAGTTTAAGTTTTTCATTTTAGTTATACCACCCAGCTCATCTACTCTCTAGTATAATATGAAACATTCTTCAAACTGTCATACATATGAACACGAGGATATTCAGAACTATGATCCCTCTGATGAAAATTCCATGTTCAAAAGGCACTATATTAAAACTCCAATTTCTTAGGATATATTGTTTGGTACAACTGCCAACCTCTTGAGAAGAGTGGCAGTACACATTTAGTAAAATATCTTTATTCAAGAAATAAGTACAGACAAGTGCACAAACCCATGAAAACTCAATCGGGCCATTATTAAGAATTTTAAACAAATAATAGAGGAAAGCTCTCTCCCATATATATGTAAACTGAGCATCAAAAGAAACTTATCAAATCTTTGGAAGGACACTCATTAAAATCCTCCACGAAAAAAGGAAAAATATTTGAACACAGGTAAACTTCAGTAATCTTGTTTACTGACAAGTTTACCTGTGTTCAAATATTTTTCATTTTTCCGTGGAGGATTTTAATGAGTGTCTTTCCAAAGATTTGATAAGTTTCTTTTGATGCTCAGTCTATTTCTTTTAGCATTGGTCATCAATAGTATTGGACATTTGTTGGTTTTCCCCTTAAAATTACAGCAACTCATCAATGGATCAACAGCTGATGATTTTCGCATGAAATGAAAAATAAAATATGAATGAATTTTGGCTATTTTCTCTCTAATGACACAATGAAAAATGCTGAAACTGTGCTGGTTTCTGTGCATTTCTCGATTCTTAGAAAGTATGGATGCACTGTATAAACCTTTATGCAATTGACATGTCAGTTTTCTTCAATAAATCAATCATTTGAAAGAAGTAAATTAAAATCACGACCGAAGAACGTGGGGGAGATGTGATACAAAACACACACACATGAATAAACGAATACAAGATGCTCCAAACTAATTTACTTATCCCATTGCAGCAGAATGGCATGAATGCAACTAATGAAAGAAATCCCAATCTGATCACTTTAAGTTAAACATGCAACGTGGGAAAAAACTACTGCCAAAACTTTCATATGAAGTGTTTTAAGTTTGTGGCTGAGTTACAGTATTATTGATCTTTATCATAAAGTGGCCATTTGTTTCTCTAATACACAATTTAATGGCTGTTAAAATGAGGTTCATGTCCAACCACAGATACTGTACCTCACACATGATGCTTATTTTTGATTGGTAATTATAGTAAACCACACAAACAGGGTTACATGCATCAAATGTACATTTCATTATTAAAGGCTGGCAAAACTGCTTCTACGAGTGTCTGTTAACTTTCTTTGAATAATTAAAAAAACAACCAGTGAAAGATTCAGCTTATTATGTTGGGTTGCTTAAATAGGTCTATAACCCTTTTTCCCCATTACAGCACCATTACATCACTTAAGGAATATTGATACCATTAAAAGCTTCAACTTTTACATTAAAATTTGACAATTTGATTATTTTTGAATTACCCATTCTACACCATTTCTTTTAAACGTACAAATCCCACTCTTATAACAAAAGAAATAATGATAAAATAAAATTAATCAATTTTTTGGCTGCACAATAATTTATTTAAATGTCATGTTGGTAACAAGTGTCTGCATACATGTACTTAATTAGAATAATGATTAAAATGCATCCATACTTTATAAGAATCAAAAGCCATTATTTGAAAGTTTTAGCTAATTTCATTGTTTCATTTAACAAGAAAGCAGTAAAAATGCATTTAGATTTGTTGTGTTCATTCCATTTACATCTCTGGAAAACAAATATTCAATCGTTTGATTGATTTTTACTAAAATGACAATACCCAAAACAAAAATAGTTCAAGACATCAAGTAATTTTCATGTAAATCTGTGATTATTTTTTTGGAGAATGTTAGTGTACAGGGGTTTTAACCCAGAACAACGCTAATTCACTGAAAAGTCTAAAAGTTGGTTTCATTATATTACTTTCATAAAGTACATACATCTATGCATACTCAACGTCAAATTCACCAATGATCCGTTAATTAACCAAGTAACATGCATTTGGAGTTACTAAAATAAATCAAGAAGAATAACCTACCTTTGTTCATAGATGATTCATTGATCAATACTTAAACAGAGCTGAGACTATCAATCACAGTAAGATTAAAACTCAGATTACTTGGGTGTTTGAGAAGGAAAGCAATTAGTGTATTCTATACATACCTGCAGAAAAGAGAAAAGCAAAGGAGAAACGTAAGTGGTCATTTGATAATAAACATGAAGCGTTGAACGGATGTGTTGGTACACAAGTGTTCCTTGATACATAATGAAGGTTACAGATATGGGATTGGACAACATGTAGAACCAATACTTTGATTGGTAAAACTTGTAGCTTTGCATGGTGAGGATGACAAGTAAGACTAATTGCGGTGACACCATGTGGAATCTCAATTGAGTAGTAATTAGTTCTGAAAAGAACTGGAGGTCCAGTTCTTTTCAGAACTAATTACTACTCAATTGAGATTCCACATGGTGTCACCGCAATTAGTCTTACTTAATACTTTGATTGGTTATAACATAAAGAAATAAATGTGGGAGTGTTACATAATCAGTCATTAACCCTCCTACTTCTGGTACCTTTTTCATACAAGTTGATCCACCATTTGAAACCATTCGCTTTTGTGGTTTTGAATGGTGAAATAACTGTGTACAGTATTGATTCCCTCAAATGGTTTTAAATGGTAGGTCAGCTAATACAAAACCTTGTTTGGATCTTTCCAAATGGTAGTACAGCTAATACAAAACCTTGTTTGGATACTTCTAAGTGGTGAGTCAATGGACCCTCTATGCATTTGAATGGATTTGAATGGTAGTAAAGCTTGCTACCAACACTGTTCAAATGGTATCACCATGTGTGTACAAAACCAATGGGCATTTTGGTAAGTGGAAATTTTGAATGGTTTCAAATGGTCAAACAGTAGGAGGGTTAATGCATATCTGAATTCAGGATTGATGCCAAGGATTAAAAGGTCTATTAATAGGTTTGGTATCAATTGTGGGGTGAGTTTGGAAAATGCCGCAAATCCATTTCCTTTATTGCTGTGTATGGTAATTGAAAATAGTTTTGTTTTGTTTACTTGATAAGCAAATACAATCTAATGGGAACAACTAAAACATAAATAGAGTTGTAATTATTTGTTCAGTTTCTTTACCTAAACCAGAGCATTGATTTAAAGTCCCTATGCACTAATTCATCTTCTTACATAACAAACATAAATGACCACAGATTTACAGAAACTTCCTTGGTGTAAAGTTGATGGTATCAAACATCCACTAATGTATTTAGTCTGAGATGTCTCCATTTTAGGACAATTAATCAAATAATTTTACAAATAAGTGTTTGTCATCCTGCAACGTAAATTACCATGTTGGAATGCAATTTTAACTATTTCCTCGTCTGTAACTTGATTTAAAAAATGCCACTTTAACCATTATTTTTTTAATTTATTTTATATTGATTATGGATATTTTACTAAAGGTTTCAACTGGTTTTAACTATTAAAACATAAAATCCTTTAGATCTCTGCACAAAATGGTTATGTGCTTAAAATGTAGACTAAGTTATAGTGAGGTTTTACTTTTTCCTTTTTCCTCAAACACACAAGCAAAGTTCCAGATTTCAGCAATTGAACAGTATAGAATTACAGTCCACCTTCATGGTCTCTACGCTCCATCCCCACACATCTATTGATTTTTTTCCCCGCCTAATATTTATTCCAGAGTGACTCAGGGTTCACCTTGAGTTCATGAGCGATGCAAGATGGATTGGTTCGTGCCGACACTAGGATTGATGTTAATCATGAATTGTACACATTCGCATCGGTAACGATTCAGTAATAATATGTTGCTGTTGCATCCCTGCCAACTCAATATACAACATGCACAACTTTTCTTCTTTTTTTTATAGGCATTGTAAATTGTCCAAGATCAGTGAAAAAAAAAAAAAAATCAGATGTGTAACAAGTGATGAAACACAACTGTGTTTAATCGGTCACTCAGTTGCAGTTTTGGGGTCAACAAAACTGTTGTTTTTAATCTCAAGACCAGCAACTTGTTTGATTAACACAGCCCGCAATGCAGGTTGCATTGATTATCCACATCCATATATACCCCAAGGGAGTTGTTTCATGACTTTAACCTCCTTCTCTATCTAGGTTACATTGTAAAGGTTTTGCCGAATGATGCATGTCATGTCCTCAGGCCATGCTAATTAGGCCTAGTTCGTGTTTTCTATCACGATGGTTATATTGGAATTTCTTTGTATCCACTTAAGAGGGGAGTATGTTCCTTAATTAATTGGTGTAAGCCGGAAGATGAAAGACCTTACAAAAATAATAATATCTGGTATGTATACACATAAACTTATACACAGAAATCCATTACAAATATACATGTACATGTGAGTGATTGGTGCAACAAAATTGATTTCCAATGACACATATTAATGAACATGTACAATGTATACATGTACATGTACATGTATGTACCTATTTGTATATATCTACTGCATGAATATTGTTAACTAGAGGACTAGGATGATGAACAGCACAAGGCATAGGGTAACATACAAGTTGAATACCACACAATATACTGCACATTGTAAACAACCATGTATATTTGCATCAGTAAAGTTTGATTCATTCAAGTTCTTATGCTAGTAATTTTGTTGACTTGAACACTTTTTTAAGGTTGAATTAAGAAATAACCCTCAGGGAATATCCCTGAGGTTGCCATGGATGATCCCAAAGGTTATCTAGAAAAAATACCAAAGTTGTGAGGGACTATTCCTGAGGTTAATATGTACATGTATGAGGGGAAATACCCAAAGTTAAGAGAAACAATCTCCAAGGATAAGAGAAACAATCTCCAAGGTTAAGAGAAACAATCTCCAAGGTTAAGAGAAACAATCTCCAAGGATAAGAGAAACAATCTCCAAGGTTAAGAGAAACAATCTCCAAGGATAAGAGAAACAATCCCCAAGGTTGTGAGGGACAATCCCCAAGGTTGTGAGGGACAATCTCCAAGGTTAAGAGAAACAATCTCCAAGGTTAAGAGAAACAATCTCCAAGGTTGTGAGGGACAATCTCCAAGGTTAAGAGAAACAATCTCCAAGGTTAAGAGAAACAATCTCCAAGGTTAAGAGAAACAATCTCCAAGGTTGTGAGGGACAATCTCCAAGGTTAAGAGAAACAATCTCCAAGGTTAAGAGAAACAATCTCCAAGGTTGTGAGGGACAATCCCCAAGGTTGCGAGGGACAATCCCCAAGGTTGCGAGGGACAATCCCCAAGGTTGAGAGGGACAATCCCCAAGGTTGAGAGGGACAATCCCCAAGGTTGAGAGGGACAATCCCCAAGGTTGCGAGGGACAATCCCCAAGGTTGCGAGGGACAATCCCCAAGGTTGCGAGGGACAATCCCCAAGGTTGCGAGGGACAATCCCCAAGGTTGCGAGGGACAATCCCCAAAATTGCGAGGGTCAATCTCCATGGTTGTGAGGGACATTCCCCAAGGTTGTGAGGGACATTCCCCGAGGTTGTGACGGACAATCCCCGAGGTTGTGAGGGACATTCCCAAGGTTGTGAGGGACAATCCCCAAGATTGTGAGGGTCAATCACCAAGATTGTGAGGGTCAATCTCCAAGATTGTGAGGGACAATCCCCAATGTTGAGGGACATTCCCCAAGGTTGTGAGGGACAATCCCCAAGGTTGCGAGGGACAATCTCCAAGGTTGCGAGGGACAATCCCCAAGGTTGCGAGGGACAATCCCAAAGGTTGCGAGGGGCAATCCCAAAGGTTGCGAGGGACAATCCCAAAGGTTGCGAGGGACAATCCCAAAGGTTGCGAGGGACAATCCCAAAGGTTGCGAGGGACAATCCCCAAGGTTGCGAGTGACAATCTCCATGGTTGCGGGGGACAATCCCCAAGGTTGTGAGGGACATTCCCCAAGGTTGTGACAGACAATCCCCAAGGTTGTGAGGGACAATCCCCAAGGTTGTGAGGGTCAATCTCCATGGTTGTGAGGGACAATCCCCGAGTGAGTGACATTCCCCAAGGTTGTGACAGACAATCCCCAAGGTTGAGGGACATTCCCCAAGGTTGTGAGGGACAATCTCCAAGGTCAACCTTGGAGATTGTCCCTCACAACCATGGAGATTGGGCAATCCCCAAGGTTGTGAGGGGCAATTCCCAAGGTTGTGAGGGACAATCCCCAAGGTTGTGAGGGACAATCCCCAAGGTTGAGGGACAATCCCCAAGGTTGTGAGGAACAATCTCCAAGGTTGTGATGGACAATCCCAAGGTTGTGATGGATAATCTCCAAGGTTGCGAGGGACAATCTCCAAGATTACGAGGGACAATCCCCAAGGTTGCGAGGGACAATCTCCAAGGTTGTGAGGGACAATCTCCAAGGTTGTGAGGGACAATCCCCAAGTTCGAAACTTCCCTCCATTCTCACTGATACTGTACACTTGCAAACAGTTACCATCAAAATGTCCGTTAAATCACACAGTAGTGTGTTCAACAAGATACTGAATGCAGTTAATATTACCCCGAGGATAGTTGCAGTGGCTTGCCATTTGAACTCCAGTCCCTCATTAAAGGAAAGCTACAGCAATGGTAATTATCTTATTAAAAAAATAACTTATTATTATCCAAACGTTAAGTTGATGTAACGTTGGTAAAGGTACAAACCATCCTGAATAAAATATTCTGTCTGAAGTGCTTTCACAAAAAGCACATTAAAACAAAAATCCAGTCGTTAACTTTTTGCTCCAAGTATTTTCTGTAAAAATTTTGGACTCTGCATTGAGCCAAAAAATATACAAATTGTATTTCTTGATTCAACGAGAGCAAACTCATTGAAGCAGTTTTACCAACATTACAATTGATGTCCATGCACCTTTCCTTTAAGTTAGAAATGATATATTTGTGTTACCAATTTGTCACAACTGATAACCATCAAAGCCATGATATGCCTCATGTCAAGAGCCTTGTGTTGACAGTAATTTTATGAAGCATGTTACATGTGTTGCAGACATCATGTATCAGCATGGTATCAGCATGGTATCAGTAAGCGCTGAACAATGGGAACCAGTCTACATCACCTTCACAAACTTACTAGGGATGTACAACTAATTTGCTGAATTGTGTTTGTTTACAAATATATTACAATGTTTAGAATTTTTAATAAAAAACATGAAATCTGGAATCAACATCTGGCGCTGAAATTTACTTTATACTGATAAAAAGAAATGAAACAAATAGTTTATTTTAAGATGTTATGATCACTCTTATGACTCATGTATCTCTCTCCACTGTTTGCCCCTAGAGGGCGCTAATTCCTCATGCCATGCATGTTCATGCAAGACCCACTGTGGCATTAAAAACCGAGTCAATGTTTAATACAATTATTGCAATGATCTTAATTTGTCAGAAATCACATCTATGAGAAACACATTCAGAAAGTAAATTCTATTTGAGTAGAATGTGCATTACAAAGAAAGAAATTAGAAGAATATGTGGATTTAGAATACCCTGTACATGTAGATCATAATGGGTAAATTCTACGATAAGGTTGCATTTTTGTAACATCTTTTAATTTGTTGGCCACTGAACCAGAGACAGAGTACTTCTACTGTTCTACTGTAGGCTATTCTGCAATTTACTTGTGCATGATTTTTGTTAAGTGGAATAACAACATGACAGATGCACTATTGCATGAATTATCCAAAATGAACAAGTTTGGGATTTTGAAAAATTTTCCCGCTAACTTTAACTGTTTGAATTACTTAATAGCCCTTGTTATGATTCCTATTTTTAAAACATTACTTAAGAGTCGAAAATGCCACTAGCCCACTAGCATAAGGCTAGTGGATTAACAAAAGGTATAAAGTATGTTTTAATTTATTCACTCTTTCACATAGTGAGAAATCAAATCTCGTGAGAACCAGGACAATTCAGTTGTTACTGATCCTGCTGGCTCCCATAACATTCAAGTTAATTTTGACTCCTGTTATGTTAGATTTGAACAAAGCATTCAAACAATTTTTACTGGGATTTGTGAACCACTTTGACAGATTATAAATTTATAATTATCATTCATGTTGATAAATTAAGTTTTTTATAATATCAAACAAATATATATGACATAAAACACAATAAAGGGGGCCACTTTGCATCCGTCACGTTAGCAG
Source organism: Zoroaster sp. YZ-2022 (assembly GCA_029582265.1). Classification (NCBI taxonomy): domain Eukaryota; kingdom Metazoa; phylum Echinodermata; class Asteroidea; order Forcipulatida; family Zoroasteridae; genus Zoroaster; species Zoroaster sp. YZ-2022. The sequence goes on along the minus strand of CM055821.1, from coordinate 10,335,434 downwards.
TTTTTCCAATTGTTGTTATTTATTTTTAAGTACCTGAAACCGACCAGAAAGTGTTACAACATGTGAATGGACATGCATGCTTATACTAGAACTAATTCGAGTTGATTTATTTTATTTATTTATTTTTTTACCCTCAAATTTTCATAAAAATTGGACAGAAAAAGTTACCTCACTTTTCCGTCCATTTGTTGATGGAAATTTTAGGCTAATTAAAAAAATAATAGTAATAATCAACTCAAATTATCTTTAGGATAAGCATGCATGTCTATTCAAATGTTGAAATTCTTTTTGGGTGGTTTCAGATATTTAAAAAAAAATTACAACCATAAGAAAAACTGCTAATGTGACGGTAGGAAAGTGGCCCCCTTTATTGTGTTTTATGTCATATACATATATAGAGCACTCGTACGGTATTCGAGAGGTCGCGGGATCGAGTCCCGTCATCAGCCAACTTTTCTTTGGTCGCTTCCTGTTTATATAATATTTCAGGTCAGTTTCTTCCTATATATTTATTCTGTGTACAACCTCGTAAAAGGCCTGTGTCCCGTTTTGTGATCCCCGCTACTGCCGTTACCCAGGTTGTTTGCATCTGACTGGGGCTTGATCTCTGGCTACTCGGCAGATTGGTTTGGCCTTTGACCTGGCCCCATAGAGCAATAGATAATTGGCATAAGTGGACCGCCCACCAACATAGGGGCTGGTTAGCTCAGTTGGTAGAGCACTCGTACGGTATTCGAGAGGTCACGGGTTCGGAGCGTTTTGGCTCATATATATATATATATATATATATATACATACAAAGGGGGCCACTTTCCTACCGTCACATTAGCAGTTTTTCTAATGGTTGTAATTTTTTTTTAATATCTGAAACCACCAAAAAAGAATTTCAACTTTTGAATAGACATGCATGCTTATCCTAAAGATAATTTGAGTTGATTATTACTATTATTTTTTTAATTACCCTAAAATTTCTATCAACAAATGGATGGAAAAGTGAGGTAACTTTTTCCGTCCAATTTTTATGGAAATTTGAGGGTAAAAAAAAAAAGATTTTTTTTAAATAAATAAAATAAATCAACTCAAATTAGTTCTAGTATAAGCCTGCATGTCCATTCACATGTTGAAACACTTTTTGGTTGGTTTCAGGTACTTAAAAATAAATAACAACCATTGGAAAAACTGCTAACGTGACGGATGCAAAGTGGCCCCCTTTATTGTGTTTTATGTATATAAACATACATATATATAATATGAGCCAAAACGCGCCAAAACTAAAAGGTGGGCCAAAAACAACATTCAGTCTGTAATTACAAGCATTGCATTGGAACACACTACCATGGACAGTAATAAAAAATCTGTGACACAATACACCATCTGCTTACTGTCAGTATTATTGTAACATTTAACTATTTTGTAACTATAGGTCAAACCATCAAACACTAATAACAACTACATAATACTACTATATTGCGATTATAACCATTAAACCATTAATCTTGTGTCAAAAAATAAACCTGCCAAAACAAAAATTAGTCAAATCATGCTGTGTCTGTACAATAAATAATTCAATAACTTCTCCTTGCCCTTAGCTGAAAAAACAACATCAACCCTGGACTGCTTAAAAACAGAACAACTCATTAGAATAGGGGATAACCTTCAGTAAGTGGTTATTTCAATTTGCAGTTTTGTGTGATGATTCTGATGTTTATTTTGTGCTTATCAAAATAGTGCCAAATTTCACGATTCTATATGAATTCACATTCCAAGCTGTTCATTGTGTGTGTAATAATCCCATCCTTCAACATCAACCGTGTCTATAAATCAGACAAAACCACTTTGGGCTGCCCATACAAAAACCAAACACCTCCGCTGCCCTTGCCTTTTCAACCATGTCACTTTCTGACTCCCGACAACAAGAGGTCAACGTTCCTCAGGTAAGCTCAGTCACACACACACACACAAAAAGCCAATACTTCCTGTCGCTGACTGGAAACAATTTCCCAGTATCCTGCGAGGAAATTTCACAACACCTAGAGGGCCCCGGGGCATACCACGACCGGGAAGTGTGCGATTTGTTCGGATTACAGCCGAGTCCCAAGCGTGGTTGTAATTCCACGTTCCTCTAACCCCTCTTCGTCCCCCATTTCAAGCGTGTTCACTTTTCCTCAGTACTCCTGCGAGTATGTTTATTGTTATTTGATGACCACAATCTGGTCAAATAGGTGATTCATCCTATCATTTCCTGGCTCAGGTGCATGCTGTCCAGATGCAATGTTTTGTTGTCTTCCCTTACCTTTGGTAATTTCCTTTCCCCCTCCTAATGGATCCATCTGTTTCTCTATGTCCATGTAGTTCCAGTCATTTATCCTTGTGTCTGAACATATTTCCTTCCATCTTCATCTTAAATATTTCAATTGGTGAACAACAAAATATCTTGGAAAGACTATCTTTGGCATAACAGACTCAAAGGAAATTAATGTAGTATTCAACATGGCCAAAACAAATCTAACCATTTAGAATCTTAGTAACTATCAAACATAGAGACGGTTAGTCGAGAAGGCCTAGTGCTAAAAGAGTAACCGAGTGTGGCTTAGGATCTGGGATTATTCCTGTGAAAGTTTCAGCTCATTTTGTTGTGTCACTAATGAGAAAATAGTGAAAATACATTCAGATTTTTGTGTTTGCATTGTTATGTGGAAATGGATTCGTTATACATTTCACATTTAAAAAAAATATTTTTCAAGATGTTCAGTACATGACTGTAAGTCAAGTAAGTTTTAAGTAATTCAATAATGATGTCATCTGGTAATTACCAAAGTGTCAGTCCCTTTAAAGGACAGGAAAAAGATTAAATTATAATAGAAATTACAATATAAATTTGAATGAAATGGTTGAGTTGTACTGAAATCTGTGATATTTATTATTATTAAATTGGTTTATTTTAAAATTCTGCAGCCCAAAACGTGTAATTATAATTGAATTTACAACTTGAACTAATTTTAAAGCTTCATGATTAAAACTTATCAGGCAGTATAATAATAATAATAATGTGGGGACTTATATAGCGCACGTATCCACCAACTAAGTGGTGCTCAAGGTGCATTCTTTTACGTGCATTACACAACACATAAAGCAGGAACAAAAAAAGTATGGACATAAAGCAGGAACAAAAAAATAAATTGATAGACAGCATACTCAGATTCTTGTTTGTCTGTCCAGCAGTCTGTCACAGCCTGGAAATACACAATTTGGTTGCCATTAGGTTCCATTCCCTTGATGGGTTATGGCTTATTGTTCTCTCCCTATAGAGGATCTTATTTAGCTCAGTAATTCATCCTTAGGGAATAGCATACTCATTGGTCTTCCTCTCTTCCTTTCTCTCGCTTCAGGGGTGATTCACCTCCGATTTCTCTTCTAAGTTATAGTTTCCCCTCAATTTTTTTCTTTCTTCACAAGATGTATCTTTTCCTTGGTGTGTAAACACACGGATGAATATCTTTTCACTGGATACGCACTTCTGAACTATGGTCTGCAATAATTGCAAGGTAATTTTTGTTAACCTGTGACAGTGATGGTGACATTTCTGAAAATTGCAACGCAATTGGGGTAGAATAATTGAAGAACAAGATTCAGGAAGAAAGGCTTCAAGCCATTACGTTGATGACATTGAAAGGGAAGAAAAGTAACTGACATGTAAACTTGGTTGATCTGTGCTAAAACAGAAATTTCTTGAATTAATTTTTTATTTGCATCATGTCTTGCATAAGACTGAATTCAAACATGCAACCTCTTGATTATTATACTAGTACTCTACCAACTGAGCTAGCCCTATATGCTACTGCCTGTCAATCCCAATGTTTTGCTTTGAGTACAAAGTTAAACCAAAAGTCCCAGGGTCAGGTTGGGGAGGGGGTTGGGGAGGGGGTTGGGGAGGGGGTTGGGGAGGGGGTTGGGGTCAATGGGACGAGACAACTTGTTAATGGTAGAGAAACATTTGTTCCCATTTTGTGTGGAGGTCAATGACATTTAACTGTTGAAGGAAGTGGGTAAGATTGCCAATGGGGCAGTGGTTGATGCAGATGAGTGAGTTTCAAATGAATTTGCTGTTGGGAACAGTTCAGTTATATTTTACAGCCTTGTTCAGTTCCTTGATAGTGCACAGTACATATGCGTGCTGAAAAACTCAAATACAAGGAATATGCTGACATCATGTCTGTTCGAATAATACACTTGTAAGAATAATATTGAGCTCAACCGAGATTGATTTTAAAAAGGTGAAAATACCAAGCAGCAAAATCACTTTATATTGTAAGAATGACAAAGCTGTGACAATCAGTTCTCCTGTATACAGTTAACGGGACACGCCTTTTATGTGGTTGTACACAAATCAGATTTATGTGGAGAAACTGACCTGAAATATTATAAACGGGTAGCGAGCAAAGAAAAATTGGCTGATGCCGGACTCGAACCCGCGACCTCTCGATTACCGTACGAGCGCTCTACCAACTGAGCTAACCAGCCCCTATGTTGGTGGGCGGTCCACTTATGCCAATTATCTATTGCTCTGTGGGGCCAGGTCAGAGGCCAAAGCCAAACCTGTATACAGGTAATTCATAACATCTTGTTACCCTATAAAAGTAGCTTTTACAATAAACCATTATCATGGTACAATTATGTACAGTATGCTGTATTTACTTTTGAGTAGTAAATAGTTCTGAAAAGGACTGGTTGGTTGCAACTTGACATTTCAATCAGTATGCTCTGATCGTCTTCAGGAGAAACTACAATAGTACAGTTCATCTTTTTGTCTTACATACATACACATGACCAAACCAAGGATGGAAGGAAAAATAGTCTGGCTTTGTTATGCAATGAGAATCAGTACTCATACTCATTATTGCATACAGGGAATCTGTATAAAGATAACCACAGTATAATAAAGATATACAGATCACGTAAGTCACCCTCCTCCAGCTGGAAACCCTTGCAACAACAAAATCTGAAAATGAAATATCAGCTTTTGGAAAACTGGGTGAGAAATGATTTGATGCCTAAAACAGGCTGACAGGTTATGATGTAGGAGACACACTGAGTCCACATTGATAAAGTGGATACCCTCTGTCAGTATGGGGGCTTAATCCAATCCTTTCCCTCTCAACCTGGTTAATATATGACAAAGTCTCAAACAGGTGCAACATTTATTGCTTTAAAACATCAATATTTTGTATTTATTTTTATTTCCATATAATACAAACTTTTAAGGTGCTTACAACAAGCAATACATGGATCTGATTGTAGTTTTCTGTGATGAAGAAATATATATGGGGGGGGGGGGGTGAATTTACACACAATCATCAGGAGTTTGTGGGTTTGAGTAAAGTCCATTAGGGCAAGAAAAATCCCAACAACTGAACCAGAAATTGTAATGATAACTGTATGTTTTACACATGTAGACTACCAGTTCAGTTCACTGTAAGTTCACAGTTTAAGCAAGATGTGTATGTCATCTAAAGGTACTCTCAAGACAGCAGAGCATTACAATGACAGGTATCATACATGACTGATGCTTTCAGAAGTTGTATTATTTGATTGTGAGCTGACTGGCAAACAGTGCAACCTGTGATTAAGGGAACCATCACATACACTCTACATGAAATTTGCAGAATCCATGAAAATGCTTTTGACTTGGAAACTTTTCATCTGTCACTATTTCACAACATCATTGCATGGTGAGATACAATAGACTAAACCAACATTGGGCCGTACAATCATGTCCATTATTGGAGAAAATTAATAAGTCAAAATTGACCCACTTTTTTTCTTCTTTTTACTAAAAGTCTGTTTTGGCATGCTGTGAATGGTCAAAAAATATCCACCATCACCATGGCTCTATGCTTGGTCACACTTAACTGGGATTGTGTCACCACTGTGTCACTACCCTAACCTTAAGTTTGGGTCCCATAGGCTCCCTCTACTTTTGTTGCCTAGAGGGCATGTTATGCCCCATCAATTATCACCCTACAGGGGAAAAAGAGGCTTCATCTTAGAGTCCTGATGTGAAAGTTCAACAACTCGTCCATGGTTGTCAGGTGTTGTATTTTAGTGATGCATGTATGATGGTTGGGGGTGGTACTACATGTACAACTTAGAGATTTTATCATGAAGTTCTCTGATCTAAACAAAGCCTACATTTATATATTCATTTTTGGTCAGAATGCATAAATGAATTCTCACAAAAATAGAAGACTCATAGACCTACATGTATATCCATAGAGAGAGGACCCATGTTATAGCGATCTTCATTTTTATTACAACATTTCTAAAAAGTGAAAACAGGTTAATATTTTTGAGTACAGTACATGTCTAACTGGTTCAGAACATGTTTAGGGTCTGAAACTGAAATATGAAATATAGTTTGATCAAAAGATTAACTCTCATGCTCCACCGAGAGTTAGTCTATAAAGGAACAAAAAGAAGGAAAAATATACATAACAGCAAAAGAATCGTCACCCCCTAAATTTTGTTAAGTAATTATATTATTAAACATAATAAATATACAATGTTGTGGGATGGTTGGCTGCCAGGTCAACCAAATTTGCCACATTGTGTTCGTGTTACACTCCATACTCATAATATTCTTCATTAAACAAATTATATTAATTATAAAATGAAAATAATAAATATTTTTAGGGGTGACGTTTCTTTTGCTGTTATGTATAGTAAAAACTTATTCAGAGAATACGAAAGTGTTTATTCATGGATAAAAATGAATAAGATAAAATTCTTTGTCAAATTTACAGATCTATTCAATTCACAAGTAAATTACAATCAGGGTTTTTGTGTGGTGCATATGGCACCCTCTGTCAGCAGGTGGCATATGACTGGCCTATGGGAAGGGTTTTTAGATTTATTCTTTCTTATCAGTGTTTTTTAACCAAGCAATACTTCAGAAAGGCTTCTTGCAAATACATGTACTTGTTTACTATCTGTAGCAAAAACTATGATGCATACCTGTATAAGATAATCGAAAATGAATAGTGTACAGCAAAGGTGAATTTCTCATAATTTGAGCTACATGTAATCTGTTAAGAAAACGCAACGAAGTGATCTGGTTATGACTTTTTTTTTTAATCAATGGTCACTACGGATTTTTTTCTTCTTATTACTACTATATAGAGCTATGTGATGGAAGAGAGTTACTGACTCTCAATAGCTGTGACAGGGCCATTGCCCTGACTCTGACCCGAAGCTAGGTGGGTATACTAATCCCTCCCAATGCTTGCCAAATCACGGCAGAGGGCATGGCTGGCTACAAGGGGGCATGGCCACTGTGGTTCACTAACCGAGATTAATATAGCTGGCTGTGATAAGAGGCACTACAGCAAAATGTCTTGTTTCTATATTCAGCAAAATTAGTTTTTTGTATTAGGGAAGTCAGTATGGAAACTTGACACTGGTTTATTAAAATGGCTAAAAGAATTGATTTTTGTTTACATTTGAAGTTAACAGACTCTATATAAAAGGTACAGGATTGGTAATTCATAAAATAAAACAAAGAGGTCCAATTTTCATGTAAAGTTGATGAAGGTATTAATCTTCCTGACAAATATTTATATAAATTGTGCTGTATCATTATGTTTTTTAATGTGAAATTACTTTTTCAAATGTATATTGTACATGTATATCTTGATTCAAAGAGAGTAATCATGCTCATAGAAGCATTTTTGCCAACATTACCAATGATGTACTTCCATTTAAATAATATAAGACCTTGTACTTTTATTGTCTATAAAATAAACCCTTTTTGCGTCACTCCAAAACGCTTTCACAATTTTTGAAAGGTACATGTATCTGATGTAATTTACAATGACTTTGTGATTCAATTATGGATTTTACATAATGGCATGATCAGGTCTTACATATTCAATTTTGTGGTCAATGACCTTTCATCAAAGCCATTTGTGCATAAAACAACCTGCCATTCATTGATATATAATTCTTGCGTCAGAGTCTGAGATATTGAACAACTGATAAGATGTTTACCCTTCATCAATGTACATGTAGCTCAACACTATAGTCCTTTACTAAAGTGCATCTTGTTCATCTACCATACAGATCTACATGGCCAAATTAAGACTTGTGGGGAAAATAGTCACAAATTACAATTTCTGTGCCCACAGGGAACATGACAATGATGGTATATAAAGGTTGTGTACTCGGTGTCCGTGTAAAAAAAAAACCCACAGGCAACTTAGGTGGGACTCGAGCCCACGACCTCCTGCTTACTAGTGCAAGATCTTAACCTCTCGACTGCTGAATCCTATATATAGCAGCAGGTCGTCATTAGTTGATGGAATCGAAATATTAAATAATTGATATTTTGATGTAGATCCAACATTCTGTTAGAAAAGGAAATAATGAAAAATGATGAGCAACCACCGAGTGATATAATTCTTAAGAAAATACATATGCCTTGTGTGATCATATCTGTTTTATAAGATATGTTAACTCTTTCTTGCCCAGTGCAATTCGTTCTTTCAATAATTTATTTCAAAGATAGTGATCTGTTTATTGATATTAAATAGTACCTTAAGTTGCTTATTGTAAATTTGTATTAGTTTTTATGGTTGTTTTTGTAGTTTAAATTAGATATGTGTTGTTTATTTTTGTATTCATTGCTGTTGACCCAAGAACACAAATTTCATGTATTTTTATTATATGATGAATAAATGGAACCTTGAACCTTGAACCTTGAACCTGGATTTATTGTTTTTGTATGCAAAACTATTTGTTTTACGTCAAGACCTTTGTTTTGACATATGTGACCTGTTTTCCCAAAATCAGACACTTTTGGGCAGGTTATCAAAATTGAGTTAATTATTGATTATGAAAGTAGAGATCCTCAGTTTTACAATGATACCTTTTTTTTTTAAACTGGACTCCCCAAAGCGGAGTTACATGTATGTAATTTTTAGGTTTGTCTTTACGAAAATTAAAAACGGAGATAATCGACTTTAAAGTTACAAGTTTCATTTGGTATGTTTTAAGTATGTTTTACTGGGGAAATACCTAATAAATTATTCATTACTATACAGTATGTCCCAACAAAAGTGCCACTCTAACTATTTCTGAAAATATACCAAAACCACGAAATAAATTTTGGAACTTTTTCAATTGCACAGATACTCCTAATCCTTGGCCTAAACACCTGTGAGTTTTATGTAATTTCTCACAGGTGTTTAGGCCAAGGATTAGGAGTATCTGTGCAATTGAAAAAGTTCCAAAATGTATTTCGGGGTTTTGGTATATTTTCAGAAATAGTTAGAGTGACACTTTTTTGGGGACATACTGTACAAAGCGGGATTCCTGACCTTTCCGACGATACCAAATTTGTACAGGGGGAAGGTTGCTTTCCTGTCAAAACATACTGCGCAAAGTTGGTAAATTTTGCTTCATTTTGAAACCAAATTAGAACAAATTCATCATTTTCTGAACTGACATGCCCTTCTAAATCGGTAAAAACTTGTACTTATCAATGAATTTTTAATCTGAAACTCTCACAAGATGTTATAAACATTATAAATATTGATAATTTACAAGAAACTCAAATTCCACAAAAAACACCCCCAGGCATATTTTTGCCCGTTTCTCAGTTCCGAGCTCTGCCCAAAAGTGTCTGATTTCGGGAGAACACGTCACATATTTGACATTTTAGGATAAGGGATCAAACAAACATCTAAATAAAACGAACGAAGATTTTAAAAACTTGTATGAGGTGACAAATATTTAATAACATTTTTGATAACCTTCTTGCTTCTTGAGGGAGATACAATGGCCATTATACATGTACATGTGTATATTTTATTTTCCTTGGTACAAGCACTTGGATGTAAGCTCGGTGGTGGTCAATGGGTTAGAATGTCTGAATTCTTATGCAGCGGGTTCAAATCAAGCTCAAGTCGCCTATCCAAGCACTTGGATGTAAGCTCGGTGGTGGTCAATGGGTTAGAATGTCTGAATTCTTATGCAGCGGGTTCAAATCAAGCTCAAGTCGCCTATGGAATTTTTCCCAAAGAGTCTTACAAGTCCTACATGTTATAAGTAAACAGTGATGAACCCCACTGGTTAAGGGAAACCAAATCCAATTTACATTCAGAGATTAACATAAAACTTACTTAGGGGCCGTCCAAAGTTTTCAACATTTTAATGGTCGTACAAAGCGTACGACGTGGGGGAGGGGGGTCGGAGGCCGCGTACGACTTTAAATGGTCAATAAAATGTTGATTTTGTACCGTACAATCAGCGAAGGAAAATTATATAATTGGTTTTTTTCTTTTTCTTCATACGTGTATGTACAGTGCCCTGAGTAGAGCGAATGTGCGAAGCATGAATGAATGACCTTTGACACGACTGTACTGCGAATCGTTCCCACAGCTGTGCATGGACATTGTGCATGGACATTGTGCATGGACATCGTGCATGCCATGCCCCACACCGCGCTCTACCGGTGTTTGGAGTTTGTACACATGGCACGAGGTTGTCACTGCCAATGATCATGGCGTCGCACTTGTTGCAGTCCGATCGCTTTTCTTCCGACCTCAAATACATCATTACTTTGTCATCTGTCATACATAAATCACCGTCAAACCTCTAAGAAAATTACATCAATGCTCACGTCTACGTAAACAGTCACAATGGGGCTCGTGACAAACTTGTGCGAGCAGCTCAATCAGATTGGAAGGCGGCTAGAAACACCCCCCCCCCCACTTCGTCTCGAACAAACGTGTTCTCAGTTGTTCGAGCGAGTCGTCGAAAAAGTGATAGTATTGCATGATGACTGTACCAATGTTTTTACAAAAAGACACCAGCCATGCTTTTAGGATTGTATGTTTAAAATAAACAATAAAAGTATGTGTACATTGTTTTTGACAAAATTTAATTTTCATCTGATTTTGTTTTTAACTTGCATTGATCATCAGCAACATGTTAACATTGCTAATAGTCAGTGCAGCACACATGTAAAATGTTATATAAAACATGCGCATCAACATTGAAATTTTTTTTTTTGAAAAGTACTACTTTGGGGGGAGGGGTCTTGAAAAGTAGTACTCTCTGTACGACCTTAAAAATGTTGAAAACTTTGGACGGCCCCTTAGTGTAAAGTTGATAATGGTATCAAACATCCCTTGTAATATTTGTCTCAAGTACTTTCATTTCAGTAAAATTAAAGAAATAATTCCATAATGAATTTCTGTCGTCTAAAGACAGAAATTCCATATTGGAGTGAATATCAATAATCTGAATGCATTTTAAATGAAATAATCTGGCCCTTTTCAAAGGTTGATTCCTTAAAAAAACATGGATACGTTTACAGACATTTACCAAGAGCATAAACTGGCCTTTAAGGTAATATCAAATCACTGTCAAATTGCATCAAGTCAATCACGCAGATTCCAATCAAATCAAGCTAAATTCGTTTATATAAAAAACATGTAGCATTTAAATGTTAACAACATGAGGATACGAATAAAAGAAAAAAAACCTCAAAATACTGAGGGGGAAAAATGCAATAAACACAGGTGACAAATTGGACATATGAATCTTTTGTAATACAATTTGGCATCAGTCATGAATGACTTGAGACTTTCACTAACACATTCACTTTGTTTCCTTTAGCTGCAAATTTAATCACCTATTGGAACATGATAATGCTAGCAGCGAGATACACCAATATCAATCAAATTCAAACACGTTTCATTCAATGAGAATGACCCGTGCAAATGCAGAATGCGGGCAGTCCTGCCGACAAGCAACCACCCATACTTCAGGTTTCAACATACAGACGATCAACACAGCAAAACACATACGCCAAGAAATAAATGAAAGATCAATCCATGACTATTTTCAGTAGTGGTGGATGAATGACATGTCAACGACACTTCTCTGAGGAAAGGTTCTTACAGCCCTAGATGCAAACACTGACAACTAGGGAAGAGGGTCCCTTAAGAAATTAGATGAAAGTCACGTTGCATTTATGTTATACAAAAAAACAAACCGTGATTCTTGCATTAAAAGAAACACATCAATGACCACAGTTTTGCATGAAATATAAAACCTACTTGGAATAATAATAATAATCTCTAGAGAAACTCATATGCAGATCAACTGCAAATATTCTTAAAAGTATTGTGTAGGATAGGGGTGGACGATATCACGATAATTATTGGCTAAATCGGTTATGGTTTTGAAGATATCAAAATATCTCCATATTGATGATATTCCAAAAATATCACTGATATTCCAAAATTATAGCCGATATCAAATTTATATCGCTGTTTTTAGTTAAAATATCGCCGGAGTGATAAATTGTCTCCAAATTTCATGTCATTATACGGTAATATCAACGAAGTTACGTTACCGTGAAGAACTAAAAAAAACAATTCGAAATTATGAAGCAGCACTGCTCATGTTCCCACTACATGGTCTTTTTTCATGCATTGTGTGCTCCTGGTTGCCAAGTGGGCCGCAACTAAAGGCTAGTCCCAGGATATCACATGGTACACTCTCCTAGAATAACTGCACTGGTGTACATTGTGAGGTTGTTCACATTCAGCAGATGTCGGATACCAGGATAAAAGCGTGGCTGATGACCGCTGAACTGTGCGTGCATTTATAAACCATGGGTTTGTTTATGGGCGTTTATGAATTATTTTTTATGAAATGTTTGTCGCACCGAGCGGCAAAAATCTAATAACTCGGCTCGTTTTGGAGCGACTGTTTGGAGTAACTGTTTATTACCTGTGCAACTTCCCTGTAGAACTTGCATGTAAAAGTAGTTATTTCAGTTTCCAATGTCGTTAATGTACGATACATACATTTTTTCCTGTATTTAAAAAATCTGCTTATTGAGACAATAATATCGTATCCTCGATATCATGGCCGTTGATAATCGACTATCAAAAAAATTCAATATCGTCACCCCTAGTATAGAATGTTAATGACAAAACCAAAACAAATCTTGTCAAATTGTTAAGTGAAATTTACTCAGTGTTAAGTGAAATTTACTCAGTGTTAAGCTGATGGTGGTATCAATCTTCACTAATATAATTTTGTATGAGTTGCTGTCACTTTTAAGAAAAATAAAATGATATCTACACATAGCTATGAATAATCTCAATGCATTTCATTATTTTCTCATTAACACCACTGCGTAATATGCTAAAACAGATTGTTTGATTAATGCATATTTTGCTTCAAAGACAGTAAGATTACTCATAAAAGCAGTTTGTTAACATTACCAATGGTGTGCCTTCCCTTTAACACAATGCATCATGCACATAAGTGGCGATTTAAAAACCGGCGCCCTCAACAGCTTACTCACACAACTGATGCACTGCTATTTCTGTCGTCACTTGACTGCCAGACAAGTGACAACACACATCCAGGAAAGTGTCAGACAACGTGAAATTAATCTTTAAAATTGAGTGTCAATTTATTTGAGTTTCAATTACACTTTGGCAAGAAACACCCAGGAATCTGATACAACCCCAGGGCACTTGCCACACTGATTTCAACACCAAACCCCCAGAGGGTCCCATGCATTAAACTACAATTTGTCTCAAAATCCTATATTTTATTTCATTTGGTTCCATGGGGAAAAGAATTGATCCACTATACAATTCCATCAAATTTAAAGTATCAGAGAGTAGTTTGCTATGTTACCAACTGTACTGCTTATTAATACCAATTCTTTCCAATTTGTAATGTTTTTATCTGGGCAAAGTGCAATCTGATTTGTTTTATTCTAATAAACTACTGAAAGTACATTAAGTTTATTCATTGTACAAACTCTAATGACATTTTCGACTTGACCGGGCTACTTTTTAATTTTTTGGATCATGTTATTAATGAAATTAAATCAAAATCAAGAAGGTTTTTACAGTGTTGATTTCAATACTAAATAATGTTTTTTTTTATTCATTTACCTTTTCAACACAACACAATCAAAAAGGAATTTCTAATACACTGTGTCCCAGCAAACAGTATATATTTTCATCAAGTTATATTTACCATAAACCATACATTACAAAGCTCAATATTTTGTGTACATGTACATGTATGGGCCAAAAATACAGATTTTCAATCTGGGTTTTCCTCTAAAACAATTATTACAAAATCATCTCAGCTGAACGACCGAGTATGGAAAAGAGTATTTGTATAAACTATGGGTAACTGATTTTTTTTAGCCTCAATTTGTCAAGAAAAATCTGATTTATTAAAATATGTGACAGCACATTTGTTTTACTCCACCATATGCTTATGAGCAGAAAAGCATTATTGTGTTTCTTCATTTACTAAGGCTGTATTTGAAACCAACCTGTGGTACCCTGAAAGTTATAGGGAATCAAATCCTGACAAGGAATGGAAAAATAATTAGATTCCATTTCGCAAGGCTTTGCTTTCACATTTAATTTCAGCAAGAAACATGCAGTTGCAATACTGAGTGACAGTGTGCAGACGATCAAAGTCACTGACTTTGTCAGAATGTGGTTTTAATTGCTCATTGCCAAAGCAACGCTTGGAGGGGCTCTCATTCAGAGATCGCTGTCAGAGCACATGACGGGTGAGTGCTTAAATGATAACCGAGAGATTCGCATCCAATCGTTGCTTCTCACCCGCCGATATTTGTAGATAAATATATATATATATATATATATATATATATATATATATATAAACACCCCAAGATAAGTTCAGATTGAAGCGATTTATTGGCTTTAACAAATTTTTCATCCACAAATTGCCATGTCACCCAACAACAGGAAAATGGCAATTAACGATATTACAAATGATTTAGGCTCCAAACAAATTTGTTGTAGAATATGAGGGTGTGACACTGAGGATCCTCCTCAAAGGCAAAGATCCAACTATGATAACCATGAACATACATGTACGTGTACACGTCAGGTGGACAACTTAAGGGCAATTCCACTCACGTTACATTTTTCAGGTATTGGGCCCACTTTTAAATGCCATAATTTCCTAACAAATATATTTCACTCATCAGGTTTTTCACAGTAGTTGCATTATACCCAGACCTTGCTCAGCACAAAAAAGTAATTTCAGAAATTTGTTAGCCTATATGTACGCTATATAAGAGAAAAATACTGGTTATTCACATTACATTTTTCGGACATGCATAAAATGTTGCTTTTTGTCTTATATAAGATACATATAACAAACCATTATGGCTCTTAATAAATGTGTTTTGCATAATAAAACAAGATATTTGTTAGTTTTTTCATAATTGAAGTTTGTTCTGTTCATTTTGGAGACTTTTATGCCACTTCACAAGCCCCCCACTTTATTGGCAATTTAGTGATGTAATGCATCACGTGATACCGTGACGTCATTTAAAGAACGATTTCCTAGCAATACACAGCTGTTTGTTTGTGTGTGTACGTGTCCGATGCGCTTATGTCAAAACTCCAATATATGTGCATACATATTTTCATCCTAAATTTCCTTGAAAATATACATCATGCCTACAAGATGTGTCGTAGCAGGCTGTAGTAATACTCCTAGCGAAGGTGTAAGCCTCCATAGGTTCCCTAAAGACGAGGCACTACGAAAAATTTGGTTCACAAAAGTGCGGTTGATGAGGGCAAAATGGTTCGGGCCGTCTCCAACCAGCGTGATATGTAGCGATCATTTTACCGCTGAAGACTTCGAAACGAGCCTTCATGGAGAATTTGGGATGTCAAAGGTACCCAGACTCAAGAAAACTTTGATTTCAACGAAAATAAAGAAGCCTGTGAATCCTTCAAATGACAAGCCAAAGCGACGAAGCGATGCTTCGTTAAAACGTGAGAACAGACAAGAAACTACATGTAACGTTAAGTCAGATCCGACATGTCCGATCTGCATATATGTACTGTGTGCACCGCCATGTTGGGTTTTGGACATCTTTAACAATAAACATACGGCGTAATTCACAAATCATACATGAAAAAATACACTATAACGTTAGACTAAAATAACATAAATTTTTACAACTTTTAGAAGAATTCGATGATGAAAACTGTGACTAGATTTTCCGGTCGGCGGCAATGAACACCAACGGCGCTTTTTGCGACCTTCGTATTTTGATATTTTCGATTTTTTTCAACCGAGTTTGGGTCACTAAATGATCGATTTCTTCACAAAGATAGCAGTTTGGTGAACGAAAATTACACATTAGATAGTTTATTAGTTACTTATTACCTCAGTAAAGTATCACAATTTCATCTGACGACGATTCAGCCATTTCTATGTTATTTTCCAGCGTGGGCAATATAAGCGCAGGCATGTGAACGAACGCCTTCGCTGTTGTGTATGTATGTGGCTGGCGCCCCGGAAACAAGCCTTCTTCTTTACGTGACGTCACACATAGAGACGTTCAGGATGCAGTGCAAATGGCCCTTTTTAGGGGCGTGTTAATCGGCACCGACATCCTCTTCGGAAAAGCTTCAAATTATAAGTAGCTCGCTAAAAATCAATGAGCTGTTTATTTTGTATCATTAAAAATACCATATTTTAGTATCTCCATGTCATTTACGTCTCTATTTCTGTGGTCCTTTAAGAGTGAGCCCAAAACCTCCAAAATGTAACGTGAGTAACCATGGAATTGCTCTTAAAATCTTCTAATACAAAAGTCTACAGGTATCAAAATAAGGCTTATGTGCAAAATAGACTCAACAGTCAGTATGTAATAAATGTTCTTGCTTACCTGTGAAATATTCTAACATATCTACATGTAGCAAATTTCTTCTGATACAGTGTTGCCTAACTTTTAAACAGTAATTGGCCTCAGGTGTTGAAGAGTTAATATTTAACTAAAATAGTTAGATCTTTAGCAATCTTCATGTACATGTACATGTACATATGTACATTGTATCTCATACCTCAATGCTCACACTGACAAAGTTATACCTGTGTATTTCTTCTGCCACATCTCCACTGTCATTGAACTTATAAACTTTTGTAGTGCCAAGGTCACTTCACAGCCAGGAATCACTGAAGGATCTCTTTTGCTTGGAAAGTGTTTTTAATTGATGACATGACATAGCCCAAGAAGTCAGCTTTCAGATTTGACATACTGGAGTGGCTACAATTAATGAACCATTGAGTGTATCTCATTACTGCTGAGTGCCAGCCATGGAGGCAATCAAAGTGAACATATTACCTCTTGGAAATGTTGTTCTGCAGATGGACAAACAATGTTAATGCTTCTCTTCACTTCTTTTGCTTAAACTGTTGTCTATCTACACTTGACTTCTTCTAATGTATCTATAAATCCAATCAATTTTACCTTACTTCGGTTTGTTTGTTGTTTACTTGTTCGTTTTTTGTTAGGTAAAATTTACTTGGTGTATCATTAAGCTGATGATAGTATCAATCTTCCCTAGGAATAATTTTAACATAATTGTACAATACATGTATGTATGTATGTATGTATGTATGTATGTATGTATGTATGTATGTATGTATGTATGTATGTATTATGTACATGTATGTATGTATGTACATGTGTCCTGAAATTATTACAAATATGTTTATACAAGGAGAAATTGCCTTGGCCATACAAGAATGAAATTCAAGACTGTGTGTTGTAGTGGTCCAGCAGCGGAATCTTTTGTATAAATAACAAAGCTATCCTTCTATGTCCAGTAAAAATGACGGTGAACACCTTTAATGCAGACCATACCATAGTGGCATTTGTTCTATTTTATGACAGATTGTACATGCAAAGCTTTTTGCAAATCAATTTAGGATGGAGAGAAATGTTCTGGTCCATCAAATATTGAGAGCCACAGCTGTCCAGTGCTCCCTCCCCAAAAGAAAGAAAGAAAGAAAGAAACAAATAAATAAACCCTTGCTTCAATAAACAGTATTCACTTTGGTAGACTGTCTTTAAATGTATCCATACTTCCTAAGAATCAAGTGATATGCACAAAAACCAACCTGTGAAAGTTTGAGATTACATGTATTTTGTTGTGGCGTAAATATTAAATCGTGAAAATGCATTCAAATTGATTGTTTGCAGCTATTTAATATGATCCATTTTGGATTATAATTGTTCTAAATACATTTCACAATTTCTTAAAGAATGACAACACGTCAGACAAAATATCTTCTAAGGATGTTTGGTGTCACTACCATCTTAACGGGAAGGAACAATATCAGTAATGCTGACAAAACTGCTCCTATGTGTATGAGTGTCTTTGTGAAAGTTTCAGTTCAAAGTGGAGTATTAGTCATGAGAAAAGTGTGCAAACATTCAAAACATTTACAAGAAAACAATTGGAGCAAAAAGCTGCCATCTGGCAACATTTTGTAAAGGTTCACATTTTGGTGTTTTTTCTTAAATGAGTGTACTTCAGACAGAATCATTTTCAGGATAATTAGTACTTTGACCAACTTCACATCAAGTTAGCTTTTGGATAATGGGGTAATTTTGTAATAAGATAATTACCTATGTTGTACTTTCACTTTTAAACCAAGAAAGCTTTTACGTAATAATTCTCTGTTCTTTTGGAGTAGTTACCAATTGTGTAAAGTGTCATTTAATGGAAACTGGTACAGTACAACAACAAAATATCATTAGTGTATTGATTGTGTAGAGAGCTTGCGTTGGACACTGGGAACGCACTTTTATATGTGTACATGTAGTGCGCATACATGAACCTTCTTTTGTCCTCTGTGAGGGTGCCCTTTAGGCCTGTGACATCATAGGCAACCTCTCTATTAATAAAATAGTGTTTAGCTGACAAATTGTAATATGTGCTAAACTGGTTGGATTAACCAATTTGTTTGGATTGGGTTGTGTCACATATGGAATCGCGACATCCAATGTACATATATAGGATAATACATTAAGAAGAAGATGTGTACATATAATAGCTTAAAATGTTACTTTTACATTGCAAAACCGTCATTTAATAAATCATGTATCACAAATCTGAAATGAAAAATGTATGTACATTTTTGCTCAGTGAAATCTCAAGAAGACCCCTGTAATCCCTATTATAACACAGCCAGATTTCAATACAGTCATTCAACGGTTGTTAAAAGAGAGAGAGACACACATGGAAAAAAATGCCGTTCAACCCAGTCCAAGACAGGGGGCTTAATTCTTGCGACTGACTTAATACCCGCAGTCAACAGCTGCCCTGGCAGCTGTGCCATTCTGACAGACGTAATGGACAACCCTTGCAGGGCTAGCCGCGGTCAAAGACCCCTGCTACATAGGATTCATGCCGAAACACAGAGAGAGAGAGAGAGAAGAGAGAGAAGAGAGAGAAGAGAGAGAAGAGAGAGGAGAGAGAGGAGAGAGAGAAGAGAGAGAAGAGAGAGAAGAGAGAGAAGAGAGAGAGAGAGAAGAGAGAGAAGAGAGAGAAGAGAGAGAAGAGAGAGAAGAGAGAGAGGAGAGAGGAGAGAGGAGAGAGGAGAGAGGAGAGAGGAGAGAGGAGAGAGAGAAGAGAGAGAGGAGAGAGGAGAGAGAAGAGAGAGAGGAGAGAGGAGAGAGGAGAGAGGAGAGAGGAGAGAGGAGAGAGGAGAGAGGAGAGAGGAGAGAGGAGAGAGGAGAGAGGAGAGAGGAGAGAGGAGAGAGGAGAGAGGAGAGAGGAGAGAGAAGAGAGAGAGAGAGAGAGAGAATGATGCCAAAGGCAATAACCACTTGGGATATCTATGTACATGTATGTGTGGAAAACTTGTATTGAAATTGTTATGAATATTGTAGTGCCTGAAGCCAAGCCAAGCTGTGTTACTATAGTAATAAGGTTAATGGAGGTATCTTTTGTCAAGAAAATTCCTCAAAAGCATTTTGCTCTTCCCACTCGAAAATCATTTCAAGACAACATTGTGTGGGTATTAAGCTACATGTACATTGACAAATTATTCTGATGAAGAGTTTACAGCCTGTTCACTTAATGTATTTCCAAATATTTGCAAGATTTTTGTAGTGGTGTACATAAAATATTGATAAAATAATGATTAATTTGTCACATGGAAAAAACACAATAAAAAACATGAAAAACAGGAGCAAAATCTCACTACGTGTGGATATGCACCTATTCTTAAATCTCAAAATATATGCAATCATAAATGTATCGGTGAACACTCCTGAGAAATTACATGATTTCTTAACCACATACATTTATATTCAAATTTTCTAGTTATGTGTGCTAGTTCAAAGAATAAAAATTCATGCTTTATCAATCTATAGATCCCTATAGGGAATATGTGATAATATATATATCATCACTGATTCATGGAGGATTTATCATTGTTTTTAAATTCTTAACTACATTTTTATGGAATATGGACTGCGTTCAATACCACAATATGCTTATATTTTTCATTCAATATGGCCCAAGACGGTTAAAACAATCTGATTGTACTAATGCGCCTTGAGCACCAGTTTGGTGGATACGTGCGCTATATAAGTCCACATTATTATTATTATTATTATTTTTATTATTATTATTATTATTATTATTAATCTTGGTGGGGTGCATTCAAAGCCGGTAGAGGTTATCATAACCAACCGGCAAGTATACACACTCCAACAACTGTTATTAAGCACACAACTAGGGATTGAAGTAATCAGAATGTACCAGTCTGTGTACACATCATGCACTTACAGGCTATGTTGGAATTTATTACAATCTTTTTAAGTTTTTTGTTTACAATACAACTGACTGAATACTGACATTTTCTGACAGCAAAATTGGGATGGGCATTTATAAAAGAGAATAAAAGTTTGACGATCAGTCTTTTCTGCAGAATTTAAAGACCTTGAGCCAAGGGTGATCCTTTATTGCCAATGGACACAACCCGAGGTCCATGCAACATATTTGCTGGACCTACGTAGTGGTGACAAGTCACAGTCAAGTTGATTATTCTAAAATAGATGTCCAATATGTTTAGCACAGTACATACCATATGTATGCTACCATGTACTTGCTGGTAACAAAGCCATTAACTTTGTACATTTACACACAAATATTACATCTTAAGTTCATGTTGGGGACATGAGGCCATAGAATAGCAATACACAAAAGATTAATTATGTTTCATACACTGATGTGTCAACAAGCATGCTAGCAGATGGAATGTTCATGTCCTGGTGTCAGTCACTAACTATATTCTGCTTATATATTCATTGTAGACACTGCCATTCTGGCTGATACAGGGTTGCTTTCATGGCACCGAGTCTGTGGTCTGTGTTTCAGCAGTGCATTGGCCCAACAGAATAGAAAATATATTCTAGTGTGGTTCACTTTACATGGTACATAAGTACATTGTATATATGTACCATGCACCATTTCTATTTTTCAATGGGCTATGAATACTGCATTCTGACTGTTAAAGATTAAGCACAGGATTGGTCATTCAAAAATAGAAATATAATATGACTAAAAGTCTAATTGTAATGTGAAACTTATGTGATATCAATTTTCTCTAAAAGTACTTTGTTTGAGGTGTTATTACTTTAAAAGTGAAATCATTTCTTAATTAAATTCCACATTAGAATGAATACAGCAAATGTCATATTAAACATCATGTTGATGCTGGCACAATATTAAAGAAACAAGCATAATAAACTTGATTGTGTTATTTCTTATAAACATGACCATTTCACATAAGAGATAAGTTTTAATAACTAGTAGTTCAATATTCCAAAGATTACGTTTATTGATAGGAAGTTATCCTATCATCTTAGAAGAATAATCTGTTGGTTTATCACACCACTAATGTATCCATTTCTTAGAGGAAATCAGTTACAGTGATCCAAGCAGACTAGATAACATCCCCTAAAGCTACAACATATAAAGTCTTATTGTATACTCACTCAAAAACATCTACATTAGGTCTACAAGTATGACCATAGGGCTAGGACTCTTCAAACATGAGCGTCTGCTGTTTGAGATTGGCCGTTTGAGACACAAGTTATGGACCTTCAAGTGAAGTGGTCAAAGCTTCAACTTGGAGGACTTTAAGTGATACTTCTATTTCAACAATCCTATAAGGTGAAGAGAAAAATTCTGACTTCTACTAATCTGCATCAAATCAATTTACTAATTCTGAAATACACTGTATGTACATGTAGAATGAATAAAACACTCAAAAATCATACTCTAGCTGAAAAACCATGATTCCATTATATAAATAAATCCTAAGTTATTACAGCACAGAAAATGACACAAACTGTTAGTCAGTTACTTTAAGGGAAGGTACAAACATTGGTCATTTCCAGATTATCAAATAAACAAATTATTATCTAATTATTCAACTTTGTTAGTGATTGTACATACATGCATATCAATCTTCCAGAAAAATTATTTTGTCAGAAGTGTTTTCATCTTAGAAAAAATAGGAATTGTTATGTTGAACTTGAACAAAATTGAGTTTTCGTCATCTTCTCAAAAAATGTGATGAACTTTTTGTTGAGATTTAGCAGGTTGAGATGGACATATGTTTACACCAATCCAATGTTAGATCTTCCATTTAAGGAAGACACTGCACAACTCAATGTGTATGTAAATCATATTTCATGTAAATATATAACAATGTACATGTATCTCTAATCCTCTTATTGGTGCAACCGACAAGACATCAAGATACAGTACTGTTGTGCTCAATTTTCTCACTATTGATAAGTCATCATCAACTGGAAGATGTTTTCAAAATAATTCAACAAATCGGTGTTTGACATTATTTCTTGACCAATATTTAATAAATATCTACCCAGCTGGTGGAAGTAAGGTATACACACTGTACATCACACTGTCCTGAACATCAACATTCTTTTCAGATGGGCTAATCACAATTCAAAGTCCCCTATTCTCCAATAGTTCCTAACTCCCACCACAGATTAAGCCTCTCTCATTTACTGCCTCTCACACAACATCCCAAGAAAGAGCTGTTGACAGGCACAGGCATCTGGAAATCATACGTTTCGAGACCATCCCTAACTCGGACACCCCCCTGAGACGACCAAACAGAATTAGCCTAGTTTAGCGACCAACCCCTCCCCCTCCGCCTCCCAAAACAGAAACAACGCCCGCAGGCAGCAATGCGATATGTAGGTGAACATACACAATCACTATGGCCCAGGAATATTAGGCCTTTTGGCTGTGATATGTTTAAATGTTTTATGAAGCAGACTCAAGTAGGTTATTCAACCCTAGCGATGTGTTCCGTTCCAATATTTTGCGCTCCGAGGCAAAGCATAGAGGACAGTGGCATGAACTCCGGAGTAAGCAGAGGCATTTTCTTTTCCTTTTTGTTTGTTTGTGTGCTTTTAACAGAACAGAGCAAGCTGTGTTTGATTTTTTTATCCAATTTGATTTAATTTAAAATCTCACGGAGGTGTGTGCTCCATATTTTAAAGGCAACAAAAACACTGATATTACAATGTCATTTTATATATTTTACATATGTTGCCCTACACTGTACATGTAGTCTTACATCCAGACATGTGTAAGAATGTGTACAATAGCTGCACACTAGACAGTATTTTTTTAGTTTCACACAAACATCTTGGGGATCTTGTATTTTGGACCTTCAGGCACATGTGCGACAGTAAGAAAATCTTGTTTAAAATATGCATACATGTGGCATATGCAGTGTTTGAAATGCACGCCATGAAGTTCAGACAAAACACGCATTAGAACTAAATTTCTGATTGGTTTCAGCGGAAAAACAAAGAACGGGTACCTAAATAAATGACAAGATTTCAATTCTAAGACATTTTTATCATTTGTTTTCTAAATATCTCTTAAAATTAAGTACTTCAGATATTATAATTTTGACAGATCTTTTGTACTATCACCACAGAAAATATACTTTCAATTCAAATTTGGCCATTTTCTAATACTACATAATCCCTTTGAAAGTTACTGTTAAACCCATACTAGAAAAAAAGCCATGGCATAAAATAATACAGGACAAAAGTTGCATTTGAATAAATAAAACAATTTGCGCATTTATAACCAGTAGTTTTGATTTTCTTCACTGGGCCATATCCCAAAGTGATAAAAGCATAGAACAGCATTTATCAACAATAAATCCTTGTCATAAAACTTAATGGGGAGAGGAAAGCTTTGACCAAAGTGTACAAAGTATTTATAATAGATGTCACCAACATGTACAGTATACAGTGATCACCCAAGGGACTGGTGATCATATTCATATCAGACACTGCTCAGGCAGAGGGCCAGCCAAAAGTAAAAAAGAAATTAGAATAGTGTCCAGTTATGACAAAATGTCTGAATACATAATCAGCAACCAAAAATATTCCATAATTAATAAAGAATAAACTTTTACAAACTGCTTACTAACCAACAGAACCTGTATGATAAATACAAACATGGTAATGATATAGTGACCTTGCTCTATGAGAAACATTCTGATAAGATAAGGCCCATGCCTGCCATGTCTGAAATTTTATTGCACATAGTATTAAAAATTTTAATGTTAAACCTAGAATTATGTCAATTTGAAAACTACCTTCAACAATCTTTGTTAGTTTCAAAAATTCTCAAAACAGTTCTCCTTGCAGCTTGCAGCATTTATCAGTGTGAATGTGTCAATGTATCTGAATGCATTTACACTATTTTCTCATGAACAACACAATGTAATAAACCGAAACTTTATGATTCAAAGAGAGTAAGTATTAATTAGTTATAAATTTTGTAAAATATTAAAATGTTGGACATGTACCTTCCCTTTAACAAAGGAGACAAAGACAAAAGCCATTTGATGATCTTCTATCATAAAACCATCTGCCTAGATTACAACATCTTTCATGACTCCACAACAATACACATCAAGCAGTCCTGAACTTAGTGTTCAACAGGGTCAGGAGAGGAAACACAGTACCACCATCAATGTTACATCAGGGAAACATAAACCCGTCATATTCAATAAACTGAGTCCCTCTGTCCATATTCCCAACCCTCACAAACCATCACGGCAAGAAAATTTATGAGGGCTTCTGGCACAAAGTGTTTTTTTATATTTAGGGTTGGCAGACAGAATTATTGGTAGGCTTTTAGTTCATTGACATCTGTTGTATAATTTTTATGTTGGAGGCGGTGGCTGCAATTTCCCTGCTAAGGAACAGGTCAACTATCATCAGTGGTGACTATTTTATGACTACCTACAGTGGTACAGAAGGCAGCAGCGTTAGTAGAGTTTGTTTTCATGAGTGAATCAATTTATGGACAACTTTACTGTCATATGAGGAATGAAATATGTAAGTGCAAGGATGGTGCTTTATGTGAAATGTGATAGTCAGCTTGCACCAAGTTGGATACAATGGTAATTGGTATAAATATATACTGAGCATCAAAAGAAACTTATCAAATCTTTGGAAGGACACTCATTAAAATCCTCCATGAAAAAATGAAAAATATTTGAACACAGGTAAACTTCAGTAATCTTTACTAAGCACATGTCAATAAACAAGATTACTGAAGTTTACCCGTGTTCAAATATTTCTCATTTTTCCGTGGAGGATTTTAATGAGTGTCCTTCCAAAGATTTGATAAGTTTCTTTTGATGCTCAGTTTGTATTGACTTGGTGCAAATAATATTACAAGAATTGAAATCAGGATGGAATAGGGTTCAATTGGAAACCAGTGACAGGAGGTGGGAAATGTGGGTAATCTTGCTGAAAACAAGATCCAATATTCAAAACCATAAAATCACTCCTTCAGCACGGAAATCGTATGCCTTCACTAACTTGAATGATTACAACAGGAAAAAAAAGAAACTTTAATTATTTCAAAAACACTTTGATTGAAAACATGCAGAACATGTATGTCAAATCCTAATCTCTCTATCACATGCCTACACAAATGACATGTTACTCTTTTCTCATCCTCTTTTCATATTTGACCGATGTGTTTATAAACCATTTTATGTATAATTTGTATGCTGTTTTTGTTGTCACTGGCCAAATAAATAATAATAAACCCAGAACTTTGTCATTTTCTTAAGGTAATTTAGAATCATGTACATGTACAAGCCTCAACTTGTTTGTCACTAGCCAATCAGACAGATTATTCAAAACAAATTACCAGTCTGAGGTTTTGTTTACATGTACCAGCCAAACATTAAAGCATCATTTCGTGTAACCTGTTATACATGAGAAAGTCAATTTTAAATTTTACCCAATTCAAGCTTACAATATTACCCACACTAGGGCCCTAGCAGATACATGTAGGAGACTGCACAAGCACCTGTATGTGTGTACTTGTATGTGTAATTCATAAGTACAGATTAACATTTTCAGTTATTTCTATTTTAAGCAGATAAGAAATCTTTGTTTTTTCAAATATTCTTTGCTGGGATTCTGATTTGAATTGGTGTTATAAATATATCAAAACAAGTCTGCTTGCAGAAAGATTGGCTGAGTTACATGTTTTTGGTTGAAAGGACTTCCTAGACAATGTGTCAGTATACCTCATCCTTTCCAACCTCGGATTTCTAATCAGTAAACCTCCTCCAGCCGGCTGACATTATATGAATTTTTTCTCCACATCATTCCCCGATTTCTGACAAAATCACAATCTACAAACACAGACAATGAGAAGTGTATAATGCCAAGGATAGTTCACCGATACAGAAAGTATATTCAAATTGAGTCGGTAGAAAACAGTCGTTTATTTCTTAATCATTGTCTTGTACGGTTCATTGCCATGCGATATCAGCAGTGACGCATGGATGTAGTAAGCCATGTAAAATACCCTCCTGTGGATATCTCCAACATATCTTCATTAGGATGTTCAAGGTCACTCCATGCAGAAACTGTCTCCAGCAAGACTCAACTTTTCAATTTTGATATTGTTCATGGAGAACTGAGCAGTAGCTGTCCATTACAATGAAGAGATACAGTATGTACAAAGCTTATACAAATATCTTTTCTCCTTTCTCCAGACTACATTGTAAATTCACTCAGTAAATGCTTAAAACCTAATATACACCTTTAGTAAAATGTCCGTAAATGCACCGATACTGTGGATTCAAGACCGTATACTTTATGTATAAAAATCAACCTGTGCAAGTTTCAGCTTTTTTTTTGCATTGTGTTGTTGACAAGAAAATAGTGAAAATGGAATCCGATAGTTTGTATCATTCAAATATGGATTTTCTGTCTTGGATGACAATAGTTCTTTGTGGAAATTATTTCACTAATTGTACAGAAACGATAGCGCCTGAGATAGTAATGTTTCAATGGATGTTTACCATCATAAACTTATTTCACTAATTGTACAGAAACGATAGCGCCTGAGAGAGTAATGTTTCAATGGATGTTTACCATCATAAACTTATCACCAAGTATTAACGTTTTATGTAAACTATGATTATTCCCAACTGCAATGAAAACGAATAATCTGAAAACTATGCATTATTTATTAATATTAATATCCTCAAATCAATTTTTTAAAAGCTAACTAAAATGATTACAAAGATAATTATTTTATTTCAATAATTTTGAGGTATCAAATATGGGTATCATATATTTCTCTGAAATATTTTATGTTTATCTAAAAATAAATGCCACACTGGGCCAAAATTCTCAAGGCCAAAGATAAACACAAATTAGTAGCTAGAATGATGTACATCGCATTTTTAGACTTCTTTGTTTTTGCCAATAATAGGAGTAAAGTGTAAAGATCAGATACTTTATTTAACTGAAGTTAATTGTACATATAATACAATAGTACATCTATTTGAAATATTACACTTCGTCCCTGGCATCCCATATCATTCTATTATGTCTGTTTGTTTATGGATACAATTTTCTCTGCACCTTTTACAGTTTTGCATACTTACTACAAACCTGCAAAATCAGTTTTCAGAAAATAGTTACTTTTCATTATGAAGATGTGATGGTTATCAATCATCCTTTTATTCTTATTGACACCTTTACTAAAAACAAGAAGACTTTCTCAGAATTACAAACAGTTTTGTAATGATCTCAAGCACTTGGTCAAATACCCATTATCAGTATATGGAATGTCAGAAAACATGCAACTTTACATTACTTTTAAATCTTCTCATGAACCTGCCGATTCGTGTATTACAACGCTGGAGAAATGTATTCAAGAGATTCGTAGTTGGATGAGACAAAACTTCTTGAAATTGAATGACGAAAAGACAGAATTTGTTCTATTTGGATCACGTCAGCAATTATCTCAAGTTTCTCTTCCATTTATTACAATTGGTGACTCGCAGATAACCCCCTTCATCACAAGCACGTAATTTGGGTGTTATATTTGACTCAACAATGACTTTAAAACCTCATATCTCCAACATTGTTCGCATATCATCATTTCATATCAGAAATATTAGCCGAATAAGGAAATACTTGAATAAAAGTGCTGCTGAACAAATTATACATGCGTTTGTCACATCACGGCTCGATAACGGGAATGCTCTCCTTTACGGTCTCCCGCAGAATAAAATATCTCATCTTCAGCACAAACAAAACACAGCAGCTCATGTTGTAACTTTGTCCAGAAAGTCATGCCATAACACGCCAATCTTGAAAGAACTGCACTGGCTTCCTGTTTCACAGAGAATTGTTTTTAAACTTATGCTAATTGTTCACAAATCTTTTAATAGTATTGCTCCAATTTATATTTCTGAACTGCTTAAAGTCTACACTCCATCACGCAATTTGCGCTCCAGCAACATGTCACTCCTAAAGGAACCAACTTCAAAACGAAACTGGGGTGATAGGTCTTTTTCTGTCGCGGCTCCGAGACTCTGGAATCATCTTCCAACTAAATTCGAATCTTGTCATAGTATAACTAGATTTAAGTCAATGCTTAAAACTCATCTTATGTCACAATTCTTCAAAGACGATGTATATTTGTAATTGCATTGTAGGTACATGTATCTCGGTACATAATTTTTTTCCCTATGCTATCATTGTATATTGTTTGTATTCATGTTTTTTCTTTATTTCCGCGCCTTGAGCACCCAGCAGGGTGGATATGTGCATGCTACAAATCTTTATTATTATTATTAACGTATATGTTTATGTTTGTTCATGTTTGCATCTTATACAGCCATACATTTTGCATGATTTAATTTCAAACCATACAACAATGTTTGCTTATTTGATTGAATTCTCCATGGTACGTGTGGATATTGTGGATATTTTAAGGAAGAATGGAAGTTCATATCAGTAATCAGTGTAGGTGATACATGAATAGGCTATTTGAACTTTGTACATCTATAGCCCTATATGCGCAGTAAACAAAAAATGGTAAGCGACTTTTGGAAATGGGTATGTGAAAATACAAGGCTGGGTAAGTGCTGGGCAAGTGCTGGATAAGTGGCAACAAATTTTAATTTTGAGGCTTGAACCAGATCAAGTCAGTCTTGGGGGAGTTTTTTTTACACAGTCTGCATTTCTATTCTTATACCCTTTAAAAATTTATCCACATTATCACCGCTTATGGATGCAATCAGACCGACACAAAAACAACCTCACGCCATTCACAAGGAATTGAATGGTACAAAAGGTGGGGCGGTTCCATGTTCCCAAGTCTGTTTGTTTGTCTAACTGTTTATTAACCTGCTTATCTGTCTGTTGTTGGTGACCTTTGCTTTGCCAAATGCGCCGTCCTTCCAAAAAGGTGGCGTCAGTGGTTCACGCTATATTGAACGTCAATCTATTAACGCTTGCATGTGATCCAGCCATGCATACACAATACCACTGCAAGCACGGACGTGAAACCGCGAGTCGAGCAATCCGGGAGAATGATACTTAGAATTACATGGACTTGTGTTGAAGGTTAAATGAGAAGAAGAAATGCTTCACACAAACCATGCTTAGGCAAAATGAAAAAGGGATGTGTGATCCAGATCAAGTGAACATCAAAGCAGTTGCTTAATTTGTATACTGCCCATGTGCCATTTTGATACACTAATTCACTGAAATCAAATGTTGTTTTTGTATTAGTTACTTCCTTTTTTTAATTGAATAAACTATGAAGGGATTTGAACACTCTTTATATTACTCACATGTCAAAAAAACAAATCGCTGCAAAAATACACATCGGTCGAAATGAGGGTCATTCCACCAGGTTGGGTCAAGCTTTGTGATAGGTATCCCTTGTAATGTAGGTAAATGTACCGTTTATTACCATTTATTATGACTCCTAATTAACAATATTGTAACTTCCTATTCAAGGCGCAGAGATTGATTTCATTCTAATTTGAAGAATTGAGAATGTTCACTCATAATAAGGATAATGAATGGTATATCTACCTATGTAACAAAGTCACAAAGCTTGCCCCTTGTGGAATGACCCACGAACCATTTGCACTAAACTTAAAATTTGTTCAAAAAGTTATGTTTATAAAACAGTTATGTTCATAAAGTAGTTATGAGTTGATGAGTGTTCACATTTCCGATAAAAATGACTGACAAATGTTCACTGCAGGGGCAATATTGACAAATAAGTTGTCATTGAAGTTACCCATATGAAAACAAACTATATTTTTGCAAAGTACATTATGCCAAAAGCCACATTTTTCATGTTTACTACAACTTTCATTTTAAAAGCAAAATTGTGTTTCCTTTTATTTTTTTCATTTCTTATAGCATAAGATGCCTTGAGGATTTCTGTTCAATCATCAGATCACTGCAAGTGTAAGCTGATGCAATATATACTGTACACAGAATTTCCGTAAAAAAATTGCTGTTAAATAAATTAAACTTGAACATAAACACAACTAGAGAAAAATGTGCAGGAGTGATGGAGTATTTGAAATGACCCTGACCCACAGGGTTTGGTTGCCAAGGTACTTAAGGAAGGATGATGCATAATGCATGAATGGAAGTCTGATGGAGTGGTGGATAGGTTTTTTACAGGATGACAAGGATTACTAGTTGATTTGGATAAAATGTGACTATTTATTGAATAGAACACTTTGTGAAGGCAATTCACACGTGAAAAGGGCTGTTATTTGGTCTGATAAGAGCTGCAAGGCAAAGTTAACAAAGAAGACCACTCAGGGAACAAAAGAAGATCAAACTTGTGAATGACGGCCATCTTTGTTACAATTCTGCTTTTTTAATTCTAGCTATGATAATAATGCTTATTGTGAATGGCAAAACATATTGTGTTTGTCAACTGTATACAATCAGTGAATGATTTTGCCTGGAAAGAAATAAAAAATGCTACACAATTTGCTATTCAATATTCAAGATTTGTTATTCAAAATTATTATTTCATTCACAGAACTGCCTAAATATTGTTGCCGATTCATGCTAGTGCATGCATTGCCTTAGCCAGAAACACACCAAGTTTTCTAAGAACTTGCAACTGTGTATGTGGACACCATGTATCACTTGTCATGCATGTTTGCATGTACATATTACAAGCTGAAAATGTGCACACCCTGTCTACTTTATAACACATTACTTTAACATCAAGCATTACAGATTTGTGTTTCCACTGTTAAACAACAAAAGCTTCCAAACTGTTTTGAAACTTGTACATTGGTGTGCACACATGTTACAAAGATTTGTTTTCATGACAATCGGTATAACTGGCATCTGGGAAGTACAACATGCCTGCCCACTGTGTACCAATGTAGGAAGCACTACATGACAGATGCTTTTA
Organism: Zoroaster sp. YZ-2022; assembly: GCA_029582265.1. Classification (NCBI taxonomy): domain Eukaryota; kingdom Metazoa; phylum Echinodermata; class Asteroidea; order Forcipulatida; family Zoroasteridae; genus Zoroaster; species Zoroaster sp. YZ-2022. The sequence goes on along the minus strand of CM055821.1, from coordinate 10,303,737 downwards.
TGTATCTGTACACAGTATAAACCACCAATACATTATTTTACAACTGCATATAAGTTTAACACGAAGGATTTTTATTGTTCACTAACAATGCTTAGGGAGTTAGGGTTAATCCCTATTGGAAGTAAACAACAGGGACTAGCTCATTAACCTAATTGTCTATCAATAATGACTAGCCTTAATTAACCTACTTCCTCGCCCACGTTTGTCTGAGCTTATAATCACTGCACAACATTCAGCCAAAACGGTGTTTACTCAATCTGGGTCAAAATCAAAAGCCTTGTTTCATTGATTTCATTGATTTCATTGATTTAATGTTTTTCTTTTGAATGGGATGCTCATTAGAAAATTACATGTAGGTTAGTATAACTGAGGACTGTGTGATGTTTTAAGCAGTTTCATGGATATAAATATGTTGCTTCTATACAAGTATGTGTGTACATAGGCATGTCACAGGAACCAGTAATAAATCCTGAAATACCACCGCATTACATACACACACACAAACAGAAACTAGTATGAGTGCAAAACATGCCCTTTTCAAAATCGTTTTATAAATACAAAAATACATTTGTTTTCCATTATGATTCCAGATTTGAAGATAGGAAGACTTCTTCTCAATATAAACCAAGTTTCCTTATGAAAAAAACAGGGAAAGTGGCACTAGTACTGCTTGAAAATGGTTAAATTTTTAACACTTGGCGCGCAGCTCTTGTTGAAATCGAGTGAAAGTGCTCACGGCACCAAACCGAATCGGCTGTTTTGCAAGCTCGGGTGATGACAGATGAATCAAAAGGTGATTCTGGACTCCTACATTGCCCATATTTGGAAGTCCCATTCATACCAAATACATCCGAACACAGTTCCGACGATTACCGAAACAAGCAATTTTTTCGAACTGATTGTGCTTCACGAACACTTATGAATATCTTTTGTACATTTTCACCAAGTTTAAGATCCATAATTAATCAGGATCACTGTTTGATTGATACATTTTTGTGGGGCCCCATTTTGATTTTGCCAGTGTGTGGCCGATATTAAGCCAGGGATTTGACAGCAGATATGTGGTCTCCCGAAGAAATTTTGAAGCTTGTGACAGATTTTATATAAATATTATTTACTTAAATATCGGAATTTATTGAATAATAAAGTGAGAAATAACGTGTTTAAATAGGAATGTTTTGTGATTTAAAAAACTGTGTACGGGGAGTAAGTTTTACATGGAATAGTAGGAAATGCATCACGTGATCCGTAACGTACTCAATGATTGGAAGGGTCGCTCTTCTTGGCCCTTTTGGCTGTTCCGCCTATTGAACTTACTTCAACTGTGATGGGCTCGTGAAATAAGAATATCAACAACAAAAATCACAGAAGAATAATATTTATGTACTCTTACAGGACAAAACACAAACACATTTGTGAAAGATGTTCAGCCTTTAAAATTTCAGTGTTGTATTAACCAGTTCGCGTCGGGAATAAAAATGTTTTTCCGAACCCCCGTTGCGGGTTTATTTTTACCGCACAAACACGACCAATGGTGCTCACCAGAGCGTGACCGGGGAGACCGCGTCTTCCACCATATGCTTATGGCTCGTTGCCACGTCGACCGGGAATCTATACAAAATTCCCGAGAATCCTGTGGCGTGTTTAGACGCTCTCCGATCCGCTGTCCCAAAAAAAATGTGCGTGTATACACGGCCTCCGACGCGAACTGGTTAATATAAATGGATTTGGAGATATAACATATTAAAATAGACACAAAGTACACAAGAATCAGTTTAGACGTTTTCACTCACGGTGCCATGCTTATACAGTAAAGTTCCATTGCATTTTTTTCAGGAAGGACTCCGAATATTAATTACTTAAAAATCTAACTTTTGAACCGTTTCATCAATTTATTATTATTTTTTTCTGCCCTTTCAATCAATATGAGTTTTGTACAGAAACAAGGGATTTAAATTTTGGGTCTAACATCCCTATATGTACATGTACATACAGGTTACACATGTACAGGCCAACAGTTTATAGTGTGATACTTACTTGGTGTAAAACTGATGATGGTATCAATCTTCACTAGAAATGATTTTGTCTGAGGTGCTGTCACTTTTAAGAACAGGAAAGCATTTCCTATTTGAGAACAAAGATGCATTTCCACTATTTTCTTGTTAATGACAAAACAAGACATTTAAGCTGAAATGTTAACAAAAAAAGTAAGCATACTTTTAGAAATACGGTAGTTCTGCCAACATTACCAATGCTGTACCTTAATGTATTAAACATTTGCCTCTGTAGAGTTTGTTATTTATTTATGCAATTTAAATTTTGATAATTAATGAAGGACAAGCAAAAAGGATCCTTTTAAGCATAATAGGATTGCGTCCTTCCATGTTACATTTTATAAACAGCAATGAAATAAATAAAACTCATGTTATGAATGCTATAAAGCTATATGATGAAAATGTATTTATGCTTATATGACAAGTGGCATTGTGATTTAACCTGTATTGTTATTTACTGTATTACTCTATGCGCATTGAAACAATACCAAATGAAGTGTTTGTAGTAAGTCATAATGGTTCCAGAACAGTAATGAATACAACACTCACTGCTTATCCCTTTGACAACAGAAAAGACAAGACTAACAGGGTCAGGCTTGTCTTTCTTAAAAAAACCTTACTACTACATGTACCAAGTGAACAAACGTTTCCAATTGCAATCATGAATCCAAAAGTACTTTCCATCAGTAAATGAAAGTGACGTCTTGAATGTGTCTTGAATAATGCTTTCCAAGAAACAGATTTTGACAAAATTTGGGTAGGCCTACTACTACACAATCAATCACGTTGCCATGTCTACATGTCTACATGTCTACATGTACATGTACATGTACATTGTACACTGTTCCATGCACAAGAACCTGACCAAAACCACCACAATAGCAGGTCAGCTCAGCAATTATTTATCCCACTTTCTCCACTTCTTGTGACATGAACATCACAGTGCCCAAGGCCAGTTTAAGGAAATATTCTCCCTTGACTCTAAAGGCCCTTTCACACGAGACTGTTTTAACAAGGGACCTTGACTAAAAATCGCATCCATGTTAAAAAATAACACATCCCAGTCGTGTTAAAGCTATCCTTGTTAAATAATTATCACGGATCCTCGTTATTTATAACAGAGATCGAGACCTCCTCTAAAAAATCGCATCGATGTTAAAATCGCCACAATAGGTCGTGTGAAACGCTTCGTGCGCCCAAACAGGGGACCCTTGCTTTGGCGGTATCATTTCGCATGCGCAGAACGCATAACTAATCAGCTTGCAATAAATCCCGGATGTGTATTGTTAAACAACTTATACGTCCCCATCACGTTGATCATGTACAGTGAATGAAACGGTTTCATCATAACTCCAAGAGACTTTCTTGGCCCGGACACGTTTATTTTTCTCGTTGGATGACCTTACGTTAGAAATCTGGCTCTGTGAATCCGTCGGAATTGTTGCAAGTATACTTGATTTGATATCCATAATAAAACGAGAATAAAATTGTCGGGAAATGGGAAGGAAATGAAAACAAAATGTGGGAGAAAGTAACGTTTGACTTCGCACAACGCATATATATCTTCGCGGGAAAACCACTGGTAACATAGAAGAAAGCGTTCAGTGAATAAGCTCTGCGCGTGGTACCAGTGAAATATTGGATTGCACAATCATGACCTTTGACCCTCCATGGAAAACGAGGGACGATAGTTTTGGCGTGAGTGGACGTCGTGTGAAAGTTTGTTAAAAAATCGCAAACGACCGAGGCGACAGACAACTGGCGCCCATTACCAAGGACCCTTGTTATCGGTGCTCGTGTGAAAAGGGCTTAAGTAAAAGATTCCCTTTATGGATGCACGGTTCGTTTAAAACCATACCTGTCAGGTATCTTTGACAGTGGACCAGTCAAATGGGAGGTGCTGTATAGGAAGATGAGGCACCTGCTTAACAGAGTAATTGACAATGGGAACACCTGCAAAATAAGTCACTCAAGAAGATGCAGGAAAATAGATACTCTTAATAAAAGGAAATATACAAAGTATTGAATGCTGTACTGCCCATTGGGATTGATACATGCTTTCACATCATATGTCCTTCTGTACTTCATTCAGGTTGTAGTTATTATTAACAATGGCATTATGACTGCTACTTTGTTGTTGTGATACGAGTATTGCTTCTAGCAGATCGGATTATAAAAAATCCATATTTATTAAGAATGAATTTTTGTGTCTGTCTACAGAGTCAATACAAATGATCACTTCTATGAACTTGAAACTAAAGGAGAGCCTATTCATACATGGATAACAAACTACACTTAGATACCTGCATATTCAGATACAGGGAAGCAAGTATATCACTTTTAGTTTAATAAATGTTTGGGTTAACCTCATCCTGTTACTCGGCATCACTTATTGTACAGGTAGACCAGGGCTCCATTCAATTCAACAACATCTGATACAGCAATTCAAAATACGAGAATAGGCCTAAAGTTTAAGTGACGGGTTCAAACAAACTTTAAACTGTTCCTGAATGTGTACAATTCGCAAACCCTGACTTAAAAAAGCAACATCTAAGCAGTACCCGCACAAGTAAGATGTTTAGCGCCTACATTACAGACCTATCCAGAAATGAGACTAAGTCCAGCATGATTTTAATATGAAGTCGGCAACAACACTCATTAATGCTACAATGACCTTGCATGTGATTTCTCATGGGGGTTTAAGCACACATGTGCGATTAATACCACGCTGTCCATTGCTTAATGGAGTAGGGCCATTAATAAGATCCTTGGCTGTGTAATTTCAAGTTCTGAATCAAATTACGATGTCCATGAGGTCCAATTAATACCCCCCCTGTGAATGACTGCATTATTAGGGCATAGCTATGTTGGACATTGGACTAGTCATCTTTAAAATGAAAAAGCAATTGGTTCTGGTTACATATAGTGTTTAGCAGTTAAGTAATGACAAATTACTCAAAATGTTCATTACTATTGAAACGATTATAAGCATTGCTGAATTCTAGTCGAAACATTACATAATCCAAAATAACTTAATACAGATATGACTCGGTGGTATTGCACATGCAAAATGTTTTTAAAAAAAATGAATATTCACCCCCCCCCCCCCCCCACCAAAAAAATCTCATGGACAGCTTGACAAAAAGCTTTTGATGTTTCCAAATGTCACAACTGTCATAAATTGTACAATAGTTTTATCAAACTCAGGTTGGCGCGTGAACTGGGGATTACAAAACTTTTTGCATGAATTTTCACATTTGACACAACATAATAAGCTAAGCTTGTTTGTTTTCAAATCTTGATTCAAAAAGAGTAAGCATATTCATACAGTCAGTTTTGGCAACATCACCAACGTTGAACCTTCTCTTTCAAGAAAAATATCATGTGTTTGTTTCTTTGCTTTTTGTTGGGGGGGGCCTTATGTTTATTTTAAAAACTTATGTAGGGTTTTACCGTGAATAAAACTGATTTTTTCTGTAGTCATCTTAACTGCAGAACGTTATTGAAATCACTGCATGCACTGCTATGAATAATTAATATGAAAATGTACTTAAAATGGATCACAACCAAATTTAAATCAGAATTCCACTTTGAAAAGATAATTTGTTAATGGAATGGGGTCCCCAAGGACTTAAATCTTGAATTTGATTTAAACAATTCAAGTGATAAGATGTGCTTATGGTTTAATATGGAGAGGGATACATAAAATATGTACAGAATACATTGGCGATGTGCTTGGACAAAACACTGTAATTTATTCCATCTTTTTCAACCCCTGGGCGAGACAAGAGGTCAAGGCATGTTAACAAAACAAAGTTTGTCATTTTAGACCTTGATATTAAAAAAAATAGCAATCAATCACTTTATTGACGAATAGTATTTTAAACCATATGTCATGTGAGGAAAGGCACAAAGTCATACAGTAGTACAATCATTTCCTGATTTTCTTCTACTTTTTCATGAATTATCTTACCCTGGGCATTTTGTTGCGAACTCTAATCTTTATTCCTACATGCTTAGACTTCCAACATGAATTTGCATTACAAAAAAAATATATATGAAATAAATTCACAGTCAAATAAATGTTATGAATTTGAAAACTTACTGTAGAAAGTCGAGAAAAAGAAACCATACAGTATGCCAAGCTAAATCTTTGTGATGTATAAATAAACAAAATGTGACCAGAGCTAGCTCATCACTGCAATACACATATGGAAAACCCTCATTATGTGTACAACAAAATGACTCAGAATTTTATAACATGGTCATTTTATTAGCCAATAACAATAACGAGTAATGACAGTGTGGATTCCCTTGCACTGTGCCTAGCTCAGCTGCTGAATAGAGATGGTTGGCAGGAGACGTCTACTTGGGATGGTAATGCATCATCATCAAAGACACTCAGAAATCCATTCAATTGATACATAATTGGGATTGATAATCAGCAGATAGAAGCTTCAATAGTTGAGATAAAGCCAAGCTTCGACTAGAATCATCTTACTCCAACTGTTATCCTACTAAATAAAAACTTTGTACGCCAAATACAAATTTTACACCCTCAGTTTAAGAATAAACAAGATCTTTAAAGGCAATACATACTGTGTCACCAGTACTTGACCTATCTACCCCCCCCCCCCCCCCACCCCATAAACACTTACTACGAATGAGATTTTACGCTTAATTATGTAATTTATGTTTGTCATAAATATACACATTTATGTACAGTATAGGCCCAAAACAAAGCCTCCGGTATCTGATCATACGTTGGCTTCAAAATCGGTGCAGTGACGTGCCTTTTTTTGGTAACTTTTTGTGATGTTAACATGTATTCCAACACCATGCATGGGCTATACAATCAAAAATCCATCAAAATGCAACACAACCAGCTGTTGGAGTTTGATGGGTTTGGGGTTGATAGGGGTAAGTAAAGAAAGTTATAAATTAAAAACAAAATAAAACAAATCTCAGAATGGCCTTTGGAATGTTGTTGTACATAAGCTGGACAAAGATTCATGGGCGGGAGACAGGAATGACTTCTTGGGCCCTGTAATTGAACCATTACCATTCATAAACGGTGGCCAATCACAGTGCTTATTACACATCACATGCCCCTCCAAAAAAGCAAAACAAACGAAAGAAAATTCACAAGCACATGTGTTCAGGTGTTCAGGTGTACGTTTGATGTTATGCAAGGTGCATTGTTTACAAGTTGTCTAAGGGTTGTGGCTAAGTTGCTAAGGGGCCGGGTTAATTCTAGAGGAATAAACAGTAGATAAATAGTTTTGCAGGCAACCATTTTGAAAAGAAGCAACCTGAAAATCTGCAAATGGTTACATTTAACCTATTAACTTAATTTGTACAAAACATTTGAAATTGCAGGTTTGGTCATTACATGTATCTGTCAGTTGAGTCCAGAGTGGTAAGAAAGTAAGAAGCACTCCTTTACAAACCAATATGAATGGCCAGCACTATAATATACAATCATTGGTCTCCAATCTTACGGCATGGTAAACTTTGCCTACAATGCAAATAAATATAAAAAAACCTTCATGGGGGTTGGGTGTTACAGAGTTCAAGTGTGATCACAATACTTCTTTTGTATGACAGCGTACTGATTGACACTCAATGCTGTGAAAAGCTAAACTGCTAAACAGGGAGTTGGACAAACATAACCTTAGCCTGTGCGTATTGTGAGTGACCCCTATAGAATAACACCTTGCTGAATACCTAAGAGTTTGCTGGGCTTTCTTTATGTCAATAATGTTATGCATGCCAAGTACAATAGATTCAGAAAGGTTGTACACATTATTTAATCACAGATATATTTCTTTAAAAAAAAAAATTAATAATAATAATAATAATAATAAACTGCTTGCAAAAGTGATTTTTTTTAAATTATTCACTTAACAATATGGAAAAAAGTGATCATGTATGTGTGATTAAGTGGTACAATGTACAGGTACACATACATGTACCTGTATAGTGTAAGTAGTAAATATAGAAACCAGCCTATGGATGTTTCTGGTACGTGTATTTACCATTTTGTACATTTATTTTAAAACCAAACTCAACATAAATGTACAGTATGTACGACACTTACTTGGTGTAAAGTTGATAACAGCAAAAATGAATTAATACAAATTATTTTGCGTGTTTACTATATTTTTCATTAAAAGCACAATGAAATAAAGTATGGATGCATTAACAGACATTTTACCAATGGTGTATACTAGCTTTAAATAAACAATTATTGAAAAACTGTTAATAGCTTACACGTACATATTTGTACTGTTAAAATCATTGCTTGTTGAAATGTTGAGTTCTATCATGTGTATCTTTGGTTATAGGAACTGAATACAGAGTCAGTAAACATTACTCTATACAAACATGTACAATGGACGAATCGGTCCATCTGAATCGGTCCATCGTGGTTGCCCATAATGCATCATGAATTGGGTGTGCAACGCCCAAAATGCCATGCTATTCACCTACCTAATAAACAACCAGAAAACACAACCAAATTAAAGATAATTCACAACCTTTTGTAAAACATAAAAACAAAGAATATCTAAAAATTTGTGTTGTTTTCTCTAAAACCTGAGCTTCCATTGTGATGACACTTTTACAAGTTAATTTTATGATTGTTTTGAAAACAAGGAGGTTAAAATGAACATACATGTATGTTATCAAATACCAATGTTGTACCTTCCTTTAAATGTTACAATCTGAAATATGGCAAATGAAAATCAACAGTGTACGTTTTATACCCTTACTGATTTAACTCTACTCATGAAGAGTAATTTGTTGGTAAAAATTTAATGGTACATCAAAAGGTCATTGGAAGCAATATCAGTAAGCTTTTAAAGGAAGGTACAATATTGTTAATGTTGACAAAACTGCTTCTATGAGTCAGTCGTGTTTCTCACTTTCAATCAAGATCACATAACAACCAGCTTTTTCCATTGTGTCGTTCATGAACAAATAGTAAAAATACATTCAGATTTTGCGTATTAACTCTAATGTGGAATAAGGAAAGACTATCTAAATTCAAATTAAACATTAATTCACTTTTATTTTAAAAAACGACAGCACCTCAAACAAATTTATTTCTAGGGAAGATTGGTTAAATATCGTTTTCAAATTTATATTATTAAGTTGGTTTTAAATTCAAATCCAGCAATTTGGTTATTTTTGAATTACCAATCTTTCTACCTTATCTTTAAAATTAATGTTGAAATGAAGATCATCTGATACTAACATTATACCAGTCTTCTAATCACCCCAAGTACTAAATACAAATCAGCAGCAGTCTGAGCAATGGTTGAACAACTGAAGATGGTTGGGAAATTGTATAATTATGATCACTGAGCTATTTCAAATGTTACACAGTCAACATTTCTTACAGGTACAATACATACTCACACATACACAAATTTCACATGTAAAAAAAAAGAAGCATATTCCACAGATATGTCATATCATGTTCTATACATTTACATGTACATGCCACATGCTTTGCTTGTTCATATTAAAACCCTAACCACCCCAAATTCATCAAAATCCTCCAAGGGGTACTTTTTTGGAAAACTTCAGGACTTTTCCAAACTGGTACTTTCACCTCTTCAAATGGGGCAAAATTACTACCTGGCAAGAAGTACAGGCCATAAGTGCTGAATATGAAAGATCAACGGAAATGCATGGTGCATTTTGAAGATAAGGGCATGTTTCCAAAAGTGCACTGATGGATTTTGGAGGATTCAGGAAGGTTCCTAGACAGAATACCTAGGGGGTTAGGGTTAATATTTTTATGGTTTACCTAAATTACGTCCGTCCAACTAATGTTATATTTCTCCAATTAATTTCAAGTTCACTGCTCGATATACAATGTATAGTACATATTGCTATTAAGTATGTGTGTTTGTATTCTAATAGGTTAGTGAAAATGGGTATGGGAAGGACAGTACCTGTAAATATCCAACATTTATGTTTAAATGTAAATAAATGTTTCTTCATCCTAATTTACATACACAAGAAATGCTAGAAGTATTGGTTCATGAATTCTAGATTATTACAAAGATCACAAACGTCATGCAAATACAGCTTATTTAAGATGGAATGTTCATTACTTGTATATAATCTTTCTAAAGTTGTCAAAATAATGTTGTCAAAGAAAAGTCAGCAGTTTGTTGAAATAATGATATTAATATGATATTAACCCTCCTACTTCTGGTACCTTTTTCATACAAGTTGATCCACCATTTAAAACCATTCGGTTTTGTGGTTTTGAATGGTGAAATAACTGTGTACAGTATTGATTCCCCCAAATGGTTTTAAATGGTAGGTCAGCTAATATAAAACCTTGTTTGGATCTTTCCAAATGGTAGTACAGCTAATACAAAACCTTGTTTGGATACTTCTAAGTTGTGAATCAATAGACCCTCTATGCATTTGAATGAATTTGAATGGTAGTAAAGCTTGCTACCAACACTGTTCAAATGGTATCACCATGTGTGTACAAAACCAATGGGCATTTTGGTAAGTGGAAATTTTGAATGGTTTCAAATGGTCAAACAGTAGGGTTAAAATCCAATGTCCAATTCATTTACATGTACATTGTACATGTGTATGTGTATGTATAATAAAACAATGGAAGAATAAAAGGTTCATGAACTTTTCTAGAAATTTAAAACAGAGGGTGTTGAATTCCGGATGTTAGTCTCACTACATGTACTTGATAGATCTGGCTATGAACAAAACGCTTGTTGGCAAGGCAAGGATTTCCTACTGGACACAGTCAGCTGTATATATGTACTTAGTATTCAACTCCAATTGACTCCTCCATCCTTACAACTATTCAACAGTGGATCCAGTGGACATCTCTGCTTTTCCCAAAGGCCCCCCCCCCTCCCAGTTTTTGAGGGGAAAAACTGTTACATACTTTTATGGTTTTATGTTAAACAAAAAGTTGCTAGACAGCCAGATGGCAACTTTCTGTAAATTCAACATAATAATCTATTGTTTCTCTTGAATGAAAGCACTTCACACAAAATAATCTCAGAATAATTGCTACATGTAACAACTTGACACCAAGTAAGTTTTGAGATAATAATTAATGTGATAATCTGGTAATTAACAATGTTGTACCTTTCCCTTCAAGTGAATTTTAAATGAAATCAAGATGCAGCATGATAAATTAATTGCAGGTCAAATAATGGCACCTATGAATGGTTGAACAATGCCCCGGTCAATTATTTTGTTTGAAAGTAATTTAATTCCTTTGTATAAGGAAAATACACACTACATGTACATGTCATCAGAGACCGTGAGTTCCTGGGAATATTCTGTATTGTGAATGATGTACATGTACCTCAGTTTGAAATAATATTTTGTTTGGTGAATTAATATATTGTCAAATATTTCCATGTTGCTGCAAGTGTTGCGGAGTTTACTGCCCTCTTCCTAAAATGGGAAATTAAATAAATAACTGAAAAGGCAGAACAGGCCAATAGGCCCCCTATGACATATTACTCAATACAATGCAATGCACATATCATATTATGTCTAACTGCCAGATAATGGTATTGTATTTCACCAAACATACTAAGGTTAATTAAATCTGTTCATTGCCATAAATGATGATCATTATTAGTTTCCTTATTTACTCCTCACCCCATATTCAACACAACCGGTGGTCCTTCACAAAGTAACCTCTTGTTGCAGACAAGTGGCATTCTTCTCACTGGTTTTTCCTACGTGATACATCAATGGAATTTCCTACAACGACCACAATATCGCCATGGCCAGGGAGAGAAAAAGTGTACGTCTCACAAAAAGTTAGTCCATTTGGAAATAACTGGGATAAAAAGGCCATTATATTGACAGACACAAAGAAGGTGCACGTTTTATTACAGCGATCATAAAAAGATGATAAAAAAATATGGGTGATACAAAACACTTTCAAATTATTACCACTCAAAAGTAAGTTCCTAGCAACCATGACCAATATAAATTTAACTTATCAAAACCTAAATTAGTGAAGTGTGGTGTTCTTTAAAAATCTACAAATGTTTGTGTTAAAGTTTATCTCGACACAAGTATAAATGTCACACACCAGAATCTAAAAGGAAAGTGCAGCATCAGTAATTATCCGATTCAAAAATGACACAATTAATATCTGCAAGCTGACTTGATGTTAACTAAAAGTACATATGTACTATCCTTAAATATTATTCAGTGTCAAGTGCTCTCATTTCAGAGAAAACACAAACATATGCCCATTTACAAAAGTTGCTAGACGCAACCTTTTGCTCCAGTTTTTAACAACAAAACAAAAAGTGATTGCTTAAGTTCAAACTTCTCATGAACTAAACTCTGTATTAAGCTGAAATTGTTAGTTGGTTATTAAACATCATGTTGTATACATGTATCTTAATTCAATGAAAGTAAGCATGCTTCAAGAACCAATTTTACCAATGCTTTACCTTCCCTTTAACACAATGTTTGTTTGTTTGTGTTTTTTTTTCTTTTCATATGAACATCTTTACAACACTAGTCTGGTTTCAAGAACCCCCATTTTAAGATATTCTAAGAAGACTTTCTTGCCATCCAAGGTGAACAAACTATTCTACATTTTTGCCCTTGGAGAACTTTGACTTCCGATAATATTTGTGTCATTGGTACATGAACGTGTGGAAGTGACATGTCTCAACTTGGAATACCTCATACAATGACATGAAGTGAACCATTTGTAGAGTGATGCTTTACAAAGTATTCAATATTCTCATTTTTGTATCCACAATTGGGCTGAGAGATTTTACAAACAACACAAAACTTGACTTGTACCATCACCTTGTCATGAATAGGAAGCCTATTTTACTGTACAATATACATGTAATGCCACTGGACCATGGGACACAGAGCCCTAAACAACAGGAAAATATGCTGGCAGTCAACACAATTGCCAATCACCTTCCTACTTGAACTGTCTATACAATTTTGTTGTGTGTGCTAGGTACCAAATTGTATAGAGCTATATATAAATCATGCTGTCATGCATGCTTTGACAGAAGATAAATACAATCAGAGCCGTGACTATCAGTTGGTAAATTGGTAGATGTATACGATGAAGAAGTGATAATGAAAAAATAATGAAAATCATTTAAACTTTCACAATGGACATGAAGTTATTTGCAGTAAGACATTTTCAGGCGTAAAATAGATTTGTGATTTGAAACCCAAATGCTTCAAAAATATATACTAAAATTGATTAATGAGAGGTTTTTGATATAATAATAATAATAATAAAGATTTTTAGCGCGCACATATCCACCCTGCTGGGCGCTCAAGGCGCGGAAACAAAGAAAAACATGAATACAAACAATATACAATGATAGCATAGGGAAAAAAAATAAAAAATTATGTACCGAGATACATGTACCTACAATGCAATTACAAATATACATCATCTTTGAAGAGTTGTGACATAAGATGAGTTTTAAGCATCAACTTAAATCTGGTTATACTATGACAAGATTTGAGTTTAGTTGGAAGATGATTCCAGAGTCTCGGAGCTGCGACAGAAAAAGACCTATCACCCCAGTTCCGTTTTGAAGTTGGTTCCTTTAGGAGTGACATGTTGCTGGAGCGCAGACTTTAAGCAGTTCAGAAATATAAATTGGAGCAATGTTATTAAAAGATTTGTGAACAATTAGCATAAGTTTAAAAAACAATTCTCTGTGAAACAGGAAGCCAGTGCAGTTCTTTCAAGATTGGCGTGATATGGCATGACTTTCTGGACAAAGTCACAACACGAGCTGCTGTGTTTTGTATGTGCTGAAGACGAGATATGTTGTTTTGAGGTTTTCATTTTGATTTGTTGTATTCCATTTTAAATATCTGTATTGCTTTTTAAACAAGAAGACATTCTCAATATTTCATCATGGAACAAATGGAGCAAACCTCAGATATAACAACATATGTTTTAATGAGTGTTGCACTGAGGCTGCACATGATAATCTCCATTGACTTGTACACGTAAATTGTATTGATAAAGTTTGGGCTTATCAAAATGTACAAGTTTATAGGAAATTACCATACACTGTACTTATCCTATGAGTGCAGAGTATCCTTATATCATCTCGATCAGAGCAGACTTTCAACAGGGCATGGAATCAGTGTCCTAGTTTAAGATGAAGACAGTGACTGAAAATTGCTGGCTCATTTATGCAGCAGCAACGGTAATATGACCTTATCATGTGGGGTATTATTTTCAGTGACTGAGTTAATGTAAAACTAACACTCCGATTCCATGCCCTGTTGATCGTGATGATATTGTCCCTTTAAACATTCCAGCCCGTCAATCATCGCAGAGATTGACCAATCTGGTAGAACCATAATTACAATGTATAATACACATTATAGACAATGTAGGACAGTTTTAGGCCCGACATATTGGTAAGAATTGGATTGCATTGAGCAACACTGCGCAAATTCACAAATGTCTGGAGCCATAGTATTAGCCAGAGGGATGTCTTTTAGACACCCTGTTTCAATTTTTGGACACCCTATTTCATCTGTCATTTACATGTAATTTGGACACCCTGTTTCATCTGTCATTTACACATAAAAGTATTGTAAGTGAACAATTTGGACACCCTGTTTTGAAGTTTCCAGCAAATTTGGACACCCTATTTCTAAATCCTGGCTAACATCTTGTCTGGGAGCAAAGATAAAAGTGTTATTGCTTTTCTAGTTGGTCAAGGACTATGATCTAATCTGAAAATGGTGTATCATTCACTATACAGGGTGAATTTCACACAAATTAAACATCACACAATATATACATGTAGTGTTGGTGAATGTTCAGCTTGTTTGTATAATACATAATTGAATCCTCACAAATAACATCATGTATAGGTGCACATGTGCCACTACTCTTAGTAATAACAAAAAAAACATCAAATGCAATAGAATCAATAAAAAACAGAAGACATTTCTGAATATCTCAATTAGCCTAACATGTGCACTCATTTCATGTCGATACACAAACGCCACACACATTGTGCACTCATTTCATGTCGATACACAAACGCCACACACATTGCAAATGAACATTCATCTCAGGACTCAGTCAATGTTTACTTACAATATGTTTCCCAAACATGGTCTTTGAACAATGCAAGAATCTTCATCATTTTTCTATGGTAAAGATGGACAAATAATAATAATAACCCTGCACTTTTGGTAAACTGTCTGTACATGTAAATGCAACCAAACTTTATAAGAATCAAGATCTACAACACGTACATACATACATGTAAAAATCAACCTGTGAAAGATTCAGCTTATTCCACTGTTGTTACCAAAAAATTGTGAAAATATTATGCTTTCCGATTCACTTCAACATGGAATTTCTGTCTTCGGATGACAGAAATTTGACAAATTTTACTTAAACAATAGCACCTGAGACAGAAATATTTCAAGGGATGTTTGATACTATCAATTAAACTTACACCATGTAGGGGCCTAAGTTTGTATGTAAAACTATGTATTTCAAGATTGGCAATAGTCTATGTAGCAGATTACATTTATATGTCTATTAAGAGTTGAAGGTGATTTTCTGTTTAATACTAATATAGATCAACTAAAAATCAATAATAATAAAGATACCTATGTGGTTAGTGGCAGAAATATACATTCCTTTAGTATTCTGGAAGCCACACAATATCAAACGCTTACACAGCAAAACAAATTAAATTCCCTAATTTTGTCCTACATTTATGCTCAATTGAAGTTGATATTGAATTCGGGCGATTCACAATGCGGTGCGCCCTCAAGCGGGCAGCAGGGAGAGGCCAATTTACGCGATGCATGATGGGTAAAAGTCGACATCTGGCATGTCTGGCGCGGCGCTTGATGGCCGGATTACACAGTTAGTTGCGAATTCTTGATTTTTATCATGCGATTACTTTATTTATAACTATGGTTTATTTCTGTGAGTCTGCAAAGTGCCTTGCACACACGTCCAAACTCAAAAGTATCGAGAAATACCCATGGATGATGGACATAAGGTGGGTTAAATGGCCACGAAATGACGCTGCCGTCTCAAGTACTAGTAGTAGCATGACTAGCCGCCATTTTGGAATTAATGTTGTCGACCGAAAAGTGAGAAATTAGCCTCTCCCTGCTGACCGCTTGAGGGCGCACCGCATTGTGAATCGCCCGAATTGTGCAACCATAAAACTATTATTCAATTCATAACTCTGTTATTTATTTAATATTACCTTGACACAAGAGACATTAAAAAACCTATTCTCTACATTCCCTTGAGGATTATTGGGGGTGAATAATGAATGAATGAGGCAAGGATATCTAGAGGGTTTGTGGTTTACACATACATGTACATGAGGGTATAAACTGTATTCAAGAGCAAATTCAAATACATGTAGGTGAGGAAATATTTTTATCTACTTTATAATAATCTTATAAACTTTCAAAATACCTGCATGATAAGAAAGCTTGCTGCGTATTCAAATAGAATGTCATGTACATACAAGCATGTTGATATACATGTACATATATAAGGTACTGTATCAATTCAATTTAAGAGTATAAATGGGCCATTTCACATCACGTAAGTTACAAATCCAACAATATTTTCACGGTAACTAAAAGCCCCATACTGTTTGTAAGCAACATGATTATTTAATCTACCATAATAGGTAATCAATTCAATGCAGAATTTTAAGTTCAACTGCATTCTAATAATAGCAATACATCTATAATCCTTGTCATGTGGGTTAACATGTGTCACAAAATGGCCCAAAATATTTTTGGTAAAAGCATTTGTTTAGCTCATTTCCCCACACTACACTGTGAGAGCACTGCGGATCTCGCAAGTTTTGTAAATCTAGAAGAACACAAATTATCAAAGGGAATAGACAACACTGGTAATTACCAGATTATCAAATTAATTATTATCTAAAATAAAGCTTACTTGGTGTACAATTGGCACACATATCAGTTACCTTGAGAAATTATTTAGTTTGAAGCATTTTATTTTTATAGAGAAAACATACTGTTGGGTTGAATTTACAAAAAGTTAGTCTGGCAATTTAGTGTAAAACATCAAAACCATGAGCATCTATTGAGATGAAACTTTTGCAGGTTAATTTTATGTTACATTTCTTGAAAACTAGAGGGTTAAAATGAACATACATGTATGTTACCAAATACTAATGTTTTACCTTCCCTAATCCAATCTATTTCTTGCAACTTAATACAATTGCAAGGGATCTGTATGACCAGTAAGAGCTGCTTTTGTTAACTGATTAAGTTTGAATGCAACGTCAAGTAAACCATTAGGGTTAAGAGTCATGACATTAGCACTTTGGTTCAATTCTGTGATGTAACTGGAGAACGTATCCTGGGGGCGTGAAAGAAAACAACACTGATTTTCATAGATGATTTTAAATGTACAGGTGGAAAAAAGTAATTTTTTTTGTTTTCTTTTTTTCAATGGCACAAAACAAATCAAAATTAGATTAGTAAAACAATAGGGCCAATATACACTATTGTAAAAATGTCTGTAAATGCATCCATACATTATAAGTAATCTATAAGTATAAAAAACAGTCCTGCGAAAGTTTTAGCTTACTTCATTGTGTTGTTAACAGGAAAATAGATTTTTGTATTCATTCCAATGTGGAATGCGTCATGTAAATGACAACACCTCATGTAAATGACAACACCTCATGTAAATGACAACACCTCATGTAAATGACAGAAATAATTCAAGGGATGTCTGACACCATCATCAACTTTACACCACATTTAAGCTTGTTGTTAATATGTGAATACTGATGCTTTTTTGAAATGTTTTTTATGGTGTGTAGGGGATTCTCCCTTCCTTATGGCTCTTGCTATGTTATGGGATACTTCGATGGGAGTAATGTGTGTGTTTCAATATACATGTACCTCAACCTGATGGATTGTATCAGTATGTACACTATTCATATACTTCTTGATTTCATCTAGTCTTTCATCTATCTCTGTTGTAGAGCAAGTGAGGATCACCTTACAAGTTGAATACACACTTAAGTGAATGTTGCTTACAGAGAATGCATGTGGTAATTTCCCAAATGCTTGTTAACGTAAATTGTATGGATACATTTTGAGAAGCTAAGTCAGTACAATTTATACAAGTGTATGGGGAATGACAACGTGCATCCTCCCTGTACAACATTCACTTAAATGTGTATTCAGAAATTTGCAAAACTAGACAGAACTTTTTTATTTGATCATACAATTAAAATCCCAAAACAATCCCCTTTAAAACATAATTGATCACAGTTTAAAATAAAACTTACTTAGTTTATTTAAGTTGATGATGGCATATATTATACCTAGAAATATTTCTGTCTGAGGTACTGTAACTGTAGTAAAATTGGTAAAATAATTCTAATAATTGAATATTCTATGTATGAGTTAGTTCTGAATGCATTTTCACTATTAATGTCATCGTAACAATGAAATATGCTGTAACTTTCACAGGTTGGTTTCTGCATTTACAGATATTTTAATGGCTTTAATTCACCAAATTATATCAGCTGACAATTTAATTAATGACATTAATATCTTCTCTACTCATGTTCAACAAACCTTTTATTTTCAAGCTGTTTCAGCACAGTGTTAAGCTATATTAGTGAAATGAAGAACTTTTTTATACAAACATTCGCACTGCACTTTTTCATTTTTTGTTTTGTTTGCACTGCATCAAAATGAAACAGACAAAAACAAGATAATAATAAATAAAAATCTCATGAAATATTAACAACAGATCAATACAAGCGATGTGATATCCTACCTTGATCTTTTGGCTGGTGGGGGTGTCCCCTCTGAATCCAAGGATGGATATTCACTGTCCTGAGACGAACGCGTTGATAAGACTGGACTGGCATCAATAGGCATGGTGACCCTTGATAGATGAGCTGCTTCATACATTCAGATACAGGGGACAAGACCCACTGGTCCCAGGTGACGATCTCCTCGTAATACAAACTTTGTCTTACATCCAGCAAAAACAAAAATCACTCAGTAATCTAGGACTGTAATTTTCTAATGCGGGAGATCGGATGTCTTCATTGATTCCAGCAATTGAAGTAAGTCCTTAGTACGTGCGATGACCCTAGCATCAGCGGTATGACTTGGCAATCACAGGAAACTACGACCTGTGCAACGGATGCCCACCACAAAACACATTACAAGTGTAGAAATTGGTGTTTCTGCAGATGTCTAGAATTTACAGACTCAGTAGCAAGTACAGATGCAGTTTAAGTTAAGGCATAGAATCTGATTTCACAGAACGTTTCATTTCACAAAGTATAATATCCTTCTGTGTAGTTAAATACATGCACCTATCCTGTGGTGAGTGCAGAGGAAATGGTACAGTTGTTCACAAAATATTGTTGCGGTCGTGGGAACTTTCCTTTGAAACTGAAATAACTCACACGCTGAACAAGAAGAAAAAAACTGTGAAATAGTTGGCTGTCAAATATCATCTAAAACAGCTGCCGTTCTTTTAATTCATTCGGGAATTCTAGTGTAACTTTAGGATATCCTTACTCAATGGGATTTACAATATAATGTTTCTTCATCATTAGACATGTAGTCTTCCACTTGCATGATCTCTCCCATAGAATGGAAATGTGTACAATCGCACCACAGCAGAGGGTGTTCAACTTGTGATATGTCTGATGACACGCCAAAGTCGTAACAGGAGATCTGTTTAAAAAAAACACTGCTAGCAGTAGTGCACTACAGTCTCAACGTATGCTCATTCCCTGTGACGATGTGCACCCAGTGTATTATGAACTCACTTCCAGATGCAACTAAACATGCATGTACATGTACACGCACACTGAGTGAATACACAAAGGTAAGTCCCAAGGAGTCTGCACAGCGAACTGGGCCGACCAGCCGACCGCCTGTGGCCACACGAGCAAAAAAAGGAAAAGAAAAAATCAAAGGAAGAAAAAAAACCACCACAATACAAATATCTCCAGTGCGGCGAATGGCCAGTCTATTAAATGCACTCCCCAATGGGATTTCTTGCACAGCACGTTGCCACTAGCCACATTCAGTAGAAGTTCCGCTGTTGAACAATCCTTACTGAGTATCAACCTTTTGTATCTGAGCTGGAAAAAACCTTGGATGGGGATTGCAGATCAGAAGGGCATACAAAAGGCTCCCTGGTTCCAGACTTGGGCTAAGGGGCTGATTTCTGCAACAACTTGGTAGAGATTGGTTGGGTGTGTAGTCTGTCAGGCTAGGGGGGGAACCGCTGCGTGAAAGCACGGTGACTGAATCAGCTGAGAGAAGTGACAATTGCTTGTATATGCTGAACGGGGACCCTGTGCTGTGACACAGAGTATGCATACATTCACACTCAATTCAGTTAAAAGTTGGTAGAATGATCTACCCGCAAATACATCCAGGTGTTGATACGTTTTATATTTTCAGATGCTCCAGTGTGTGACTATGCTTAGAAATCCTGTTCAGGCTAACATGTGTTTCTTTATAGTCAGGCTCAAAATGGCAATCAATTAATAAAATGTACACAATTTGTTGACTAAGATCCCCAATCAGACTGTCTAAACTCAAGAGACGTAGCACAAATCAGGATATCTGGGGATACACAGTTTCGATCGGGATATTTTGAGATACAGTTTCAATCGGGATATTTAGAGACAGCACTAATCAGGATATCTAGAAACCCTGCACTAATTGGGATATCTAGAGACACAGCACTGATCGGGACATGTACGGACACAAAGTACTGATCAGGATATCTAGAGATAATTCTATGTCATAGAATCTACTAAACCTAGAGTGTTTATTTAATAACTAAATGCTACACAACATGTAAGTTTCCTGACCCTGTTATAGGGCAACAGAACTGCCTTCCCTCATCCGACTGTGCAAGAATTAGCATTGAGAGTCTGAGGTCCGCTCTGATGATACACACTGTCTAAGACTATGATCTTCTTGTCCGACACACTTATGACTGAGAGACATAAACTCCACTCAGAGGAGAAGTGACTATGATCTGAGCTCAGACCTAGTGCTATATTCAGCTGCCAGGCACGTAACACCACACACAACACTGTGGGGATCCACCCAATAGCCAGGCAGTGCTGTTTATTATTGTCAAAACCAATTACAGCTTACAGGTAATGCATAATGACTATGGCCTAAATTTCCCAAGTTCAATTCAGGTCAGCTCCACAACTTGCCCCTGTGTGTGTGTACGTGTGCGTGTTGTGTGAGTCTCTAAACCCTCCCCAGGCTTAATGTAACCACTCCAGCATGACTGATTTGCATATTTATAGGGACTACATGCTGCTGGCTGGAAATGACATTAAATTGGGCTGTACCACTGTGTCCCAACTAGAAGGGGAGGTTTGGGGAAAAAGTCGGGTGGCACAAAAGAATAGGCTGCGGGTGGATGACCTAGTTTAGAGATGGCATGGCCTTGGGCAATTGTGTCACACTAACAATAGGTGTAGGGAGTCACTTTACGGTCTTTGTTTTGCATTGGATTTGCTCCATTTCAATTGAATGGGTTGCAATAATGATGAAACCAGTTGTGGGAGATGAGGTCTGAATAAGCCCAGAAAAAAGAGGAAAAAACAGTCACTGACCCATGCTTAGGAATATCTAGAAATTCGATCATGCAATATTATCTGTCATGCCAACTGTTATTAATGAACAAAACAGTTCTTTTGGATATTTTATAGATATTACAGTCTATTGATATCACAAAGAAGATGACATACATGTAACATGTGTCTGACCATCATTGATATAAAAACTAAGACAACTACATCAAAAATTCTGTCTACATTTTTGCTACATGGACAAATATTTTGGTACTATATTTTCAGACAATTATGGGTTCCTTTAAAACAGTTTTTTATAAAATGTCTGTAAATTTATTCATACTTAAAGTAAACAACAACAAATTAAAATAAAAATTTCAGCTTATTTCATTATATCATTAACCCTAACCACCCCATATCCTCCAGTTTTTGGAAAAATTCAGCACTGTCGGAACTGGTACTTTCACCTCTTCAAATGGGGTAAAATTTACTACCTGGCAAGAAGTACAGGCCATAAGTGCTGAATACGAAAGATCAATGAAAATGCATGGTGCATTTTGAAGATAATGGCATATTTCCAAAAGTGCACTGATGGATTTTGGAGGATTCAGGAAGGTTCCTAGCCAGAATACCTAGGGGGTTAGGGTTAATGATGTATCTGCCCAAGTTTTTGGCTCTTTGGACAGCAATTTTTGAAAGTGTTCTTTTTCATTGGAACATTGCTATTTTACTCGAGGAAAGGATAAAAAATGCTTTTAAATAACCATGAGAAGTATGGTTTTACAGTCAATAAGTTTTTGATGGGTCCTGTCACAAATTCATCTAGGAACTGTTTTTACTGTAAAACTAAGCTTCTGACTATCCTTTTGTTAAATATCTCATTTCAGAGTATTTGTTTTCATTTCTATAAGGAAATTATCGATGGTCCAATGAAAACGAAAATTGCTTGTAAAATAACTGAAAACGCAGACAATACATGGAATTTATGTCTGCGGAGGACAAAACTTTATTCACAAAATAATTTGATTAGTTGTCTTAAAATGATAGCACCTCAGACAGAAATACTGTTAGCATTAAGTAAGTTTCACATAAATCTGTCATAATTTATCTGTGATCATTTAAGAATGATACCAATAGTAAATAGGAACTTTAAGATACCTACATGTACCAGGTACATCGGTTAAATTTCAATACCTCTTGTTTGCACAATACAAATAAAGAACAAATATATTGATAATAAAGGGAGATAGCAATCATAGAGCTAGATGGCTGAGTTGGTATAGCACCAGTATGTTATATCTGGAGTTCACAGGTTCAAAACAGGCTCTTGTCTTTGTTCCATCCAATCACTGTATTTATTGTCTAGTCAATTTTCCATGTGGTTTTTTGATAATTGGTTGAATACCAAATTTAATCCATGTAAAAAGATCCTGTGCAAGCAATCAAAATTAACTTTAAAAAATTGAACTATATGTATCCTTCAGTTACAAATAAACCACAGAGAGATCCTTCCCTCACTTTTTGTCATACATGTATCTGTTATGTTCCCCTCCAGTGGTGCGAATTTGATCAAAATGGATAGAAAGACGGATAGCTAATATGACGGAGGTACGATTACATCCATCTCAACCCCCTCTGACAAGATTTAGCATATATAACAGACAGCTATGAAAAATGACTCAAGTGTCAATGAATTCAGACAATCCGCGTGGACATTTTGTCCTCTGTGAACTCATGAACTACTGTTGCTGTAATTACCCAGGGGTCATCAAGTAGGATATCTTGAAATTACCCCCTATTACAGTCAGGGGAAAAAGCCACAATACAGAATCTGTATTTGCAACAAACAGGAACAAAAACAGGAATTGAAATGCCCACGGCCGTTTGGGATTTCGGACGTGCCTGCGGTGGCTTACATCTTAAGGGTACCTGGTCACCACAATGAAACCCATTTTCAGCATCACATGAAATCTTGCAATCAAATTAGGGCACATTGAGGGAATTTAATTATATACACTCGATTGACTTGCTTTTATATTAATGTGAGAGTAGATGTTAGGGGAAGCAATATGATGTCTATGGTTGACATGATTGCTATGTATGATTATTGCTGCATACAATCAATTCTTTAATTGTCTCCCTCTGTAATAGTTGATAGCTGAATAAATCAACATTTTAAGCCATGTAAATGGGCAATACTTGCAAGAAAAAAATGATTTGTAACACTTTGCCATGTTTCTTTTCAAGCCATCTTGATTAGGGGTGACGATATTGATTTTTTTTTATAGTCAATAACTGTCGACCATGATATCGCCGATATACGATATTCTCATCTCAATACACGGATTTTTTTTATAATACCACTTGAAAAAGGTCGGCCACATGCCTTCCTCTCAGTTTATGATTAAAATTATGATATATTTTATATCTACAATCACCAACTGTTCTACATGTAATTATTGCCTACACCTAGATCGCAATCCTTTTATTTCTTAAGAAAAATTATGTTAAGATCTAATTTTTAGTGCTGTTTCGGCAATTCTCGGCTGACTTTTTGATTGACCCCTCACAATGTAGCCCATGTTTCCCCATTTTAAATGATGCCAATTTCATAACAGTACGGTCTTTGGAACCTATGCAGCGCCATTGTGATTTCAAACTTTTGTAGCTCTTCCCAGTGCCATAACTTTGTTAATATTACTGTGTAATGACATGAAATTTGGAGACAATCACATAGCAATTCCGGCTATATTTTTGGAATATCGGCGATATTTTTGGAATATCTTCAATATGGTGATATTTCAATATCTTCAAAAACTTCACCGATTTAGCTGATAATTTTTAAAATATCGTCCAGGCCTAATATGATATCGTCCAGGCCTAATATGATATCGTCCAGGCCTAATATGATATCGTCCAGGCCTAATATGATATCGTCCAGGCCTAATATGATATCGTCCAGGCCAAATATGATATCGTCCAGGCCAAATATGATATCGTCCAGGCCTAATATGATATCGTCCAGGCCTAATATGATATCGTCCAGGCCTAATATGATATCGTCCAGGCCTAATATGATATCGTCCAGGCATAATATGATATCGTCCAGGCCTAATATGATATCGTCCAGGCCTAATATGATATCGTCCAGGCCTAATATGATATCGTCCAGGCCTAATATGATATCGTCCAGGCATAATATGATATCGTCCAGGCCTAATATGATATCGTCCAGGCCTAATATGATATCGTCCAGGCCTAATTTTAATTATTATCATATGTGGCTTGCTAGGAAAATCTGACATCTTGTTCCCATGGCAGCATGGCAACCAGTTATTCACAATCTCCATTTCATTATTGTTGTATCATATAATACAAAATGGTTTAGTGTTTTCCTAGCATGACATCGTTGCTTTGGCTCTCCATTGTATCTGCTCCCCCTCCCCATTCAAATACCCCTACAATAAGTGACTACAATGTATAAGAGGTTAATAGACAGATCCACTTCCCTTGATCTGTAACTACCCATGGGCATAGGGGATGATATGCAAACTTGCTAGGCACAATATTTGCTATTTACCAGGCAAAGATTCATTCAATGTTTACTGCCTCTGCCTGGTTGTCAGCTAAATTCTGCTTACCAAATATATTCACAGGGTTTTCTGTTATGAAACATGACTTGAATTATGTGGATACTCAAATGTATGTTTAAGTTCCCTGGACAACAAATCAATAACACTGCCCTCACAAATCTACAGTAAATTCTGAAAAGTAAAAAGGCAAAAGTTAGGGTCAGGCTTAATTACTGAATGACATGTATGCAGAAAATGAATGTGGAGTGGTCTGAAAAACAGAAATACATGGATGTTGTACGTTTGCTGTAAACGCACACACGTACAGGCATGTACAGTTGTACCTGACATGCTGATCAGGGAATTTTATTCCCTGAACAATATCCAAAAGATTATGAGTAAATTTAGGCACTGATGATCCACACTTCAAAGTGCTGATCAGTGTAACATGACAGTTTCCTGTGATGAGTTAGCTTTTTCCAGTTGGCATGTCAATGATTCCATAAGCTCTAAAATGGAAACAAGATAATTATTTGGGGGTTTATGAACAAAGTATTTAATTTATTGTTTTAAAGCAGGGTCACATAATTATCTTCACACTTGTAGTGGAGTACTTTTTCATAAGTACGAGCACAGAAAAATGTACTTGAGTGCGAGTACCCAAGTACAGAGAAATATACTTGAGTATGAGTCCTACATCTGATTATTTCTCACTAAAAATGTATAAAACTGACAATACAGCTTATTACAATGTCAAACACATGTGCATACTTTTTCCATTTAACAAAATTGACTATTAATGAACAAAAAGGTGATTTTGTCATCAGATCTGGAAACAAAGATAGCTGAATATATGACAATAAAATGAGCTATGTTTTTTCTGTTCATCAATGGGATATAATCTATGACTGGTTTTGCTATAAAACATATCATATCAAACATGCTGCAGCTGAGTATTCACTGCAAATATTCAACATCTTGGCTTAACCACTGCAGTAAATACAAGCAAAATGTTTTACCTATTGATAAAACTCTGGGCTTCCTTCACTTTTGCATGAATGACTACTTTTCAAGGTAAACATTTAAACTAGTCCTGATTGTCAATATCAGAAACCATGCAGCGAAGGGACTGATGAAAATCTTATCCTCACGTTGAAATTTACAAAGATATTAGACCAGTCTTAATGGTATTACATTGTGCTTGCCCTACAGGAAAGTCTTAATTTTGTTTTGGAAGCATGTAGTGTGAAAAGTTTTTAAGCTGATGGAGTGCAGATGTTAGTTTTTAGCAACCACAAAAAGGTAAATGATCTAGAATGCTTTTGAGTTACAAATATTTTCAACACACTGTGAATGCTCCGACTGAAGGGGTAGTAATCTTGATGTACAGTAATGGTTTATATCGTATCCAAACTAGTGCTGGGATGGTTAACCGTCCGAAATTACACTAACCATTTAGACATTTCCTAACCGGCTAACCGAAACCAATATATAAAAAATATGGCCAACAATTTTGGAAGAATTTGCCATGCATTTTGTTGTAGTAGACTTTCTTTTTTGCCGCATTGATTATTAAACAATCATTGCGTGA
This sequence comes from Zoroaster sp. YZ-2022, assembly GCA_029582265.1. Taxonomy (NCBI): domain Eukaryota; kingdom Metazoa; phylum Echinodermata; class Asteroidea; order Forcipulatida; family Zoroasteridae; genus Zoroaster; species Zoroaster sp. YZ-2022. Next base: position 10,276,862 of record CM055821.1, on the reverse strand, counting down.
AGTTTATTAATGCTTTTTGTAAATTTATACACATTAAGCCATTTGCCAATGATCTAGTTTCTGTGGCTGTGAGGTTCATATGGGAGCATATCGAGCAAAAATTGTTGCTTTTCGGGCTGATATGCTAGCTTGTACATAAGGAAAGCACTATGTTTAAAGGGAAACATCACCCCAGTTTTGAAATAAAATTATGTGAAGGGTGTGATGTTTCATGGAGACTGTCTTTTTATTTTTTTATGATCGGTTGTTGCAATTGCAGAAAATGATGATTTTATTAAAAATCGCTTGCCGTCACGCGCGCGGCCATTTTGTTGCGCGATGTCTATTCATCCGGGACATTGTGACGTAATGACTGCACCAACAACCCGAGCGTGCTTTTTAGCTGTATGTGTACGCACGCTAGCACAGGGAGCCCGCATTGTACACGCAGTCGGTCGCCCACTCGACCCAGGCAGCTGCACGTCCTCGATGTTTTCCACGTCCATTGCGATATCGTTATTTCTGTTTTGTAGCTCTTCGTCCGTAAAACTTGGTTCAAAATCGTACGGAGATGGCCCTGATTCCATAATTTTGATACCCAGATTTCGTAAAAGCAAAGAAAAATACGTCGAAGGTGAGAGTAAACACGGGAGCTTGTGTTTGACCGTGAGAAATGATCGAGCACAATCGTCGGGCACCTTTCTACCGTGAGCACTATGTATGCTGATAGGTGCGTCTAGGCGCGATACTATCGCCACATGTCAGCTGTACACATACGCTTTTTCATTGAGGTGCAGTCAGTACGTCATAATGTCCCGGATGTGGCGGGATTTTTAAACAACATGGACGCGCTCTATGAACAAGAATTTAAGAACACAATAGACCAGCATTTCGTTCTCGATAATGAAAATCGATCATTGCTCTGTGGATTATGTTCTTTACAATATGTCCTTTCAGAATAAATAAAATTTTGGCGGGCCTGAAATTTTCCTTTAAACAAAATTTGATTTATAGATATTTATTAGTTTTGAAGAATTGGAATACAATGAATGTGGATGGTATCTAGAGTGTAAATGAAGATAAATGTAGTTGGAATCTTTCACAACAGACCCATCTTTGTCAGTTTCCCTATATGCTATAATGATAAATAAATGCGGATTCTCATTATAGAAACAAGTACAAGTACAATTTGTCCATATCTATTTGACTATACTGGCTACTACAATAGCAATGATCACAAAATACAATATACACTACTGACAATGACACAATGCTGGTGAAAGTGAACAATTAATTGGTACCCACACGCAATCACCTTCATAAACATTTGTGTACTGGTTCACAAATCCCAGTAAATTTGTTTTATCCTGGTTAGAAAATTGGTTTGAATGCTTTGTCAAATTTGTTAGAATGTGACTTCATGTGAAATAGTAATCATGACAAACGCTATTTGCTTTTACGAGTATTGCTCCATTCCAAGCACTGAACATGGACACTTCACTTGGACAATTTGAAGAAAGAACTAGGGCTATTGTTCATGACAAAAAAGATAATCAAGGCCATGAAATACACACTCAAGATTCATGGTCAGAGAGCAAGTTGCTGGTTATGAAATACAGCTCAAGATTCATGGTCAGAGAGCAAGTTGCTGGTTAATGTATCCCTTTGGCAGTATCACCATTATGCATGAAATGTTCATTGTATATTGAGCGATGTTGTGGAAAACACAAATTGAATCTTGAGGAAGCCCTGGGGTATTGGAGTAGGGTGGAGCTGGCTATTGCAAGCCCCTAATAAGTGGAAGGATATCTTGTATGGAATTAACTAATTTACATTTTGGTCTATTTTTAAAGGTACTGTTAAGGTCCAGAATTGGTTAATTCAAAAATAACAAAATGATCCAATTTTGATGTAAAACTTACTTAGTGTAAAAAGCTGAAGATAGTATTCATCTTTCCTAGTAATAATTTTGTCTGAGGTTCTGTCAGTTTTAAGAAAAGTGAAAATAATTACCAGTTTGAATTTAGGAAAAGTGTACTCTTTCTTAAATGAATACAGCCAATCTGAATGCATTTTTAATATTTTCTTATAATTTTCTTATCATACATGTATATCTTGACGCAAAGATAGTAAGCATGCTCGTAGAAGCATACTTGTAAATTGTTTATGTGTGGCTCCTCTTTTGGACAAATTGTGACAGTGACTATGGTATACTTCATTGTTTGATGTGAGTAGCCTTCACCAAGGCTGTTGTAGTAGTGTGTACCGATTTCTGGCCTGAGAAATTCAGCACACACGGTGCGCCGGCCCCGGCCCCGCACACGTATACTGTACAGCGAGATCAATAACTGAGTCATGGATACAGTTGTGCATTGTGACCTCGTAAGTTCGAACTGAACTTGATCCTTCTGTAATTGAAAGCTTATGTGTTTCTTTATTTTCCCATTGGAATTCCAGTGGAAAGTCATCTGCAAGAATTGGTGATTTGTGGGCAGTTCATTTTAAATGATGGCCAATCACAGGCCCCTAGCTTTAACCCTGTTTGATCCCACACACACTGCACAATTCATGCATACACATGTTGTACAATGTGGATTGTGCACAGCCAGCAAGTTGTTGGGCCAACCAATAACCAATGAGAATGTCTTTCATTTTTGAATTTGTTCTATTAGCATTAATGAGCTCCGCCTTCTATTTTGGCATGTACAGAAGGATCAAGGGACGACAACGAATGGTCACTGTATGTACAGTACATGTACATGTACAGTAATGTACAGTGTACTATATATACATGTACACATGTAGATGTACATGTATACAGTATACATATGGATCCGTGCATTGTGTGCATGTGCGCTGGAGTTCGGAGAGCTAAGCGGGGCAAAATTATGTGATCAAACCATTCCAATGCGCCTTGATCAAGGCTAGATGTGAGGGAATAATGAGATGTTGCTGGAAATAACTGAGGGTTCTTCAATCATCATTTTATTTATTAGTTGAGGTCAAGTAAAAGCTTATTGGTTCTTCAATTAGTCTGCTAATTCCTGAAGTAAACAATGTCAAATTAGTCTGGTCTAGATTGACCCATTCTGTTTGGTCTGTTTTCTCACGTTGGAAAAACAAAAATGAGCATCACTTTGAACCAGGTCATGCTGTAGCAAATAAAACTATATCCCATTAACTCATACTCAGACCTCTCAAAATGGGAAAATAAGAAAATATCAAGTACAAATCCTGTTAATGTAGAATACAATTCCCCCTATTAAAGCTGAGATCAATTTCATCAATTCTATTAAAACCGATAAAACCATTTAATAAACCTGACCTGCCCACAATATACCCTACACACTGGACAAGTATCCCAGTTACTGGCTAGCAACTATTACTTCTTCTGAACTAATTGGATCAGTATCGGTTAATGAAAGGATAGGACCATGCTGCTATTGAAACTCGACCAGGCGCATTTTATCTTGGAGACAATCAGCCGTCGGTGTGCAGGCTTTACCCGTCCACCCACCCTTGTTTCCAATTCCATTTACTCCATTCAATCTCGGCACGGACGACTAGCCTGCTGGATGGGCCTAACGCAATAATCGGCACGTTATAATCCGTTACGTCGGTCGTGTAACCTTGGCAGGTCGACCAGGGGCCCCCGTACCAATTAGATCAAAACTTGCATCTCTATTAAAAACTGTGCACAAATGAGGGGGTCTGCAGGTACCGCTGTGCTGCGAAGATGAATATATCGATAGTTGTCACTGGTATTGATTTACTTAATGGTTCTACTGATTACTAAGTCTGGTAATATGTTGGTCTTAGCTCTTAATTGTTTAAAAAAAAAAAAAAAATTAATTTTATATTTTAACTTGTTGACATGTTTTGTATTTGTAAGAATACATTGCAGTCAAACTAAGGGATATTTTACATGTTTATTGACAGAAAATGACAAGCTTTAGGTCTAAGTTAATGAATGTAAGCGCTTATGTTTGTTCGTCATTGGTTTTTCAGCAAACCAACTTGTAATGATACAATTACAAATTTGCTGAATGGCTGGCATACACAAATTTGGCCAATTTTCTATATATTTTGTTTGTAACTTAAAATTCACTGAGAACTATTTTCTGTAATATTATTGTAAAATTATTGGAAATTAGAGCCTGTATACACTTTTGGAAAAATGTCTGTAAATGAAAGTTTCAGTTTATTTCATTGTGTCATTAACTATAAAATTGTATTCAAATTTTTCAAATTCATTCCAACATGCAATTTGATTGTACAGTGTACATGTATGTCTTTGGAGGACAACAATTCTTTTGATAAAAACTAATAAAATAATAGCACCTCATGGATGTTGGATATTATCATCGACTTTACACCAAGTAGGTTTCATGTAAATCTGCAACCATGGATGTTTTTTTTTTATGTGTATGGGGGCTTTGCCAGAAAAAAAAGAACATGATATCGATGATACGGAAGCAATCACAGGATCGATACCCAGCAGGTACAGCAGGAGAAGCGCGTGCAGCTCAGCCTAAAGGTCAAGGTTTAGACCCAGCATGCCGCATTAGATTCCCCGCTAGGGACGGCTCGCTGTGCGGACTATTTACACTGACAACAGATTAGGCTTCCACTCTCCCTGGCCAAAAAACCTTGACAAACATCGTTTTGTCTCACGGTGGAAACGTGACCCAATTCTTTTTTTTTTCTCTCTTCTTCTCTCCCATTCTTTTTTCTTCATCAAGGCTTTCTGCATCAAGGACTACTTTAAGGACCAGATTTCTTGATTCTGCCCTGAAAATTTTGACATTGAAAATTATGACGCCGAGTTTTCTCGCCGACTTCTGAGGATGACATTTAAATCTGAGGCACTTCCAAAACTATCATTGCGAAGGCTTATGATATTAAAAACTGCCATGCAAGGATATATTTTTTATTTTGAATTAACGAAAAAAAATTGAATAGAACAGGATGTGAACCTGGGACCTCTAGGTTAAAGTGCCGGTGCTCTACCAATGGGCCGAGTCCAGCTGGTCTCTCTATTCTGTCAATATCTTTGTGCAGGGTGCTCTAGTCATGAGACTTTGAAGCAAAGCATGCTGTATAGCCAAGGATCATGCCCCACGTTATGTTACAATCTGGGAAGCAGCAGTCTGGGGATCACTAAAGGATCTAGAGGATACAACTTTGTGTATATTAACTACTCAAATAAGCCACTAGAGAAACTGAACATATTAAAACTACCGTAACTTTAGCAAGACTTTAATTGGTGACCTCTGGATTCAGATGATGGCACTCTACAAACTAAGCTATCTAACTCCATGTTTGCAGAATTGCAGTGTCCCATTTAAAAAAAAAAAAAAAAATTCATTTAACAAAAAATATTTTACTTTTTTTTCCAAAGAAGTTCACATTGTTGAAAAAAGCAGTTATTGATAACCCATAACAAACAATATTTGTCAAAGACATAATTCACACTCAAGTTCTCTTCACCCACCCCTCCTATGTCAAATTGTTTGAAAATTATGTACATGTAGCCCACTTGTAACTCAAGTTTACAGCACTGCAATTGCTGAATGTTCACACCACAAAAGCAGACATGTGAATCAATGTTTTAATCTTAGAAATTGTATGTGATCTGCCTTAATATAACAATATTGGTTTAATCTATTGTCTATAATGTTAGTGTTTAAACTGTTCTTTATCCAGTTTTGGTCAAGGCCTTTTTTACTTTTCTCTGTGTGAGATAATATAGTTTTTATCCCCTATCTATCTGTCTTCAATTCTGCCAAATGGAAGTAAACCTACATTATACATACAAATGGTATATTGTTTGCACTACATATACAGTGTACATGTATTTCAAACTTCATGTATAAGATGTATCCTGATTGAATCTGTAACTAACATAACCTGATGAGAATGAAGTCTTTGTGTCTTTGAGGAAGGCTGGCCAAAAAAGGCTGCACACTGCAAAAAAGAGGGGTAGGAGCACATATAAAAAACACAGTTAATTGATATGCATGAGGATTCAAAGGGGTGGGGCACTTCAGTAAACGATTTGCCCTGTATCGCATCGCAAAATGTGACGTAATTTGGACAATCTGCGATGGAATTTCAAACAATACATCGCAGATTTTGCGATACAAATTGCGACAGATTTTTTCACTATTGTGGTGAATAATAAACATATTTGAAATCATATTCGCAAACCTTTCCCGGAATAATGTTTACATGTATATTTCCGACCAAAACATATCAAGGGATCCGTCCCGACTGGGTTTGTTTCCGTGTGTTCAGACCACGCGTCCGTGCGATGGTGCAACGTATGTGGTCAACGATGACATCATGACGTGACGGTGTTGATTGCAACAGTGAACACGTGCACTGGTTTTACCTATGTGCAACCGTACATCCAACTTTATTTCCCGTCAATCCGTAAGGATTTTATCCGCAATGCCTAAAATTCTGTGCATGCAATATTTTTCTGCTGATGAATTAACTACGGGCGAAATTCCCGAAATGGAAAACACGCAACAACCGCCCAGTTTTTTTTTGCTTCGCACGTGTTTATTTTTCTTTTCCTGAGTTTGGGGGTTGGAACATTGAGCAATTGAGCCACCCCCATACACAATAGTACCGTGTTCAGTTCACACTCACGCTTTCATACGATCACTACGGCTGTATTCAAAGGAACACTAGAAACGTTACTAACTTTATAATAAAAGTTTTTGAAAATTAACAAAATGAGCATTCATTTATATATGTAGTGGGTGAGATTTAGAATCATTTCGGCACACAATATGATTGCACTTTCAACCACGGTGAGCCACTCATTATCCTGACAAATTTTTAATAATCAAAATCGAGCTTGATCATACCACAAAGTAGCGCGTTACACTCGGCGAAATTCACTTTGAAAAGCACCTGAACATGTCACAGTCGGTAATTTGTTTTCGTGATATTGCCTCTGTTTTAGCGATTGATATAACAATGTAAAAAAAAGAAAATGGATGGAGGACTAACTTTCATGAATGACTGCAATTTGGCGAAAATAATGAAGAAATCGGCCTAGAAGAAAGAAACCAGAAGAAAGAAAGAATTTCCGGACACTAAAGATGATTATTTCTGGTTAAATTCGAACATTCATATTATGAACAAAACGACTGTAAAGCAACACCTTTACATATGCACACTACATACTGTATTTTTAAGCATTTTAAATTTGCTATACAAAATTCATATATTGCTATACAAAATTCATATATTGCTATACAAAATTCACATATTGCTATACAAAATTCACACATTGCTATACAAAATTCACACATTGCTATACAAAATTCACATATTGCTATACAAAAACATTATTTTGCTATGCAAATTTATTTTTTGCATCGCAGTTTTGCTACGCAAAATATTTGAATGAAATCGTTCCCTGGTCACTTGCCCCCTTTGCACACATCCCTCTCCCTGGATCCGCCCATGATGTAAAGTTAACTCATGTACATGTACTGTTAATCATTGGCTGAGACAATGATCCTGTTTATACTGGACAATGTTAACTCCTTGAGTAACAACCTCGGGAGACTTTCAATGTTTCCACAACCTCAGTATGTACCAGTTGATTCCAAAGTAAACCACCAGCAGGGAGATGTACCAATATGGGTTGTTATGATCTAACCAGTCCCTCGAGTTGATTGTTATCCAAGCCGGCTGAAAATTCAGCTTGCTGCAAATGATTTTCTATTCACATGTATAGGCCACTTGGCCATGTCTTGCATATACATGTACATCTTATAAAGTTTTATGCAGTCAATGCTGACCGAGATAGATGATCTGAGTGATTGATGATGCTAGAACCTGCTCATGACACCCATGATGTTGTGATTGATGATTCCCAAAAACAATCATTATCCAAAGGGTAAAGCCCATCCGTACAAATAAAAAAAAAACTACTTTTTCTCCTACCGTGCATGTCTGAAAGCAATACTGATCCCCAGTCATACGTGACTTTAACAATCACCACTTGGATCAAACTCTTGCTCATGAAATCATTATACAAAAACTTTCCTGGGATTGCAAACTTGTGTTTAGCTCCATGGGGCAACTAAAAGCAGAACCAGTGAGCTTAATCCCTAAAGCAAACACTTAAGTCTCTGATATCAACACTACAGAGAACAGTTCATCCAGCACAGCCAGCCAGATAAATCTGTACACATAGCCAAGCCCACTGGACTTATAGCCAGCCTGCTGGGATAAGCCATGACTGACATAGAATGACCTTGAGGAGAGACTAATCTTATGGGTAAACAGTGATGTCCTCATAAGGTCACCTTGTGTACAAAAGCCATTATTGTGTCCATGCTCAAAATGACATCATTATTCAAGGGACTTTAAACTTTTATAAGGGACTCCATCCTGAGATTCCTTGGTATTTTTTTTACTTTACATCCATAGGGAGTCAAGAATTCAATGCCCCTCCCCCTCCCCAATGCAACAATCAATAAAGGCAATAGATTTGGAAGGCAAACTACAACAAATACTATCCCCACTCTCTTGTACATGTATGTATGTGGCACCCCTCCAAGTCCAATACCTTGGGCACATTACAATGACATACAGTATCAGGTACATACAGGGACACAAATTGCTGTTAGTCTTTTCCCCATGGGTATTTCAGGTGGGACAACTGAGCAGTGAAGGACTGCTTGAAGTGGGGAGGTGGTAGGGGGTTTCCCCTGAAATCTTCTTTGACCAGTTTTGTCCCACATAAACATTTGTGTAATGTCAACATGTATACATGTGTATATTTTTTGGTTATCTGAGAATTTGCGTTCAATTTATTTAATATTAAGTTTTTTGTTACAATATCATGCACAATTGTACACTGGCTGTAATAATAGATACACTAATATGGATAATCTTGAAACACATACATGTAAATGATCACATATTTCAGGGGTCGAAATTAACTTCAATTTTATGGTAGCCCACAGGACTACATGTAGTTATGTCAAAATTTTACTAGTCCTTCTCATTTTTTAGTAGTCCTGAAAAAAGGTGAATATAAATACAAGAAAAAGAAATGAACCATGAGCTGGTGATCAACATGTTCTTGCCGAGATCATACTGAATGTTTTTTGCTTATTTTTATTTCATTTTTTTCACTAGCCCATCGGACTACCCAAACTCCAGCAGCTAGTAGTCCCGATGCTAAAACAACTAGCCTCAGACTAGTGGATTAGTGTTAATTTTCTGTATTTACATTAAAACTTACTTGGTTTGAAGCTGATGCTGGTATCAAACATCCCTTCAAATATTAATGTCTCAAGTGCTATACATACATGTAGGTCTACATAGTTTGAGTAAAACTAATTTCCCAAATGAATTTTCTGTTATCTTCAGACATCGATTTCATGTTGGAATGAATACAAATAATCTGAATTAATTTTCAATTGAACACCAGTAATCTTAATTTGTCATTATATGTAATTCTTTCTCTTGTGCCTCAAAAGAGGCGGTCATGGGAATACTTATTGTTATACCCCCCTCCCACCATGATTGCCACATTGCCTTTTACAGTTCAATTCCCCCTACCCCCAATGTTTGCAAGTATTGCTTTCTTATGATCTGAGAGTATTTCATGTTTACTGTTGGATTTTAATTCAGCATATTCCAACTAATGTTAAAACCAAAGACAACAATAATGGCAAGAATCTATTAAAAAAAAATCTAAACAAAACGGCATTCATCACAAGATTTTGTGTCTAAGACACAGCTACTTAGATACGGGATGGGCACAAGAGGGCAGTAGTAAGTTAATCTACAGTGTAAGTGAGATTTTGCTCTGAGGTAAAGGGTTAAGTGTGGGTCTCCTTGCAGTAAATGGTTGAAGCTTTGCTTAGAATAAGACAGCTGCTTGTACAGTACAATAAAGGTGCAGGTGTGGACTGCTTACCCACAAGGATAGAAAGAACCAAAACAAAAAACCTCTACCCAACAAAATGAGCACCCTTTATGACAAATCAAACATTTAACTTCTAACTACTGGGAGGACTGGCTTTGTGAGTTCACGGCCAAGTAAACAAAACCAGGGATTGTGTAAATGTGAAGAAATCCCCCACCTACAGTAAAAATGGTGTGAATATACACTTAAGGTAAATGTTGGAGTGAAGTACTTCTCAGTGATGAGCCCTGTGAAGTACCAAGTGAGGGTTAAAGTCCAAACAAAGTGCCTTGATTTTTTTACTCAAAATTGTTCAGTATGTATTTAGTTATTTATATGCTATTCCAAAAAACATTAAAACAAATCAGAAATTGCTGAAAAAATCATGATTTTCAGCCAAAATTCCAGCGGTTGAAATCTGCGACGTCTGTTGGACATTTGCGGCCCGTGGCGGCAGCAAACATTTTTCCTGTTTTTATGACGTACTTTTACGGGAGCTCGAAAGGAGCCGTCTTAACAATGGTCTGGCTGCTGCCGCGTTGTCCGTGGCCGTACATGTACATGTGTGTATGGAATTCCCCTTGACGTGCAACTCATGTATGTGTGTGTCTGTGCACGTACATGTATGTTTCCAGTGCAGTGTGGGGCCGGATCATTGTCAAACTATTAGTCTGGTTGACAGCACCGGCAAGATCACCAAAGGATTATTTTTTATCGGCACAAAACAAGAACAATTTGGACACATTTTGTAGTGACATTAACTTTCCTGATAATAAAATTCAACAAATCAAATACTGGACATTCAAAACTTTGGTTGCTCTTAGAATATTTGTTCATAAAAAGCAAGAAAAATAGGCTACCATTATGTGCGCTTATGCCGGACTCGAGATCTTCCTTCGGCTTCACCATTTTCGCCTGGATTTCGTCCGGATTTCGTCCATTCCGATCTTAATTGATACAATTCTATGTCACTTACATGTATATCACAAACTTTGGCATCAGTATAATCTCCATCAAATAACGATGATGAACAACACAATTGGTCAGTAATATTTTTGGAAGCTTCTTCAAAAACACTTTCGGAAGTCGTAGTTGGTAAACTTATTTTTGCAGCTGTATGCGATGAAATATATGCTTTGTGTACAAAACCTACCGCAGTAAACAGTTGTAGCGTTCGCCCTCCCGTAAATGTACGTCATCAAAATTGGCTCAGTGAAAGTGTTCCCAATGGCTTTTGTTTCGGGCCTGTCGTTCGCGGTAGTGGCGAAGTACATTTTCATAGGTTTTTTGAAGGGTTAAATAAAAAATAATGAAAGTCTTATTTTTGGTGATTCCTACTTAGAATTACTTACTTTTTAAAATAGGGTTGAAAATATTTACCATTTTGTATGGTCTTTAAGATATTTGCCAACAAGAGGCTTAAAGAGGAAGACATTGAAGGGAATCAGAAGAGAAGACAATGAGTTCACATGACACGCCTGAGAGCTCTTATCATAGTCTCAGAGATGCTCACAATAGTACATTATAACAAAAGAGAACAATACACATGTATGTCCTCGATTGGCAGTTAATATTGTTTGCAATGTCATCGGTTGAAAAATGTGTACAAATCAAACGGGAGATGCCTACAAAAGTTAAAGTCCAACAACAAGAAAGAACAGTAGGAGGTCCTCAGTTTACACCATAAACAAATGTGTCCGTGTGTGAGAGTGGGCGGGGGAAGAGAGGGTGCCGAGGACAGGTTTTTATGAATAAAGGGAAGGTACAGCATTGGTAATGTTGACAAAACTGCATTTACAGTATGCTTACTCTCTTTAAATTGAGACATTATACAACCTATGCAAATTTCAGCTAATTATTTACCTGATGTTGTATAGTTGTATTAATAAACAATTTGTACAAATGCATTGAGAGTGAGTACTCTTTCCTACATAATACAATAGAATTAATACAAACAAATGAGAATGCTTTTTCAATAAATTGACAGCGTTTCAAGCACAACCCTACACAGATTTCTTGTTTGACTTACAATGTTTATCCTGATTGAAAAAACGTAAGCATAACATTGTATAGAAGCAGTAAATGCCCGCATGACCAATGCTGTGCCTTGTCTTTAATCCTAACCACCCCAAATCCATCAAAATCCTCCAAGGGGCACTTTTTTGGAAAAATTCAACACTTTCAGAAACTGGTATTTTCACCTCTTCAAATGGGGCAAAATTACTACCTGGCAAGAAGTACAGACCATAAGTGCTAAATATGAAAGATCAACGAAAATGCATGGTGCATTTTGAAGATAAGGGCGTGTTTCCAAAAGTGCACTGATGGATTTTGGAGGATTCAGGAAGGTTCCTAGCCAGAATACCTTGGGGGTTAGGGTTAATAAATTAATCCACAATAAATGTAATTGAGTCAGTTAATTTGAATGATTTACTAACTTCCTAGAACCTAGAAAAAAAAAAAAGTTCCTGAACAGAATCCTCTTTTTGCATTGGGTACTTTGAAAGCATGATAAGTTACAACTGGAGCTCGAGTGTTTGTTGGAACAAACACACGGTGTTCGTGTCAACTTCCGGTTCAATCAAATTATCATCGACGATGTCAAAATCAATTGACTGTAATAAGACACGGTATCATGCCAGATACACCATATTCAGGGACTTGAGTACTACATTTAGAAAACTACTAAGAAGTGACTGTAATACAGTGTGAGCTATAACTTGTAAACATTACACTAGACATTGTAACCAAGCTGTATGCATCAAAGGAGATCTCTCTCTTCAACAGTGTACTTGTATTCATGTCAAGTGTATTCTTATCACAGTTCAGACTGGTATTTAGTACTTCAGCATAATCCACCATGATTATTATAAATGTCCATTACAATGTATACATGCAACTTTATATAATATACAAAGGGCCCTTTTTATGGAGCTGAGCAGTGTGATATCTTGTTGTCATTACAGTATAAACCCCTAACCCTTACAAGAACTGTCCCTACATATGCAAACTTCTCACTATCAGTTTGTTGCTGCTCAGTCAGACATGAAATGTATACATTTATTGTACATTCATGTTCCAGTCATTATTCACATTTTGTTTAATATTGGTCACAACTTGATTTCAAAATTACAGATTTATTATCCGAAATCTAATTTGACGTTAATGTTGATATAATGGTACTGATCATACTGCACTCATTTCAGAGAAAACAAAAACAAAAAAATGACACATTTGCAAAAAGTTGCCGATGACACTTACATGTATTTGCTCCATGTGTAAAAATGTTGAATTTTTTTTTTCCAAATTTTTTTGTGTGAATTAGGCTTTGCATTGAGCTGAAACTTTCACAGGTTGGTTGCTTAATGTATCTTGATTCAAAGAAAGTAGGCATACCCATAGAAGCAGTTTTGTTAACATTTTTAATATTGTACCTTCCCTACTAATTAGTGGGTTGGAACTTGGAACCCCCCCAAAAAAGGTTCATGAGTGAAGGGAGGTATTAGATACAACTGGATATAGACCTATTAATTCTCTATTATAAGGAAATGATAAGTAAGACTAATTGCGGTGACACCATGTGGAATCTCAATGAGTAGTAATTAGTTCTGAAAAGAACTGGGGGTACAACTCGACGTTTCGATCAGTATGCTCTGATCGTCCTGATCGATGAATATAATACTCTGTGATTCACTGCCCAACTCCATCAAGAGAAAGGCTGGACTTATCTTGATCACCAAAGAAATTGGAAAGAAATCATGGACAATGTTTCCAGTAATTGAAGCATTTAAGCGGAACCCGCTGCTATATAGGATTCTAGCCGGCCAATCGTCATCGGGCAAGCTCGGTGGTCGAGAGGTTAAGACGTCTGCACTAGTAAGCAGGAGGTCGTGGGTTCGAATCCCGCCCGAGTCGCCTGTGTAGTTTTTCCACAGACACGCGGAAAGCACTGAGCATACAGTGCTATACACATGTCGGTGTAGGGCAAGAAAGCACTGAGCATACAGTGCTATACACACGTCGGTGTAGGGTTAAGCACTGAGCATACAGTGCTATACACACGTCGGTGTAGGGCAAAATTAAATCAATCATTTAAGGTCAGTTTACTGAAATCCTCATGACCAATACTGTATCCTACATGTATACGGTTGTTGCACAGTGAACCACTGTACAGGATACAGGGATGAAAGTTTAATTGAAAATGTCTTTATAAATAAAATTGTCACAAAAAATATATAGAAATGTCAAGGACCCCCATCTAGTCTTGTCGATGTCCTTGTTCATAAGGGAAAAAAACCTGTTTGTAAGAAAAATCCTTGATTAAAAGGGTCAAGTATGAGCAATGCAGGATTTTCAATTAACCTTGCATTTCTTTGCAAATAAAGTGGGGATGCTAAAAAGGGGAGGAATGTTTTTGTACAGAATTGGTAGGCCTACATGTACATTGATTACTTTTTTTTCCCCGTTTTTTTCTTCTTTCCTTTTGCCGCTTCTTATTTCAAATAACTGAACATGATTATTGTTAGGCTGATATGTTCTGGTGACTTACGTGTACAGTAGTAATCCATCATTTAAAACTCAGTATATTATTTTGGTAAAATATACATGTATGTTTGTGAATGCATCCATACTAATATTACTTTGTAAGAATCAAGAGAGATATATATGTTTATATAACCAACCATAGAAAGATCCGACTTATTTAATAGTTTGCAAGAACATATTGAAAATGCGTTCAGATTTATAGTATTCATTTTAATGTGGAATTTTCATCTCATTGAGTCAAACCAAAATTTGGGGAATTATTTTAATTTCTTTTTACTAAAATGACTAATTATCTTAAGTTAAAGCTTTTGATTTGTCTTACCTGTGATGGACCACAAAGACAAGAAGAAGTATCCTCAGTCTCTTGTCTGAAAGAAGAATAAGAACAACTAGAATTTAGTGTTTGTTTTAAAATACAAACACTAGGTGTTCGAGTTAACTTCCAGTTGATCATGTGATAATGATATGTTTGAAAATATCTGATGTCTGTTATCATAACAATATTAATGTAAGCTTCAAAATACATATACATTGTGTTAGAATGTGTTGAAATTGAAGTTCCTGTTTGGACCGGAAGTAAAGGTCACATCAGGTCAGTTGAAAGTGGTATAATGTGAAACAAGAATACTTTCTCATGAACATGAAAAATAATGGTAGTACCTAATTTAGTGCAGGAGATATGAGTTTTCAGAATATAAAATTAAAATGACATATAAAATGTGCTATGCTGAACACGTTAACTTCCAGTTCAGTGATGTTACTAAATTAAAACCTCCTAAAAGTAATAAACTGGGTATCTTTATCTTCGTACTAAATTTTGTGAAATTCTGTTAAAAATTTCTGAGATGGGAATATGTTCCCCTTTTAAAACAGGTAATTTGAATCCTATATATATATATATATATATATATATATATATGACACAATTATTCTTCCTCATGATCATGAAAAAATAACATTAATACTTTGGTTCAATTTCTGAGATGGGACGCTCTGATCTGTGATGATGTCATGAAACATGTTTTTGGAAAAGTCACTATTGACTTTATGAATGGAAAAAAAAACTTACTTTTACAAAAACATAATAATGCTTAAAATGTTTATTTATTTATTTATTTATTTATTTTTTGCGTTGAAGCTATACAGCTTCATTTATTCAATGAATCACTCACAAAACAAACACAGCAAATACAATATTTACAATGAAAAAATACAAGGATAATTATGTATACTCACGGAATTTAAAAACGCATCATCCCAATATTTCACATATTTTTCAACAGCAGATTATTGCAGTGAGAAATAAGAACATAGGTTAACAATTGATGAGCGCAAATTTTCACATCATACTGACACAATAAAAGTGCTATGTACAATTATGGCTTCAATTTATCACTGCATATAAGTTATACATATTTATTGAGAAATTTAAGTTGATGCGTTTTTAAATTCCGTGAGTGTACATAGAAACACAATTTACAATTGAATTTCTTAAAATAAAAAATTAAAATAGGACATATAGAATTCAGAATTTGTAGGTTAGCCTCTCTTCTTGGACCACACACAAAAATGTGTACATGTTACTAAAATCACGAATTTTGAGTCTACTTCTTTCCCTTAAAAGAAAATGTTTGAGGGTTTGTTTGTAGATCTGGACAATATTAGTTTGGACAATATTACTTTTTCCTTCATTAAAAACACGTTCACACCGGGTTTTCCCAAATAACCTTAATCATCATGCTAACAATTACCATTGAAACAAAGGACAAGTTTGTGCAAAGGATTCTTGAGCAATCATTGAGACAAAATAAACGACAGCCTACTTGTTTCTTAATTAAAGATTCAACATACACATGTACATCCAAGGTTCAACCATGTTCTTGCAATAGATAACCAAATGCTCTATGGTTTCATTGTCTGTTTTACAGAATGGACACTCAAGCTTATCAGTGACATTCATCTTATTGAGTTTATCCTAGTAAAACCTATAGACAACGTCCTCAATTTTCTTGATCCAGTCTTCAGGGCAAGAGATAACGCTACCCAGATAATTAACACTGTTACCGACCATAATGTTCACGATCACTGATTTTCCTGTCAGGTTCAGATCACGCTGTTGATATTTGTTTAAAACACACTTGATTTTGTTGATTCTGGGCTCCCAATTGTCTGCCGGCGTGACATTGTTTCCAACAAAAATACCCAAAATTTTAAGTTTATCATTGTTCCAGTTAAAACCGCATGGCTTGTCCTTTCTATTCTTCCATTTGCCAAGCCAAAGACTCGTGGTTTTACTAGTGTTCACCTTAGATCCGCTATACCTTTACAATATTTACACAAAACATCTGTAATGACATGAAAATCACTTTCTTTAGAGATAAAAACAGTAGCATCATCAGCATGCTGAATAATTTTAACACATTCTGTCCCACCTGGGGTGTAAATACCTTCTAATTTCCCGTTATTTCTGATCAAGGTTCCCAATCCTTCAGCACAAACTGCATATAACAAAGGAGACAGGGGGCAACCTTGTCTAATTCCTCTACTTATTTGAAAAGGACTGCCAATGAAGTTATTTACAATAACACAACTCATAGGATTACTATACAAAAGCTTAATCCACTTGAGGAATTTGGAGGGAATCCCCATTTTTTTGAGCATACTATTACTAAACATATAAAACCAGTTAATCCTATCAAATGCTTTTTCTTGATCAATACTCAAGATGGCTGCTTCCTTATTGTTCCAGTTGATATAAATAATCAACACTATCACGCAAAAGCATAAGGTTGTCGTGTATTTTCCTCCCTGGGACACAACACGTTTGTTCATCACCTATCATAAAGGGCATAGCTTTTTTCAACCTATTGGTGAGAACTTTTGACAAAATCTTGTAGTCGACATTCAGAAGACTTATCAGTCTCCAATTTTTGAGGTCAAACCTACTTCCTCTCATTTTAAAAATCAACCTAATCAGACCAACATTCATAGATTTACACAACTGTCCTCTTGTAACAGTCTTTCAAAACAGCGACAAAATCATCTTCGATAACCGACCAAAGGGATTGATAAAACTCAACAGTTAAGGCCATCTAGACCTGGGGATTTGTTTTGATTCATTTGAGAGAGGGCTAGTTTAACCTCATCATTGGAGATATCATTTTCTAGATCTTTAATTATATCATCTGGAATATCTTTAGTCTCAATTTTAGAAATAATAACATTCAGATCAAAACTGGAAATATTCTCGGAAGTATACAAATCAGAATAAAAGTTTTTGACTAATCTTAATAGTGAGCTAGGCTCATCCACAAGTTTCCCATCGGGGTTGAATAATTTTTCAATTTTACAGTTATTAATTTATTGTTTTTCAACATTCAAAAAGAATTTGGATGATTTTTCACCTTCATCCTTAATAACATTCCTAACTCGTATTTTGGCTTTTTCCCATTCCTCGATTTCATATTTTTAAAGTTCGGTTTCGATGTCTTTGATTGCGTTAATATCCCCCTTATGCGGATCACTGATAAGAGCATTATATTGTTCCTGTATATTCATTTGTTTATGCTTATGTTTACAGGCTTTTTCTTTACCATACCCTTGGATTATTTCTTTGATTCTGAATTTACCGATTTCCCACCATTAAAGTATTATAGTTATTTTTCTGGATACTCCAGTATTTCCAAAAAAAGTTAATTCTCGAAATACAATCATCTTCTTTGAGAAGGCTGTTATTACAAATCCATCTCCCACTACCATGACAAACATGGGGGTCATTAATTTTAATGTTCAAAATATGGTGGTCGGATAAACCATGCGTGTAAACTGAAACGTCGTTCACTTTACTGATGAGATTCGACAAGATAAACAAACAAAAAATCTGCTGGGTTTCTTGGTGACTTTATGGAAATGAGTGTAACCTGGTCCGTTGGGTTGAACTGTCCGCCAAACATCAATAATATCTTTCTCATTCAAAACATTATGCATGATAATTTTACTGGGATCAGTAGCTATATTATTATCCAAATTGCAATTAAAATCTCCCCCGATTGTGCAGTTGTTATCTTCAATACAGTCACATAGATTATCAAAGAAAAGTGCCCTGGCATACGAATCATTTGGTGCATAAACAAGAAGCAACAGAAATAATTTCGTTATTCCATTTAATCTTTACCTTTATCCATCTACCTTCATCGTCTCTATCAATATCAGTAATTTCGAGATCTAATTTTTCAGAAACACAGATTGCAACCCCCCTTGATTGGTGGTTCTCATGATTAAAATATATCTTCCCTTGCCACTGAGTATTCCAAATAGATTCATCGCCTTTTTCACTGTGGGTTTCTTGCATAAAAACTATACTATATTTATGGCGCTTCATGAATTCAAAAAGACGATTACGTTTAAAATCACTTCTCAATCCATTCACATTAATTGATGCTATCGACAAGAATGACATGCAAAAAACAGATAAAACAAAAAAAATTCATCTTTATCAGTTATATTAAGAAAAACAGAATTGATCTTATCGTTTTTCATTATGTCGTTCCTCAGCATTTTCCTTTCCTCTGGCTGGTTGGTGTGGATGGACTAGGCTGGTCTAGGGTGGGTTGGTTCGTATTGTTCGACTGTTCGGAGTGACTGTTCGTTCTTTCTTGATGGCTAGGTTGGTCTGACTCAGTGGAATGTTGACTGGCCTGGTTGGACTGATGACTTTGCGGCTTGATTTGCCTGTCTCGACTGACGTGTTTGGCTAGGCTGATGGGCTTGACTGGACTGGCTGGTAGGGTCTGATTGGTTTGCCTCGTTGGACCGATGACTTTGGCTGGACATTCATTCATTCATTTATTTATTTATTTATTTGCTATTTTTAGATATCAAAGACTAAAAATATAATTAAACATATCATTTAGTTATTACATAAATTAAAATTACAATTAGTGCTGGGATGGTTTTAAAATGAAAAAAACAGCACTAACCATTTAGAAATTTGCTAACCGGCTAACCAAAGCCAATATTTAAAAATAAACACGCAATAATTTTGGAAAAATTTATCGACGATTTTGTTGTGCAGTACATATGTCACAGGTCTCTCTGGAGTAAATATGTATTAATGAGAAAATTGGTCGATTCATTTAAAAACATGTATGTGTACATGACATGCTTAATATTTAAAAGTCAACTACATGTAATTTTAATCTTAAAATTATAAGAGAAATTACCTTCTATAGATGTATTGGAAAGTAAAATTGTAGTTTGACCCGTTCTATTTTAAAGCAAGATTCTACAAAGTAGTCTGAGCAAAGCACAGATTTCATTGTTGGTCTCGCTTCATACACACATACTCATGTAATAGTGCGGGACATGTTCTGTACAAATGCCGCACTCAATGAGAATGGTGTAAATTTCCACGCATTTTCCCACAGAAAGACCTATATACATGTATGTCATACCTTAACCTGTAATAATTCTTCAGGTTTGTTATATTGAGAGGTGATGACTTGAGGAAGGAATAGTTGTGACCCAATATCATGTAAAAAAGGAGAAATTTCCCACGCTCATTTCATTCTGTTATGTGCATTGTATATTAAACTCTGTATACAATGTACACATTGTACATGTACATGTACATGTGTAAGACCTCGTGCTGTGTGTATATATGTACAGCGCGATATGGGCTGTTCGTACATATACGGAATAGTAATTCAGCATATTGTTTCACTTAAACTTCCGGTTTCGACCGGAAGGAGAGGTCAGATTGGGCCATGTCTGTGAACAAAATGTGACATAGTTCAAGATCTTTAAGATGATGGAAAGATTGTGAAAATAGGCCTATCTTCTGTGGCTCATGAGATATGATTTTTTGAAATATACTACTCAAAACAATTTAGGGAACACCGGAGGTTTGAAATGTTCCGTGAACCGGGATTTTCATTTGCAAGCCCCTCTCTCTTTCAGTAGTCATGTCATGAAGTGTGTAATCACTACATGCATCCTTTATCATCTGTTTCATTGTGCAGTTGTTTCTCATCAATTCTGTGAAACATTGTGTTTATCTGAAATAAATGATCTTGCTTTAACTGAGATTATTCCGGTGTTCCCTAAATTGTTTTGAGTAGTATATTAAACTTTGATTTAGTGTAATTCGATATCTGATGACCTCATCATGATGTCACAACTTAGTATACAACTACATGTTAAGGTCTAAGTACATGTACATGTACATGTATGTGTTAAGTTTTAAGGTGAGCACTGTTAACTTTACAACTGTGTTTTCTGTGTGTTGGGTAAGAAGGAGAAGAGAAGAAAAAGTTATAATTTTTTTTTTTTAAAACAAACAATAACAAGAGGTGTTCGCACTATAGCTCGAACACCTAACAATAAATCTAGTTAATTCATCTATTAACAATCCAGACTAAGCTATGACTCTAAGACAACTCATCTGTTGTAGTGTAATCTAATCACAATTTAAGACTAACTGGAAGAGTATGCTTAAGTGAATAACAGTTTGTCGTGCGGTCTTTACCGCAGGTTAACGACCGGATTTGGGTGTGGTCACGGGCATTAAGGACTGAGCCAAAGGCTCAAAAACCATGCGTAAAACCTGTTGTTAACCTGAGGTAAAGACCAAGTGTCAAATTGTTATTCTCAGTCGTGATGTCAATCTTCGTCACTCTGATTAGTTGAAATCTACGTCGCGCGTCGCACAAAATAGCTGGTGAACAGCTGTCACATACGTGCTGTTCTGATTTTGATAAGCCAGTCTATATCATCTGTTAATACATGTACATCCCCACATGATTACACTTTTGTCTAATCAGATTGTTTCAACTGTCTTGGGTATTTATATGAATGCAGTATAATGACTGGTTTTTAGACATGGTCACAGGCGATAAAGGAACAGGCTATACATGTACATGTAGGTAAGACCCCTCATTGCCCGTAACCAGACACAAAACATTCATAAATGCCATTCATAAATCCTAATTATAAATGCATATATACATGTATGTATCGATTTCATCTTGCAATTTTTGTTGAATAAAGCCAAATAGAAATGGGCAAATTCACATTTTGGGGGCACACACAACACTTTCAAAGGCCATCAGTCAGCATGATGTGAAGCAAATCTTTGTCACTCCGATTGGTTCAAATCCGTGTCACATGCCAACTAAAGAGAACAGCTGGCAATCAGCTGGCAATCAGCTGGCACATACATGTACATGTACGAACTGCTCTGATTTTGATAAGCCATGTCTTTACCATCCATTAATACACTCACACGTTATCCCAATTCATCCAATCAGAAAAATATTAAACAAGCAACCTGTCAAATGTTACATGTAGTTTCAGCTTATTACTTTGTGTCGTTAACAAGAAAATGGTGAAAATGCATTCAAATTTGTCTAACTAACATGGCAATAAGTTGACTTTTCTTCAGTTTTACATGTACACTGACGTAAGTTTGATATTCAAATTCAATAATTTGGTTATGTTGGCATCACCAATTCTAATAGGCTTATTGTATTATCTTAGATTTGGCAAGTGGCAATCCCCTTTCACCAGAGCTGATTATGAATTCCAGTCAGACAGTCAAAATGTGTGTTGGGTTTTCAATTCCTCACCTGATTATATGGGTTATTCAAAGAATATTTGTCTGGTTTTCCTCCCACATCTAAAACTGAACATTAATTCATCATCTTCTCTTCACAGGTTCTTTCTGGCTTCATTTGCATTGCTCACGTGATTCTGCCATTATAAGTCATTAGTTGATTTTTTTTCCCATTTTTTTTTCTGAAAGCTCTTAAACACATTTGGTAAAAGGCCATGAATTACAAGCAACCCTGAACATTTCACATAAATGGCTTTCAGGAAGTGTACACCATTGCCCATTGGTAAAATGCATGCATAGTAATAATGCAGAGATATATATGTACATGTATATATAGAAACCAAACTGTGAAAGTTTCAGCTTAATTTGTTGTGTCATTAATGAAAAATAGTGAAATGCATTCAGATTTGTATGTACAGTGAATGCATCCACTTCAGAGTTGAATTTGAATGTTTTATGTTTTCTTGAAAATAACTTGGAATAACTTATCAAGATGTTAAGTATAATTACCATCTTAGAACCAAGTAAGCTTTTAGATAATAATTATCTTAGTTAAATTACCTTCATTACCGTACTTGATCTGTAATTACCAATATTGTCAACAGTGTACACCTTTAAAGGGATAGTACAACTTTGGTTATTACAAGATTTTCAAATTACCAAATTATTATCTAAACACTTACTTGGTGTTATGTTGATACACTAACAATCTTAAGAAATTTGATCTTAAGTACATTGTACTATCATCTTAGAGAAAATAGGAATTGTTGTCAAATTTACAAAAGGTTGTAAATTAGAAATGTAACAGTTTTTTGTTGTTTTCTGAAAAAACGTGAGCACCTATTGTGATGAAGTTATCACAGGTTAGTTTTATGATATTCTTACATGTATAAAACTATAGGGTTGAAATGAACATGTATGTTAGGACAGTGAGTATTAATACAAGACATACGATTTCAAAAACAGGAAAATCAAAATAAGACAGAATAATAGAAGAAACTTACAACTATGTTTGCAATTAATTAAAGGGAAGGTACAACATTAGTATATGATAACTCATGTTCATTTCAAAATGATTGGTTTTCAAAAAAACTAACATAAAACTAACCTATGAAAGTTTCATTGCAAAAGGTGCTCAAGTTTTTTGAAAATATAACCAAATAAAAGCTACCTTTAACCCTAACTCCCTAGACAACAAAGCCAGTTGGAGGATTTTGAAGGATTGTTATTGTTTTAGTACAGTGCCTAGGGAGTTAGGGTTAACTAAGTAAGCAAGCTTTAAAAAAATGTTAATATAATCCGATAGTTACCAATGTACCTTCCCTTTATGTATTGCATCAATTAACATGTATACAGGGGCTTCCATACAAACAAAAAAACAAAAAAACAAAAATCAGTTTACATGTAAATCTTTGGCAATATATATATATAGTAGTTGTGTGATACAGCGTTGTTTGGTATTTAGTAAATAAAAATTGCCAAAGATTTAAACACTTGAAACCTGATTTTGTGTGTGGGTGAATCTAGTTTGGCCAAAAATAGACCTTGTATTTTAGAAAAGTCTTCAACTATATATATATAGTTGAAGACTTTTCTAAAATACAAGGTCTATTTTTGGCCAAACTAGATTCACCCATACACAAAATCAGGTTTCAAGTGTTTAAATCTTTGGCAATTTTTATTTACTAAATACCAAACAACGCTGTATCACACAACTTGAGTTTAATTGTCCGTGTCTAGACCAAAGCAATGTACAATGTGAAAAAGCCACTTAAGGACCTATATACTGTTTATTTCTTAACTGTCTAACTACTCATCATTACAAAGTGGGGGACAAATAAATGTCCATGGCAATTTTCATACAAAAGGAAATCAACGAATGCCACAATACAGTCCAAATAACCATAAATCTCTTCAATTTCTTGTAGGTAAACAATGACATGCGATTGGAAATGCAACGCACCAATAAGAGCCCAGTGGCAAGGTCATCTGAAGGGCCCCTTTTGTAAAAACAGTAGCGATATAATTTATTTAGTCTATTCAGTACATTTGTCATTTTGTCCCTGGTGCCGACAAACTGAATGGCACAAAAGAGAACAATAGATGGCTCATGCTATTGACATCTGCCGCACGTTCTGTCCGTCTGCCAGAGTTGCTGGCCGTAGCGCTTTTTTTCTGGGGGGGGGGGGGGGGAGGTGGAGGGTGCTTCTCAAGTGATAGACTAGGTTAATTACACCACAATGGTGTCTGTTGGCGCATCATTGGACATTTGTCATCCTGCTACATTGGTCTACACTCTAGCTGTTGTCAACAACACCTCCCATCCCCAACCCAGGAAGCCCATGTGTCATTTACTCCTGAATGGATTCTTCACTGGACTGATGAAAACTCTTTGTGGCTCAAGGCGCCATCAACTTTCTGAACCAATTAAAGTTGAGGCAGAAGCTGGGACAACAATGAGTTAAGGGAGAGAGGGATCTTCTGAGGCCCAGCCATATGAAATAATAATGAGTCAAACCTGAGGCAAGATTGAATACAACTCAAGCCTAACCACCATAAACAAATGCAAACACTATCCTGAAATTGGGAGGCAGAATCACACATAATGTTTTCAAATAAATCAAAATAAAGTATTGAAAAATTAATCGGAATTGTAAGAAGAAAAGACCTCATCATAGGCCTGAAAAAGTTTTAAACTCTATTTTTGTCAAGTTAAGAAAAGTTTCAAAGATATTATGCCGTACGTACATGTATGTATCATCAATATGTACATGTACAGGAGGGCACATTTGCATCAATGAAATCCCTAAAATTCCCTGTTTAACAGGGTAGTTGCCCTCCATTTGAAATAATCAATCCAACCAATCCCCTATACTGTATGCTTTAAAGATAAAGGTAATCCAAAAAATAAGCAAATCGTTGGATTTTAATGTACAATGTTAAGCTTACATGTACTTGGTGTAAAGCTCTTGGTATCAATCTCTCATATAATTTTGTCAGAGGTGCTGTTATTTTGAACAAAAGTGAAATAATTGCCAATAAGTTTATCAGAAAGTAAAATGTTATTGATACTGATTAATTTAACAAATTGATCCAAACAAATTGTATGAATATGTACCGTAAACATGTATTTATTGACGTTTATTGAAATGAAATAAATATCTTGTGAATGGAGCATATTTTTGGCACTTTCACGTAACATTCAGAAGATACTGATTTAAATAGTAATTTTCAATGAGCGGGACACACTGCCAAATAATGCATGGATGGGAATTACATGTATACCATCTGGGCATATGTTGCAAATTTAGGATATTTGCATACTTTAACTCTATATTGCTCAATAAATAAACATGTCAGAATGTCATCTTCTTACATGTGTTAGCCATGTGTTATGGAGTCATCTTCTTACATGTGTTAGCCATGTGTGTTATGGAGTCATCTTCTTACATGTGTTAGCCATGTGTGTTATGGAGTCATCTTCTTTCATGTGTTAGCCATGTGTGTTATGGAGTCATCTTCTTACATGTGTTAGCCATGTGTTATGGAGTCATCTTCTTACATGTGTTAGCCATGTGTGTTATGGAGTCATCTTCTTACATGTGTTAGCCATGTGTGTTATGGAGTCATCTTCTTACATGTGTTAGCCATGTGTTATGGAGTCATCTTCTTACATGTGTTAGCCATGTGTGTTATGGAGTCATCTTCTTACATGTGTTAGCCATGTGTTATGGAGTCATCTTCTTACATGTGTTAGCCATGTGTTATGGAGTCATCTTCTTACATGTGTTAGCCATGTGTGTTATGGAGTCATCTTCTTACATGTGTTAGCCATGTGTGTTATGGAGTCATCTTCTTACATGTGTTAGCCATGTGTTATGGAGTCATCTTCTTACATGTGTTAGCCATGTGTGTTATGGAGTCATCTTCTTACATGTGTTAGCCATGTGTGTTATGGAGTAATTATGGTGGTATTTCTTTCCAGTAGCTCCTACCATGAATGACTGGTAGTTACAGAACAAATAAATAAGTACTTGATAATTTTCAAATGATATGTATGTATCTCATATCCATGATACCATGGGAGTAGAGGAAATCAGTTATAAATGTTTAAAAATATTATCAGTATTTTTATGTGAATGTTTAGATAACTGAGATAACAGTGTTAGGGCTGTTTGGGCAATGGAAAGGTAAATGTGAGAAATTCTTTTCTAGATGCACTGATTGTGAAAATCACTTGATTTAATTCATATCGTATTAGTTTGACTGCAGGTGTCCACTTGCTATCATGTTTTCTTGACCATGAAATCTTCATTACAAAATTTTAGTCAGTGGTTCGTGGAATTACCCATTTATGTTTTGGAAAGATATTAAAGCTAAGATTTATACTATTCCTAGATACTGTCAGGAGAGTGTCATCTGACATCACACCATATCCAACACTGACTGATAGGAGACGGGATTTTCATTGGTTATTTATGTGACAAAACAGGTGTTTTCTATTGTCTAGGGAGTTTAAGATCACAGCCAAAAATAACAGAGAGTTATAAAAAACAAACAGATTGCTGAATGCTATGTGGGAGACAGCATCCCAGGGGGGAAACAGACAGTGAGAATGGAATGAACACCTACAATGGCCGTCAGACGACTATTCAGCATTAGTGAACAAGAGGGAAAACTCTGCGGGTAAAGCCTGCCCGACGAAGCTTGCTCATCAATATTACATGGAAAATCCCAAGTCACAAGCTTGCCCTTGCTCGGATTCGGTATTGATCAATATTTTATTGCCAGGTTGGTTGATCGGTTGGCGTGATCGCCAGTGGACTGCGATTAATCAAACCGGTGCCCGGGCACAAAAAAGCCAGCCGAAAGAACAGCAGGCTGGGCGGACACTTGGGGCCCCAACCAGATGGGCCTGGAGAATGGAGTGAAAAAATCTAATTTCCCTGAGCAGCGCTTGGCAAAACGCATTCGAGTCACTGGAGACTGCGTCCTTGGAACACGGCGCAACCTTGGTAACTTGGCCACGGTAACGCGGCTACACGTGCAGGACACTGGAAACAAATTTGAGGGGAGGTGTTACAAGAGAATGCATTCAATGGTTTGCTAGTCGTACTGACGGTGTGATGTGTAGTAGGCTGACTGCAGATAGAGATAGCCAGGTGATGCGATTAAACCAATTATTTCAACAACAACCCCCCCATCCCCTCCCACCCACTGTGGCTGCTGTTTTATTCTCCTTAACTTTGGCAAACAATTAATATTTTGTCATTTACTTAAATGAATTGAGAAAAGGACTGAATACTTCTGAAATGTTTAAGTTTATACACAATTTGATTGAGATTACGAGGTCATGTTTCTTTTACTTGACTTTTGTTTCCATCTTGGCAGGCATATGAGCACAACACAAAAAAGGGAAAAATCAAATTAAACATGTACATGTTTAATGCAATACATGTAGCAAACATTTGGTTATAACCAAACATGGCTTCCATTTTGAAACTTTGCAGTCATGGATCAAGTATAAGGAACGACCACTTAAGTAAACATTTTGTGTGAACCGTTTCTCGTGCATTAATCCACCAACATTTGTTTTCTGCCAATACTGTCATGGTACCACCATTGCATGCACGCATCACACGCATTCTTAAATACACTTTATAAAAACATTTTCGAGCTGGTGAATAATCCTCTGACAGAAGTGGTTGAATTGTCCTCAAAGGAGGATTTTCAATGAATAAATGCCCCAGTCACTTACTATGGTGTGCCATAACCAAAGCATGCTACAACACATTCCTGGTTAAGCAATATATGTGGAATCGACCAATCAGAAATCAATGTTTTATAGTAAAATCACTTGAATGAAAAGAATGAATTTGAAAAAGAAATTAAATTCTTTCAGGTAAATCTGATGGTTAGCCACTAAAAGCAGATATAGGACACTTCTAAATGGTTAAGAATTGTTTGTGATGTTGTCATATCAAATAGATGATATAAAGTATGTAAGAGGCAAACAAACATTTCAATTAGCCAATCAACAGCTGTCAAACAAAATCCTTGTGTGTATGGCTTCTAAAATATGTGCATATTAATAGAACATCATTATCTCAAACAAGTTTATATAGGTACATGTACATGTTGGCTTTGTCTGTTTTACAGTGCATATAAGGGGCGTGGCATCAATTGATAGGTTGGGTCAAGTGCAAGTTAAATTCAAAAAACAAAAAAAGGGACAGATGAGAAAGGCCTGTGTTATTTTATCCAGTTGCCTACACGTATGATTAAGTTACAACATGTGGAAATTGCCATTTGAGTCCAAATGTGAAAGCAGTAAATTTAGTTTACTTGTTGAAAATAAAAGAAACAAAAACCAAAGAACACGGTTTAGGTAAAACGTGCAACTGCCAGAAACAGGATGTTTTTCAACTAATCTCTGTCAGCAACAATTTATATTCATGAAACACTAATGATTACGGAACTTTGTGGAGCATGTTGTGGTCCTGATAAACTTATAAATGAAGTGAATGAAAGCAACCTGTCCATCACAAAATGTGAGAGAGGTTTGTTTTCTGAAAATGTAGACCTACAAATTCCCAAAGGTGGATCAAAGGGGGCCCACAGGGAAGGGGAATGACCCCTTACAAATATCTTCCAGGTACATGTATCAGGCACGTTCAAAGAAAATTTGAGGGAAAAGGGGTAATTAGGCAAGGGTTTCATATGTTATAAAATAATGCTGCATTACGAATAGTCACTGTATTACAAAATACATTAGTGCAAAATAATGGTTATTGACATTACGTTTCGAACCTAGCAGGTTATTTCTCAAAGGCAAAATGAGAAAGAAAGAACCTGTTAGGTTCGAAACGTAAGGCCAATAACCATTATTTTGCATTTATACTATAGGTCATTTAGGTTGGTAAAGCAGTTTGCAACAGCTAATTTATTTACATTATACATGTAATGT
Source organism: Zoroaster sp. YZ-2022 (assembly GCA_029582265.1). Classification (NCBI taxonomy): domain Eukaryota; kingdom Metazoa; phylum Echinodermata; class Asteroidea; order Forcipulatida; family Zoroasteridae; genus Zoroaster; species Zoroaster sp. YZ-2022. The sequence continues at coordinate 10,247,813 of CM055821.1, read as the reverse complement.
ACACATGTGTTGCTACATCTCCTTCTGTGGAGACTGAAAACCCAATCCACATGATGACTCTTGTTCGAGTGGGATTCAAACTTGGGTCCACAGAGATGAAAAGGCAAGGAATGTACCAATATGCCAACCCGATTCTCCCCTCGCATTTGGAATCTGGAATCAATATGGGATTAGTCTGGACTAGGACTAGGGCGGTGTGGGGAGTGATGTGCAACCTGGATATATTGTGTGATTGACAATTTTCTGATCTTTGTTTATTCATTTTCAGTGTGGCTCTGAACTTCTGCTCATTGACAGATTACATTATTATGTATCCCCTCTTCTTTACAGTGTACTCCCATTTGTCTATGTACTCCTCCCCCTAGACACCCAGGCTCTGCCGCAACTGAGATGCCCCTTTAAAAACAGAAACCTGTGCGGCTTCCTGACTTGTGTATTTACTAAAGACACAAAAATATTTCTGTCTCACTCCAAGAGTTACAGATTCTTCAAATCCGTGTCACCTCACCGGACAGACGAGCTGGAATCCTTGAAGTCCCGATGGAAAACAAGATGTCATTTTCATAACCCCTGAGAAGGCTCCATCCTCAAAATTAAAATCAGTCACTATACCTCACCCTGATGGTTCTGCATGTAGTGCTAATATTACTCTTGGCCCAATTTTTAACGCCTGGCTAATAATTTCCCCCAGGTTTCTTGTTTGTGGGTGCTTTAAAACGTAGATGGGTCCATCATGTCGAGTTACGCTATGCTCCATTTGGCCGGCGGATTTCTTTATGACTTTCTAGAGGATTTTTTCCCCCGTTTGTGTGAGGGTTTTTGCTTTATGATAGAGTTCTGCCTTTTGATTTAAGATTCTATTCTTAAAAATAAAAACGTTTGTCAGATACACAGTGCATTTATACATTTATGTATATATTCAGTAGAAACTTGAACAAGGGGTTCAGTTGATATATTTTGAATTCATACATATTATTAGCACATATTTTGTTTCTGGTTGTAAAAATACAATCTAAATTAAATCAGTATTTATAAAAGGTATTCTTGTTAATTACTGTTGCATTTTAAGAATTGCCTCAACCCAATTATCTTGCACTTTGTAAAATTACACCCCCCCCATTTTTTACTTGTTTATTTCAACATTCTCAATTTGCTGCTTTCTAAAGAATGGTTGATCTCACAAAATGGGTGTTTATTTCATTAAATCCAACTCTGGGTAACACATACCCCCCATTTGTTTTCCCCTTGGACATTTTTTTGCATGGCTGTTTCCCCAATTTTATAATCCAATATAACAGCATTCTGACAGCATTATCAGGTTATACTTTTCAATGGTGTTTATTCTCAAATCCATTCTCCATCAATTGGGGACCTTTTAAAGCAATGTCTGACATATATAGACTATCGGCTGGGTTCTTTTGTCAACTAAATCCAGGTGCTTAAAGGGTACAATTTGACTACAAGGTCTGGAATTTCCTCTGCCCCAAGCTACCAACAGTTCTGAGGTGAACGGCCGATTAAATGCATCTAGAGGCAGCCCAAATTTGTATGGCATCCGATTTTGCCCTTAATCGTTTCAGTGGATGATTTTGACCCTGTGGTTGGCAATTAAAGCTTTTTGATCCCTTGTTGCAGGCAGTCAGGCATGGAGGTAAGAGTGGCTGACTTGCTGCAGGGTATGTGTGGGTTTGCAAATATGGCACTTGGTGAACCATGACGTTTATGTGCTCAACAAACTTTCTAGATGATTCTAGTAACTTGTTGGTTGGCTGTGCTTTCTCTCGGTCTCAGCATTGTAATATTTTTGCAGTGAAAGGGTCGGTAACCCAGTTAACCAGTTCGCGTCGGAGGCCGTGTATACACGCAATTTTTTTTGGGACAGCGGATCGGAGAGCATCTAAACACGCCACAGGATTCTCGGGAATATTTGTATAGATTCCCGGTCGACGTGGCAACGAGCCATAAGCATACGGTGGAAGACGCGGTCTCCCCGGTCACGCTCTGGTGAGCACCATTGGTCGTGTTTGTGCGGTAAAAATAAACCCGCCACAGGGTTCGGAAAAACTTTTTTATTCCCGGTGCGAACTGGTTAAGGTTTATGGGACAGAATTGTCAATTTTTAGGGGAAGGAAAGAGGGTGATGAACATGGGTAAAATGTAACAACGTAACACATAACTTAAACTTACATAAGTTCATTCACTTCAACAGTTTTTTTTCTTCAGATTCACTTTCAAAGAAGCCTCCAAAAGGCACAACACAACAGTGTGATCTAGATACATGTAACTATAGATGGTTATGACGATCTAGTTGTTACTTTTTAGCTATTTAGCCAATAGCAAGACATCATACATGTATGTGGCAGGCAGAATCAATGGACTTGTTGCATTAATACAATGTATGGGCAACAAAATTATCATCTTATAATCAAGTAAGATTTAAGATACAATAATTCACCCAGTTACTTTTCAGATAATTACCAATCATGTATATACAATGTACCTCCTTTACATCCAATCATATCATTGGCCTTAATAACCAATAGTAAGTATACAAGTTGACAGCCAGCTGTTAGTCGTCGAAGGACGCAGGATTGAACCAATCAGAGTGTAGAAGTTTGTACTCGGGCAATTCCATGGTTACTGACGTTACTTTTTTGAGATATTAGGACCATCCTTAATGCCATAATTTCCTTACTTACAGTTGTGCATATATTTCACCCATCATTTTTTTCGCAGAAGCATTATACCCAGACTGTACTCAGCACAAAATAATAATTTCAGAAATTTGTTATACACATATGTACACTCCTGTATAACAGTAAATTGCTTGTTACTCACGTTTTATTTTTCAGACATGCATAAAATGTTGCTTTTTGTCTTATAAAGCATTACATAGAAATTCTTATTTTGTGCTGAGTAAGGTCTGAGGATAATGCAACAACTGTGAAAAACTACTGAGTGAAATATATATTATGGCATTAAAAGTGGGCCCAAAACTTCAAAAATGTAACGTGAGTAACCATGGAATTGCCCATTCATGTAATTCAGGCTCACAGGCTTATTTGGAATATGATTCATCCTCAATTAAATGTGAATTTACTTTCTGGCTCTTTCTCAATACAAATCCTGAATATCGATTACCAAACTGCATACATGTACATTCCCTCTTTTTCAGTTTCCTGTTCAAGTCGTGCTACATACATGTACAATGAATGATTTCCCCTGTATCGCATCGCAAATTGTGACGTAAGTTAGACAATCTGCAATGGAATTTCAAACAATACATCGCAGATTTTGAGATACAAATTGCGGCAGATTTTTTCACTATTGTGGTTTAAGCCTCAGTCACACATTCAGGATTTTTACTGCCGTCCTTGATAGGACCATTCCCGATTAAAATTTGTCAAAAGTCTGATCAAGATCCTGTGATTCGTGGCGGGAAATTCACAAATTTGTAAAAACATTTATTTAATCACGACAACAATCAGATATTGTTCAGGAAGCGTCCCGATTCAGCCGTTTCCAGCCGACCGTCCGATTCTCCCGTTCTCAATCCGAATCTGATCCGATTTGTATCTTCAGCATGGTAAAACGACCGAATCTGTCCCGACAGCGTCCCGATTCTCCCGAATGCGATCCGACAGAGATCAGACAGTGACCGGACAGTGAACCGACGCTGACGGAAGACATCCGTTAGAAAACCGTTAGTCACGTGATAGTCCGGTCCTAAAAGAATCGTGCGAAACGGCGGATTCTCACTCCAAATCATGCCCGTTCATCACGACAGCGTCCCGATCCACAGGACACCGTCCAGACACCGTCCAGACAACACAGGACATTGTTACGATTTTGATCCGATACATCAGAATCTGTCACGACATAGTCACGATTGTAATCCGACTAGACAAAATCGGCTGAGTTTCCCGAATGTTACGGGACGCACCTACTGTCGGGAGTGCTTGGCCGACCTCTCTGGACCTTTCCCGATCCGTAGGACTCTGTTACGAACGTATACGACTGCGTTCAGACAATGATAGGACATTCCAGATCATTGAGGATAGTAATCCGACTTTTTCACTTTTCGTGTCGTAGCGCTGTCTGATCTCAAATGGGAGCCATAATCGGCACTGTGTGAACGCCGCATTAATAATAACAGAGATGCAACTGGGTGTTGAAAAAAAAATCTGAAAAAAGGTGGGGGCGGGTTCTGGGGGGTACCTTAGCCCCCTGCGGGATCTTGATGCACCCCCAAATCCCAGAAGCCCCAAGGTTTTGACGTTTTACAGGATAAACGAATAAAATCTTTTAATGGAAAAAGGGAATTACTTTAATAAACATTTTGCAAAGAAGATCAGCCACAGTAAAATTCTATTTGAAGTGCACTCTAACTCATAATTTCCAATCCCTAGACTGGATATGCGAAAATGCATGCATAAGCAAGCCCAAACAATAAATAAATAAATAAATTTAAAAAATATTTAAAAAAATCTTTGTCACTGCCCAGTTTTGGGCCCAATTATCACATTATTAATTACCAAATAACATACATAACCCAACCATTCTGTCTAGTACTAGTAGTAAAGAGAGCACGATCAATTAAAATAATTCAACTACATTTTCTGGGAAAAAGTCCGTGTCCAGATTTTGGGCCATGTGTGTGGGGATTTGGGGCCGACGCCACAATTCATTACCGTGTGTCACAACCAGGCCAGCAAGTTTTTCGCAGAAAATTTGTGACTGAAATTTGAGCAGCGCCATTCCCATTGCAAATTCTGGTGGGGCTGCTCAGCGAAATAACGCCAGGCCGCCGGCTGAAAATTCATGTCCTGAATTTTGGGTTGTGTTTTAGCGATGTAACGTGATGTACCACGACCCGGATGCCAGCGGCACTAGCAACCCGCTTGGCTAGCGGGGCCGGGGGCCGAGACGCAGCGGTAATGGATAAAATTGCTCAGTGAAATTATGACAACGCTAGACGCATCATTGTATATTATAATAAACACTCAAAATTATTTAAATTCGACTATTAACTGATCTTCCGAAGTAGTAATCCATGCATCTAAAGTTAATACATTCCTCTAATGTTAGATCTACAATGTACTGTACATTCCACAATTCACGAAAAGAAAAAAAACGCAAACATCGGTGACAGGAATTCTGCACGTGCGTAAAATAACCTCTCGAAGTTTCTCGGTCATAGGTCAATGTTTAAATCTATCTCCAGCCGTAAAATATGCTAACCATATCTGGAGAATCTGCTTTTATGAGAGAAAGTGCGTACTGACGACTGGTCGAAGAGGTTAAAATTGCGCTCACGATACAAGACGGGATTATTATTTTTAGACAACAGCATTTTCAGATTTTTATTTTTTTTAAACACATCAAATTTGAAAGCACAAATCGGGAAAAAAATCTGATATTTTGGATCGGATTTAAACACATCAGATTTTAAGGCAAAGAAATGGGGGATAATCGGATTTTGGGGTTAAAAAATTTAAAAGTTGGAAATCCGATTAAAATCGGAAAAGTTGCATCTCTGTAATAAACATTTTTCAAATTATATTCACATAACCTTTCCCGAAATAACGTTTACATGTATATTTCCGACCAAAAAATATCAAGGGTTCCGATGACTTCACAATGCGATGTGTTGCAACTTTATTTTCCAACAATCCGTAAGAATTTTCACCGCAATGGCCAAAATTCTATGTGCATGCAATATTTTTCTGCTGATGAATTAACTATGGGCGAAATCCCCGAAATGGAAAACACGCAACAACCGCCCAGTTTAGCTTTGTACACAATTAGTACCCCTATATATCGTGCCGTCATATGTTTTCGATCGACATGTATTTTTTATTCCCTTTTACCGCGAGATAGTGCGAGATCCACAGTGACCAGAAGTTCTGTTGTAACATCCACGCTCCGTGCTATCGGAAGGCTTCAACATGTTGAGAATAAAGTTCCCTGTCGTAAGTGACACCCAAAAGTTTATATAATGCTTAATTTTTGGTATAGATCACTAATGCAATATTTTACTAATAATCAAATGTGTCAAAGAAACACAATCCATTGTCAAATATTCCAAACGTAAGTTTCGTCTGCCAGATAAAGTTTCATTTTTCTAAAGTAGCACGATAGATCACGTGATGTTGTTGCTATTTGGGATTGTATGGCATGCCAATATTGGAATAAAATTAAGTTTATCTCAAGTGGAAATTACATTGTTATATTCTTCTTTGTTTTACTGCAGACTGTGATCATTTCTGATGAGCCCGATAAACATGATCTGTCCACATTTTTTTTAAATGAAAGCTTCATTGGCTAGATGAGGTTCCTTTCTCCCAAAATCACACATGGCCATTCATACGTTGCCAGATAATCAGAATGTTATGAATTTTTTGTATTGGGGAAATAGAACAGTTACTTTTATTGTATTTATTTATTTAATGCTATAAGGACAAAAAAAAAAAAAAAAAAAAATTAATTTTTGAATTTTATGAACAGATTCGATGTTTTTTTAATGGCAATATTTCCATTTATTATTATTTTCTGCAGACTGTGATCAATAAAGGGAAGGCCAGCTACAGATGTTATTCTCAAGAATCTCTTGATAATGCATGAGTAGCATTTTCAGGTGAAAAATTATTCCTAAACCAATATGCTCAATATTTATATCAAATTAAAGGTCTTGATGAAAGAAATACAATGCTTTTTAAAAATCAAGAAAATTGGACGAGTAGTTTTTGAGGAATCCTGTTTTATTTAATCAAGTATACAGCATCCGATAAAGCCTGACTGTCCATACACTGTGTACATCCCTAATGGCAACAAAACCGTTGAATCAGCCTACACACACCGTGATACACACGCACAGCGTTCGTGCTTGTTTCCCTCATAAGAGCTTTGAAAGGGTGTAAAAAATAAACTCTCCGCTCAAAACTAAACACAATTACGGCTCAAAAATTTCACATATGATAGAAAAGAGGTGTAAAATTCATTCAGACACCGCTCTTACCTTTCAACTTTCACCTCGAAAATTTCACCTCGAAAAACGGTGTTTACTTTTTTATCTCTTCGTAATGTCGGTTGTAGAGTAGCTGTGGAGATCGAGCAAGCATGGGTATGTAAAGGAGCCCTTTGACTCAATAGGGAAACCCGTTTTCATGTCAATCACAATGTACAAAAAAAGAAACCAAAGAAATCTGTCACCAAGAGTTCACCAAAACCCAGCACTTCTGGAACAAATCATCAGAACAGAAAACCAAGAAATCAACCACCTGTGGTTATGGATGACGAAGACAGTGATGCTGAATCTCAAACAACTGATCCCAAAGACCTCTGTTGCAAGTGCAAAAGGTTGCAACCAACAGAACTAAGAAATATTGACTACATTTCCTTTGTTTCATGGGCACAGTGCACATATCCTGACTGCAGTCACTGGGTACACCTAAGATTTTGCACACCAGTACGTGTTGTTTGCAGGCATTCGATATTTTGGTGCCCATGCCACCATCAGTCAGAAGAATAAAAACCGAAACAGATAAAAAAAATTAAGGGTACTATAAAATTGTAGCAAATATTATTTCAACAAGTAAAAAAAGAAAACAAAATGAAAACAAATAATTATTGCCATTCATTGATAAACTTGCCATTCAGTTTTCATTGAATAGGAAAATTTCCTTGTTGGTTGCAAGAAATATTAAACTTCCACTTTCCTGGCTGTGTTCCCCCCCCCCCCAAAAAAAGGAAAAAGTAAAAAAAAAAGAATAAAGATATAATATACAAGAGGCAATCAATAAAATAACAATGAACAATATTAAGAACAATAAAAAGATATCTCACACACACATCAGTTAATGGTACAGGCTAAAATGACCAAAATGATCTCTGCTGAGCTCCTCCCTGTGTGGATTTCACCACTGAAACTGTAAAATCATCGTTATGGATAATGGATCCTTTTATTATTTCCCTGGTCAAAAACGTTTTTGACTTTATTTATTAACTAAATCATCTCACTAGTGGCAGTGGAAGTTTGGACATTTCACTTCTACCATTTCTGAGACATTTCGCATGCCATACTAGCGTCTAAAGTTGATGTAAAATTGCCGTCCAATGAAAGGATCGAAAACATATGACGGTGCTTCCATCCCGCGTACACTGTACCACTGTAAATGGCGGACGATCTTTCAGAACGAAAGACTGCAACTACAAGGATTTCAACAGGTTATGAACTGAAATTGTCATGTTAAAAGGTTGGTTAAATGATTTTTTTAAAATTCCATTTAGTTTCTGCTTCCGAACAATTTTCCCGTTATCCGATCGAAAACCCATGACACCAGGATACAATTACTACCGTCCAGTACATAACCTTAGGTGCGTCATTTAGGGTAAATTGAGGATACACTGCACCATGCATGATTTGATCCACCAACTGCGTGTGTATTTTTATATACTACTTTACTTACGTACATGTACATTGTACATGTGCATGTACATTGTACATGTGCATGTACATTGTACATATGTGCATGTACATCTCACTAGCAGACGTTAGGCCGTTTGTTTTTTATTACTTGGATTACGGATTTGTAAGCTACAAAAAATGAGCGGGGATCGGGGAAAAAAAAAAAAAAAAAAAAAAAAAATTACCGGGATTACGGAATTTCGAGCTCACGAAATCGGGCGGGGCGAAAAAAAAATAAATAAAAAAAATAAAAATACCGAAGGCACGCAGGCGGCTTCTAAAACACGTACATTATACACAATTTATGTAGACAAAAGCAGAAAGTCACTGAATGAATGTCGCGAGTGTTTAGGCTTAACAAAATGTTCTGTTTCCGGTTTCTGACCGACCCTAACTTTACGCCCGCGACCTAAACTTTTACATTATTCGACTTGAAAAAAGCAGCAAGATGCACCAAGTCTCGGCAGCGGCCGCCATTGTAAACAGCAGATGCACACACGCTGATGCTCTGCCCAAATTCGCACACACAGACCATTTGTTGACAGCAATCGATTGCATGAGTTTGGGCCGTGAGGTCAAGTCGCCATGATGCACGTACATGTAGTTGTTACTAAATGGCCAATGTATGCACTTGGGCAAATAGTATAGTCTATAAACGGACTCGCACTTTTGTACGTGAATGCATAACATTGGTCTGGTTTCCATCATACATCGGCCGCGATTTTTTTCTCCGTTCACTGGCTCACGGTACGTGTACACATTTACTGTACATGTATTGTAGGGATCTTGTTGTATTTGAAGAAAATGTGATCTAAAAGTATTGTTTTGTACACGATGGTGTTTTGTACGCGATCGGTGGCACTGTTGTAAGTGTTGTGGATTTTTTTTTTTTTTTTTTTTTTTTTTAAGAAACGCGATTTTTTCGAGCGGCGATTCCGTAATCCAAGTTATTAAAAAAACATGGCCTTATTGAGTGAAAGTAAATTATGCACTCTGTAGAACTTTTTAAGTTGAGCACTTGTATATGATAAATTAATTAGCCATTTAATTAGGGTAAATGTCTATTTTTCAAATTATTAATTAAGTTTATTATATTTAATAATAATTTATTTAAATTATTTTATTCTCAAAGTTCCTTTGCTAAACCATTTTTAATACTTTTAGTTTGACATGAACTGCATGTCAATTGTCAACTACTGTTGCTATGCGGGCTCAGGCCACTGCCTGCCCTGATTCTACAGGTAAAGTTGTTTATATTTACAATATAATTTCATGATTGAAAACATTAACTTTGTCTTAGGGACACATCATATTTTAACCAGTTTTGTTTATAGATCAATAATGTGATCATTTTAGGATGTCTAGAAGAAGTTTAATTAGAAAGCAGTAGTTTAGTGATATATTGGTTATGAACAAGTGACAGTGCAGTTCGTGTGCTTATTTATAAAGAAGATACTGTAGAGGGTCCTGGATAATATAAAAAGTATAAACAGATGATTTGTTTATTTTACTTTGATGGTCCCTAATTACATGCAAATAACCTAATGCTTAATTTTAGAACTTTTGTAGATTGTGGTGGTGAGGTTTAGAATCATTTCGGCACACAATATGATCGCACTTTCAACCACGAAGTTTTAATAATCAAAATCTAGCTTGATCATACCACAAAGTACACTCGAAATTCACCCGAACACATCGCAGTTAATAATTTGTTTTTGCGATATTGTATCTGTTTTAGTGATCGATATAACAATGTAAAGAAAACAAAAATGGACAGAGGACTAACATTCATTGATGACTACAATTTTGCCAAAATAAGGGAAAATTGGCGTGGAAGGAAGATACACAGATTGTTTTTTTCAACCACCTATGATGGCCCAATTTTTGGACACAAAAGATGATTATTTCTGGTAAAATCTGGATATTATGCACATAATGAACCAAACGACAGTAAAGCTTTGAAAAACAACACCTGTACTTGTGCACACTACATACTGTAATTTTAAGCATTTTAAATTTGCTATACAAAATTCATAGATTGCTATATAAAAAAATGATTTTGCTATGCAAATTCTTTTTTTGCATCACAGTTTTGCTCTGCAAAATTTTTGAATAAAATCGATCTCTGATGTATATATGCAATATTGTTATTTTAATTTTCCCCTCATGGCCAACATTCCAAACATGTTCAAAAAGTCTTGCACCCAAAAGATTATAATTGAAAAACGAGTTCATATATTTGTAGATTTGATTAACAAACATCGAACCACCATGTTTTAAAGCTGATTTTAAGAATTCCAAGCACGACCCAGAATGGATAACACCTCCACACTTGTACATGTATATTGCCCTCTGCAAATGGTTCCCTGTAGTTGAATGTAAACTACATCATTTTGGGAGACAATCACAGACGGTGCAAATTATTCTGGAATGTCAGGGAAGTGATGGACTATCACTTCAACCCACAATACCAAGGCTGGACCTACTGGAGCCATACATAGCCAACGGTGAATACATGTCTCAGAACTGGTCAGATACCCCTCAATGACTTTGAATAACTGTATTGAAAAACCTCCCAGCCATAATAATATCAATATTAGCTCAATATTAGATCAATTGCATGCAATTTGATTCATTCAAACGTGTGTCCCACAATGTCAGACCAGGCATTTCTGCTGTGCTATCAAGGAAAATTGAATATTTCAATGTAAGCAATAGAATCTGCAATACAAATATAACTTAATTATTGAATTGTAATGTGAGACATACTCGGTGTAAAGCTGATGATGGTATCAATCTTTCGTATTATTATTTTTTTCTGAGGTGCTGTCTCTTTGACATGAAGTGAAATAATTCCAGTTTGAGATTTAGAATGCAAAGTAACAATCTGAATGCATTTTCAGTTGTCTTATTAACCCTCCTATAGGTTTAACAATCAAAGACACTCAAAATTTGTATGTCTCTCTTAGGGGCCGTCCAAAGTTTTCAACATTTTTAAGGTCGTACAGAGAGTACTACTTTTCAAGACCCCCCCCCCCCCCTCCCCCCAAAGTAGTACTTTTCAACATTTATTTTTTCAATGTTGATGCGCATGTTTTATATAACATGTGTGCTGCACTGACTATATTGTAGGCAGGTCACACAAATTTTAATATTGTGCGTAAATCATTTCAAATGGATCTTAACTTGAAGGGCTTGATGAAAGAAACACAAATCTGAAAAAAAAATTGAAATCGGACCTACCGTTCTTGAGTTATGGCAAATTAATGAGGTCAAATTTAAATAGCGGTTTTAGCCATTTTGGTCAAAAAAGAGGAAATTTGAATATTTTACATTTTTACTTTTATATTTCAACATCAATTAGCAGATTTGGTCAATCAAGTTTTAAATTTTACCAATATTTGGGCAGGGAAATTAATCCAAAAAAAAAAATAATGCCACATTTCTTTTTAGTTTTGGACATAGGGCTCGTTAAATATGGTCCATTATGCTATGGTCCTATCACGGGACAAGATGGATTTCGTGAAAAATGACTAAGTCCAACTAATTAATATGCATAAATGCTCTAACTTGAGAACGGATCATCTGACAAGCCTGAAATTTGGCACAAGTATTGTTTGTACTAAAAGCTAAGTTTGGAACTCCTTGCCAGTGATCTGTTGAAAATAAAAAAATAAAGAAAAAGTTTTTAAAATTAAATCTTCATAAACTTTATTCGTGTTTCCCATGATAAAAGTCAATTTTTTTTTTAATAAGTCAAGGTAATTGAAAAAGAAAATATCGTTTTTCCATAAGTGAAAAATTCCTTTTAAATTTTAAACAGCACATGTTGGAAATAAAGCTAATTTTATGATGAAAAATTCTGCCTTTTTTTAAGTATAAAAAAAAATTCAAAATTACGGGAGTAACACTACAGGATAGAACAGCCGACAAATCAATGACGGTGACGTATGCATTGCGTTTGTAGTTACAAGATATCACGTGACTCCTTACATTGCCGTTTCGTTTATTGTGCATGACCCCCATGATTTTTTCCTCGTTTAATCTTATTTTCTGTGTTGAACTAGGATATATTTACAAGATTGCAAGTAACTGCACACTTAAAAACACAAAAAAAACATGGAAGTCTATATTCTGAGAGCAGAAGCTCGAGTTCATCGCTGCTCCATCACGACACGCGCTCGATTGCGTTAAAAAAATCCAACTCGTCGTCGTGGTCAGTGGTTTCGAAACTGATTTAGGCGTTCTTCATTGATTTTCTTTACAAACTAAAAAGTAAAATAAAGTTCAACTCCTCTACTTTAACATAATTATTCCGAAATTTTATATTTCGAGGTATTTTTGGGGAAAAACATTAATTCCTTATCAAATCGTCGTTTGCCATTCCGGGACGCCATTTTGAAAATTCTCAGACCATACCCATGAAAGCTTGGGCTTTTCCGAGTCTATTTTTAGATTCTGGATCGCTTACGTTGACAGGAATGCATCGAATCTACAATTTCTGCGCTATCGGGGACCAAAATCGCCCGGTGCTGAAGTCCCTCAACGATAAACGGCGCTTCCGCGATTCACGGTCGATCGGAGATGTTTTTCAAATGGTGTTTAGTACAAGATTTTCGGACCCAATCAACCCCAAAAACACACGATGGAATGATAAAACAACACACATCACTATACTGGTATTAAAAAATAAAAAAAATAATATAATTTTCCTTCGCTGATTGTACGGTACAAAATCAACATTTTATTCACCATTTAAAGTCGTACGCGACCTCCGACCCCCCTACCCCCTCCCTCCCCCCTACCCCCTCCCTCCCCCCCCCCCTTAACCCATTGACTTTGTGCAGTGCACTCAAATACATGCAAGCACATGTGGCTGTGATAGGAGGTCAAACCAAAACCAATCAAAGACACTCAAAATTTGTATGTAACTCCCAACCCATTGACTGTGCAGTGCACTCAAATAAATGAAAGGACATGTGGCTCTGTGGTAGGAGGTCAAACCAAAACCACTTGACAGTACATACACAGCTCTGTGTGACTGTGGTTTGACCTACCAATTGGCAATGCAACCAAAAATACTCAAGTGACTGTCTGTGGGTGCTGTGCTTACTGGGCCAAATTTCAGCCTGGGCATAGGAGGGTTAATGAAACAATGTAATGTGCTGAAACTTTCACAGGTTGGTTGTTAAATGTATCATGATTCAAAGACAGTAAACATACATGTACATGTATAAGTTGCTTAGCTAACATTACCAATATTGTACATACATGTACATGTACATGTATAAGTTGCTTAGCTAACATTACCAATATTGTACATACATGTACATGTATAAGTTGCTTAGCTAACATTACCAATATTGTACATACATGTACATGTACATGTATAAGTTGCTTAGCTAACATTACCAATATTGTACATACATGTACATGTATAAGTTGCTTAGCTAACATTACCAATATTGTACATACATGTACATGTACGTATAAGTTGCTTAGCTAACATTACCAATATTGTACATACATGTACATAAGTATGTATAAGTTGCTTAGCTAACATTACCAATATTGTACATACATGTACATGTACGTATAAATTGCTTAGCTAACATTACCAATATTGTACATACATGTACATGTACGTATAAGTTGCTTAGCTAACATTACCAATATTGTACATACATGTACATGTACATAAGTATGTATAAGTTGCTTAGCTAACATTACCAATATTGTACATACATGTACATGTATAAGTTGCTTAGCTAACATTACCAATATTGTACATACATGTACATGTATAAGTTGCTTAGCTAACATTACCAATATTGTACATACATGTACGTACATGTACCGTGCGCACACGCAACGCGTGCACACGCACATGCACACGTATACGTGCGCACACGCGCACACGCACACGCGTACACGCACACGCACACGTACATTGCACATGTACATGTACATGTACGCGTGTACACATACGTATGCGTACATGTGCGTACATGCGCGTACGTGCGTACATACGTACATGCATACGTATGCGTCGTAAATACGCATGCGTACGTATGCGTACGCATATGTACGTATGCGTGCATGCACGCATGCATGTGCGCATGCGTACGTACGCATGTATCGCACGCACGCGATACGTATGCGTGCGTCGCATGTCGTGCGTACGTACGTGCGTAATGTGCGTACGTGCATGCGTATGCACGTGTGCGTTGTATGCGTGCGTATGCGTGCGCATACGTAACGCACGAACGTATGCTGCACGCATACGTATGCGCATACGTATGCGTGCGTATGCGTACGCGTAATCGCATGCATATGCGACGTATGCGCATACGTGCGTATGCACGTATGCGTGCATACATGCGCGTATGCACGCATACGTACGTGCATGCGTACGTGCGCATATGCGTGTATGCGTACATGTACGTGCATGTATGCGTATGCGTATGCGTGTATGTGCGTACGCATGTATGCGTATGTACGCATATGCGTGTATCGCAGTATGTATGCGTATGCGTATACGCATGTATGTATGTACGTATGCGTGTATGCGTACGTATGTACGTGCGTGCGATATCGTACATGTACATGTACATACATGTACGTACATATACATGTACATACATGTATAAGTTGCTTAGCTAACATTACCAATATTGTACATACATGTACATACTTATTTATGTATAAGTTGCTTAGCTAACATTACCAATATTGTACATACATGTACATGTATAAGTTGCTTAGCTAACATTACCAATATTGTACATACATGTACATGTATAAGTTGCTTATGCCCCGTTCTCATATTCACGATTATGGCCACGATTATGGCCACGATTCGCCACGATTCACCTGTTCGTGGACAGTCGTAACGGGGTCGTGAATGATCCTGGGGGTTCGTGGGGGATCGGGGAAGGTCGGGAAGGGTCCACGAATGTTTCAAACTGTTTGAAACTTTCGTGGCTCAGCCACGATTATTTTGAAATGCAGCACTATCGCAACACCATCGTAACACATTCGTAGGGCTGTCGGCAGCCATTCGTGACCATTCGTGGCCAGTTCGTGAGCACCTGGCACGATGCCACTACGCTGCCAGTACGTATGTACTACGACAAGCCACGTATGTCCTACGCACCCACTACGACTCCACTGCGATCCACCCACGATCCCCCCACGATCCCGCTACGAACACCCACGACTCCCACGATCCCTCACGACTGCGCTACGAATGTGTCACGCATGCGCGTGGCTGTTTCCAGCCAGATAAAAGGACGCGCCTGGAGCCAACAACTTCAGTTGCCTCCAAGATTTCATAGAGTTCACATCTACCTCTTACAGTGCTATATTCACAACCATGCCAGCAAAGAAGGGAGGGAGAAGACCCAAGAAGACTGCAGAGAAGCCACCCCAGGACGACCCACCCGCGGCAGAGGAGGAGGAGGAGACAGAGGCCGAGAAGGCTGCCAGACTTGCCCAGGAGGAGCGGGACCGGGACAACGCCTTCAGGGCTTTGCAGCAGTGCAGACGAGGCCAGGTGGACAGTGAAGGGCCAGCCAATAAGAAGCAGAGGAAGGCCCCCGTCAACCTGACTACACAGGAGGAAGACGACCTGGCTGAGTGGAGTGCGGAACATGAGTTCCTGTACAATAAGAAGAAGACGGACTACAAGAATAAGGACAAGAAGGACCGACTGTGGGAGCAGAAGGCCAAGGAGATGGGGAGGGACCCGGACGAGATCAACACATGGTACGAGAGTATGAGAACCAGATTTGGCAGGCTGCTGAAGAAGAAGTCTGGTGATGGGGCCAAGACGGACACCGACCGAGAGGCCTACATCCGCATGAAGTTTGCCTTCTTGACCGACCACATAGTCGAGAGCAAGGGCCGCCAAGTGGTCAGTGTAAGTGCTATTTACCTCTTTAATTCTTTTTCAGAATTAATTTCTTCAATTTTCAGATTCAATTTCTTCGATTTATTACAACATTTCAACAACATTTTGATGCCTTAACTTATAATTTTGTTCTTTTTTGTCTTTCCAGATCAAGAGTGCGGTCCAGGCAGCAGGCTCAGCAGCAGCTACAGCTGAGGTTGTCGACTCGGGCAGTGAGACGGAAGGGAGCCTGGACCTTTCCACCCGAGAAGCGACCACCACCACCACCACCACCACCGCAAGCGCCACCGCCACGGGGAGACGGGACCCGAAGAAGGACAAGAAGGGGGGCAAGGCGTCCAAGAAGCCTGATGATGGGGAGTTGCTGCATGTCCTGGAGCAGAGGTCTGAGGAGTCCAAGGCGATGCTGGCGGGGATCTCAGACATGGTGAGGGCTGCAGCTGCTCCAACCACCCCCAGACAAGCCTTCGGCAACTGGATGACGGCCAACATGGTGGAGATTCATCCAAAGATCTGGGACCGGTTCATGTGGCAAGGGTTCCAGATGGTGATGGCGTACAGAGCCGAGTCCGAGACCATCAGGCAGCAGGAAGAGGCTCATGGTGCCCATCAGACAGCCCCGCAGTCCGGCCAGCCGTCCGCCCAGTAGTCCGCCCAGCAGTCCGCCCAGCCGACTGGCCAGCAGTTCCCCGGTCAGCAGCAGCAGTTCCCTGTCCCACAGTGGCCCAGCCAGTCCGTCCAGTCCGGCCAGCCGTCCGCCTTCCAGCAGTACGGAGCCCCAGCTGCCTCGGTGAGTGGAGCATGGGACACTGAGGGACCTCCAGCCCCGGGGCAGGCTTCCACTCCGGATCGGGACACCAGCCTTGAGAGCCTCTCTGGCTACAGCTGTTCGGGGTTGGCCATGCCATCTCTCCGACAGTCTTCCGATCCGGATTAGCACCCCCTGGGACTTCTGCTGCCTTCAGCCCGGCACAGAGACCTGGCGACGATGACTCCGACGCTGATGATGAACAGTGATGGACTTTGTGTGATATATATTGTGCTGGACATTGTGATATTGTGTGGGACTTGGAAAAAAAATAGAAAATATAAAAAAAAAATATAAGAAAAGTTAACAAAATATTTAAAAAAACATAAGATATGTTTCCAAATGAAAATAAAAAGTTTAAAAACATGTTAAGAAGTGAGATGATTTAAAACATAACATTTGTTATGATCATTTTTTGAAAATGATTTAACAGTGTAAAGTTATGATCATTTCTTAACATAAATTTCTAGATTTTTATCCTAAAAATTAGTAATTTTACATTAGGAATACTGAGGGAAATTATTGTTTTTTTGATTGGCAATTATAATGAAAAGTCTTTCTTTCATGTTTTTCAGAGTTGTTCCATTCTAGAGAGGGTGATGAAGTGCAGTAAAAAAAACTATGTTGTTCCAGCTTTTTAAAGTTAAACATTTTTATGGATAATAAGAATACCTACATGTATATTTCATGAACATTCATTGGATTATACAAAAGACAATAAAGAACATATAGTTTATGTTTATAGAAATGCAAGTAATATTTATGAACACATGTTTTGTTTTTTATATTTTTTTTATTCCATTTTTTTGTTTTATATTTTTTTTTGAGTTTTTTTTCTTCAATTTTCAAGAACAATTTCAACAGAACATCAAACTCTCCATCACATCAAAGTGTCCTTCATCAGATCATGGCATCCTGCCAGGGCACTGCACCAGGGCCTGTATAGTAGTGCTTCAGGTAGAGCCTTTGTTGCTTGGCTGCCCTGGTCATCCTGTTCCCACCAGCCACTTCCTCCATATCATGCATCTGGGTCCCCTCCCTCCAAGCTCCTAGGATGATGTTGTTGTCCTCATCTTCCTGGTCCAGGAGGGCATTCTGCATGGCTGGATATCTCATCCTCATCAAATTGTGGAGACAGCATGCAGCCATCACCATGGTCACCAGCTTGTCAGGCTGCTGTCTTCTTGTGCCCAGAAGGAACTGATATCTGTTTCCTAGGATGCCAAAGCCATTCTCCACTATCCTTCTGGCCCTTGAGAGTCTATAGTTGAACAGTCTTTCATCATTGGGCATGTGGCGTCTTGAGAAGGGTTTCATCAGCCATGTCCTGAGGGGGAAAGCATCGTCTCCAATGATGAAATATGGCATGGGCCTGTCATCCATGGGTAGAGGTTCAGCTGGTGGCATTCCAAGAGTCCCATTCTCTATGGCTTCCTTCAACTCTGAGGCATTGAAGACTGTGGCATCTGATGCTGATCCGTTGGCCCCAACATCCACCCATATGAATTTGTAGTCTGCATCTACCAGGGCGAAGAGGATGATGGAGTGAATCCCTTATAGTTGTAAAAAAGGCTCCCAGCTTTCTTAGGACATCTCATAGCAACATGCTTCCCATCCAAGGCTCCAATGGCATGGTGAAAGTTCCATCGAGCACCAAACTGATCTGCAATTCTCTTCCACTGTTGGGGGGTAGTGGGAAAGGGCATCACCTCTGCAGCATATTCGTCTATTATGGCCTGGCAGACCTCTGGTACAAAGTTGCAGATGGTGTTGTGGGCCACTCTGAATCCATACATGAGGGTCTTGTAGCTATCCCCAGTTGCCAAGTGTCTCAGGGTGATGGCCAACTTCAGCCCAGGCTCCAATGGTTCCCTAAACCAAGTGGTCCTCTTCGTTATTCTGGGCCCCACCCTCATCAGTAGCTCCTGGAAGCTGGCAGGCTCCATTCTGACGAAGTTCTTGAATGCTGCTGGGTCCTCATCCTCAGCTTCCACCATCAGCTTCTCGTATTGACCATAGAGAGACCTCCTCAGCAACCAGGGCCTGACCCACCATCTCTTCTGCCTCCTTTCTCTGCCTCTCCTTTGTCTGCCAGCTTGTAGCAGCCTGGCAATGGCTAGATAATTCTGTGCCAAATCATCCTCCAGCTGGGCTGCAGTCTGGAGGAATTGCAACCTCTGGGCTGGAGCCAAGAACATTTTGATGGAATATAAACTGCTCAGACCTGACCTGGCCTTCTCCAGAGCAACGAGTAGACTGAAGAGAAGTGACTCCAGAGTCCAGTTTTTATACCACAGCGGCTTTGTTCGTGGCCTTTGATCAAAGTTCGTAGGTCAATCCTGGGGAATCCTAGCTCAGTCTTCCTTAATCGTGGCACAGTCTTCCTTAATCGTAGTGCATTCTTCCCTAATCCTCCCTATTCGTAGCGACATCGGGGTAGTTCGTGAGCTATCTTGGCACAATCTTGGCAGGATCGTGGTAAGATCGGGACAAAACGTGGGGCATTCGTGACAACATCGTAGGATATCGTGGCAAAAAGTGAGAATCGGCTTCTAAATCGTGGCAGGGTCGTGTTCAATCGTAGTACTAGCGTATCACTGTCGTGAGAGGAGGACAATCGGGGTCATTTTTCCACGATTGCTCACGACTTATAGATCGGGGTGAATCGTGGAGAATCGTAGCAATAATCGTGAATATGAGAACGGGGCTTTAGCTAACATTACCAATATTGTACATACATGTACATGTATAAGTTGCTTAGCTAACATTACCAATATTGTACATTCCCTTTAAAACAATTATATCTAGCAAAGACAAATTCCATTGAAGAGTAAAGATCATCTCCAAACAACTACATGTACAAACTGTATACAATAGGTTGATGAAATTCTTGCATCGCGTGATAAACAATTGATTTAATTTTGCCCTACACCGACGTGTGTGAAAAAAAAAAACTTCACAGGCTTCTCTGGCGGGATTCGAACCCACGACCTCCTGCTTACTAGTGCAGATGTCTTAAAAGTACATACAAAGTGCCTTGATTTTTGTACTCAAAATTGTTCAGTGTGTATTTAGTTATTTATATGCTATTCCAAAAAACATTAAAACAAATCAGAAATTGCTGGAAAAAAATCATGATTTTCAGCCAAAATTCCAGCGGTTGAAATCTGCGACGTCTGTTGGACATTTGCGGCCTGTGGCGGCAGCAAACATTTTTCCTGTTTTTATGACGTACTTTTACGAAAGCTCGAAAGGAACCATCTTAACAACAGTCTGCCTGCCTGCCGCCGCATTGTCCGTGGCCGTACATGTAGATGTGTGTATGGGATTCCCCTTGACGTGCAACTCATGTATTGTGTGTGCGTTCGTGCACGGCCGGCGGGGCAGGGTCATTGTCAAACTATTAGTCTGGTTGACAGCACCGGCAAGATCACCAAAGGATTATTTTTTATCGGCACAAAACAAGAACAATTTGGACACATTTTGCAGTGAGATTAACTTTCCTGATAACAAAATTCAACGAATCAAACACTGGACATTCAAAACTTTGGTTGCTCTTAGAATATTTGTTCATAAAAAGCAAGAAAAATAGGCTACCATTATGTGCACACTTATGCCGGACTCGAGATCTTCCTTCGGCTTCGCCATTTTCGCCTGGATTTCGTCCGGATTCCATCCATTCCGGGCTTAATTAATAAGATTCTATGTCACTTATATCACAAACTTTGGCATCAGTATAATCTCCATCAAATGACGATGATGAACAACACAATTGGTCAGTACTACTTTTGGAAACTTCTTCAAAAACACTTTCGGAAGTCGTAGTTGGTAAACTTATTTTTGCAGCTGTACGCGATGTAATATGCTTTGTGTACAAAACGTATCGCAGTAAACAGTTGTAGCGTTCACCCTCCCATAAATGTACGCCATCAAAATAGGCTCAGTGAAAGTGTCCCCGACGGCTTTTGTTTCGGGCCTGTCGGTTCACGGTAGTGGCAAAGTACATTTTCATAGGTTTTTTGAAGGGTTAAATAAAAATAATGAAAGTCTTATTTTTGGTGATTCCTACTTAGAATTACTTACTTTTTAAAATAGGGTTGAAAATATTTACCATTTTGTATGGTCTTTAACCTCTCGACCACCGAGCTTGCCCGATAAATACCTATAAATATCGCGGAACCCGCTGCTATATAGGATTCTAGCCAGCCAATCATCATCGGGCAAGAGGTTAAGACGTCTGCACTAGTATAGTAAGCAGGAGGTCGTGGGTTCGAATCCTGCCCGAGTCGCCTGTGCAGTTTTTCCCAGAGAGAAGAAAATATACCTCGTTGTCTTTTGATTCAATCCAATGCCAACTTAACCTGTTCTTTACACTAGCATTGTTTTTTTCAGATCCACACCTCTTCCAACCTCCATTATGGTTGCCAAGTTGAGTAAAATCAGTCAAAAATTTCAGAAAATGAAGGCTAAAAAATGCAATCTTTATGATCACGTTGCGATCACCGTGTATACAATGCACCGTATACAACACACAGACACAGACACACACACACACACACACACGAACCCCACGTATGTTCATAGCAGTTAATGTACGCGTCACCTAGTTCCAACGACCATGATTTCGCAATCCATATACACTACTAACATTCGCCATAGCAGACGACGCTCGGCAACATTTTGTAATGAGCAAGGACCAATATCAACCATCGTTTACACACGTTTGACATGCAGGAAATTGTTGAAATTCTGTCTATATGCAGAATATTTAATACATTTAAATACGTTTGACTCAAATAGTTGAAAAACGATTTGCAAGAAAACAAAATCGACACTTACATATAAGTGGACAAATTACTTTAAATTATTAAATATTAAAACAATTTTAAAACATTATCATTATCCAATCTTATCAATTAAATGTGCTAAGTCAGTGGTAGGAAATGAAAGAATAAACATTCATAACGGGGTGGAACGTTACATTATTGTCCATGTACGTGTACATGTACATGTATGTACTGTACTGCATTACTGTACTGTACTGAATTAGAACTAGAGTTTCCAAATTTGCTGGAAATTTCAAAACAGGCTGTCCAAATTGTTCACTTACAATATGTTTAAATGTAAATGACAGATAAAACAGGGTGGCTAAAATTGAAACAAGGTGTCCAAAAGACACCCAGACACACCTCTGGCTACTGTGCTTTCAATAATGTCCATTTCCCAACATTTTGGGAAACATTTGAAAAAGTGTATGATGCACTATATTTGTAATTTATAAAAATAAAATCAATTAAATGTATACAACATTTATTCATGGCATTTTCTTTTAAAAAATTGCCAAAATAAGGAAGATGTTGTTCGCTGAAAATCGACAGTTCTGATAGACATTGATACAGCCAGGACATAGCCAGGACATAGCAAGGACATAGACATTGAAGAAACTATTGCGCAATCATGACAAGGCGGCAGAACTAAAGCCCTTTTCACACTACAGCTCTTATCCCCAGGGAATACAACGGTTACCCCGGTGCAGTTTCAAACTGACCCCGCCTGCGTATTCCCTGGGTCCTTATTCCCTGGAGTTCCGCACCGACGTTTCACATTTCACAAACCACGCTGTGTTTTTTCGGCTAACGGAAGTTATGAATGTAGCTAGCCGGAAGCCTGCAATCCCAGTATGAAATGCGTGCAAGTACTCGCATTGAATTGTAAACAATAAAAATGGCTACAAATGATTTGATGTCGAAAGCTGACGTGAACTTCTTTGAGTGATCGAGCTTGGCGTGTTATGATAATCATTTGACAAACCGGTACCTTTATTTGCAGTGAGTCTTATTACACGTTCAGTGAGACGAATACCAACCATTTTACCTCATCCAAAATAATTTCAAATTTAACCTACTTCAAAATTATTAGTTTTGGAAACTGATAAATTTTTCCAAAAATATAGAGTGAAATATGTTTTTGTTGATATTTGGTTTCTATAAAATACAACCAAACTTGAATAAATACAAAATAATCTGTAAAAACAAAGAGCTTAAACTCAGACCGTGCAATTTATTTAGCACGCATTTCCTGACCTCGATTGTTTATCTCTCTGACCTTTCACAGTTTGTTTACGTTAACTGTCCACCAAATAAACTGGGGCGAGCACAACCCGTTTTCATTTCCCACTAGCTGTTACTCCCCGGGGGATTAAGAATCCCCTGGTGTTTTACCGCTTACCCCTACTCCAGAGCAGGGGTAGCTATTCCACGGGGGATGACCATTTACCAGGGCAGACCGGGGGTAAATCGTGAAAAGCGTGAAAAGGCCGACCGTAATTCCCCGGGGCGCCCCCCGGGGATTTGACTAGTGTGAAAAGGGCTTTAGTGACAGGTATGAACGTGACCCACACACCGTTTCCAATATAGCGGAGCAATGGGCTAGTCTGGGCGCCGGTTGTCTGTCACCTGGGTAGCTTGCGATTTTATAACAACCTTTCACATGACTTCCAAACCAAGTCCAAACCACCAACATCCTCCGTTTCAGAGCTTTTCTTATTTGGGAGAAATGTGCAGTTGTGCAATCCATATTTTGCTGGTACTGCGCGCAGTGCCCATTCACTGAACTCTCTTGTTTGAGTTACCAATGGTTTAAGTTTCCTATAAAAATTATATTGTTCCGCGTAATCATTCACCTCTATACATAAGTTTCTCGAGTTTTGTTTTCCGGAGAAAAATTTCCCCTTGTTTCCCGACAATTTTTACTCCTAGTTTCCCAACAATTTTCTCCTCGTTTCTCAAGTCGACAATTATTACTATGGATATCACCTCAAAGTATTCTTGCAGAAACTCTGACAGAATAGGCCGAATGTTAATGTTAATTCTCAAAAGCGTTGCTCCTATTTTTACACCTCAACCATTTTTACACCTAATTTCCTGACAATTATTACTATGGATATTTGCTCATGTACTCCGAAAATCAATTCTCGGAACTATTATGCTAATGTTAACTATTAATTCTTCATCAACGAACAAGACGAAGACAAACGGGAAAGACGCACAAGTTGTTTATACATCCGGTATTGCAAGCTGGTCTAGTGACGTGTACTGCGCATGCGAAATGATACCGCCAAAGCAAGGGTCCCCTGTTTGGGCGCACTAAGCTTTTCACACGACCTATCGTGGTGATTTTAACATCGTTGTGATTTTTTGGAGGAGGTCTTGATCTCTGTTATAAATAACGAGGGTCTGTGGTAATTATTTAACAAGGATAGCTTGGGATTAGGATTTGCTATTTTTTAACATGAATGCGATTTATCGCCAAGGTCCTTTGTTAAAACAGTCTCGTGTGAAACGGCCTTTAGTTCAAAACGTTGTTTGTTATCTCACTATCGTTTTCCATTGCATGCACTACATGCATAAACCATCAAACGCTAGTGGTTACTTTCACAACAACGTGATCATCTAAGTGAGCGAATGCCCTCTGTCGGTGAAATGTCCAAGTGTGTTACATGATGGCATAAAAAAGAAAAGGTAAGAATGTCTTGATAACCAACACTAACTGAGCATACTCTGTAAAGGGGATTTTTCCATCTGGACAAAAGATGGAACGCCGGATTTCTTTGGGAAAAATATGAAAAAGCCAGAATTCTGGCAACAGCCAGAAAACTGGCATCCCTGTGCTTAGCAAATTTATCTGCTAAGCACAATTTTGCTGAAAATCTGCCAGAAGCAATACAAATTTTGTGGCTGGTAACATCATTTTGCTAAGCATAACTTTTCTGTGCTCTGTGCTTAGCAGCTCTATATGAAATTGACCCCTGGTCTTTGCCTTGGTGCCCCATTAAAATGTCCCAATAGACATTCTGATATTGTAATAGAAGTGCTCTTTACTCAGGAAAAGTGGCCTTGCCCCTACAAGAATGAAATTCCAGGCCTGCTGCCTGCACACACAATGAGGCCTAGGAAATGTTTGGATTTTGAGTATTAATGACAAAAGCTGTGCCTGCCTTTTACATGAGATGAAATTTTGAATCACATCTTCAAAGGTTTATTTGATTAACCGTGCTCCAACCATAATATATATGTGGGCCACTGCCTCTATTTTTGTTTTGCAATCATCACATCCTAGTCTATGTACACTGACCATCTGCTAATATTCCCACTCATAAAACAACATGCATTTGCAGTTAGTGTTTATTATAGGCCAGGCCCACTCACATGATCTGTGGACTTGACTTTCTTGTGGTTGTGTTTCACCACCTGTCTTTAAAGGGGCTTGTGACATCAGTCATGGTCAATTTGACAGATGGACAACAACATTTAGGGGAATGGCTGGATGGACTGGCATAATCCTCTGGTTTCAAATCAAACAAATTCTCCCTCTGCAAGGTAAATGTTAGGTTTGCAAAACACATTAAAGGTGTCTGCTGCATGTAAATCATGCAAAAATGTGTGTGTGTGTTTGAATTAAGTTTTAAAGGGATCAACATTATGTATGTTCACATCAACATGAAATCTTGTCATAGTTAAATTCTAAACAACTTTTCACAAAAAAATGTTATGAATCAAAGTTAAAGTTATCCCTAGAAACTAAACAAATTTAAGGCCGGGGTGCATGATAATAATGGAAATTATTGCCTCATTTAAATAGGAAGCCCACAGTTTTCATCTTGATTCATTCATCTTGATAAGCAGCCCACAGTTTTCGTCTTTTGTGTGTGTGTGTGGGGGGGGGGGGGATGGTTACATTTCTAGGTATGTGCAGGAAATACTGCCACTGGAGGCTTTCAACAAGGAAAGTGATGGGAGATGTTACCCTACATGTAACCTTACATGTACTTCACCAGCAATTTTGTTTTTGATCAGTTCACGTCTACACGTATTTCCCTTGTGAAAGGAAAGTAAATTATTTGTTAAAGGGAAGGCTCAACATTGGTATTTGGTTGTGTACGTTCATTTCAAGTTCAGCTCATTATTTTTTTTAATCATAAACGTTAAAACTAGTCTGAAAAATTCAACAGGTGCTCAAGTTTATGAGAAAACAAAAACTGTTACATATTTTTTCGTTTATGTTTAACAGAAAGTTGCAACGTTTTGTAAATTCAATATAACAATTCCTGTTTTCTCCAAGATGAAAGATACAAGTACCAACCACACCAAATAAGTTTTAAGAAACAAATTAGTGAAATTTAATAATAGGGTAATTTAATACCAATGTTGTACTGTCCATTAAAATGGGATGTTTCACAGAATAACAGAGCAAAGCAAGTCCTCACTACAGGTACTATTATTTTACCAACACTGAAGTTATCATGCTGTATTAGAAATTTATTTTTCAGTTAATTTAATATTTGTCTTTATCCTGGTCAATTATTTTGTGAATTTAATAATTGCAGAGAAGTTGGAAAGAATACTCATTCCTAAACCCCACATTAGAATGAATATGAACAATGTCGTGTATTTTCACTTGATTTACTTGTAACAACACAACGCCATTAGCCAAAACTTTCACATGTTACTTGTTAAATGTACAGTACAGTAAATCTTGATTCAAAGAGATTATCTTGTTGGCAACATTATCAATGTTGTACCTTCCCAATTAATCAACCTCAAAGTCATATACAAAAACATGCCATAATTTACTAGCTAACAATTAATGATCCTTGCCCTAGTACAGAGATCAAAGGATGTCAACTTAAAGGTTGCACTGTTATCTGAGTAAACCCTTAGGAAGTGATCAATCATCTATCAGCTATCGGCATCCAATCAATCAATGTCACCTGTCAAAATTCTCCTGTCACCAATCATTGGCAATGTGTAAAACAAGAGTGACTAGTGTGTTGCTAGTCTGTGAGTGAAGGTTGGATCCACATTGGCTGAGGGAGGGGGGTCAGGGTGGGGAAAAGCAAAAAAAAAACAGCCAAAAATTGGGGAGGGGGTGGGGGAAATATACAGATACATGTATGGTAAATTTACATGCATAGTAATATAAGAGAACTTGACTCCATTCCTCCACCTCTCTGCGAAACAAAAGATGTTTTTTAGGGAACACCTCTTGAAATTTTTTTTTTTTTTTCTTTCTCCTCCTTCTCGATGAGACTTATCTGACAAAAAAGCCATAGCTGCCAAGCTCAGAGTGACTTCATATTTTGCAGTTACAATCCTTGGAAATCCTATATTGCTATATAGCAATGATGTAACAATATCATCACTGATTGATTTTCTATTTAAAGGATCACAGAAATAAAAACCATTATGGCTCTTAATAAATGTGTTTTGCATAATAAAACAAGATATTTGTTAGTTTTTTTCATAATTGAAGTTTGTTCTGTTCATTTTGGAGACTTTTATGCCACTTCACAAGCCCCCACTTTATTGGCAATTGAGTGATGTAATGCATCACGTGATACCGTGACATCAGTTAAAGAACAATTTCCTAGCAATGCACAGCTGTTTGTTTGTGTGTATGTGTCCGATGCGCTTATGTCAAAACTCCAATATATGTGTATACATATTTTCATCCTAAATTTCCTTGAAAATATACATCATGCCTACAAGATGTGTCGTAGCAGGCTGTAGTAATACTCCTAGCAAAGGTGTAAGCCTCCATAGGTTCCCTAAAGACGAGGCACTGTGAAAAATTTGGGCCACAAAAGTGCGGTTGATGATTCCAGTCGGCGGCAATGAACACCAACGGTGCTTTTTTGCGACCTTCGTATTTTGGTATTTTTGATTTTTTCAACCAAGTTTGGGTCACTAAATGATCAATTTCTTCGAAAATTACACATTAGATAGTTCATTAGTTACTTATTACCTCAGTAAAGTATCACAATTTCATCTGACAACGATTCAGCCATTTCTATGTTATTTTCCAGCGTGGGCAATATAAGCGCAGGCATGTGAATGAACGCGTTAGCTGTTGTGTATGTATGTGGCTGGCGTCCCCGAAAGCAAGCCTTCTTCTTTACGTGACGTCACACATAGAAACGTTCAGAATGCAGTGCAAATGGCCCCTTTTAGGGGCGTGTTAATCGGCGCCGACATCCTCTTCGGAAAAGCTTCAAATTATAAGCAGCTCACTAAAAATCAATGAGCTATTTATTTTGTATCATTAAAAATACCATATTTTATTATCTCCATGGCATTTACGTCTCTGTTTCTGTTGTCCTTTAATTATTAGTAATTAAATACATTCCGCAGGGGCGGATCCAGGATTCCTGAAAAGGGGGTGCAGCCCCTCGTAGTGGGCGAGCGCCAAAGGCATAAAGCCCTAGCGGGGGGGGGGGGTCCTAAATATATGCGTTTTCCCGGCATCTACATTAGCCATGCACAGATTCTTGTTTCTTGGGAAGGCGCCCGAAAAATTGCTGCTCTGCGAAAAATGGGGGGGATGCCCGGTGCGGCCCCCTAAATCCACCTCTGCTGGTGGATAATAAAAAAATGTAGTTTTATTTAGTGAGGTTGAACCTTTCAAATATTGTTGGTAATGGCATAACTTCTAAAAAAAAATTTTTTTAAACATAGCGGAGGGTTAACTTATATTAATTTTTATCTAGAAAAATTTGAAACAAATTTCCTGAAATATGGCAAGGTCACCAACAATAATAAATACAATAAAATGCATTTACCTGATTGAACCCGAAGTTGCAGCTTAGAGAATTTGAAATTATCTATTAATATTTATCAAATAGGCATATCAAGAAAAATCATAACTCTAGAACAAAGAAAAGATAATATCTACATTTGTTCATGATTGTAATAACAATGTAATATCTAACATTAATCTCAAAGAAATTATGTTGCTTTCGAGGCCAAAACAGGACATTTAAATTTAACATATTCTAATGCAAAATTAATGTCTTTTGAAGCAGAAATTGATATATTATACTACAAAATTGTTGATAATTTCAAAAAATATGATTTTGACGTCACCAATGATAATTTCATTGAACCGGAAGTTCACACAAACACCTTGTGTTTGTCCTAACAAACACTTGAGCTCTCGTTCTTTTTATTATTATTGATTTATTGTTTCACTATCGCAGCCAAAAAGGCTGAATTACAGTGACAAATACAATTTATAAAAATATACAAATAGGAATTAAAATATTAAATAAATTATTAAATATCAATATATACAAAAAAAACATAACTTATTTTCTTTGTATTAAATATTAATAAAAATCAACATCAAAACAGACGAAATGGTAAAAACACAGACATACGTAACCAACAGACAAACCAAACCACAAAATGTTTTTACAAGCTGAGAGACAGAGGGACAAATCACTTCTGCTGATTTAGAATGGTTTTGTGAGGTAAAGGATGGGGCTACATTTGTACGTATTTCATGTTAGTTCTACATCTAATTGCGGACAGTGAGGTTATTATTCCAAGGAGGAGGGAGCAAGTTAATATGTTTGTTTGAATTTAAAAGTAAATTGCCAAAATTAAGCGAAAGCTGTTTAAGTCTCTCAGTGAGAACTGGAATGTTAAAGACCATACAAAATGGTAAATATTTTCAACCCTATTTTAAAAAGTAAGTAATTCTAAGTAGGAATCACCAAAAATAAAACTTTCATTATTTTTCTTTAACCCTTCAAAAAACCTATGAAAATGTACTTTGCCACTACCGCGAACCCACAGGCCCGAAACAAAACCCATCGGGGACACTTTCACCGAGCCTATTTTGATGACGTACATTTACGGGAGGGCGAACGCTACAACTGTTTACTGCGGTACGTTTTGTACACAAAGCATAGTACATCGCATACAGCTACATGTACATCGCGTACCCATTACGACTTCCGAAAGTGTTTTTGAAGAAGTTTCCAAAAATAGTACTGACTAATTGTGTTGTTCATCATCGTCATTTTATGGAGATTATACTGATGCCAAAGTTGGTGATGTAAGTGACATAGAATCGTATCAATTAAGCCTGGAATGGACGAAATATGGACGAAATCCGGACGAAATCCAGGCAAAAATGCTGAAGCCGAAGGAAGATCTCGAATCCGGCATAAGTGCACATAATGGTACCCTATTTTTCTTAAGAGCAACCAAAGTTTTGAATATTCAGTATTTGATTTGTTGAATTTTGTTATCAGGAAAGTTAATCTCACTGCAAAATGTGCCCAAATTGTTCTTGTTTTGTGCCGATAAAAAATAATCCTTTGGTGATCTTGCCGGTGCCGTCAACCAGACTAATAGTTTGACAATGACCCAGCCCCGGTACGTATACGTATGTCCACACTGCACTGGAAACATACGTGCACAGACGCACACATACATGAGTTGCACGTCAAGGGGAATTCCATACACACATGTACATGTACGGCCACAGACAACATGGCGGCAGCCAGACCGTTGTTAAGAAGGCTCCTTAAAAGCTCCCGTAAAAGTACGTCATAAAAACAGGAAAAATGTTTGCTGCCGCCACAGGCCGCAAATGTCCAACAGACGTCGCGGATTTCAACCGCTGGAATTTTGGCTGAAAATCATGATTTTTTTTTCAGCAATTTCTGATTTGTTTTAATGTTGTTTAGAAGAAGATATAAATTTTGAGTAAAAAAAATCAAGGCACTTTGTATGGACTTTAAGTACCTGACAGATATATGTATTTGTGTAGGACTAATATCAACAGAGGTCACCAGATAGAATTATACAAAATGCCTTTCATGGCATTTTCTCTAAACACTCCCTCTGAGCTCTGGACAAACCACAAAGCCATGCTGATGATGCATAGTCTAGTGTAGGTCTGACATATTGTAAATACACTGTTCTTAAATCATTCATTTGAAATGTTACAACATTTCAATCGGCATAAAAAATACAGTTTTCTTTGTTGAAAGCTTTGCACATATAATCAACTCGAGTATCCCATTTAAGGTTCTCTTGCAGGTGGATGCCAAAAAGCTTAACACAATTAGTTTGATTGATGACTGAATTACTCATTTGAAAACAAGGCACAACAGGTAGTCTATGAAAGCCAAGAGATCATGACTTTTTGGGGGTTCAGTTTCATGTTATTTTTGGTTGACCATTCCTGCAAACAATCAAGTTACTGTTGCATAGAGGTTGTTTGGTCATTGTTAAGATGTTTGAACAAAAGACTGTCATCTATGTATTTGAAATGTGAGATCTCAGGGGTGCCAGAAACAAAGTTTGTGCCTTATGGGAACCCAGCATTGGTAGTTTCCCAACTTGAAACACTCCCATTGTAACGGACAGCTTGTTTTCTGTTAGATAAAAACCTGCAAACCCATGGGATGATTGAGGGATGAACTCCCATGTTTAAAAACTTTTCTACAACTATTTGATGGCTAACTCTATCAAAAGCTTTAGAAAAGTCAGTAGCTACCACGACAGCAGAGTGTTGAGGTTTATCAGTTGTGTATCAATTAAGTTATTAATATGATCAATAATACAATTCACAACCAAATCTTCCAACACTTTAGAAAACAAACGTGTGAGTGAGATTGGGCGTAATTAAGGTAGATTAGACTTCGGGATTGGTATAACAAAGGCAGATTTCCAAATATCAGGAACAACGCCTTCTTGTAGGGAACAATTGATTATTTGGGAGGGAGGGAAACACACTTCATAAGAAAATTCCTTGATCACACGAGGTGGAATACAGTCATGGCCACCACTCTTATTAATGTTTAATTTCTTGAGTTTCTTGAACACGTCTTGTGGAGACACTGTAGGTGGTGGAAATGCAGGAGGTAGGTAAGCAGAAAAAAAGATTGTGGTCAAGTTTAGGAATGTCCTGTGCCACGGATATGAATAGATGGTTTAAATGTTATTCGCAATGTCCTCTGGTGATGAACCGGGTAAGTTTTGACCTGTAGATTTCTTAATTTGTTGATACCACTGTCATGGGTTAAGTTTCTTCAATTTGCAAACACTGGAATTGTAGCTACCATTTTAGCACAAATTCAGCGTAGACGAATGGAGTGTTGGGATACTCCTGTACCGTGACAAAGTATTTTGTGTACACAGGTATCATACATGTACACATGCTGTAGACAACATGACAGCATGTGTGGAGTGTTGAGGCCTCTAGACACACAAGGGAATGTGCATTACCCAATTCATAGGACCTCTATGTTTACATGAACATTGTACATAAACCCTAACCTTCCCAAATCCTCCAACATCCTCTTTGCTAAAGTGAAGGATTTTGGAGGATTGAGGTTATTAGGCTATTAGTCGATGCTTAAAACTCATCTTATGTCACAACTCTTCAAAGATGATGTATATTTGTAATTGCATTGTAGGTACATGTATCTCGGTACATAATTTAATTTTTTTCCCCTATGCTATCATTGTATATTGTTTGTATTCATGTTTTTTCTTTGTTTCCGCGCCTTGAGCGCCCAGCAGGGTGGATATGTGCGCGCTATAAATCTTTATTATTATTATTATTATTATTAGTGATTGCAAGGTCAGTGCTTGGGTCAGTGGACACTGTTTATTGCTCCATGCATGCAGGAAGGGTCCCTGGCCATGTACATGTATCACAGATTAGAAACACATGTGTGCATACATGTCATGTGCTTGCTTTACTGCTGAAGGATTTTGGAGGATTCAGGTTATGTGTATATTATATGTAAGTACAATGTGTAAATGAGCCTAGGGAGTTAGGGTTAATATAAAGATGAAGACCCAGATAATGTAAAGGTCATGCCCCAGACTAGCCATTGAACTACAAACAATTCACTGAATGGTCTCCTATGCAAGAACTGGCTGCAGTCAACATTGCTCAACTATGAGCAATCACGCAACTGGCTCTTCCATTGAGCTTTACTGTCTGGAACAGTTCAAGACAATAAGGGTCTCTGTCAAAATAATATACATTATCTCAGTGATTGAGATGAAAACAAAACATGCTTTCATATTTTGGTAGATATTTCAAACATGAGTTCAATTCTCACACAATATTTGCTTCTTTACTGTTGTGTGAAAAGAGAAGGCAAAAAATATTTTGTGTATACAGTACAGTGAACATGCTGTACATGTAATGTCAGAGAACAATTTCATTCAAACATTTTGCATTGCAAAATTTGTAGACAGAAATATTTTTGTGTGAATGAAATACAAATTTTGAATAGTAAATCTTAAAATTTAATTTAACAGCAAATTGTGAATTTTACTCTGCCATAAAAGTAAAATACACTATAATGTTATATATCGTTGTGGTTGAATCTATCCCATACACTGTCAAACACAATTGAAATCTCAATGTACATGTGGAATATGTGGAATATCTGGGCTATCTGGAACTCACTCCCGCCGCGATTGTCTATTCAAGGCATGCACTTGAACTCAGCCAAGCACAAATGCAAGCCAAGGCCACCCACTCCAAGCTTTCTAGCCTTTGCGGAGTTTGTTTGCACTGAGCACCTTGCCCCTCAATGCCGCACAGGCCCCATGCAAGGCAAACCCGGCCGAGCGTGTGATTGCCGACGAGGAAACATGACGCCAGAACATCTCAGCGACAGATCTGGATCATGGGCTACTCGCACAGTTTTGGGGATGATGCGTGAAAGATGCGTACAATTTTTATTTCAAATGGTAGATTTCTGTGTGTTAAGCATCTGCGACTGCTGGAGGGGGCGATAGTGTGCATAATTTCTAATTAACGGAAGCACTTACAAGATACAACAAAGGAAAAACTAACTTAATACTGTCTAGATACTGTAGCTGAATGTAATAATGTAGATTAACAAGTTGGGTTGACTGCAAAATTATTTCAAATTTTCTTGAGATGTACATGAACATGTACCCACAAACATTTAATGCAATTTCTGGTTTTTTGTACAGTATAATTAAATTATTACAAACTACTGCAAAATTGTCAATGAATACCATGATTTTAAAAAGATACTATTGTAAGTATTCTCATACTGGGGTATTCCAGCATCACTGGCATTACAATCAAACACATTGGGAAGATTATTTAACATTGATCTTGATGAAATAATGAACACAAATCACGTTTTATACACAAAGAACTAAATTAAATGGTAATAATTAACTGAAATGTAAATTTGATTGACAGGGCATGTGCATACATTCTATGTTTGTTTGTTTGCTTTAAAGGGAAGATAAAACATTGGTAATATTGACAAAGTATGTACATGTACTAACCAACCTGTGTAAAGTTCTAGATCTATGCAGTGTCTACATGTAAATCATTAGAACAATTTGAAAAGGCATTCACAATTATTACAGAAAACACTAGCTAGAGCAAAAAATGCTGTTAGGGAGTAACTTTTTGCAAATGATCATTATTGTATTTTCTCTGAAATGAGAGTACTTCAGGATAACTTACAAACTTCACATCAAGTTGACTTTCAGATGAATTACCTAACCAATGTTGTAATCCTAACTCTTACTCAAGCCCTAGCTATTTTGGCTAGGGCTTGAATCCGACAAAATCCAACACCATGTAGAAAAACTAATGCAGAGCATATCACCGTGAAGTCCCTATGCACTTACAGCTCTAGGAAAACAATGCAGAAAGAATTAGAGCTCAAGTGTTTGTTAGAACAAACACATGGTGTTCGTGTCAACTTCCGGTTCAATCAAATTATCATCGATGATGTCAATCATATTTTGCAAAGGTGTATCATCTTTTATTATAACAATATCAATTTCATATTCAAAAGACCTATCAATTTTGCATTAGAATGCGTTGAATTTGAACTTCCTGTTTAGACCGGAAGTAAAGGTCAGATCAGGTGATTTGAAGGTCATATATATATGACACAATAAAACTTCCTCATGATCATAAAAAAATAAAGTTAGTACCTGATTTGGTTCAATATCTGAGATTGGAAAATAAAAAACTGCCGCTAGGGGGACGCTCTGATGACATCACCAATTTTTTTTTTTTTAAAGATAAGATGTCACTAATCACTTTATTCACAGAAGTCATATTCAAATTTCCTATGGTTTTTGAGATTATTTGAAAATTATTATTTTTCTAAACCCGCCACCAGAGGGTGCTGTGACAGGTGATGACATCATCAGTCACATTTTTGAAAAGGTCACATGTCAACTTTACCTGAAACTGTATGTCACAACTTTATTGACAACTACATGTTATGGTCTAAGTATGTGCCAATTTTGAAGGCCCTGTGAACTTTGGAACTGTTTTTTTGTTTTTGTTCGACAAGTCTCAACTTCCGCATGGGCCGATTCAGTTAGCGCAGTTCCCGGGGTTTGATTGCGAGTGTGAAACGACCGTGCATATAGATAGGTATAGTGTGAACGGTCGCTAAGGTGGCAGTGGGGTTAAAAACTCCTGGGAATTTCCCGGGAATTTTTTCCCTGGAAATTGGCTCTGTAGTGTGAAAAGGGCTAATGAGTCTATCAAAATAAAAAACTAAACTATGAGTTGGCTATAAGTGTTCTGGGTTCTTTTACGTGCATTACTTTAATAATCTAGTACAGGGGACCTACGGCTTAACGTCCCATCTGAAGGATGAAGCAATTATGGTTAAGTGTCTTGCTCAAGGACACATGTACCATGACCGGCCAGGCCGGGATTCGAACCCACATTCTAACAACACCAGAACTTTGAGTCTGCACTAGACCGCTCGGTCACAACACTCCCATATAGATCAACACTTCTCAAGAACATCAATTTCATAGTCACATTGCTTCAACCCAACAAAGATGTGTGCTGTAAATTCAATCAAACATCCACAAACTTGTACATCTTCTACAACGAGTGTACATAATTCTCGTAAGCACCGTCTAAAGAATTTGATATGATTTGGCCTGTATACAACAACCTTGCAGATAAAAACATGTACATGTATAATGTTTCCATGTATAATGTTTCCATGCAGTTCTTACTTATCCAATTTGTGCAATCACAATAATGAATGTGTCAATTCTGACCACTTTATCTGCTATGAATTCACATCAATTTGAGACACACCGCTAATTTGAACCTATCAATTATAGAGTAAAACTCCACTAGAAATCAATAAATGACCTTTGTGTGGGTGAAAGATGCAGCTGTGTGGAATAGGTGAAAATTGATTAAACCGAGAAATGGGTCTACCATGATATTATTATTATTATTATTTTGTGGCAGACAATATTGTTATATTATTATTTCTGTGCTAATATTACCCCCAATATAAATCATTTGTCAGTGTTAATGAACAAGTAAGAAATAAGGTGATATTAGAGAATTAAAGGCTACTAGATAAAAATCAGAAAATCTGGGAATTTAAATGGAAAATGCTGAAGATGTATGTACATGTAAGGTACATGTACATGTACATACTACAATGTACGTCCACAGACAGTTTTATCCACTTGGATCACAACACAAAATTAATGTCAATTTATGTTTCCACTGACCTAGACAAATGTTTGCATCTCATAAATTCCCAGAATTTCTGAAAAATTCTGAAAAAAGCTGGAATAATTATTAACAATCTTGACTATCTGCAGATAGTGCTCAATGTACATGTGTTACTATCTAGTTGTTTACTCTTCTTTCACTCCAAAAATCTCGCTCTTTTCTGAGATTGAATATACAGATTTTGCATTCCAAAATATTTCTTGGATTCGTCCTACTTTTAAGGAATAATTACGTACACTGGCACAACATTCCCAAATGTTGTGTAAACAAGATGGATGGTATGAAATTATAATCATACAAGTTTTTGGGGGCTCAATATAGCGTCTACATATATGGTTTACTTGTTTAATACAGATCTTCATATGAATATAACTCACCCATTCAACAACTTATGGGCCCTTTTTTCATTTAAATGAAATATGGGCAAACAAAGTCATTCAAATAAATAAAAATATGCCCATAAGTTTGGTTGTACATGTACATTGGTTAAGTAATTCATGTTTAAATTTGTAGCTTTACATTATTCCCTCATATGATTTTAACAATTATGATTGTTAAGTTTTTTAAAAGCTTTTACACATAACTTAAAACCAAGACATACTTCAAACAATCAAAGAAAAAACTACTATA
The DNA here is from genome assembly GCA_029582265.1 of Zoroaster sp. YZ-2022. Lineage (NCBI taxonomy): Eukaryota > Metazoa > Echinodermata > Asteroidea > Forcipulatida > Zoroasteridae > Zoroaster > Zoroaster sp. YZ-2022. The sequence continues at coordinate 10,210,616 of CM055821.1, read as the reverse complement.
AAAATAAATAAAAATCCTTAATGCGGCGTTCACACAGTGCCGATTATGGCTCCCGTTTGAGATCAGACAGCGCTACGACACGAAAAGTGAAAAAGTCGGATTACTATCCTCAATGATCTGGAATGTCCTATCATTGTCTGAACGCAGTCGTATACGTTCGTAACAGAGTCCTACGGATCGGGAAAGGTCCAGAGAGGTCGGCCAAGCACTCCCGACAGTAGGTGCGTCCCGTAACATTCGGGAAACTCAGCCGATTTTGTCTAGTCGGATTACAATCGTGACTATGTCGTGACAGATTTTGCTGTATCGGATCAAAATCGTAACAATGTCCTGTGTTGTCTGGACGGTGTCTGGACGGTGTCCTGTGGATCGGGACGCTGTCGTGATTCTTTTAGGACCGGACTATCACGTGACTAACGGTTTTCTAACGGATGTCTTCCGTCAGCATCGGTTCACTGTCCGGTCACTGTCTGATCTCTGAGAATCGGGACGCTGTCGGGACAGATTCTGTCGTTTTTTACCATGCGGAAGATACAAATCGGATCAGATTCGGATTGAGAACGGGAGAATCGGGACGAATTCGGCTGGAAACGGCTGAATCGGGACGCTTCCTGAACAATATCTGATTGTTGTCGTGATTAAATAAATGTTTTTACAAAATTGTGAATTTCCCGCCACGAATCACAGGATCTTGATCAGACTTTTGAAAAATTTTAATCGGGAATGGTCCTATCAAGGACGGCAGTAAAAATCCTGAATGTGTGACTGAGGCTTAAAGCCAGTAAAGACCTTTGGTTAAATATCTGTAAATGCATCTATACTTTGTAAGTATCAAGAGATGTACATAAACCCAACTTGGGAAAGTTTGATTATTTAATTGAATTGTTAATGTAATTTATGTCTCTGGAAGAAGAATTACAGAATAATTTGATTAACTGTAATAAAATGATATCACCCGAGACAAAAATCTTTCAAGGGATATTTGAAAACATCACCAATTTGACATCAAGTACGTTTCATGTCAATCTGTCATCAATTATGACTTTTGAGATGACCAATAGTGTATATTGACTTTGCATCATCAACAAACTTACCCACTGTCCAATCAGGTCCAATCTGTATGGTTCAATGGAAGACTCCTGTTGTTTAGGATCTAATCCAAAGTTGATTATTGAACCAAAAAGAATGTGCATCTACGATGTGTCCTGAAATGATACTTCCTGCAAATAAATAAATAAATAATGGAAAAACTCATTCTAAATTTATGTTTACTTTGAGTCAAATATACATTGAACAACCAAACTGTGAAGGTTTAGGTTCAGAAGTTAATGATAAAATAATGAAAATTTACTCAGCAAACACAAACTTCACATTCAATCTAACATAGAAATGTTACAGTACTGTAGACATATTCAGTATGGCATATTTGGCTATTCTTAAAAAAAATAAGGATTGTTACTGTCATCAGGTAAAACTTTAACAATTTATTTGATTGAAAATCCAATGTTGTAACTTTCCTTTAAGCACCACAATCTAAAATGAAATCCACTAAAACCATTAAACTTTTATAAAATATTTTAAGAAAAAAAAAAAGAGTGGCAAATGGACTTGTACGATTAAGCCATGTGTATGAGTGTATAGATGTATGTACACGTACATGAACGCCAGGAAATAGGGTATCCCAATTTGTTATTCTTAGAAAAACAGGGTGTTCAAATGTTTAACTTGAAATACATCTGCGTGTACATTACAAATAAAACAGGGTGTCCTTTAACAGAATATGGCAAGGAAAGACACTCTGAGGTACATGTATTGCTGGCTAATACTATTACTATGGTTTAATAATATTAGAGAGTGAATAAAGATGAATCCAAACTGTTTCTTAGATTTATCTATAGGACTAAATAGAACAATGTAAACCTACGGTACAGTAATAAAGGTAATGTACAGCATTGCTATTTGATAACCTTCGTTCATTATCAACCTAGTTTTCAATCTAGTTTTTAAGAAATACATATGTATAGATACAGTTAAAATTAAACTGTAAGAGTTTCTTCACAATCGGGGAGAACCAAAATATGCTGATTGCTGGACAGCATTTTTTGGGTAAACTCTAAATAATAATTCCCGTTTTCTCTAAAATGAAAGCACTTCAGATGAAATCATTTGTCAGGATGATTGCTTCATTTACCAAATTGACACCAAGTGTATTTTTTTTAAATAAAAATGTGTTTATTTAATAATGTGGTAATTACCAATGTTACACGCCCCTTTAAATAAGAGATGTACTTTCATGTCCATACCCAAACTAAAAGTATTTTAACATACTTATACTGGTAGTTAAACACTGTGTCAACCTTTGGAATAAATATTTGTCTGACCTGTATTAATAAAACAAATACATGTAGAGAATATGGGGCAAAACTAACAGAAATATATGGCAGCATGTTAACATAAGGTCAGCTTTGTTTATTTTATTAAAGACAGTTTTACCATCACCCCAAGGAAAGACATTATACACTTACCAATTATTAAAGGAACGTACAACATCGGTATTTGCCAGATTATCAAACTATCAAGTTACATGTAATAAACAAAAGTTAGCAGTGTAAATTAGGTACACATACATACAGTACATGTATTAAACATCAATTATTTTGCTGAAGTGATTTCATCTTAGAGGGAATAAATAATTGTCAATTTCAAATAGTTGCTATCATAACAAACAAAACAAAATATAAAAAAACATTTTTTTTGTTGCTTTCTCAAAAACGCGAGCACCTGTTGTGATGACAATATTGCAGGTTAGATTTATGATACTTCTTGAAAAGTTGAGGGTTGAAATGAATGTACATTTCTTAATACTAGGGGTGGACGATATCACAATAATATCATAACGATGCAATATTCAAAATATTATCGGCTAAATCTGTTATAGTTTTGAAGATATCGAAATATCGCCATATTGACGATATTCCAAAAACAGCTGATATCAAATTGATATCACTCTTTTTAGTTAAAATATCGTTGGAGTAATAAATTGTTTCTATACAGTGATATCAAAGTTACGGTACCGTGAAGAGCTAAAAAACAGTTTGAAATCACGATGCGGTGCCGCTCATGTTCCTACTACTTGCGTGCTTGGTCTTTTTTTGTGACTTGTGCTAAGCTACTGGTTGCTGCGTGGGCCTTAACTAAAGGCTAGTCCCAGGATCACATGGTACACTTTCCTGGAATAAGGTTGTTCACGTTCAGCAGATGTCGGATACCAGGATAAAAGCTGTTGATCTGTGCGTGTGCGATCAATCAATGGCCCGTTCATTCTCAGCTCTGGGATGGGTGGGGGGGGGGGGTGGGGGAAGGGGGCTGTAGGCATTTATTAACCACGGGTTTGTTTATGGACATCACAGTGAGTTCTTTTTTATGAAATGTTTGTCGCACTGAGCGGCAAAAATCTACTCGGCTTGTTTTGGAGCGACTGTTTGGAGTAACTATTTTATTACCTACGCAACTTTCTTCTAGAACTTGCAAGTAAAAGTAGTTATTTCAATTTCCAATGTCGTTAATGTACGTACATTTTTTTCATGTATTTAAAAAATCCAAGTATTGAGATGATAATATCGAATAATGAATATCGCCACCCCTACTTAATGCCAATGCTGTACTTTCCCTTTCACTGTTTGTACAGTTATCACTTAAGATCATAAGATTATATCGTTTTAGATTTACAATAACCCTTCTGTGACTGCAAGGGTCAAAATCAGTCAAAATGATGATATACTTGCCACGGTACATGTATATCTAGTGCATTTAAAAGTCGAAAACTGTCAAACCTTACCCTTACGTGTAGTAAGTACATTTACAGATCAAAATGAGTGAACTGTTTTTGACTGGTAAAAGCATTGCCTTGTATTGTTGAGGGTGGTCAAAATGACAGTAAAAACCAGTCAAAAATGCCTGTATGCATATTTGATTCAACGGTCAAAACAGGCAGTTGACTGATTTATAGCTGTACTTGCTACAAAAGTTCAGCTAAAGTAGGAGGGTTAATCTGACAATTAGTGAACAAGATATTTATCAGAATATTCATGTGTATGTTTGTTGTGTGCTACTAATAATAATAATAATAATAATAATGTGTGGACTTATATAGCGCACGTATCCACCAACTGAGTGGTGCTCAAGGCGCATTATATTATTACCCCTGCTCATAAGGCTCATAAATCATTCCTGAAACCATCTCAGCTCCCTGGGGAGTATACAGCTCAATTGCTGCCATTACAGCGCATATAGGGCTAATCAACCAACTCTGCCCTCACAGGTACCCATTTAACCCCTGGGTGGAGAGAAGCAATTATGGTTAAGTGTCTTGCTCAAGGACACAAGTGTCACGGCCGGGATTCGAACCCACATTCTGCTGCTAACACCAGAACTTGAGTCCGGTAAGCTAGACCGCTCGGCCACGACACTAATAACATTTTTATATCAAACCACATGCACACAAAGAAAAAGAACCAATTTTAATTAAAACAAAATTGCAATACACAGATGGAAACTAAATTAGCCTGCATATGACCCATCACTTTGGTAATTAAATCCTCCAACACAGCAACAAACATGAAGAGAAATGTTAGACTGGCTGTATATAGATTATAATCAAATCATAGTGTATCATAATGCATGATTTTGTTGTGATGATATCAACATCTTGGGAAATAACGTACAACATTGCTTCTACAATTATACTGTAAGCTTAATTGTTGAAACCTGTGAGGAGGTTATGCAATATTGTGAAAAAGAATATTTACAGATAGCACTTTGTACTTCTACCCAATATTGGAAGTGTCGCCCTCTATTGGCCATTGTGAAAAATTTCTAATGTTTGCATTTTTCCTCAGAAATATACATGTATACCAATAAGCTGTTGAGCTGAATAAAAATATTTATATATGCACTTTGTTTTAACCTCATATATATACACAAATTTATTATGGGTAACCTGATCAGTGCTAGAATCACCGTTCTCCCTCAGGACCCAGCTTTGAATTGGAAGAAGAAATAAAGAAATTTTGTTTGTAAGATGACAGGCACAGCAATTACAATCAGAGAATTTATGCAATGTATACACGTATTACAAGCAGTGGAGAACCAAAAACATTAGTTACTTGGGAAAACAGTTACAATCAGATAAGTGTAAGACCTCAAGAAAAGAATCTGACCAGCAAAATGTACATCATGGAAGATGGGAAACACCTCTAAAAGTTGAAGTTGGAAACCATGGAAACATTTAACAGAGACTTCTGTAAGTTACACTGACATTCCTCCCAAGATTGTAAGTGTAGAAGAAGTAACTTGCAGTGTAGAGATGTGGTTTCTAAGATGAATAAATGAAAGTATCATAGATAGAAAGAGTTACCCTCCAAACAGTTTGTTTATTTGATGTACATGTATCTCTAATTCAGTAACGGAGAAAGAAATAAAGAAAACAAACAAACAAACAGAGAAAGGAATAATTGCACATGTTCTTCTGAACTACATGTACATGTACACAATGTAGTTCATTCTAGTAATTTTGAAATCTTCTTAATACATATTTCATGTAACACCGCATGACTTCTTTCCTGAAATTTTTTTTTTTAAATAGTAATTTTGTTACGTTTCTCATTAACAAAGTTGACAGCTTTTCTTGTTCACATCTTATATAGAAAAGCTTCAATTTGCATGTGGTGATTTTTGTATATAATCTTCATGTGCAATACATTTGTACCATGGTTGTACACATTGAACAAATTTCTTCAGCGCATGACCTAAGTTTGACCCAAGAGGGCAGCATTCAACTTACACTGTGCTCATCTTTCTCTGCACCCCAATTTATTTTAAGGAAAGCTACAACATTGGTTATTACCAGATAATCAAATTAACATCTAAAAACGTACTTGGTGTAAGTTACTACATATATCAATCATTCTGAGAAAATTATATTGTCTGAAGTGGTTTCATCTTTGAAAAACAGGAATTGTTATGTTGAATTAAAAAAAGTTGCCAGATGGCAACTAACAAAAAAAAAAAACACCTAATATAATTAGTTTTTGTTATTTTCTGAAAAACATTAACACTCATTGTGATAAAACTTCACAATTTATTTGTCATGATATACATTGTATTTGTCTTGAAAACTGGAGGGTTAAACCTACAAAAAATACCAGACACCAACGTTGTACTTTGTAAATGTTTCCTTTCCAGTCCCAACTATAGTGGAAATGGTTTGAAATTACAATTTATTCTAAATTTTAAAATAGCATTCATAACAAAATGTCTGTCATTTAATATGTACATTTGAAAGCTTTGCATGGTGGAAGTTTGCGTTAACACTGATTAACAATCTCTAAAGAGTTCTTCCTTTGTGCTACATGTACATGTATGTGATTGTAAAGTAAACTTACTGATTAAAATTCTTAGAATCAAAACACCAACAAATTGCTTGATATTCAGAGAATCAACCAACTTCAGTGACATAGGTATGTTTGTCAAGTATCAGAAATATCCCTGAAGGCTATATATAATCAGAAAACAAATGTATTGTTAAATAGCATATCAATCTTGGTATTAAAAAACAAGCTGTTCTATAGTGTACATGAGAATGGTTGGCAACTCATTAAAACTGAACAATATCTATTTCACAAGATCATCAACACTCTATGAAAATAAGAGTAAATCAAAAAACAAGGTTGATCATAAATCAAACACAAGGTTAAAGTGGAGACTTGCAGTTCAAGATTGATAGCTTTGTGGGGTACACTACATGAACACTGTACAATATGTTTACCTGTAATTCTATTTTCCTTTCATTGAAATCCTAGGTACACGTTGCTTCAAAAAATATATGCAAATTTATTTGTACATAACCATTAATGCAACATTGTATTACACATGAAATTTGCTTTGTGTGCAAAATTATGTGTACATGTATAAAGCCAATATCTGATGATTGTGTATGACATATATGCAGAATACCAATGACTGGATACTGATTGATCTGGTGCCAGACATCATTTAATTTAGTTGGTTTAGTTGTGTGTGACATGATGCAAACTAACGGTTGAATGAAACCAATGATGGTGATTGTTTTATAATTATTGTACCAAATTTTAATGAAAAACTTTCTTGAACTTAGTGTTAAGCTGTGCTGATGGTATCAATCTTCCCTGGAATTAATTTTGTCAGTTTGCTGTCAGTTTGAAAAGAAAGCTGAAATTTGATGCCACTAAGTGTATTGGAAAGTGTACTCGGACTTGAATAAGAATAATCCAAGTACATTTTCACTATTTTCTTGTGAATGACACAAAGCACAAACTTTGGTTGTTTAATGTACATGTACATTGTATATATCTGGATTCGAGGAATACATGTACTTCAAAGAGAGTAAGCATAATTTCCCATGTGGGATAATAAAGTTGTTATCTATCTACATGTACATGTAGATATACATGTAAAAGGCTTGGTCAGTTTATCAGTAAAAACGAGTAGACACATTTTTTTGTGTTAAGCTGTACCAAAATACCAACAAATTCGGTTTTCAAAAATAAAACTACATTTTGTTCGTCACCAGCTTTAACTTCAATGAAAATAATTTTGAAGTATTTTATTTAAGTATTAAATCATCTGTTTGTTTGAGCCCCAATGCGGAGCAATTTATCCCAATTTATCCCTTGTTCCTTGGCAATGCAACACATTTCCCGTTGTCATTAGGAACCCTTATTTAAAATCCTATTTTTAGCACCCTTTGGCCTACAACATTCATCTGTTCAACACAGTCAACGTATTATACAATTTAGTAATCGTCCATTTTCATAGTTTACAGAGTACCTATGTACAGGCAAGGTATAAAAACGAATAAAATGCATTATGCAACATAATGAACATACATGTATTCATGAGCAATCAAACAATCAATAACAGTATAAATTTGCTACTATGCAAATCTATCCAATCACAGCGCGCAGAAACAGGCAAATGATCCTCAATGACTACCTGTGCACACTGCCCACACAACCATTAGCTCCCTACGTGGTCGCATGTGTCTAAACATGTAAATATACATACGTATATGTATACATATAATTCATGCTCATACATTGTTTTAATTGTTTTTCTGTTTTTCAAAATAAATCACGGTTAAATCGAAAACTTTTTTTTTTTTCATGGCGTAAACCGGCTAAACAAAAATTGAAAACCACCTAAGCCTAATGCACATGTATTTATCTGTAAGAAAGTCTTATGATTTGGCTCAGTGGCTGCACTGCCGTAATGCGTACCACAAACACCATGGGATACTGTATCTCACTGGGTCAATGTCAACTACAATATCCTGACCCTATTCTCCCAATGAGGATACCAATAGGCCCCAATCAGGAATACCCTTGGATGACATCAATACCTTATGTAGTACTACAGCAGAAGGTGTTGACTGTGAAGTTAGTAATGGTCCCAAACATCTTAAGATATGATTCTGTCTGACATGCCATCATTCTGTAGAAAACATGAAATGTATTACAATACAAATTTGAAATGGATCACGGCCGTGATTTACATTAGAATGAAATATTGTTAATGCATTTTCACTATTTTCTTGCTTGAAATGACCAACTGGTATAATTAGCTGAAACTTTCTTTACATACATGTGTATCTTGATTCTTATAAAGTATGGAATCATTTTAAAACATTTTACCTGTTGTGTAGAATCCCTTTAATGATGTGACCCCTCATTTTCAATACCGCAAGCAATACAGTGAATAATAATCAACACTTTGCATGGTGAATGAAAGTTAACATGGCACTGGAAAGGAATACATGTATGCATGATGTCCCATTACATGTACCTTCATTCAAATGTCTTCTCCTGTTGCAGGTATAGCAATTAAATCACTGTATGGTACTTTGTACATGTACATGTACCTGTAAGTTGTAATTAACAAATCTACAGCTGTCAATACAAATCCCTAATTGATCAGATTTGGTGAACATGTACAAATACGTTTTCCCTACACCGACATGTGTACATCACTGCATATTCACTGCACTTCCAAGTTTTTATTTACTTCCAAGTGTCTGTGAAAAAACTTCACAGACAACTAGGGCAGGATTCAAACCCACAACCTCCTGCTTACTAGTGCAGATGTCTGAATGTAAAAATACGTGCATACCAAGACAACATTAACAAGCTCTCTGGGTACAAGTCTTTTTGTATTATATTACACACAAAATGTCTTTGTCAGAGTTTTTTCCAATGGGTAAACTCTCCAAATTTGTTGACAAACCCTCCTTCCAAATCTCCTCAATCCACTCCCAACTCCAGCCCTATCCCCTCCCTCAAAAAAAATAAAATAAATATATGTGTATACATATATATATATGTATATATATATATATACATTGTATATATATAGTAATAATAAGATGAAAGAAAAACCCAACATGCAAAAAAAAAAAAAAAAAAAAAATCAATTAAGCTCGTTGCACAAAATTTGCAAAAGTTTGATACTACATGTTGGTCAAGGAGGAACTTACAGAATAGACATACTCCAATTTGCCAAACAAGATCATTAAATCACTTGAAGAGAAAATGGAGCACAAACAATTAAAGCACAGCTCGTCAAGGTTGTCTAGCTGCCCCGACCTGGAAACGTTAACTTCATCAGCGTGACATTCATCCTTGTGATGACAACCTGGTAGATTTAGATCTAAGACAAGTGTATACCCTCGGCTCTTTGGCCCTCCGGAGTCCGGAACGAAGAGAGATGACAGCTGATGATGAACAACCTTAATCAAGAGAAGGGCTGAGTGAAAATCGCAGGCAAATGTATCAACCTCATTCAGTGATGCAAATACAAGACAGATACTTAAGATGTATGTGTACATACATGTACATTGTATGCAATACGGCTCGGGTAAATAACTGCACTGCTAGATTAGAGTAATGTACATGTACATGTATGTATATAATCATGTTAGAGTGTAGAGGGACTATACAATGTTTTGTGTAAGGAGATGACTTTGACTTGGGGGGGGGGGGGGATACAGAGGGTGATGGTTAGAGGCATGTCAGTCTGCAAGAAGCTTAGCTGATGTGATTTTAAATGGACTTGGAACCAGTCAAGCTTGCAGAGAAGAGGGTCTAGGATGAGTGCAATTTGTTCCAAGAGGGGATGTTTGTACTTGATAATGCAGCTTGGTCTATTCCAACACTGAACCACATCTTGCAAAAACAAACGCTAATCACAGACACAGTGACACAGGTATATGCATGGGATAAGACAGTTAGAACCACATAGCCCAATAGGCAGTGGGACAATTCTCCAAATTCCTCTATTCTGTAGTCTCCACTAAGAAGCTATTTATTTTTATGTGTACAATTCATCAAAAATTCTACTTACATGTATCACAAAAACAAAATTCGCCAAGCTGAAAACTTGCACATTTAAAAAATCATGAAAATATGAAGTAAAATATTTAAATAATAAGGCAATGACTTGTGAAAAAAATAAAATAACTATACTGTCGGCCAATCATGGCGTGTTTCTCATGTACATTGACCAGTGAGATGGCTTCTTTCTGCCAGCTTCTGACATGTCCAATTCGTCGCTTTGGAGAGAGTTGCAAAGAAGGCCCTGTTTTTTGTTGTATGCATATTTCTGACACAAAATCTAAATTAGTAAAGTTCAGAAAGAAAAGCTTAGGCAGTGTAGTAGTCGATTGTGAGAGTTTAAGGGACAAGGGCCAAAGTCATGGTACAGCCAAGCCTTTGAGAAGCCCGGTCAGGCCCAGGCTTTTCCCCTGCCTACTGGCCTATATAAGGAGCTCTGCTTGCCTGGGCTAGGCCCTCCAGAAGCCCAGGTTATATTGATAGGCAGGTACTGTATTTTTACAGGTTTAGGACTCACAAAAGACAATTAGGAGGCCAGGTAGCCTAGGCCTGGCCAGGCTTCTCAAAGGCTTGGCTGTACCATGACTTTGGCCCTCCTCCCTAAATGCCCTGAAAGTTTGATCATCACCATGTCCACCAGAACGTGAAGAGGATGCCGTCAAAGGTACACGTATGCTATATATTAGTACTAGCAACTCCTGGAAGTGCAAGATGAAGGTGAGCTGCCGTGGAAATATTTACTTGCATTTTCATAGAATAAGAAAATGAAAAGATTAATTTAACATTGTGGAGATTCATGTTTGCATACAGTACGAACGTCGTTACAGACACAGTTTGTTTTTAAACTGGACAATGCAAAGCTGCCGAATAGTGATATCAACATTCTGAAAACATTTTGTGTAGTAACTTTACTGTATGACCTTTATATTATTTTTAGTGAATTCACAAGCCTAACTTAAGTTTAGATTTTTAATTTTCAAACTATTTTATGAGGACAACATGTATGGGACAGTGACAACATTTGAAATTTCGCTCAAACCATAGCCTCTGTTGCCTGGTCTTGGCCTTAAAAATTCTGATATTCTAATGTAAGTGCCCTCAGCCTCACAAATGAAATTCGAGGCCTGGAAATATACCTGTTAACTGTTAGCGTTACTAAAAAATTTGTATTTTATTTTTATTGTTTGACAGAAGACAGAGTGGCCAACCTGGATGTCACTTGGAGTGCTATTGGCACTACTGTAACATAAGTAAAATCAAACAGGCAGAGGACAGACAGAGGACAGACAGAAGAAGGCTGAGGAGAGAGGAAAGAACAAGGTAAAATGATTAATAAAAACAAATTGTCAGTGACTATTTTGTATAGATCATGAATGTTAGTAAAATATACGTACATGTACATACATTGATAAATGCCATACCAATTCAGTCAATAGTGAAAATTGCAATCTTTGTTTGGCCCTTTTTGATATTCTGTCTATTTTTGCAAAAAAGAAATCATGTGAATTCTTGTCAACTGTCATTTAATTTTAAATTCTCCCTGTCCAGTGCATGATTTACAGAGGAAGAACGTACATGATGAAAAAGGCAACACAAAAGAGAAAGGTTGAGCGGCTTGTACAATGTGAAACATGAACAGGGGATCATCTACTAAAAACAGCAAAGATCAGACAGGACAAATGCTTACTACTAGACATTTAGTATAGGGATCTTGTAGCTATAGAAGCCACATATCATCAAACTTGCTATTCGAAATACACCCAAGTTCTAAACAAACAAATCTATAAGTGATTATTCTCCATCATAGGAAAGAAATCTGGTGGTTAACTAAACTTAATACAGTGTAAGTCATTCAGAAAAATGGTGAAAGCAGATGAAGGCAATGATGTGCTGGGCATAAACAGTTTGACACTTTGATTGATGAAGTTTATGTTTCATGTACCAACACAAATATATACATTAAGCTTGGGCGATGACACGATAATATCGAATATCGCCATATTTTTTTTACGCGATTATGATATCGAGAACTTTTTAAATCATTGAGATATCGGCAGATCGCGATGAAAAAAAAATATCGCGATGAAAAAAATTATCGTGAAGAAAAAAATATATCGCGATTAAACAAAATCCTCGATTGTCATTTGAGCCAGAAATTCCCTGGGAAAAACTTAGGAAGTCTTTTCAGCTTTCGTGAGAAACAAAATCGAACTACTTCTGTAGTAAACCGCCTGTCAAGATCACAAAGGAGCCGCCTGACAGGGTGTTGTTTAATAATCCACCGCCACTCAAAGAAATCTATTAAGACTGATTAAGTGTTGGGATTGAATGGGGTATTTGATCCAACAATGGGTAGACAATGTTTACGTCTCACTGTCTATCCATGGTGGTCTGTGACTCTGGCTGGCGCACCACGGGCGAGTATATTATATCATACATATTTAAATATATGCAGAATATGGGCGTTGCCTTAAAAACGCATAGTCATGAATTAAATCAAAGCATAGATCGGCAGCGGCTCGATCAAAGTTGGGATCAGGACACCATTATGTTGTACCATACTGGGACTCTTGTCTCGTGTGACAAAACACATACACGTACTCTTGATAAACCATGTGACATTTATTTAAAATAGTGTGACTACAATCCACATTTTCTGAATCATATGGTTTTATTCTCCACGGTACTACATATGCAGGAATAAACCTAGTCACGTGTTTATACTATGACCCAGTCACGTGGAACGCGTGAATCACGTGAACTCGGGCTGATGATTTGATTGGGACGCACGACACAGTAATCGTCCCACATAATTATTATGCAAACGATTTGCCAATAGCGATGGGTGCGTTTTTGCGACCGTAACCAGAAACATGTTTGGGCTTTGGTCATTGGTTAAGCATTTTCGCAAGTTCGGTTGTGCATGCTGCGATGACATCGATATCATGGTTCTGACCAAACATAAACCGAACTTTGTGATCGGTTACGCTTAGTTTCAAGATGGCGGATTGTAAAAAGTGTTAAAACATGATTAAGTGATTGTTCGTATACCAGTATATCTTTCAAGTTCCTAGCACTCATCACGAGTAAGTTCTATTTTGAGAAACGTTGATGACTGAACATGTCACAAACTGAAAACAATTGTCTGGTTACGTTCGCATTTTCGCATAGCTGTGCCGTTTTGTTTCTGGTTAGGGTAGCGTAAACCCGCCCCATATGTTGCACTCGTGAACGGTGTAATTGCATGTGTCTCTCGGGTAAGCACTGGCAATTTATTGTGACGCTTGTAGACGGGTACATCCCTGTCATTACCGGCTCTAAAGCACTCATGCGTGAAAAACAAAAATAATCGCGATATTATTGAATATCGCGATATATGTTTGACGATATATCGTGGATGAAAAAAAAATCGATATCGCCCAAGCCTAGTAGTAGTAGTATACATACATTGTAATGTAAGAAGTATCGTTCCTTTAAGCTCTGCAGTTATTACCTAAACACTAAAAGAAAATACCATCTTTGCATACATGTAGAAGTCCTGTAATTTTTGAGAAAGGTGATGCTTTTAAATACCCTACCACATGTATTTAACTTTTCAAAATACAAAGTTGTGAAAGACATGGATTTATGTTGCAAACATGTATATCAATGTCTAAGAACACTTGAAAGTCAATGGCACTTTTCAAACATCAAAGTGAAACAGACTGCATCGAAAACATGTTTAATGCAAAATAACATTGACAGTGTCATAAAGAAAAAAAAATTATTTAATAGACAGAACACTGAATAATTACAGGACAGACTGATTTCGTATTTTTACATACATGTACCGTTAACAGTGTAATTTATAGTTGTGTACACTTAAATAAATATTTTCACATGTATGTCATACATGTATATATTGCAGTTGTTTGTCTCAAATTACTGGAAATATTTATAAAATTTAAGTTGTCTTGCTAAGCATGCATCCCAATTAAAATTAAGAAGTACATATGTGAAGGGGCAAAGGGAGTTCCAAGTAAATGTGTTGCTGTAGAAGCAATTCTATAACTTTGCAATATTTTAGGAGTTTTGAGGAATTTATGTACAAAATATAAAGAAAATATTACCAACAAAATACATTTAAGTAATGTCCATTTACATTGATTGGGATAGGACAGAGCAAGAAGTCTTAAAAATAACTAAAGTGGTAAAAACTACTTGGATAAGACATTTTCCTATTGATTTGTGTACAAATCTTTTCCCCATAGAGTTTGTGCACATTTATTTTCAGAAGCTAATTTTCTAATTAAGGCAACTCATTAACCCTAACCTTCCAAATTCAACCAAAATCAACCGGAGGTTTTGGTTGATTTTGGCAGGTTAGAAAATTTTTCTTGGTTGATTTTGGAGGAGTTTGGCAGGTTAGGAAATTTTTCTTGGTTGATTTGAGGAGTTTGGCAGGATGGCCCAATGTAACGTTGGTTGATTTTGGAGGAGTTTGGCAGGTTAGAAAATTTGTCTTGGTTGATTTTGGAGGAGTTTGGCAGGTTAGAAAATTGTTCTTGGTTGATTTTGGAGGAGTTCAATGGCAGGTTAGACAAATTTTCTTGGTTGATTTCACCATATACTGGCACCTTTTGTTTTAACAGTTCTAACATAGATATTCTCTCCACATAGATGTTGTGGGCAGATAGTGATTGGGCCATTCTCATTAGATGGCCAAACCAACAGAGTCTCCACATAGATGTTGTGGGCAGATAGTGGTTGGGGCATTCTCATTAGATGGCCAAACCAACAGAGTCTCCACATAGATGTTGTGGGCAGATAGTGATTGGGCCATTCTCATTAGATGGCCAAACCAACAGAGTCTCCACATAGATGTTGTGGGCAGATAGTGGTTGGGGCATTCTCATAAGATGGCCAAACCAACCAACAGAGTCTCCACATAGATGTTGTGGGCAGATAGTGGTTGGGGCATTCCCATTAGATGGCCAAACCAACAGAGTCTCCACATAGATGTTGTGGGCAGATAGTGGTTGGGCATTCTCATTAGATGGCCAAACCAACAGAGTCTCCACATAGATGTTTTGGGCAGATAGTGGTTGGGGCATTCTCATTAGATGGCCAAACCAACAGAGTCTCCACATAGATGTTGTGGGCAGATAGTGGTTGGGGCATTCTCATAAGATGGCCAAACCAACCAACAGAGTCTCCACATAGATGTTGTGGGCAGATAGTGGTTGGGGCATTCCCATTAGATGGCCAAACCAACAGAGTCTCCACATAGATGTTGTGGGCAGATAGTGGTTGGGCCATTCTCATTAGATGGCCAAACCAACAGTCTCTCCACATAGATGTTGTGGGCAGATAGTGGTTGGGCCATTCTCGTTAGATGGCCAAACCAACAGAGTCTCCACATAGATGCAGGCATGAGAATGGAGTTTTGCAAAAAAGAAGGAAAAAATAATCCAGGCTTAGATTAGATTTTGGTATATGAAAACCTTATAGGATGGCTATTTTGGATATTTTTATCATTGAAATCTCTTATAATTTGGATTTATAAAAAAATAAAAATATAAAAAAATAAAATAAAAAAAAATCCCGGGAAATTTTTGGATTTTGGTAAATGAAATCCTTGAAGGATAACTATTTTGGGTATTAACTTCATTAACATCTCCTGTAATTTTGGAAGATTTTGTGTACATTATGACCTGTCCAATATAATAAAATATAATTTTCAATCCAGCCGGAGCTTCCATATCTGATGGTGACACGACAACATTCACAAAATGTATCGCCAGCTTCGATTAGATGCTGGTCTGGAGAACCAGCAAACAGAACTTTATCGCACCAATTCCATTTCCATTTATTTTTGATAGTTTTGTCGATTTCATTAACATCCACGGCGGAACCACGCTTGACGTAAGTAAGTTTGAGCACCATTTCTATCGTCTGCAAACTCGATCGCATAGAAAGTTCCTGCTCTCGCACGCGAAGACTGTGTGCAGATAGACTTGACAGTAAGTCGGTTCTACGTCCAGCGCTAGCACTATGCATGGTGCATACATCACGCACCCACACACAAAAATACATGTAGGACTGTTAATCACAGTCTACGGAACGTAGAGAATTTGGTTGTGATCAACACTCTTGCGCAGTGCCCCGCGTTGTGTGTAAAGCGAATCGTTGTATAATGTACTTCTTTGTTAAAACAAATTCTCCGTACATGCGTATTCCGGTGATGTCAACATTAAGAGAGGGGAAAAACACGGACACATACGTACACATAATACAGTGAGTAGTCAGACACTCTTCCTTTTTTTATACGGCTGCGGCATCAATCAAATACTAGTAGGTCGCTACATTAAACAACACTTTTCCTGGATACAATTTTCTGCTGTAAACACTAAGTTTATCGGGTGACAAAGTTAAATTTTCACTTACTTTTTTCACACGTTTTCTGAGCTTACCCTTATACAACCTACCCCCCAAATTTTATATCAAATTCACACTGAACTTGGAGACCACATATTTTGAGGTGAAAAATCCGGAGGTCCGGAAAAATCCGGAAGATTCTCATGCCTGTAGATGTTGTGGGCAGATGGTGGTTGGGGCATTCTCATTAGATGGCCAAGCCAACAGAGTCTCCACATACATGTAGATGTTGTGGACAGATGGTGGTTGGGGCATTCTCATTAGATAACCAAACCAACAGTCTCTCCACATAGATGTTGTGGGCAGATAGTGGTTGGGGCATTCTCATTAGATGGCCAAACCAACAGAGTCTCCACATAGATGTTGTGAGCAGATAGTGGTTGGGGCATTCTAGGGCTGTGCCGGGTATCCGGGTATCCGGATACCCGACCGAAACTGTCATTACCCGGTTCCATTTTTCGGTTCCGAGTGCCCGTAAACGCCTTTTTTAAATTGGGACTTACCATTTCAGCGGTGTGAACAGAAATCTTTGACTATTGAACAATGTAATGTTTACACTTTTAGGAGCAATTTTATTTAAGAGATTACACTCTGATAACGCCTTTGTAGTATTTTACGGAAATTTCCATACATTTGGATACATTGTATCCAATCATTAAGACTCAAATAGCCTGGCTGCGGCGTGCTACAAACAAGTATCAAACTAGCTGCTCAGGATGGAATGTTTGCCTATTGTTCACAGTAATTGGATTAGCGGGATAATTTCTGCTGCTTCATGTCTGCAACCGGAGCGTGCTCCATGATACGTTTATAGAGGGGATTTTATTATAGGGGACGTCCACATTATTCGTTGTCCTTGTTGCGTAATTTTTGTTGTGTAATTATTTTGATGTGCCACCGACCATCCCTCAGCGTATCTCCAACATTTACATTTATTTACCCACCGATACCGAGCTCTCTTGTGTATTACATTTGCCGACAAGGTGACAATTTGTTTCAAAAGAATGACATAAAAAGGGAGGTGTTTAGGTGGTCATTGTCTTTGAAACCAAACCAGCCAGGCTCAGTGATGATCCATGTCATTGGTGGCGATCAGATGACGTTCGGTTTCCATCATTCGCAAGGATCGCCAAGAAGTATCTTGGTATTCCAGCAACGTCAGTGCCCTCCGAACGGGTCT
Organism: Zoroaster sp. YZ-2022; assembly: GCA_029582265.1. Lineage (NCBI taxonomy): Eukaryota > Metazoa > Echinodermata > Asteroidea > Forcipulatida > Zoroasteridae > Zoroaster > Zoroaster sp. YZ-2022. Next base: position 10,192,595 of record CM055821.1, on the reverse strand, counting down.
TTTCCACCGCGGGAAATATCGTCACGGCAAATCGGAGCTGCTTAACGCCCGATAACGTGAACATGCTGGTATTCCTGGCAATGAATGCCCGCATAACTGCCACCCCACCAAAGTGAACTTATCAATGAGTAACAATCAGTAAACCTCAACCAATTTTGAAAGAGAAATATTGGGTTCTGAAAATAATCTTAATTCTTAAAATCATTGTTTAGCTTTATTATTATTATTACTAGTAGTTGTTGTTTTTAATTATTCCTAGCTAGGTCTCATATAAATTCATTCTTTCAGGAAACGAGGTTTATTGACAGGTTTATTGACATTTAACTAAAGTTTATTGTGATAGAAATATTCAAGTTCCGATTTTAGATTCGTAATATTTTGCAGTTTCATAATATTAAATATTATTTTAGTACGCAAAATCATGTCCTTAATCCAAAGCAAACATGACGTACGGGATATCCTTATTTAGAAGGCAGGGGCGCGGCAAGGCGCAAGCACATGAATCGTTTTCCCACAATGGATTAGTTACGCCCACATCGCCTTAGTTCCGCCCACATCGCCTTTGATTGACCAATGACATTATTCAACACGTGTTTTGTGACATGAATATCAAAGTCAACTTGCTATACGATGCGCTCTGATCACGGACACACAGTTGATTATTGTCTTCTGATTGGTAGTCATGACGTTATCACGTGTGAGGCCGCTGTACATGTAGCTGTCTGTGTGATGCACCGGCCGTGCGTACCATGCGCACGTGTGATCAATTGGGCTTTCTGTTGTTCACTGTTTATGGTATATTGTAAGTTACAGATACTTTTGTAGCAATTTTACGTTTTCATTTCAGAAATAACTTTCATTAAATACAATATTTTGTCACCAAAATGTTATACATGTACTTTAATAAAGATCGAATTAAATATGGTATCCTCTGTATTATAAAGGTAGATTTTGTTAACATTTACATGTATTTGTACACCAAAGGAGGCATGTTTTCAACAAGGATGAAAACGGGTATCCGGGTATCCGAACTTTTCTGATTTCGGGTATCCGGTTCCAAAAATATCCGAAAACGCACAGCCCTAGGGCATTCCCATTAGATGGCCAAACCAACAGTCTCTCTACATAGATGTTGTGGGCAGATAGTGGTTGGGGCATTCCCATTAGATGGCCAAACCAACAGTCTCTCCACATAGATGTTGTGGGCAGATAGTGGTTGGGGCATTCCCATTAGATGGCCAAACCAACAGTCTCTCCACATAGATGTTGTGGGCAGATAGTGGTTGGCCCATTCTCATTAGATGGCCAAACCAACAGTCTCTCCACATAGATGTTGTGGGCAGATAGTGGTTGGGCCATTCTCAATAGATGGCCAAACCAACAGAGTCTCCACATAGATGTTTTGGGCAGATAGTGGTTGGGGCATTCTCATTAGATGGCCAAACCAACAGAGTCTCCACATAGATGTTGTGGGCAGATAGTGGTTGGGGCATTCTCATTAGATGGCCAAACCAACAGAGTCTCCACATAGATGTTGTGGGCAGATAGTGGTTGGGGCATTCCCATTAGATGGCCAAACCAACAGAGTCTCCACATAGATGTTTTGGGCAGATAGTGGTTGGGGCATTTTCATTAGATGGCCAAACCAACAGTCTCTCCACATAGATGTTGTGGGCAGATAGTGGTTGGGGCATTCTCATTAGATGGCCAAACCAACAGAGTCTCCACATAGATGTTGTGGGCAGATAGTGGTTGAGGCATTCTCATTAGATGGCCAAACCAACCAACAGTCTCTCCACATAGATGTTGTGGGCAGATAGTGGTTGGGGCATTCTCATTAGATGGCCAAACCAACCAACAGTCTCTCCACATAGATGTTGTGGGCAGATAGTGGTTGGGGCATTCTCATTAGATGGCCAAACCAACAGAGTCTCCACATAGATGTTTTGGGCAGATAGTGGTTGGGCCATTCTCATTAGATGGCCAAACCAACAGAGTCTCCACATAGATGTTGTGGGCAGATAGTGGTTGAGGCATTCTCATAAGATGGCCAAACCAACCAACAGTCTCTCCACATAGATGTTGTGGGCAGATAGTGGTTGGGCCATTCTCATTAGATGGCCAAACCAACAGAGTCTCCACATAGATGTTGTGGGCAGATAGTGGTTGGGCCATTCTCATTAGATGGCCAAACCAACAGTCTCTCCACATAGATGTTGTGGGCAGATAGTGGTTGGGCCATTCTCATTAGATGGCCAAACCAACAGAGTCTCCACATAGATGTTTTGGGCAGATAGTGGTTGGGGCATTCTCATTAGATGGCCAAACCAACAGAGTCTCCACATAGATGTTGTGGGCAGATAGTGGTTGGGCCATTCTCATTAGATGGCCAAACCAACAGAGTCTCCACATAGATGTTTTGGGCAGATAGTGGTTGGGGCATTCTCATTAGATGGCCAAACCAACAGAGTCTCCACATAGATGTTTTGGGCAGATAGTGGTTGGGGCATTCTCATAAGATGGCCAAACCAACAGAGTCTCCACATAGATGTTGTGGGCAGATAGTGGTTGGGGCATTCTCATTAGATGGTCAAACCAACAGAGTCTCCACTGCCTTAGTAGTTAAAAAGCAGTGGACTGCCTAGTGTGATTCCTAATAGCCTGGTTAGAGGTGAAATGGTACCAGGAAATCCGCTCCACCCAAAGGGGTAACATAAGACAATGAGTGTCGAAGCTGTTGATGTGATGGAGATCGGTTTCGGTTGTCGCCCAGACAAGACAGCAAGACAAAGACGACGATGGCATTGTACATCTTTATTTTGGTGGGCCGATGGATGTGATGTGGCCAGAAAAGGGGACCAGAAAGGAGATGTAGAGCTCCGGTAGCTTTGCAAGCTTAGGAAGTGATATCATTAGCTGAAGACCCAGTCTTGTTTATAATGGAGCCAAGATATGTGAAGGTGTCAACAAACTCAATGTTCTGGGCATGGATCTGAATGGACGGCAAATTGTTGTTGTTAGGAGAGATTGCCATGGACATGGTCTTGGTCTTCACCCAGCTGATTGACATACCAACCAGTTTAGCTTCGTCGTCGAGAACCTCAAGAGAGTGCTCCAGAATGTCCATGGACTCAGCAATGATTGCTACATTGTCTGCATATAGCCAGATCAGTAAGCTGGCACTCACCCAGCTTGATTCCGTATTCAAGGTGTGCTAGAAGGCACCTCTTCAGATGGTCTATGATGGTCACAGTTGAAGATCTCCGGTGCAACAATACAGCCTTGCTTTATGCCAGAATCAACCAGAAATTCCTCTGCCACATCTCACAGAGCTGTAGATGTCTGTTTATAGAGTGCACACCAGGGTAATCAAGCGTTCAGGAACTCCGCAGATCTTGAGGATCTTCCATAGGCTCCTGCGACAGATTGAATCAAGGACAGCCTTAAAATGCAATGAAGAGTGATTTGTTAAATTGTCTCACTTTCTCAATGAGATGGCGAATGGCAAAGATCTGTTCAGTTGTACTGTATCCAGGGGTGAATCCATCAGCTTGCTCCGGATGCCGGTCCTGATGAAGTGTTGGCTGTATACACTGTAGTAGAATCAGGGCAGACACATTACCAGGGGTAGAAAGCAGAGTGATACTTTGATGTGCACTGCTGAGAAGCCTGTCACCCTTTCCCTTCCAAAAAGGTAGGATAATGCCAATCATCACCAATCATCAGGCAGGGACTAGGTGACCCAGACGTAATAAATGATGAGTGCAAGCCACCTCACCAGACCTTCACCTCCATTTTTCATGAGCTCGCCTGTGATGGAGCAAATACCAGGGGCACGACGGTTCTTGATTGCATCTCGAACTTATCATATATTTGTAACCAATTCTGTGTTGCATTCGGGGTCTGGAGTGGCAGCATCAGCAGAAGCATTGAGCTGTAGGTCTGGAATACCAGGTGGCTTATTAAAAAGTTCTAAAAAGTAGTCCACACAATGACGAGTCCACACAATGACGAGTCCACACAATGACGGGTCCAAGAATTCCATTTCGTGCAGCACGGTCAGTGCCAATGATGGCATTGAAATAGCTGAGAGCCAGGATGATATCATGTCTGCTGATGTGGGAGAGTTGGTCTTGTATCTCCAAGCGGTCCTTGGATGGATCATCTGCAGCCTCAGGTGCGTAGCATACAAGGATTGATATATGCCCATAATGATGCTGGAACCGAGCAAAAAGGTGATGGGGTGAGATGGCTCCATGACACTAAAGACTTGTGGATAGTAGACGACGTGGCCAGGCCAACTCCAGCTGCATGAAAGCCTGACCAGATGAGGTGATAGCCATCACATACAGATTCACCAGAGTCAAGCAGGTGGGTCTCTTGAAGCCCAGCAAGATCAACTCTGTGTTTCTGTAGCTCAAGCATAAAGGAGTGGGATGCTCTCATCTGGGTTTCAGGTGAGGATGTTCCATGTTGAAACATCGCAGTGGTTGTCAAAGGTTAATTCACTTGATTTGTTTAACCACAGACATACTGACGTACGTCGTTGGTCTGTTCTGTTCAAACAGTTCTCCTTAGTAGAGTAGTCGTAACAATAATGTTTGCACTCTCTGGCTTATGAGCATGCAAAGGTTTCAGTAGAACAGATTGTCAGCCTGTTGCTACCTAGCAGGGAAAAGCTTAGTTGCAGTGGGAGTAAAAAGGCAGACTCTAATACTAACAGAAATCGACCGTAGTAAACAGGGTTGCCAATGTGAAGGCATCCAACCACCAATCCTGATTTGTTTTCTTCTTCAAACATTTTAATGATGCGTGAAATTTTACAAAACGCTGTGTTGTGCAGAGTACGTTCGTGTAAAACTTGTGCATTAAAAATTCAGTTACCATTGCCCATAAAGATGTCTGATTTTGCATTGTGCGATGTCAATTGCAATTTATCCATATTTATCAAATCATTAATCATGGAGCTAAGCAAGAGGTTTAGTGTATTAACAGGGTTGTGATGAAAGAATAATGGATTTCTTCACACTTGATGGGAATACAGTGTCAGAAAAACAGCATTTCATCATTGAGTAAGAAGTGCATTATCAATGTACAAAGTTAGTCACATTTTAATGAAACTGGCCATGTAAATATCAGCATATATTTATGCATGATATGGCATCACAAAATACTGTAATCTAAAGTGGTAACGTACGTAAAGTGAGCTTGGGTTACAATGAAATCTCCACCCGATTCAACTACCTGTCATCAGTAATAAGCAAGAAAGGTGATACTATCACATGATACATCAGCATCGCTTAGGCCCTAAATGCATAAATAACCCGGTCTTATAAAACCCCCGGTGTTCGCCCGGTCTTAAATTAGCCCGGTGACTCACGAAAGCGCTCGGTTATTCAAGCGTATCGCTTGGTTGCCGTCTGGAGTGTAGCAGAGATGCCAGTTACTATAATTTTGGTTTAATTTAGACGATTTCTTCACTCCTTTTAAGACTTTTCCGTGTAAATTTCCGTTGATAACATGCACACGTTAATAGGTCGAGTCCTTATTATTTCCCCAGCACATAACATTAGGATGCACAGACCTGGTAACAGACTAATAATTGGAGGAATCTTAGCACATAATCAGTGACTATGTGGCTGTGTGTAAATTCGCCTGTATCGGCGTAAACAAGCGCCACAGCTTCCGAGGTCTCCGCAGTTTACACACAAACATAACACGTCTATACGTCGGGGGACCAGCATAGACAAATCGTCTTAAAAATACTACTGTAAAAACTACATCTTTTGCATGGGGCGATGAATAATATTCCACATGCCTTGCGCGGAACTTAACAGTATATGAATGAAAACTTAAACGTGGATGCACATTTCAGCTGTATCAAAATTACGCTTTTCTTTCGAATTTCTTTGGCATGGTGGTTTTGGTTTCCGTTTTTCATAAGTGAAGCACACAATTACAGGATACTGATATATTTTATTTGTGAACTAGCTAGCCCTCCTATGCCCAAGCTGAAATTTGGCCCAGTTAGCACGGCACTCACAGACACTCACTTGAGTATTTTTGGTTGCATTGCCAATTGGTAGGTCAAACCACAGAGTCACACAGAGCTGTGTATGTACTGTCAGTGGTTTTGGTTTGACCTTTGTGCACTGCACAAAGTCAATGGGTTGGGAGTTACATACAAATTTTGAGTGTCTTTGGGTTTGACCTCCTATCACAGCCACATGTGCTTGCATGTATTTGAGTGCACTGCACAAAGTCAATGGGTGAAGAGAGACATACAAATTTTGAGTGTCTTTGAGTGTTAAACCTATAGGAGGGTTAGTAGTTCATGACAATTTGAATCAAAGTAAAGTAGAGAACTGCGATCGTGATACATCGTTGGCTACCGGAAATCCACAATTATTAATTAATTTTCTGTTTGCTTAGGCAGGTCTTATCTTAGTGAGAATTCCATAAACGAAAGTACTGTAGTATGTTTAATTTTTGCCATATGCCTGCTGCTTTTTGTCATTTATTGTAAAATCATAAATACCAACGTCAACAAAATTATATCCCGAGTTTTTTGTATAAAAATAAATAACATAAAAATTAAGTATTATGAATATGATGGGAGGGAGAGAATGGGGAGAAAGAGAAAACATCACTTTTTATTATTATTTTTTTGATGAAAGCTACATTGAAATATCTCTTTTTGGAAATTGCGTGGCTCTGAAAAGAGCCGTTTTTAACTGGTGTGCGCCCCATGGAGAACCGTTGCTGAACATCTTTCACAAATGTGTTTGTGTTTTGTCCTGTAAGACTTTCCATAAAATGTTGTTATTCGCGGTGATTTCTTATTTTTATTTCATGAGCCCATCACAGATGAAGTAGGTTCAACAGGCGGAATGGCCAAAAGGGCCAAGAAGGGTGACCCTTCCAATCACTGAGTGCGTTACGGATCACGTGATGCATTTCCTGCTATTCCGTGTAAAACTTACTCCCCGTACATAGTTTTTTAAATCACAAAACATTCCTAGCTTTCAATAATAGCCGATTTGCTTTGGTGCCGTGAGCACTTTCGCTCGATTTCAACAAGAGCTGCGCTGCAAGTGTTAAAAATGTTAACCATTTTCAAGCAGTACTAGTACCACTTTTCCTGTTCATTTTTTCTTAAAGGCACCTGGCACTGGTATTTTGTCCAAATGTAGCTTTTGTGATAAATATATACATTTTTATGAGTGGAATGTGAATAAACAAGTAACTAAGGTTACAGAAATAGTGGTTTTATTGTATTTACGACTTTAGAATAGGCCCCCCCTTTACATTGACACATGGTGGCGCTGTTCGTGACGTCATTCGAGGCAGGGATATTTGAAGAGAAAATGTGTAGTCTGACACATTGGTCATTGCACTATAGTCTATACACAACTGTCAAGTCTGTCATGAACTGCCAGCACACATACTTACAAAATGTATGCCTAACCTGTAACCTAGTTTCAGATGAAGCGACAACGTAAAACAAGGCCCAATGGGAAGCATGCAAGTTTTCACGATATAGGTGCAGCAATGCCGCTAGTGCTACAGCGGTACCTACTGACTATAACGTTACATGTACATGTATAAAGAGAACACAACATGCACATGGATTTTTTCACGTTTGGCAAATGCTCCTGTAGGTTTGTCACGTCTTTCGGGTTGCTTCTTAGATTTCCACTAACTGGGAATATGGTTGGGATGGCGTCATGTTTCAGAATTACTTTTTGTCATGTCAAATGTGTGGTACATCCCGGATTCGAACACGGACGGCTCGAAGTGGTCACTGCATAGCGCTGAAAAGCGACTCGGAACGGACCACTTTGCCCTCGTTATCCTGACTTTCGCTGCCCATAACCGCCTATATTTGGGATCAGCTGGAAACAGATGCAGGCTGACCCCATCTTTAGTTGTTTTGTTGCATCCAGCAGCAATACACATGGTCGGCATTGCTGGGAAAATGCCGGAAAAATGCCTTTTTTTTTATAACAAACCAAACCACACGTGTGTAAACACAGGCAATTCTCGAGGGCGTCGAGGGGGGTCGATGTTCCATCAGCGGCGAATCCTTCCTCGAATGACGTCACAAAAAGGGATGGGCGGAGTCACCCTCCAAACAACTTCATATTGTTTTTAAACATATAAATCCTGACAAATAATCACTCAAACAATTTGTTTATTGTTAATACACATATACTTTATTGTTTAAATCAATAAAAAACCTATTGCCAGGTGCCTTTAAGTAAACTTGGTTTATATTGAGAAGAATTCTTCCTCTCTTCAAATCTGGAATCATAATTGAAAAATGTATTCTTAAAAAACGATTTTGAAAATGGCATGCTTTTGTACTAGTTTCTGGGTGTATGTGTACGTAACGGTGTGGTATTTCAGAATTTATTACTGGTTCCTGTGACGTACTAGCAATATGCCATGTCTTTAACGTTTCTTGTACATACATGAATATTATTATTGACCTTAGTTATAGTTCTCAAATGCTTGTCCATCGTCATAACTTCTGCAAAAATATTAAATGATGGACATAATTAGTGAAACCTATATATTTTGTTGATATTATGTTTAAAATAATGTACGAAGTTTGGGAAGGTTTTTTTTAGGGAACTCTATATAAAAAAAAACACATTGTTAATGCTGGCAAGTCTTGTGATGGAGCTATTGTTCCCTTACCAGGCAGGATTAGTACTTGGCAAATTGGTTCTTTTGTTGTGCAATACTGGCAATTGCTTATAAGCCAAGATCTCTCCAGACTCCATAATGAGGATAAACCCGGTCTGATTCAAATTTTAGCCTGGTAAACAATACCGGGTTCTGACCAGGCTAGCAAATTGCACCCGGTTATTTATGCATTTGGGCCTTAATAGTGTGCATATGGGGGCAGCCATGTTGTAAAGTGCCACCAGCCGGTCAAGTCGTCCAAGCCATCATTGCTATTAAGTGATGCTGATGTATCATGTGATAGTATACAAATATAACATGGTTTGAGGGTGGACAGTCGATATTAGCTCCCCTCGGTATTGGAAGTTGAGAAACTAGTTCCCGAAGCGAAGCCTACTACGCACTACTGCGCATGCGTATTTACCCTGTGCGTGAATACTCGCGGGCGATTGGTAAAAAGCCAAAATAGCATCTGGCACGTACGTGATGGTGAATGGACCAGTGAGAATTCGGCTCTCGGTCATGAATATGTATGAGGTATAGTAACATGATATACATGTATCATCAGCCCATACTGTGACCAAAGCATACATGTATGACTATATCTCTGCTTGTTACTGGTGGCTGGTAGGTATATTCAATAGGATCATGCCATGCAAGTATCTGTCCTACAAAGTCATGAATGCATTATTGAGGTTGTTGCAACAAATGAAGGGTATTGTATGAATACTACACACAATATACAGTACTGATCGAAATTAAGTGTGACTAACGCGTTCGCTAACGCGTTCGATTTAACGCGTTAAGCATTTCATTTATAAATTGTTAATTCCATGGGGAGCCTTCCTAACGCCTAACGCGTTAACCCTAACGCGTTAGCGAACGCGTTAAAGATCATAGTAGCCGGAGTATACTAGGAGAATACAACGGAGACCAAAGTGATCACGATCTGGGGACAGCAACCGTAGCGCCGTTTTGGATATTCATTGGACTCGGAAATACTTTCGAAACTTAAAATTTCAAGAGATATTTAAAGCTCTGGCCAAAGTATAATAATTCTTATTCATAAATCAAGGGATTACGCTCAGTATTTCAAGGCGAACAATGAAATAAATATGTTGAAGATAATGAAGTCGGCGTACAAAGAGATTTCTTATCACCAGCTAAAATGATGTCAGCGAATTAATAGAATCTTTTAGTCGGCGCACAAAGAGAAACTAAGTCGGCCCACAAAGAGATTTCTTGTTACTAGGCTACAAAGACTCAGTCGGCGTACAAAGGGCTATAGTAAAGTCGGTGCTCACAAAGGGCAAAAGTGTTTATTAAAGTCAGCTACACATTGAGAGTTAGGGCCTATGTCTGCGTACAAAGATATTATTTTAGTTGACTATTTCATGGGGAGCCTTCCTAACGCCTAACGCGTTAGCGAACGCGTTAGCGAACGCATTAAAGATCATAGTAGCCGGAGTATAGGAGAATACAACGGAGACCAAAGTAATCACGATCTGGGGACAGCAACCGTGGCGCCGTTTTGGATATTCATTGGACTCGAAATACTTTGAAACTTAAAATTTCAAGAGATATTTAAAGCTCTGGCCAAAGTATAATAAAATGAGACTGCTACTATCGATGTAATAATTTCTTTTCTCATAATTCTTATTCATAAATCAAGAGATTACGCTCAGTATTTCAAGGCGAACAATGAAATAAATATGTTGAAGATAATGAAGTCGGCGTACAAAGAGATTTCTTATAACCAGCTAAAATGATGTCAGCGAATTAATAGAATCTTTTAGTCGGCGCACAAAGAGAAACTAAGTCGGCCCACAAAGAGATTTCTTGTTACTAGGCTACAAAGACTCAGTACAAAGGGCTATAGTAAAGTCGGTGCTCACAAAGGACAAAAGTGTTTATTAAAGTCAGCTACACATTGAGAGTTAGGGCCTATGTCTGCGTACAAAGATATTATTTTAGTTGACTATTCCATGGGGAGCCTTCCTAACGCCTAACGCGTTAGCGAATGCGTTAGCGAACGCATTAAAGATCATAGTAGCCGGAGTATAGGAGAATACAACGGAGACCAAAGTAATCACGATCTGGGGACAGCAACCGTAGCGCCGTTTTGGATATTCATTGGACTCGGAAATACTTTCGAAACTTAAAATTTCAAGAGATATTTAAAGCTCTGGCCGATGTAATAATTTCTTTTCTCATAATTCTTATTCATAAATCAAGGGATTACGCTCAGTATTTCAAGGCGAACAATGAAATAAATATGTTGAAGATAATGAAGTCGGCGTACAAAGAGATTTCTTATAACCAGCTAAAATGATGTCGGCGAATTAACAGATTATTTCTGTCGGCGCACAAAGAGAAACTAAGTCGGCCCACAAAGAGATTTCTTGTTACTAGGCTACAAAGACTCAGTCGGCGTACAAAGGGCTAGTAAAGTCGGCGCTCACAAAGGACAAAAGTATTTATTAAAGTCAGCTACACATTGAGAGTTAGGGCCTATGTCGGCATACAAAGATATTATTTTAGTTGACTACAATGAGAATTAAGACTACAGTATACAAAGGGTTAGAGACATTTACTCCACAGATTTATATCCACTGACATGTTGTGGCCTGCTAGTGTAAAACATGAATATGTACTTAACGCAATATCGCGATAAGCTGAACGCGTTAAAGACCGAGATTACGCGAGAGTCCGTGAGATCACTGGGTTTGGTCTGGAGCTTGCGGATGACGTCGACCGGCCGATTTGTCAATCTGTTGTCGTATGCCGATCGTGTACAACGAGCTATCAGAAAACAAAGGTTTCTTTAAGTCGGCTGTACAAAGAAAACAACCTGCAGCAATCGGGTTTATATTTCAGCTACAAAGACATTTAATTTGGCAAACAAAAAGAACAAGATAACTTACATAGCGGCTATCTAATTTATTTATTTATATTTATTTACATTTACATTTATTTATTTACATTTACATTTACATTTATCTATTTACATTTACATTTATTTACATTTATTTATTTATTTATTTATATTTATTTATATTTATTTATTTATATTTATTTATTTATATATATTTATTATTTAATTTTTTGTTTTTTAATTATTTTGTTATTTATTTATTTTGTTATTTATTTATTTATTTATTTATTTCATTATTTCATTTTTTTATGTTATTTATTTTTATATTTTTTAATTTTTTTAATTATTTTTATTGTTATTATTTTTTATTATTTATATTTATTTATTTATTTTTTACTTATTAACAGTGACATTTCACAATTAACAGTCATAATTAATTTTGTTATTTCCATTTCCATTTATTTATTTCCATTTCCATTTATTTATTTCCATTTACATTGATTTATTTATATATTTATTTATATTTATTTATTTATTTATTTTTATTTATTTACATATATTTATTAATTAATTAATTTTATTTATTTTTTTAAATTATTTATTTATTTATTTTTTAATTTTTTTAATTATTTTTATTGTTGTTATTTTTTTATTTATATATATAACAGCAAAAGAAACGTCACCCCCTAAATTTTGATAAGTCTGAGAACGTGTTTAGCTTATGTGTCCTCTAATGTCATGCATGATGAATTTTGAGGTCAACCAAATTTGCCACATTGTGTTCGTGTTACACTCCATGCTCATAATATTCTTCATTAAACAAATTATATTAATTATAAAATGAAAATAATAAATATTTTTAGGGGTGACGTTTCTTTTGCTGTTATGTATATTTATTTATTTTTTGTTTACTTACTAACAGTGACATTTCACAATTAACAGTAATAATTAATTTTGTTGAGGCAAAATCCCTAAATATGAGGACCTCGAAACTACGGTACGTTAGGTGAGTATGGTGTATTTGAATAAGTGTGGTTTGTATAAGAACCGTTAATGCTTCGAGCAGTGTACTTCATCCGACTTCTGGACTCACCACAATCGGTTCTTATCAGAACTACACATAGGCCTACATCTTCACAGAAGATATTATTTCACATGGTGTAACCAGCAATTTTAGTCATCATTATCCATCACACCATGCATTCCATGCAAAGCTTCAAATCATACTGACAAGACAATATCCTTCTCATATTTCTACTCTTAATTCCAGGGAATATTAATACCTTCATCATTTTTGAATTAACAATTTTATACCTCTTATTTTTAATTCTAAAAATCCTTATGCTAGAAAAACAACATGATAATTCTAATAACTATCTCGCACATGCTGTTGTTGCTAATTTGGTAAATATTGTTAATTGAGCTATAGCATGTTTTAACATTTCATTTGATTTAACACGTTTTTATAATTTTGTTTTACATTGTTAATAACGCTTTATTTACTTCAAGTTTATTCAGTTACTGTTGAGACAATAAAACGTCATTTTCCCTTGGCTGATGAGTGCGGAGTCTGCACTTCTGCATTTGATAAATGTGGAAGATCCAATAATGGCGTTCTCAAATAACACTGCAAAGAGGATCGAAACAGACTTTATTTTGTTTATTGTTCGGCGACCACGATGTGCCTGGATCCAATTTAAACAGGCAACAATGTCTCCCCATTTTAATAATTTCTTACCAGAGCTAATATTAATCTCTGAAAACAGCAAACAAACAAACAAAAATAATTTCAAAATGAAGTCTGTCCCAAGGGTAAGCCGTAATGTTCAATTTCTTGAACTTGGGCAAATGTTAATAAATGTTAGTACCGGCCAAGTTGATGATGGACCTGCTGTATTTGACATGGATGAGTTACCCTGTTTGCATTCAGTGGGTAAAGCTGGGAGGATATTTTTAACTGTAAAAACTGAAGTACGCTCAACAAAAAGGTAAGTTTTAATTTAATACTTGTGAAATTTTCATGTACACGTGGGGCGACCGTTTGTATTTTTAATATTTTACCAACAAAAACAACTTCCAGTCAGTTTGTGAATTAGTGGTGCAGCTACTATATGTACACGAGGTATAATGGCTGAGCGTAAAATCAACACTTTGGGTAAATTTAGATTTTTGGTTTCTGAGCGCTCCCTCCAACCAGATTAATGCAAGAAAGGGCAATGCATTTATAAACAAGTAATTAATTAAATACTTGTGAAATGTTCATATTGATAAGACGACTTTTATATTTTTAATATTTTTCTGAAAAAAAACATTCAAATCAGTTTGCAGCATGGGTCGATGGTTGATATGGGTCGATTTAGATTTTTTTTTTCAGGTTTAATTTTACAGATTGATTCAATTGAAGACGACAAATCTATGAATTAGTAATTAATTAAAGACTTGTGAACTTTTTGATTTATAGGACGACATTTTATATTTTTAAAACATTTCTGAAAACCTATTTGAATCAGTTTGCAGTAATGTGCGGATAACGGCCTTGTGTAGAATTCATCAAAAAAATCAACACTATACCGGTCGATTTTTATTTTCAGGGCTACTTTTTACAGATGGATTAAATTGAAGACGATGAATCCATTGTTGAGTAATTAATTTAATACCTGTGAAATTGTCAGATTTTAGTACTACTGTTTATATTTTTTATATTTTAGTGAAATCTCCGTTCGAATCATTTTGTGGGATGTAGTTACCTAGTTTGAAGATGCACATACGACTGTGCGTAAATCGACACTTTGGGTCGATTGGGATTTTGGAGTTTCCTAGGGCTCCATTTCACGGATTGATTCGATTAAATGCGATGAAGCTATGAGCGAGTAATTAATTTAATACTTATGTAATTTTCACACTTATAGGACGCCTGTTTATATTTTTAATAATTCAGCGAAAACCCGTTCGAATCAGTTTGTGGCATGTAGTGGTATGAATGTGTATTACGGCTGTGTAAGAGTACTCAAAATCCACGCTAATTTAGGTTGATTTGTATTTTACAATACTGAGGGTTTCATTTTACGGATTGATTCAATTAAAGCGACGACCCATTAATGCGTTATTAATATAATACTTATGAAATGTTAAGATTTATAGGACGTCTGTTCGAATCAGTTTGTGGCATGCAGTAGTTATGTTTGAATATGTGCATATAACACTTTGGGTTTCTGATTCGATTAAAAGCGATGCAGCTATTAACAAGTAATTAATTTAATACTTGTGAAATTTTCATGTTGACTGGACGACATTTTACATTTTTAATACTTTTCTGAAAAACCCATTCGAGTCAGTTTGCAGTAGTATGAATGTGACGGCCTTATGTAAAATTAATAAATTTGATTTCGGGTTTGGTTTCTCATGGCAACTTTTTACAGAATGATTTAAGACAATGAATCTATGAATGAGTAATTAATTTAATACTTTATAGGACGATCGTTTATATTTTTAATATTTTACTGAAAAACAACTTGCAGCCAGTTTGTGTAATAACGTAGTTGTGCAGCTATAGGCGTCGTGAGGTATACGGCTGAGCGTAAAGCAACAATATCTGATAAACAAGTAATTAACAAAATACTTGTGGAATGTACATATTCTTAGGAGAAAAACTGGGAGGATATTTTTAACTGTAATAAATATCACCATGAGACAGGCCAGATCTATTTTTTCTTCTTTTTTTTATTCCTTTTTATTCCTACATTCATGTTTATGTATTGTCAAAATGGTACACATAGGCTTTGTTTTCATTGCATGCACGTAGCCTAACAGTAATATGCAGTTAGACTTGTAACCCTAACCCTAACCCTAGCCCTAGCCCTAACACTTACCCTAACCCTAACCCTAACCCTAACCCTAGCCCTAGCCCTAACCCTAACCCTAACGTTTGCGTATTTCGTATACATACAATACATGTACAGTAGTAGTATAGTGTAGATGTACAGTGGAGATTACAATGTACATGTACTAATACTATGTACATGTACAAGCATGCCAGCCTAGCTGAGTTAAGTATGCATGATGTAGGCATGCAGCGCTGCTACTACCATCAGAGTTATATATACTCCATGGCTAGCTGCTAGCTGCATGCTACACATAAATAGGCTGGCCCCTTTTTTGGAATTGGCACAGTCAATAAGCCTTGCATTCAAGGAATCATACACTGACGTTTGTAACGCGATAAGGTACACAATTTGGCGAAGAGGCGTGGCAAACGAAATACGCGCTACATACAATGTGATACACTATTGGCCCAACTTGGCATATATGGAGTTAGTACAACGTTTGTAATACACACTGTGCTGTAGCTGTACACACACGAGATAGGCTAGGCCATGACAGCTACCTAAACATAATAATACGTATACAGCTCAGCATGTAGTCATATATATTGTACATGTATATATGTATACGAAATACGTTAACTACTGCAAACGGATTCGAATGTTTTTCATAAGTATTAAAAATATAAAACGTCGTCCTATAAATATAAAAGTTACACACGTATTTAATCAATTATTTGTTCATCTATGCATTGTCTCCGCCTCCATCAATCTAGTAGTGGAAATCCTCAGAAACCCGAAATTCAAATTGACATGGCCGTATGTAGATTATATGCTCAGTCGTAGCTGCACCGCTATTATTACACAAACTTACTGAAGTTGTTTTTCGGTAAAATATTAAAAATATAAATTGTCGTCCTATGTACCTGAAAGTTTCATAAGTATTAAATTAATTACTAATTAATAACTTCATCGCTTTTAATGGAATCAATCCGTAAAATGGAGCCTTAAGAAACCCAAAATCCAAATCGACCTGAAGCGTTTTACGGAATACGCACAATCATGTGCGCATCTTCAAAATGGCCACCTACATCCCACAAACTGATTCGAACGGAGGTTTCTCTAAAATATTAAAAACAGTAGCCCTTATATAAATCGGACAATTTCACAGGTATTATATTAATTACTTATTCATAGATTCATCGTCTTCACTTGAATTAATCCGTAAAAGTAGCCCTGAGAAACCCAAACTCAAATTCGACCGGTATAGTGTTGATTTAAAAAAATATTTAGGGCCGTTATTATCCGCACATTTATACTAATGCAAACTGATTTGAATAGGTTTTTCAGAAAAGTATTAAAAATATAAAATGTCGTCCTATCAATCTGAATATTTAATTAATTACTTGTTTATAAATGTATTGTCTTTTCTTGCATTAATTTAGTAGAGGGAGCCATCAAAAAGTCCAAATCTAAATTAACTAGTAGTACTGGAATTGATTTTCCGCTCGTTTTTTGGTAAAATATTAAAAATATAAAGGGACGTCCTATAAATCTTAAATTACACAAGCGTTAAATTAATTGCTCGAAAAGCTTCATCGAATTTAATCGAATCAATCCGTAAAATGGAGCCCTAGGAAACCCAAAATCCAAATCGACCCAAAGTGTTGATTTACGCACAGTCGTATGTGCATCTTCAAACTAGGTAACTACATCCCACAAAATGATTCGAACGGAGATTTCACTAAAATATAAAAAAATATGAACAGTAGTCCTAAAAATCTGACAATTTCACAGGTATTAAATGAATAAGTCATCAATGGATTCATCGTCTTCAATTTAATCCATCTGTAAAAAGTAGTCCTGGGAAACCCAAAATAAAAATCGACCGGTATAGTCCTATAGTGTTGATTTTTTGATCAATTCTACACAAGGCCGTTATCTGCACATTACTGCAAACAGATTCAAATAGGTTTTCAGAAATGTTTTAAAAATATAAAATGTCGTCCTATAAATCTAAAAAGTTCACAAGTCTTTAATTAATTACTAATTCATAGATTTGTCGTCTTCAATTGAATCAATCGAATCAATCTGTAAAATTAAACCTGAAAAAAAAATCTAAATCGACCCATATCAACCATCGACCCATGCTGCAAACTGATTTGAATGTTTTTTTTCAGAAAAATATTAAAAATATAAAAAGTCGTCTTATCAATATGAACATTTCACAAGTATTTAATTAATTACTTGTTTATAAATGCATTGCCCTTTCTTGCATTAATCTGGTTGGAGGGAGCGCTCAGAAACCAAAAATCTAAATTTACCCAAAGTGTTGATTTTACGCTCAGCCGTATACCTCGTGTACATATAGTAGCTGCACCACTAATTCACAAACTGACTGGAAGTTGTTTTTTGTTGGTAAAATATTAAAAATACAAAACGGTCGTCCTACGACATGAAAATTTCACAAGTATTAAATTAAAACTTACCTTTTTGTTGAGCGCATTTCAGTTTTACAGTTAAAAATATCCTCCCAGCTTTACCCACTGAATGCAAACAGGGTAACTCATCCATGTCAAATACAGCAGGTCCATCATCAACTTTGGCCGGTACTAACATTTATTAACATTTGCCCAAGTTCAAGAAATTGAACATTACGGCTTACCCTTGGGACAGACTTCATTTTGAAATTATTTTTGTTTGTTTGTTTGCTGTTTTCAGAGATTAATATTAGCTCTGGTAAGAAATTATTAAAATGGGGAGACATTGTTGCCTGTTTAAATTGGATCCAGGCACATCGTGGTCACGAACAATAAACAAAATAAAGTCTGTTTCGATCCTCTTTGCAGTGTTATTTGAGAACGCCATTATTGGATCTTCCACATTTATCAAATGCAGAAGTGCAGACTCCGCACTCATCAGCCAAGGGAAAATGACGTTTTATTGTCTCAACAGTAACTGAATAAACTTGAAGTAAATAAAGCGTTATTAACAATGTAAAACAAAATTATAAAAACGTGTTAAATCAAATGAAATGTTAAAACATGCTATAGCTCAATTAACAATATTTACCAAATTAGCAACAACAGCATGTGCGAGATAGTTATTAGAATTATCATGTTGTTTTTCTAGCATAAGGATTTTTAGAATTAAAAATAAGAGGTATAAAATTGTTAAGTGTGTTGTATAATGCACGTAAAGTGGATTGTCGTGCGGTCTAGCGCAGTGAACTCAAGTTCTGGTGTTGCCAGCAGCAGAGTGTGGGTTCGAGCCCCGGCCGTGACACCTGTGTCCTTGAGCAAGACACTTAACCATAATTGCTTCTCTCCACCCAGGGGTTAAATGGGTACCTGTGAAGGCAGAGATGGTTTGCTCTATATGCGCTAGAAATGGCAGCAATTGAGCTGTATACTCCCCAGGGAGCTGAGATGGTTTCAGGAATGATTTATGAGCCTTATGAGCCTTATGAGCAGGGATAATAATATAATGCGCCTTGAGCGCCACTTAGTTGGTGGATACGTGCGCTATATAAATCTATACATTATTATTATTATTATTAATTCAAAAATGATGAAGGTATTAATATTCCCTGGAATTAAGAGTAGAAATATGAGAAGGATATTGTCTTGTCAGTATGATTTGAAGCTTTGCATGGAATGCATGATGTGATGGATAATGATGACTAAAATTGCTGGTTACACCATGTGAAATAATATCTTCTGTGAAGATGCAGGCCTATGTGTAGTTCTGATAAGAACCGATGGTGGTGAGTCCAGAAGTCGGATGAAGTACACTGCTCGAAGCGTTAGCGGTTCTTATACAAACCACACTTATTCAAATACACCATACTCACCTAACGTACCGTAGTTTCGAGGTCCTCATATTTAGGGATTTTGCCTCAACAAAATGAATTATTACTGTTAATTGTGAAATGTCACTGTTAGTAAGTTAAAAAAAATATATATATATATATACATAACAGCAAAAGAAACGTCACCCCTAAAAATATTTATTATTTTCATTTTATAATTAATATAATTTGTTTAATGAAGAATATTATGAGCATGGAGTGTAACACGAACACAATGTGGCAAATTTGGTTGACCTCAAAATTCATCATGCATGACGTTAGAGGACACATAAGCTAAACACGTTCTCAGACTTATCAAAATTTAGGGGGTGACGTTTCTTTTGCTGTTATGTATATCAATAAAAAAATAATAACAATAAAAATGATAAAACAAAATTAAAAAATAAATAAATAAATAACAAAATAATTTAAAAAAATTAATTAATTAATTAATTAATAAATATATATAAATAAATAAATATAAATAATGTAAATAAATAAAAATAAATAAATAAATAAATATAAATAAATATATAAATAAATATAAATGTAAATAACAAAATTAATTATGACTGTTAATTGTGAAATGTCACTGTTAGTAAGTAAAAAATAAATAAATAAATATAAATAATAAAAACATAACTATGAAAATAAAAAAATTTAAAATAAATAAATTAAATAATAAATGTATATAAATAAATATAAATAAATGTAAATGTAAATAAATGTAAATGTAAATGTAAATCAATGTAAATGTAAATGTAAATAACAAAATTAATTATGACTGTTAATTGTGAAATGTCACTGTTAATAAGTAAAAAATAAATAAATAAATATAAATAATTTAAAAAAATAATAACAATAAAAATAATTTAAAAAATAAAAAAATAAAAAAATAAATAACATAAAAAAATGAAATAAATAACAAAATAATTTTAAAAATAAATATATATGAATAAATAAATATAAATAAATAAATATAAATATAAATAAATATAAATAAATATAAATAAATAAATAAATAAATAAATAAATATAAATAAATGTAAATGTAAATAGATAAATGTAAAATAATGTAAATGTAAATAGATGTAAATGTAAATAAATATAAATAAATATAAATAAATAAATTAGATAGACGCTATGTAAGTTATCTTGTTCTTTTTGTTTGCCAAATTAAATGTCTTTGTAGCTGAAATATAAACCCAATTGCTGCAGGTTGTTTTCTTTGTACAGCCGACTTAAAGAAACCTTTGTTTTCTGATAGCTCGTTGTACACGATCGGCATACGACAACAGATTGACAAATCGGCCGGTCGACGTCATCCACAAGCTCCAGACCAAACCCAGTGATCTCACGGACTCTCGCGTAATCTCCGTCTTTAACGCGTTCAGCTTATCGCGATATTGCGTTCAGTACATTTTAATGTTTTACACTACCAGACCATGAGGTAGTGATCTCGCGTAATCTCTGTCTTTAATGCGTTCAGCTTATCACGATATTGCGTTAAGTACATTTTTATGTTTTACACTAGCAAGCCACAACATGTCAGTGGTTATAAATCTGTGGAGTAAATGTCTCTAACCCTTTGTGTACTGTAGTCTTAATTCTCATTGTAGTCAACTAAAATAATATCTTTGTACGCCGACATAGGCCCTAACTCTCAATGTGTAGCTGACTTTAATAAATACTTTTGTCCTTTGTGAGCGCCGACTTTACTAGCCCTTTGTACGCCGACTGAGTCTTTGTAGCCTAGTAACAAGAAATCTCTTTGTGGGCCGACTTAGTTTCTCTTTGTGCGCCGACTAAAAGAATTTATTAATTCGCCGACATCATTTTAGCTGGTTATAAGAAATCTCTTTGTACGCCGACTTCATTATCTTCAACATATTTATTTCATTGTTCGCCTTGAAATACTGAGCGTAATCCCTTGATTTATGAATAAGAATTATGAGAAAAGAAATTATTACATCGATAGTAGCAGTCTCATTTTATTATACTTTGGCCAGAGCTTAAATATCTCTTGACATTTTAAGTTTCGAAAGTATTTCCGAGTCCAATGAATATCCAAAACGGCGCTACGGTTGCTGTCCCCAGATCGTGATCACTTTGGTCTCCGTTGTATTCTCCTATACTCCGGCTACTATGATCTTTAACGCGTTGGGGTTAACGCGTTAGGCGTTAGGGTTAACGCGCTAGGCGTTAGGGTTAACGCGCTAGGCGTTAGGGTTAACGCGTTAGGCGTTAGGGTTAACGCGTTAGGCGTTAGGGTTAACGCGTTAGGAAGGCTCCCCATGGAATAGTCAACTAAAATAATATCTTTGTACGCCGACATAGGCCCTAACTCTCAATGTGTAGCTGACTTTAATAAATACTTTTGTCCTTTGTGAGCGCCGACTTTACTAGCCCTTTGTACGCCGACTGAGTCTTTGTAGCCTAGTAAGAAGAAATCTCTTTGTGCGCCGACTAAAAGAATCTATTAATTCGCTGACATCATTTTAGCTGGTTATAAGAAATCTCTTTGTACGCCGACTTCATTATCTTCAACATATTTATTTCATTGTTCGCCTTGAAATACTGAGCGTAATCCCTTGATTTATGAATAAGAATTATTATACTTTGGCCAGAGCTTTAAATATCTCTTGAAATTTTAAGTTTCGAAAGTATTTCCGAGTCCAATGAATATCCAAAACGGCGCTACGGTTGCTGTCCCCAGATCGTGATCACTTTGGTCTCCGTTGTATTCTCCTATACTCCGGCTACTATGATCTTTAACGCGTTCGCTACCGCGTTCGCTACCGCGTTCGCTAACGCGTTCGCTACCGCGTTCGCTACCGCGTTAGGAAGGCTCCCCATGGAATTAACAATTAATAAATGAAATGCTTAACGCGTTAAATCGAACGCGTTAGCGAACGCGTTAGTCACACTTAATTTCGATCAGTACTGTATATCTCTGCTTGTTACTGGTGGCTGGTAGGTATATTCAATAGGATCATGCCATGCAAGTATCTGTCCTACAAAGTCATGAATGCATTATTGAGGTTGTTGCAACAAATGAAGGGTATTGTATGAATACTACACACAATATACATGGTCAAGGCCATTGATCCCTAGTGCAATACTGTTCAGTACCAAGGATACATTCAGAGTGTTTATTATGCATATCTTGTTAGATTATTTAATACCACAAACGAGCATTATGATGTTGAGGCACGACTTTGCATCATTTTATGTCACTTTAACCTACATGTATTTTAGGTATAGATCTACATGTATGTTTTCAACAGAAGGGGATATGCACCACTCCCAACAGACTTTATGGTACAGATTTCTGATGTCAGATTTTCATTGAATTTCCCCTGGTGAGTACACATGAGTACACTGCTGTATTATAAAAACCGATTTATCAAAAAGTTATAAATGGTAAAATGTCAATTAAGAATCAAAACATTCAGTGATATTTTAACTCTTTTTCAGTAGCGAAAGTGTGTAAAAATTTGCCACACCTTATGCGTAATGCGCATAACTTGATGTCACTATTTTTACTCTGAAACAGTGATGATCCCTGAGCAGGGTGAAGATCAGTTTAGCTCAGGAATGTAAGAGTGCCCTATTGTTTAACCCTACGTCCAGCATTTCTTTAGCCATATTTTTTTGTTCTATTGTTCAGTTACCTTGTTGTGTGTCCTTTGTTTTGCCAATTTTAAGAATCTGAAGCTTTATTCAACAAAAAATGAATAATTTTGAAAACGAAATTGATTACGGGCATATACATGTGTATGTATAGGAATAAAAGCTTGACGCTTGATCTTTACCACAGGATAATGACCTCGGTCCTTTATCGCAATGACCATGCCCAAAACCGGTCATTATGATACAAAGTGTCAGACATAATAAGTACAGCAAAAGTACTTGGCATTTCACCATTGAGCAAGAGTTACACCATAAACTGACATGATACTGGCCATGTAAATCAAAGCTGCAAGGCTCACTGGCTAAAACACATTGTCATCTGAAATGTACTTTAATGGGGTGTAATTGACATATATTGATATATTTAATATATTGATTCGTATTATGAAAATGTGGGCAAGGCCCTTGTTTCATACATAGTTCATCAGTACCAAGGATGAACCAAGTACGTTTGCCCAAAATGGTTCACTCAACATACATGTACATGTACACAGAGGTCAAAAAATAGAATATTTGGCTGGTTGCAAATCTATTGTTCCCCATCCACAATCATCTCACAAGGCCTTCAGTTAAAAAACGTTAGCCACTCCTGATTTAGAGCAAGCATTTCACTGTGCATTGGTTTTAAGCTTGGGGGAGTCCAAAGTATGTATGTATGTGCAATCTTGTCTTTACCCATAGTCAGTTTTAATATTGGGGTTTTCCCAAGTGTGAGAAATGTCGTGCTCTGATGCAACCGTGGGTATATTCGTGTATTTAAATGTCTGCTAGATCATTAACACAACACTGGAAGACAGATCTCTGTGAACATCTCGGTAGTAACAATGTCACTGATTGCATGCATCTGGTCATTTCTTAATGACCAACTTCACACCACCAGCGGTGCAGCCTTTATTGCCATAGTGACTGGGTTTGGCATACATGAATTTGTGAAATGGCACCAAAAGATCTCCCACAAAAAGAAGTCGCAGTCACAACGTGACAACGGCAGTATAGCTGTAGGTGGAGCCGTAAAGTTTGACGTCCCTGTACTACCACTGAGTGTGAACTACCACTTCACTAGGCAGTGTAATTACTCATGTGGGTTCTGTTTCCACACTGCCAAAACGTCTGCCGTGTTGCCGATTGAAGACGCCAAGCGTGGACTTTGCATGCTGAAGGAAGCAGGTTAGTACACTCACCAATAATGGAATAAATGTTGTTACTGAGGGAATAACAGTTTGTTACAGGGTCTTTACTGCAGGTTAACAACCGGTTTTGGTTGTGGTCATGGGTGATAAGGGCCGAGCCGAAGGTGAGGTCCTTGACCATGACCACACCTAATCTTCGTCACTCTGATTGGTTCGAATCCACGTCAGCTGGTGAACAGCTTGCACATACATGCTGTTCTCAGGGCCGTAGCACTTAGAGCCTCAGTCTGCAAATGAAGCATCAAAGGTACTAGAACAGGGAATGGTCCAGAATAAATTTTCAGTCAGCAAACCTCGAGCTCTGGGTTTGCCGACTGCAAATGTATTGTGTTTCTAAGTATTGAAGTTGTTTGTTTGTACTGAAGTCATTTATAAGTTGCGGTTTCGGCTGGCAGTTGTCAACAATCGTGTATATTAAATAATACAATAAATTGTTATACACAATAACATGAAATAATGAAAAAATTGTGCACTCTGAATATTTTATTAGGGGAATGATAATTATTGGGGGAGGACAAAAATGTGAATGCATTGCCAATATTTTCAATTCAATTTTAATTCAATTCAAAAATTGTTTATTTATTAATCATTTTTAAATGACATGGCAGCCCTAGAACTGAAACTTTCACATGTTGGTATTTTGTTACTCTTTTAATAAGTATACATATATATATATATATATATATATATATATACATTTACAGATATTTTACTAAAATAACTTTTATACTTGCTAGTTTCTGTAGGCTTGTTACCAATAGATGAGCATGATAACATTATTTACAATGAAAATCAAGTGATTTTGGAATGTTCATACTACATCAGTCAAATGGCATATATTAATCAATAGGGTCATTCCTTTCCATAACAATTATCATGAGGTACGTGACCAAGTTTTCTAGTGTTGCTAAGGGTGGGCCATAATTAAATGTGTATTATGTAGGGCTGTGCCGAATAACCGAATATTCGATCGATAGTTCAAATATCTGGTTGATTTTTTTTCCCAGTTCGAATATTCAAAGAAAAAAACTAGTTTTTGTTGAATTTTTTTATTGAATATTTGATCAAAATCAAAATCGGAATATCCGGTTACCAAATTATTCGAAAACGCACAGCCCTAGTATTATGCAGGTATATTGTACTGCAGGGAAAGTCCCTACTTACATGTACACGAATGTGCAATACTGCTGAGAAATACACATAAATACTCTTGGATGCAATCCAACATTAATGAGTCATGAGCAAACTGTGTGTGTGTGTGTGTGTGTGTGTGTGTGTAATGTTATCTGATTAAATCAAGAACGGATGTTTCAATAAATTATTTCATTTTCAAATAAAAGGATAGGATTGTTAATAATAAAAAGAACAACATTGTCAAAATTATATATGTAAAGAAACCAAAATATCAAAACAAATGTAATCATTTATTCTTATGTGCAACATGATCACCGCCTTCATCCACTTTTGATCCATATTTTTGTATACATGTTTTCTTTTTTAAAAATGACAGCATGTTAGGTGGAATAATTACTTGGGGTGTTTGTTACCATCGCTAACTACACATCAAAAAAGTTTTTAGATTATAATATTATTTTATAATCCTGTTATTAAAGGTGTACACTCCCTTGAAAAACCCTTCCCATGCAGCACAGTGGATTGTTCTTTTTTCATATTTTACATTTTGTTGAAGTCATTTGTGTGATTATTTGGTGAGCATTTATGAAATAACATTCTATCCTGCCATTTTAATGACAGGTATACAGAAAGTAAACTTCTCCGGGGGTGAACCATTCATTGTACAGCGAGGCAAGTTTGTAGGAGAACTTGTCCATTATTGCAAGGTGGAACTGGAGTTACCAAGCGTTACCATAGTCAGCAATGGGAGTCTTATCACTGAGAAATGGTTTGAAGACTATGGTAAGTCTTCTTTATCATGCAAAAAAACATATCCTTCAGGTTAGGTCAGGTTAGGTCAAAACTGGGTTGGGTTGGGTTGGGTAGGGTACAAGTACATACATGTACAGTCCAACATGTTTGATATAACGCAATACAATTTAACTTGATATAATTGGTAATGGTAATTCAAAAATAACCAAATTGTTGAATTTTAATGTGAAACTATAAATGTAACTTAGTGTAAAACTGATGAGTGTATCAATATTCCCTAGTTTTTAGCATTACTAAGGGTGGGCATGGCCTTATGACTGGATTGTTCTATTGCTAGTAGCACCATGAAGTACATGGACATGTACAATTGTATTTTTGCATCACTCTCGCTGCCCTGATCCTACTATTTAGTTGTTTTTTTTCAAGCAAATTATTTGGAAGCCTTGATGAGATTTATTGACACACAAGTAGAACAAATTTGGATGTATTGTACATATGAATTTCATGCTGTCATGCTATTGGGAAGTAAATGGCACAAAGGCATTATAAACCTTGAACAGGGCCATTCTGTGACAATTCAACCAAACAGACTGTGTATGACCCGTCTGATGCGTATTGTTTAGATTATTTCTTTGTGAAATATTGTGAAAATGTTGAGTTCACAACAACAACGACGACGACGACAACAAGAGTTTGAAAACTCTTCCCTCAACACCGCCGACCTCCAACCCAAGCTGTGGCTCCGATACGTGGATGACACCTTTGTGGTTTGGCCACATGGCAGAGACACACTCCAGGATTTTCTACAACATCTCAACCAGCAACACCCGAGCATCAAGTTCACCATGGAAACAGAAGAAGACGACAAGATCGCATTCCTTGATGTTGGCATTTCCAGAAACCCAGACGGCTCCCTACACCACAACGTCTACAGAAAGCCCACGCACACAGATCGGTACCTGAACCAGCACTCCTTCCATCACCCAAGCATCAAGTCATCGGTCAACCGCACTCGCATAACGCCTACAACATTTGTGACAAGGACAGCCTTCCCAAGGAACTACAGCACATCCGAACTACCCTCAAACGCAACGGTTACAATCCCAGCAAGATCAGCACAGTGAAGCCGGTTCCAAACCCCGAAAGCAAGGTAAGTAATCTAACCCTCTCTGCTTGTCTCCCCTATCTAGGTTCGACGTCTCACAAACTACAACGCATCCTCCGACGAGCAGGCATCGATGTGTTCCACTCAGCCCCCAGCAAACTCCAGGGACTTCTACACACCCACAAGGACAAACCGGACCCAAACAGAGCGGGAGTCTACCGGATCCCCTGTGAGTGCGGTAAGGTGTACATTGGCGAAACAGGACGCAACCTCCCCATCAGATTGAAGGAACACCGAGCACACGGCCGCAGAGGAGATTTCGATAAGTCCGCCATCGTCAAGCACTCGCACATCAAGGACCACCAAATCGACTGGCAGGCAGCCCAACTCATCACACCCATCGACGCATGGCACCCCAGACGCATCAGAGAGGCCATCGAGATCGTCAAACACGACACTGTGCCACAGGACATCGGCTTTTTCATCAGCGACATTTGGTGACCAATACTACAGACTGAAGGATCTTCTATATCCAAAGTCCATAACCCACCCCAGACTGAGGGATCTCCTATATCCTAAGTCAACCACCCTCCTTCCCCCTGTGCTTGTCAACAACTGATTCAGTTCAGTGAGCACACACTCCTCTCCAGGGTTGTAGCTACGCCGGTCGGCGCCGGTCGGGTCTAACCGGCACTCCCGCTGGCCGACCGGCACCAAACGCAAATTGATGTCTTACCGACCGGCACAAAAATTGTGTGAATATTTCATTAAACAGTAATAAAAGTAAAAAAAAGTTCATGTATTCTTCATTTCTTTGAGTTATTTGCCACTATTTTGAGGACTTTAGTCTATAGATCAATTAAAACATCATACGATATTATAAAATAATTCTCAGTTTGTAGCGGTACAAACAAATACACTAATTAGCATTTATTTATGACGTCAGGGAAAAGACCTGGGAATCCCCATTGTGATTGGTTGTTTGCGCCTGCACGATGAGCTAATGCCACTAGTCTCTACCGCATGCAAATGATGCAACGTGCTTCGTAATGTCAATGTACGTAAATTTCAGGTTGGTTAAGCGTGACTTCGTAAACGTCTAGCTTTCCCCGCGATGTGCGTCCCTCCGCCCATTCATGAAAAGTTTTGTGAATGTTTTTTTGGAAGTGTTTTGATCAAAATAATTATGTCGCACTCGCAGAAAAGTATCACAAGCTTTTTCTCTTCGGCCACTAAACGCAAGGGGCCGGCAGTGATAGACACGGCAGCCGGGTCAAGTGAGAAGCCGGCAAATTCGAGACATTCTTCTGCGACCATATCTTCGTGTTCGAGTACAACTGACCCGGGAACTGATCACGCTACCGAGTCTTCGGCCACTGTGGATTTAGGCCAAAAACTCGGAGCTGCTATGCCTGACGGCCCTGGTTGCTCAAGTGTTACCACCTCATCAAAAAAACAGAAGCAGGCATCTAAGTTTAATAGCGAAAAGTGGACACCTGGTAGGCCATACAGAAGTTTCAGTTTTTCTGAGCCAACATTTTTGTCAATTGCATTGGAGGGCACTCCTTCACATCGTAAATTCTTGTATAATACTATGAAAATATCATACTATTATACAACAAATTATGTGAAAGGTGAGCCCTACAAATCCATTCTTAAAAGCTAAAACCCAGGAGCTTCGGGGTGCTTCGCCCCCTCGACCCCCACCGAGGCGTTGCCCCTGGACCCCCACCAGGGGCCCTTAAGCGGGCCCCTGGACCCCCGGCCGTGAGGAGCTGCGCTCCGTTCGCTCCGCTCACTACGCTCGCAATTGACAAAATTAGCCGGCACTCAATTTGGTCTGGTGACAACCCTGCTCCTCTCCCCCAACCCCTAGGATCCTAGTCTCAACAGTTCCCGCCTGCGTGCCTCAACAAACTAATCCTCCAGCATCCATTCATGGGATGATCCTCCAGCAGTCTACTTAAGCAGCAGCATTTTCCAGAGTCCGGCATTCTCCTGAGGACGATCAGAGCACACTGATCGAAATGACGATGACGACAACGACGACAACAACAACAACAACAAATTCCCCCCAAAATAAACAAGCTTTAACTCTACACTACCAGAACAATATCTACACATGTACATGTACTTGACATTATATTTTTAGTATAAATACTACTGTTCCATGTATGATTTATTTTTATTTTTTAAAAACTCAGGTGAGCATCTGGACATCTTAGCTATTTCCTGTGACAGCTTTGACCCGGATGTCAATGAAATGATTGGGCGCCAACAGGGCAAGAAAAACCACCTGGACAGTTTGAAACGTGTGAGGAATTATTGCTACCAATACAAGGTACATTGTACACTGTTACCAATATGAACACACTTTGCTCCTTTTTTAAATTACCATTCTGATTCTGCTAAAAATGAATAAAAAACCTTGGGCTATTAAAGGGAAGGTTTGTAAATGCACAACAATATGAGTGTTCTTTCCTTAATTACATGTTGCAATGAGTACAAAAATATGAATGCATTTTTACTGCATTTTTACTGCATTTTTACATATTGAATGTACAGACTATGTGGCCGGTTGCAAATCTATTGTTCCCCATGCACAATCATCTCACCAGGCCTTCAGTAACTTTTGTGAATTACAATTCAGCTCTATGGTTAGAGCAAGCATTTCACTATGCATCGGTTTTAAGCTTGGTGGAGTCCCTAGTATGTGCAATCTTGTCTTTATCCATAGTCAGTTTTAGTATTGGGGTTTCCCCAAGTGTGAGAAATGTCGGACTCTGATGCAACTGTGGGTATATTCATGTATTTAAACGTCTGCTAGATCATTAACACAACACTGGAGGCCAGATCTCTGTGAACATCTCTTAATTCCATGTTGCAATGAGTACAAAAATATGAATGCATTTTTCGTGCATTTTTACAGATTGAATGTACAGATTCAAAGAGAGTTAGTACAGTACATACAGTACTCATAAAAGCCATTTATATGACCTACACATGTGGAGTGGAGTGTCATGGCCGAGCGGTCTAGCTTACCGGACTCAAGTTCTGGTGTTAGCAGCAGAATGTGGGTTCGAATCCCGGCCGTGACACTTGTGTCCTTGAGCAAGACACTTAACCATAATTGCTTCTCTCCACCCAGGGGTTAAATGGGTACCTGTGAGGGCAGAGTTGGTTGATTAGCCCTATATGCGCTGTAATGGCAGCAATTGAGCTGTATACTCCCCAGGGAGCTGAGATGGTTTCAGGAATGATTTATGAGCCTTATGAGCAGGGGTAATAATATAATGCGCCTTGAGCACCACTCAGTTGGTGGATACGCGCGCTATATAAGTCCACACATTATTATTATTATTATTATTATGTGTACATTTGTACATCTCATTTCCTATTCTTTTCTTCAGGTTGCTTTTAAGATCAACAGTGTTATAAACACATACAACAAAGATGAGGATATGGCTGAGTGTATTGTGGGTCTAGACCCATGCCGATGGAAGGTAAATTAATGGATGAAGGGTAAAAGGTTGAGTAGGTACAGCAAAATAATCATGACAAATCACACATAAGGTGTAAGAGTTATTGTAATAGTTTATTTAATATCATGTAATACAAAGTACCTAGTCTGTTTTTCTTGTGGTTTATTTGATAATAAGGGAATAGACGGTCTTCATAGCAGGATGAAGATCAAGGGTTGTGGCCACGGGTAATAAAGGACCGGGCTAAAGGGGAGGTCACGTATTCAACTGAAAAACACAAGGTAATGGCACCCGTTTATTGTAAAGCCATTTAACATGAATTATGTTTTTTTATTTGTTTCATCCTGACAGGTTTTTCAGTGCCTGTTGATTGGCGGTGAAAACAGTGGGAAGGATGCCCTGAAACACGCTGAGTCTTACGTCATCAGCGAGGCAGAATTCCAGGCATTTCTGGACCGACACAAAGATGTAAAATGCTTGATACCAGAGTCCAATGAAAAGGTATGCACATGTGTATATAATGAGTAATGTTGTCATGTCATTCTTTAAAAGATTATCACAACATTCATGCACATTCATGTGTAGATTTTTGGACAAAACTTGCAGATTATGGAATCACCAATCCTATTTACTTGAACTACATACATGTATACCATTTAAAGACCATACAAAATGGTAAATATTTTCAACCCTATTTTAAAAAGAAAGTACTTCTAAGTAGGAATAACCAAAAATAAGACTTACATTATTTTTCTTTAACCCTTCAAAAAAACCTATGAAAATGTACTTTGCCACTACCGCGAACCCACAGGCCCGGAACAAAAGCAGTAGGGGACACTTTCACTGAGCCTATTTTGATGACGTACATTTACGGGAGGGTGAATGCTACAACTGTTTACTGCGGTACGTTTTGTACACAAAGCATATTACATCGCATACAGCTGCAAAAATAAGTTTACCAACTACGACTTCCGAAAGTGTTTCTGAAGAAGTTTCCAAAAATATTACTGACCAATTGTGTTGTTCATCATCGTCATTTGATGGAGATTATATTGATGCCAAAGTTGGTGAAATAAGTGACATAGAATCGTATCAATTTAAGCCCGGAATGGACGAAATCCAGGCAAAAATGGCGAAGCCAAAGGAAGGTCTCGAGTCCGGCATAAGCACACATAATGGTACCCTGTTTTTCTTGTTTTTTACGAACAATTTATATTCTAAGACCAAGTGTTTGATTCGTTGAATTTTATTATCAGGAAAGTTAATCAAAATGTGTCCAAATTGTTCTTGTTTTGTGCCGATAAAAAATAATCCTTTGGTGATCTTGCCGGTGCCGTCAACCAGACTAATAGTTTGACAATGACCCGGCCCCACGTACGTATATCCACACTGCACTGGAAACATACGTGCACGGACGCACACCCAATACATAAGTTGCACATCAAGGGGAATCCCATACACACATGTACATGGACAACGCGGCGGCAGCCAGACCGTTGTTAAGACGGCTCCTTTCGAGCTCCCGTAAAAGTATGTCATAAAAACAGGAAAAATGTTTGCTGCCACCATGGGTCGCAAATGTCCAACAGACGTTGCGGATTTCAACCGATGGAATTTTGGGGTCATGCCTATGTTCCCTCAGCCCTATGTTCCCTCAGCCCTATGTTCCCTCAATGCCTAACATTTTTTTAAATCCAAATTAGGCCCTATGTTCCCTCAACCCTATGTTCCCTCAACCCTATGTTCCTCATCCCAAAATAGACCCTATGATCTATTTTGGGATGAGGGAACATAGGGCTGAGGGAACATAGGGTCTATTTTGGGATGAGGGAACATAGGGCTGAGGGAACATAGGGCTGAGGGAACATAAGGCTGAGGGAACTTGAGTACTGTCCCGGAATTTTGGCTGCAAATCATGATTTTTTCAGCAATTTCTGATTTTCAGATTTTTGGAATAGCTACAATGTATATACATAATAATAATAATAATAATAATGTGGACTTACATTATATAGCGCACGTATCCACCAAACTGGTGCTCAAGGCGCATTATATTATTACCCCTGCTCATCAGGCTCATAAATCATTCCTGATGACCATCTCAGCTCCCTGGGGAGTACACAGCTCAATTGCTGCCATTACAGTGCATATAGGGCTAATCAAACACAACAACCAACTCTGCCCTGACAGGTACCCATTTACCCCTGGGTGGAGAGAAGCAATTATGGTAAAGTGTCTTGCTCAAGGACACAAGTACCCCGGTCGCGGTTGGGATTCGAACCCACATTCTGACGACTCGGCCATCAGCACACAAATCCGATGCACCAAATCGCTTGACCATGGCACTCCATAATATACATGTAACTACATGTACATTGTAAATAACAAAATACATACTGAACAATTTTGAGTAACAAAAATCAAGGCACTTTGTATGGACTTTTAAGAAAATCAGCACAATTTAACATTTTATTATCAAACTGTTTTTTCTTAGTCGTGTTAACTGGTATGCTGAATTTTTTTGATATGGCTTTTTTTTTGCCCATTCTGCCATGCTGACTGGTACTGGGGCCACATTGTAGACTTGTTTCACTTTTCCCTGTCAATTCAAACACTTGAATTCTTAACTCAAAGGTGAGGTACAGGATTGGTAATTAACAAATAATGAGACTCCCTAGACTACTAGTATTAAATACGAACTGCATGTACCGTACATACATGTACTTGTACATGTACATTACATCTGAGAACTTGGGTTACTGAAGAACACAAGATGATTGTTACATAATGTCCCTGTTTCAATGTTTCATTTTGTTATGCTTTTCCTCCAACACAGATGCAGAATTCCTATCTCATCCTTGATGAATATGTAAGTACTGAAATCAATGACTTAATTACATGTCCAGTGTATACATGTACATGTAATCTAACAAACTTACATGTACTTGTGATGTGCAGTTGGTGACGGTACCAAATTTTGATTTTACCCCCACTATTTTCCCTACTAATGTTTCCAATTTTCTCCCAGACATGGGGACTTTCACAGGTTGGTTGTTTTTGGAATATGACCAACAATACTATTCCTTACCTTTTTAAATCATAACATTTTTCTTTCTTATAATTATATTATTTCTTTCTTATAAAGCACAACTGTTGTGTATGTGAAACTCCTTTTTTAAAATTTTATATATACCATGTGAATTTTGCTAAAATTTTGATTAACAGATGCGATTTCTAGACTGTACCAGTGGTAGCAAGGATCCTTCCAAGTCAATTTTGGACGTGGGTGTTACAGAAGCGCTCAAGTTCAGCGGGTTTGATGAAAAGATGTTTCTGATGAGAGGGGGTAAATACACATGGAGCAAGGCTGATATGAAACTGGACTGGTAGCTTCATTGATGACTTGTGGGGCTTCTTCAATCATTGCTTACCTGTACCCGAACTGCATGACGCTGATCAACATGGAATTCTTTGCCATTTTGTGCTAACACTCGCACAAGCAGAAAATCAATGCTAAGCATGAAATATGTTTACATTCAAGGGAAGATACATGTACATACATCATCAGTAATATTGACAAAATGTTGGTTTTAAAATGTTTGTTTTAAATTGTAATTTTGTTTTAAATTGTCTTTACATGAATAAACAACTGAACAGCTTAAAACATTGTATCATTTGAGTAAATAGTAAAAATAAACTTTTCGTATTTTTTCTTGAATTTAGGAAAATACTGTATCCAATAAACTTCCAAATGATGTCACTTTTCTTTAAAATGACAGCACCTTGGACAAAGGGAAAATTGATACCATTAAGAGCTTTACACCTAGTTCTGTATAATATTGTATGCAAGTCTTATAAATGTGAATATACCTTCTAAGCACAGAATTCATGCCTACAGATTGTATTTAAAACAGTAAGCAAAGCCATGTAATTGGGCCCTCTATACATGTACCATGGTTGGATGGAGAGAGGCTATCAGAGGAAACAAAGTATAGCCAAGGAGATTTTGGTAGGGAAGATGAAGTAGATTCCTCTTACTGTATTTAGTAGTCTCAGTGGTGGATCCAAGAGGCTTGGGAGGCTGAAGCATAGTATTAACCAGCAATACCTTTAGGTGTCTTTTGGACGCCATGTTTTTCAAAGAATTAGAAATTTGGACGCCCTATCTCCAAATCTTGGCTAATACTCTGGGCTGAAGCTCCCCTTCCCCTTCAGTACATGTACATGCCCACTCCTGATTTACATTTTGTATAATCATCCCCCATCAGTTTATTAAATATGAGATACATTTTACTATGAAGATATTTATGAACGCAGAAGTTTGTTATAAAAATATG
The DNA here is from genome assembly GCA_029582265.1 of Zoroaster sp. YZ-2022. NCBI lineage: Eukaryota > Metazoa > Echinodermata > Asteroidea > Forcipulatida > Zoroasteridae > Zoroaster > Zoroaster sp. YZ-2022. The sequence continues at coordinate 10,157,664 of CM055821.1, read as the reverse complement.
TCTTATTTTATGTATATTAGTAATATGCAATACTAATTATTTTAAAGGCACCTTTGTAAGAAAAAAAAAATTTCTTCCAGTTTCCCCTACTAGAAATACATGTATTACCTAAATTTATTTCAAAATCAATTCCGAGTAAAATAACAGAAATTAATGTCACCAGAGGGCGTGCTGTACGCATGGGGAAAAAAGATGGCCACCACGCTTTGTTACCTTTTAAAGGATAGTGTCCGCAATCTCATTTGATAATTTGTTTGTTGCATTGGATAAAATCAAAATTAGGGGAAAGAAATGTTTATTTACTGACAAAAATGTACATAGTTGCCTGTCGGGCTTGCAAAAAGCAAATTGTGGTTGTCTGACAAGGTTTTGCAAACCCTGACATTTACCATAAATGATAAGTAACATTTTTAACTCCAAAACAAAAGTAACTAACTGAAGATCAACTGCAGTATTATAATGCTTAGTACATGCTGTATGTTTCTAGATTAGTAACATTTAGTTCATATTAACATTAATAATACTGTAAATTAAGTTCAAGCAATTTGATTGTTCCCTTTTTGTGTGTGGCTTAATGGTACCTTTTGTATTCACTTACCCAAGATTTTCTATTAAAACTTTACTAATAAAGACGATGTATATTTGTAATTGCATTGTAGGTACATGTACATACATGTACATGTATCTCAGAACATTTTTTTTTTTCCTATGCTAACATTGTATATTGTTTGTATTCATGTTTTTTTTCTCTTTGTTTTCGCGCCTTGAGCGCCCAGCAGGGTGGATACATACTATGTATGTGCGCGCTACAAATCTTTATTATTATTATTATTATTATTATTATTATTATTATTGGGACCAAAAACTCACTCAAGTAAAGTCATACATGAACGTCAATAAGCTGGGGTGTGATTTGACAGTAAAAGTAAAAAATCCTGAAAAATGTGTAGCGGGCCTGGGTCACCCTTTGGTCTTGAGGACAAAGCCCTCCTGAACCTCCTAGATGTTTAATTTTGGAGGATTTACAGACTCTCCACATCCCAACAAACAAGAAACTTCTCTTCTTTCAAGAACATTGAGACAACGGGAGATTTGTAAAAATCCTGAAATCAGGAAAAACCCTGTGTCCTGTTTATTCAGCCGTTGTTTATAAATATTGATGAAACTTATTTTGATGGTTATTTCGTACAAAATTCAATGTTGTTGTTTTGGTAAATAAATAAATATTGATGCAACTACTAGTAGTTTTGTGTTTATCTCAGAATTCTGCATGCCTTCCCCTTTATTCCCAAAACCCCTAAAATTCCTGAATTTATACATTTTAAAAAGATATTACATCATAGTCAGCTTTCAGTTAGTTTTTACAAATTATGTAACTTATCTTTAATCTGGTAAAAAAAAAAAATATTATGGTAAATACACATGCGAAACAAAGCCCTAATGGAAAAGTAAGTGTGCAATTCCAATTTCATACAACAATAGATTAATAGAGGGTGTAAATTGGGGCCTACAGAACTGTATCACTGCGGTGCAAAAAAGAACTACAATGTCCACTATGCACGTTGTAGTTCTGTACGCTGTTACATGTAAATACACAGTTTACAGTTTGGGTTATTTTGCGCCACACCGATGTACCTGTATGTACGTACAAATTTACACAAGGATATATACATGTACATACATGTACATACATGTACATACATGTACATGTAGGCCTATCACTGTAATTCTGTCATTTGGAATATTTAATAATATTTAAGTCATTTTATATAAACACTGTGAGTTCCCACTGCTGCACTCCATCCTCTCTCACCCACCTCCTTCTTAATATCTTTTTCTGTTTCAGAAAAATTGAGTATGAGGTGATTTTTTTACCTGAAAAAGGAGAGATTTTCATCGGCCATTTTTTACATTGGAAACCTCTTCCTTGGTAACCAAATGAATCAATCGTAGGCACTAGTTACCAGTGATATGAATACATGTATATGTTACCCTATTAAGCCATGAACAGTCCAAATTGACCATGGGGATTAAGCAGGATCCTTCTGAGGACTAGAAATGGCCTGTTGTGAAGCTTGATATCATTCTAAACATGTACAATTGTACATCAAGAAATGATTTATTCAACACTTTCAAGATTCAAGTCAAGACAAGATCAAGTCAAGATCAAATTGCCATCTAAAGGCGTGTTCGCACTGGACTTTTTTTTGGGAAGGTTTTACCGAGACGATGGTAAAATGAAAAATGGTTAAATTTAACCTCTGTCCGCACTTGGACTTTCGACACGGGAAAATTTTACCGAGACCGTGGTAGAAGTAACCGAGCTGTCAGTATAATGACTCATGAGGGCGCTTTGCGTGACCTTTCTACGTTGACCCGATTGACCCAGAAAACTTGCTACACATGCACATGCATTAAATGCGCCTGCCCGCCCACCGTGCGGTGAAACAATGCAAAGCGCATGCGGTGCGCCCCTGTGTAGCACGACCTTGCGCTCGGGCCGGATGTACGCTTTCCTGAGCCGGTTTTAAACAATGCAAAGCGCATGCGTGGTGTCCCTGTGTAGCACGACGTTGCTCTCGGGCCGGATGTTCGTTTTCCTGAGCCGCTTTTACCGACTCGCACTGTCCGCACTGGACTTATCGTCTCGGGAAAAGTTACCTGGGAAGTTTTCCTGGGCAGCAGTTGGCCAGTAAAAGTAACCGCTGGACTCAGGAAAAGTAACTGAGAGGAAAACGTCCTAGGCTGTCCGCACTGGACTTAAAATGGGAAAAGTACCCATCGTCTCGGTAAGTTTGACCAAAATAAGTCCAGTGCGAACACGGCTTAAGTATCCCTCCATCATCTACAGGAAGACCATGTCTGGTAATCAGCAAGCCTTTCAGTGAAATCATTGTAATCTTTGGCAACACTGTAGATGCGCATAGAGGAGTATCTTTGCCTGGTCTAGTATCCATCTCAGCTCTAAGTTTGGATCTGTAAAGTTTGTGCAGTTTCTGCTGCCGAGAGTTTCAAACTCTTCTACATGTATTCTGACATTCTGACAAAATTATTACACTATGCATTGTATACTGTGTATGCATTTGGCTATGTATTTGCTCTGGTGCCCCTTTTACATATGAATTTTCCAGAAGGGTGTTTTCATGGAATACTGTATGAATATTGTATGATTTGTGTATTCAAATTGAAGAATATATGTTGTTCAGATAATAAAAACAAATTGAGCTTGCCTGAATTTCTTGTTATTTCTTAAAGAGTTTCAATGTGTATGGGAACATCAATTTTGGGACTCTAGAAATGGGACATTGTCTATATTTGGTGAAAACAAATCCAGTTTCTAAATAATACAGTTTACTTTTGAAATGTTTCTATTGATATTGCACAAAAGCAAGTAGGCCTATATCAAGTTAAGCTGAAACATTTTTTTTGTGGAGCCAAATCAACATCGTCCGAAAAATTTCTTCAGAAAACCACAGTACGATTCACGTAACCGTCTGTCCAACATTGTTACGTGAAAACAAATGCCCGATTTGGGGAAATGAAAATGAAATATTTCCAACAAAGTTCATAATTAGATTCATTTTTAAACACTAAACGGATATTTGAGTATTATAAACTGAGCTTTTAATTAACCCGCGAAATATAGCGCAAAGTTTTCCCACCTGTTCCAAATCTGTCAGCGCCGAGTTCAGTTACGTGAACTACTTATGCATCGCTTATCTGCTAACTGGTACCGCCAATTGCAGTTTCTAATTCACGTATGCAATTCTCATCGGGGCCTTTCCCAATCCATCGTTGGTTCCCGTCCAAACCACAACAGCGCTATGGTATTAGCCAGTTTGTGTTGTCTGTCATGCTGTTACGTGAACCGCGTGTGTTACGTGAATGGCGGGCTAGTTGTATTTGTCAGCTCGCGGTCGTCCAGCAGTTGTGCATTGTCCCATGCAATTCTTTCAGAACTCATCAGTGAACAACATAACATCTACAGACAAGGTGTTTTTTTCATTTAATCATACGCTATCGATAATAAGTCAGCAGAAAGTTCTTTAAACTAATAAAATGACAGACTTTAGAGCAATCTTCACGTAATTCTGACAGACATTAGACGTTAACGTTAATCTGTGATTGATTACTAAATACTAGTCAGCTGCCGTGCCGTGTTCTTCGCCATGGTCGGCGCTAAATTTATAAGCTACGCTACCTATTTTGTCCGTTTAGTTTTCATTTATTTCCAAAATTTAAATTGTGTAGATACTGAAATGAGTTTAGAGTCGAGTTTATTTCACACATGTCATAAATTAGACCATAGAATTTGACATGCGTGAAATTTTTACGAATTAGATGCAACTAGCACATATCGCAAAAAACCCCGAAGTCGCCCCTCACCAACTCGCCCCTCACCAACTCGCCCCTCGACCAATTGCCCATTACCATCTCGCCCCCTAGCCGACTCGCCCGTCAACTCGCCTCTGGTCACTGCCTCCTGAAGCCGAGTCGCCCCTGGCCAACTCGCAGTCGGTCAGGGGCGAGTTGGCAGGCGAGTCGGCCAGGGGCGAAATGGTGGCCGAGTTGGTCAGGGGCGAGATGGAAAGGGCGAGTTGGTGGCGAGTCGGCCAGGGGCGAGTTGACCCACAATCGTTTTTTAGCGATATGTGCTAGTTGCATCTAATTCGTAAAATTTCACGTGTCAAATTCTATGGTCTAATTTTGGCTGTGGAAATGCACCCATGTCAAATTTTTATGGTCTAATGATTGGGTTGATTAGTTGAGACATGGTTGGGTTTAGGTCCCCCTTCCAGGGCAGGCGAGGAAAAATTGTTGCCTGGTGAAAAAAAAAAAAACTTTCATCAGTTGTTCCGAATTATTTATTTTATTTCCACCAAATCTTTTTTCATTCCCAAGAAATAACATTTACACATAGTTCTTCAATTATTTTGTCTCTTTGATTTACAATTTTTATTCTTGTTTTACCTGTCCTGTTTTTTCTTGATCTGTTATGGGCTTTGTAGGGGGGGCAAACGGTGTTACTGTTAGGACTATTTGGGGGGGGGGGGGGGGGGATATAAGGTTGAAGGTAGGGTTTGAACTATTGGGTAAATATGATATGATTAAAAACAAATAATTAACCAAGATTTAAGTTAATTTGGAAGAACTGTATTGTGATTAATTTTACTTGTTTGAAATGTGTTATGCTTTTAAAAATTAAAATTTTCAAGTGAACTTTTGTACTCAGAAGTCAGAGACACTTAATTTTTGTGTTTCTGTGAAATGACAATTTGTGTAATTTTTTGGGTAATTCAGTACTGTAATGTATATGAACACACTTTCGCTTTCTAGGCAATGGAGAGACGAGGGTTTACTTAAATTAAAGGTCAGGCAATCAGATCCTGCAGCACTCCGCCAAAACATGCTGCTTATATGAAAACTACAGAAAATCCCGACAGAAGAACAACAGGACAAAATCGACAAACATCAAAACTCAGGATGCAGAGATACAGGGACAGACTACGGAGCAAACAGAGGAACTCCGCTAGCACAGAAAAATGGACAGAGTTCTAGGAAAACGAGACAACAGGAAAAAAGGAAGAAGAAAAGAAAAGAAAGCATACACTGTATAAAAGAGAATATCGCAGGTCTCTTTCCTCACAAAAAGGAGAAGGACGAGAGAAAGATGCTGCCTCGAAACGCAACAAAGGAAGCCAAACAGAGCAGGGAACACAAGAATGCACTAAGCTCGAAAGTACCACTTCACCAATGTCAAGTGAAGCTCTGAGAAAGGCAGTTTATAGAGCCAAACAAAACCTACCAAAGTCACCCAATCGATATGGTAAAATTGTATCTCGGTTGGTTAAAAGTGCTACACCTAAAAGAAAAAGGTTCTGCACAGTGAGGGCATTGGGTCACCAACAGCAAAGAAAAGACTAAATGAAGTGCTGGAAGTCATAAAAGATGCCCATGAAGGACTAAAAGGAAAATCAAAGAAGAAGCGAATGGAGAGAAAAGTGTTTGTGAAATCACTGGCTCAAGGCGCCAAAAAAGAAATACGGGCTTCAACAAGTCATGTGCAGAGCCACAGGAGTGCAAAAAATTTCTCCGCAAAGGATGGCATGACAGAGACCAAAAACGAAAAGATTGTATGCCAGTTAACATTGTTCAGTCTATACAAGACTTCCATAAAGAGGTGTCGGCTTGTGTTCCAAAACAAGAAGTGCTTAAAAGACCCAGGAAAAGTATGTCATGCGCACATCAATGTCATCAGCATACAGTGTTTGGAAGGAAGAAAACCCTGAGATGTCGTCTTTCTCACATTTTGTAAACTGAGACCTAAACGTCCTTACACAGAAACACAAAAACTGTTCCAGTGTCTGTGAATACTGTGAAAACGCTAAACTAAAGCTGCAGGCTGTAAATAAGCTGGCAGACAGTAAGGGCAAACAAGAGTTGAAGTTCAAAGATGAACTAGAGGTCATCGAGCGAACACTTTGTGGAAAGGAGGAGGGCGCAAAGTTTCACAAACTTGAATGTGTGGACAGACAGTGCAAGAATTGTGGGACAGATACACTTGCAGGTGTTTTAAGACAGATTGAAGCAGATGATGAGGTTTCATGGAAAGTCTGGAAGCTTGTAAAGCGGCAAAATCCTAAAACAGGTGACCAAGTTTGTAGACGCGAGCTGATAACCGAAAGTGGACCCCCATCTGAATTAATTGCAGAGTTCATTGACGAAATCGGATTTCTTTCCAAACACCTGTTCGAAGCTAAATGGCAAATCTTGCAAGTTGGATTGTTCCTGATTTTAACTGGGACTGATCACATTATTTTACAAGACAAAAAGCTTCGGAATCTGTGCATTTATGCAATCATCATTTATCAGTCAACTCATGTCATTTATATTTTGTGTGCTTAAAAATATGGGACAGCTTTGGTAATTAGTAAAGCAGCCATGCGGTCAGTCATTTATTTCATTTATCACTAAAGGATGTGAACGATTAATAAAGTTTGTTTATTTTACACCTTATAATTATTAAACAAATAAACACAATTAGAAATAAACATTTTAGGTTCGTTGGCATTGTTATATATTTTTCTTCTGAACACCCTAAATAGGTTACCTGCTCGATTCTACCACTGACGTTACATGCATTACATAATTTACTCATGGGGGTGAGCTAAACTTTTTAATAACGGGTCCTCTGAATGCCCAGATGAATAGCTTATGCAATATTGACGTCGGTGGTGGAATCGAATCAAGGCCAATTTTGTATGCTTCTAGAAGATAAATCCATTAAAAATATACTGAAAGATGCAAAATATTTATTTTAAATTACTTTGTTCAATAATTATAATGTGTAAATAAAACCCATTATTATTGAGTATGTCTCACATCCTTAATTGTAGTCATTGTTCACAAAATCTACAAGTTAGGGAAACATTACAGCATGATAATTCTAAGGCAAGAAAGTCTGTCCTGTTACGCGGACAGTCTGTCCTGTTATGTGACCAGCAACAACATTTTACCATCCCCATTTTTGTTCTGTGATTATTAAATATCAGTCAAATCATTTATATGTGTGTGTTTTAAGCCTTATCAAAGTGTGACAGAGACTGTTAACAGTGAATATCATACATTATTCTCGGATATTCTGAAAACATTGCATTTGGATCAGTAATGTGTACATTTTAGTTATGTCAGATCAAAATGATCGATATGTAAAAGCATGGTCAGTTATGAATTTCCATTTAATCTTAATTCCAGTTGATAAAATATGTTACTACTCACAAAATTGTTCAGTTTTAGATTATAAATAACAACAAGTTCAGGCATGACAGTTGTGCATTACTGTACAAAATAATATGTCTGTCCTGTTACGTGACTAGCAGCACGATATTAAATATGCTCGTTTCATAAACTCCTTCATCAAACTATCTTCCCTGTAGTATCATTTTAAACCCAGTGTGTTACAGTACCAGAAAAATGCAAACTTAAATCAAGATTACTATTTTCATTTTGAGGTGTATATGTCCCATAAGAAGGGGCCCTGGAGCAAATAAAGAGCCATTTATACACTTCATTTAGTAAGACTTCTGATACAATTTAGTAACATATGCAGGGGTCGAAATTAAATGGATTTTCATGGTAGCCAGCAGGGCTAGTAACACAAATTTTTTAGTAGCCCCGATTAGATTTCAGTAGCCCAAAAAGGAGCTTTAAATCTGTAATTCTTTATTCTTTGTTTAGGCCTATACATTGATTTCATGTATTGTAGGCCCTATCACCGTGAGAGTATTAAGTATAGATAAATGTACAAAAAATATGAAAAACTAAGGGAAAAACACCTCTGTTCTTATCCTCGGAATTATATGCAAATTTTACGCACCACTTGCAATACATCAGTCACATTGTTTTTATTATCGTACTCGTAGTTCAACCACTTACGGTCATTCTGCAATGCCCTCTTGAATTTCTGTGTTCTTTTTTGTTGTTCATAAGATCGACTTGTTTCCTTGTCATCCCCGGCCACTTTGTTTTTTCGCGGGAGGTTTCACTCCTTGCAAAAAGCACCACATGCATCTGTACTGTTGATATTAGTTAGCTAGCGAAGCCGGCCAGCCCCAAACTTTCAATCAATCACTAATCAGGTAAACCGATTCAGTATAGTATAGTGCGCAGATAATTATAACGCGGCATGTTCTTCTTCGTCAGCACTGTGCCTAGCCTTTAGTCAAGGCGCGCGTGGCACCCCGGATACTGGCGTACAGACGACACGAAAGACCACCACAGCGCTGTGGTTGTCTTTCGTGTCGACGTCTGTATCCGGGGTGCCACGCGCGCCTTGACTAAAAGGCTACACTGTGCCTAGTTCTCACCACAGCAATCTGATTACCTGCTGAACGAGTGCCGGAACCAGTTCGGTATACGAAGCCGGGTGTGTCATTAGATATAGACACCGTGAAATTGTGCACGTGCACAGGACCGAATATTCCGCTGCGCACACTCTACAGTAGGGAAGCAAATTTTTAGGTGAGCAGTATTTTACGTGACACCGTCACAGTGCAGTGCATGCCGCGCCGTGCGGGACCGCTGTACGATCAAAGGAATCCATGGCCGATATAATGCATCTCTAGCATGTTTTGATGAAACGGCGAGTTGACAACAAATTTTTCACTACTGATTACAAAGTAAAGAGCCGAATCTTATTGTCAGACTGTTCATTATTATTTGTGACGCTGCATTTTTACTTTATTTTTCCACTAGCCCGCCGGGATATCAAACTGGAAAAAATAGTAGCCCGGCTGTAAATCCACTAGTCCCGGGCTAGCGGGCTACCGGCAATTTCGAACCCTGATATGTTCATTTCAATGCTCTAGTTTCCAAGAAATATGATCAATAAACTAACCTGTGAAAATGTTATCAAAATAGATGATCATGTTTATGAGAAAACAAAAAATTATATGTTGTTTGTATTTTTATGTTAACAAAAAGATGCCATCAAGCAACTTTTAGTATATTTAATATTACAATTCCTGTTTTTTCTAAGATGAAAGCACTTCAGATTGGTACTACAAGTAAGTTTTTTAAAAATATTTGTTATTTTGATAATCTGGTAATAACCAAAGTTGTACCTTCCCTTAAAGAAAATAATCAATACAGTATCAACAAATTACATGTACATATCAAATCATTACAAAACTAAATATTACTGGAAAATATGAATACCTGGAAAATACTCACCTTTACAAAAATAAATAGGGCAAACAATGTTGAAAAATGTCTGGGTACAAGTTGACTTTGGTACGACTTGACCAACAATCATATTAATACACAATGTAGAATCCTAAAAATGTGGTACATGTACATGTATCTCTCTATATTAAAGACTTAAAGCTTTGCGTCATGGAAAGTAATAATTAATAATTAATAATTAATAGAGTAGATTTGCAGTCACACCATGTAGTAATCTGTCTTGAGTTATGTGGTTCTTAAAAGAAACTTGTATTTGATATTTATGTATGTCTTTTTTGCCAATAATTCAATATGAAGATGTCATCTGAGCATTTATGTTTTTTCCAAGATTACCAATAGTGTATGAGAACAAAGTATGATATGATCTACACAATCAGAAGTCACCTCTTCTAACATGACTACATGAAATGAAGTGACTTACAGTGTACTTACCAGATCTACTGGGCTATGAAGTGGTGAATAGAGGGCTCACTTGTACTCATCAAATGATGAATCCATCCAGGTGTAAGGGTTTTGTACCTTCAGTCTGTGCAACAAAATGAAAACTTCTGCTTACAAGTCCAACAATCATCTGCAGAATTCAGACAGGGGAAAAGAGAGGAAAACTGTTAAATTCAGTAATAACACCTTTAGTAATTACCCTATTACAATTTTTGTAGAAATGTTTAACACATTATGGAGTTCCTTAGCCTGGCGCACATTAACGACTTACTTGCTTTCCGTTTACATTCATAGTAAATAACTGGCAATGGATACAGCTGAAACTCATTCAGGTAACTTTTAATACTATTTATTAAGTAAATCTTGTGGTTTTGATATCGAACAAGTCTTTCATAAAAATGACAAGCCAGTCCAAAAATTATGTCCGGATTGAGCACATGGTTGCCTAACATGGTGCGCTCTTTCATTTGTACTGTAAATAAGTTTCACCAGAAAATTTGTTTTTAAAATTTCAAAATACACGTATGATTCTTTGGAACATGTTCTTCTCTGCATTTTAACAATATTTTTTTCTGGCAGTTTTTATTTGGGTTCACCTGGCTCTGTTTAAAAAGTTTGGACAACATGCCAAAATACTCGTAAACTTTTTTTTTTCCCCTGGAAAACAAATCTTGATTCCTTTGTAATTTGTTGTAAAAATATTGATAAATGATTTAAATTTTTATTTTTTATTATGAAAGGTTGCCAAAATACAAGGCTCTTAAATGCCACTCAAAGTGCAGACTAGAACTAAAGGAGGGGGTGAGAATAAAAAATAAATAAATAAATAAATTTTTAAAAAAAATACTCTCAAAAGTTGAAATTTGCTGTCACCTGACACTTTTCCCGACGCTTTTCCCACAAGAGGAGAAATTGTGCAGTGTGCCATGTTAGGTGTTGTGCAGTATTATGTACATGTACAGTAGGTGCCATTAACAATACTAGATGTGAAGCTAGTAATTATGCCATGGATCTAAAGTATAACATTTTAAACAAAACAAGAAATATCTTCTGATTTGATTTTGTCATAACACTGACGTAGAGATTTAACTTGTAGATCATAAAAATTAAATGCTGATAATTGATCACTTCAAGCAAATCATATTTTGGAATAAATAAGTTCAGGACAACTTAGTGGCTGGTTCCCTTTTAAAGAGAAGGTAAATTACCTGATTGGTAATTACCCGATTACAAAATTACCTAAATATTTTCCAAAAGCAAACTTAATGTGATGCAACCCTCCTATTATCAGTGTAGTTCTTCACAAAGTGGATCCATACTTCAAAATGTCTCAACTGTGACATATTGTGGTACACACTTTCTTATCTAATGATTAATGGCATAGCCCAAGGCTCTTCAGAGAGATGAGGTAAACTGAAGCAGCCACCTGCTTTGTTTCATTGCAAGGCTAACTTGAAATAAACCAGTGCAGTAACTTGCGGTATACGGTCAGAACAGTTTGGTTTTTGTCCCATACCCAGGGGCATTTTGGGGTATCCATGTACCATTCTTGTGTACAGTATGCAATATTTTGAGGCATGCACACAAAAAGCATTGTGTACTTCGCAGTTCTTTTTTTTGCAGCATTTTGTACAAAGTACAAATTGTATGTATCAATCATGCTGAACAATTATTCTGTCTCAAGTGCTTTATTTCATAGAAAAAAATAAGGCCATTTCTTCTCCAAAAGTTTTCTGTAAAACTTGTATGCTTTTTCACAGTTTTCTTATGATTTAGACACTGCATTGAGTTACAACTCAAACAGGTTGGTTGTTTAATTTGAATTGATTCAAAGAGAGTGACCATACCCATGAAAGCAACAGACCAATGTTGTACATTACCTTTCAGTGATTTTAACAAGATAAAAAACATACATACATATTATATGTATGTACCAATAGAAGGCACTATTACCATCTGTAGCCAGTTACACAGGTTAGGGCTGTACAATTGTACATGTACACCAATGTTGTAACAATGTTGTTGTAGTACATGTACATGTACACACGTACAGCATCCTCAATGTGTTTTTATGTAGAGGTGTACAAGTACATGTACATGTAGGCCTATAGGTGTACGTGTACAAATGTACATGTATGTGGTTTTTTTCTTGTATTTTTAAATGCATCTTGTTCTTCCTAATGTAATATGTTTCAAATGAAATGTTTAAGTTTTTGTTCCACATTGTTGTATATAAAAGACAACCACATTGGAGATAAGTTGTAAGACTTTCATAGGCTAGCCGGATATTACAATTTTTCAATTGTTTGTTTTCAAATTTTATGAATTGGTGATACTGTACAGTATCTAATAAATACAAAAAATATAATAAAATAAAGAAAATTTCCCCTTGAAAATCACAGCAAGTTTTTAGGTGCTACAGCACCCATGGAAAACCACTGTAGTCACCACAAGAAAAGACAATGTCTAATACTTCATGTAGCAACGTGTTGCTAATGTTTTGCTAATGCAATGTTTATGTTTTTGTTCAAATTTTTTGTGTCAATAAAATAAAACAAAATAAGGAAATGTTCACCACTGTTGAATGTAAAAATCTTGCAATGCAATTTCAACAGTCACTTTCAGCTCACAAATTGAAAGCATTTTTCATTAAATGAGTGATTAGAATCAAAATGGTTTGTCTTCTGTTTGAAAACTTGACAAGACCTCGGACTTGCGTTTCTTTTGCTGTCCTCGGACTTGCGTTTCTTTTGCTGTTCAGTATACTATACAGCTAGATGACCTTGGCAGATGACATTGCATTCCTAGAATCTACAACACAAGGAACTCAATCACAACTTGATGCCACAGTAAAACGTGCACATTTCTAACTTTTGCTACTTGGGTTCCTGGGTAACTTCAAGTGAATGCGACTTCAAACATCACAAGAGCCTGGCTTGGTTTGCCTTTTGGAAGTTAGAAAAACTATGGAGAAGAAAAAATACCCAACATGAAGATGAAAGTTGGTTTCTTCCGATCCACCTGTCTAGGATCCATCCATCTGGTATTAAATCTTAGATAATATCCCAAGATCAACAAGGTCAATGCCTTTGCTACATCACGCTACCGCACCATATTGGGCACCAAGTGCATCAACCACATCCCAAACACAACAATCTACGAAACAACAGACACCAAGACTCCAATTCATCATCACTCCAACAACAGCAATTACAACTAATTGAACATGTCCTCTGAATGAACAAAGAGGAAGCAGCCAGAGCATACTGCCTATTTACACCATCTCATGGCAAAAAAACATCGAGGTCGCCAACAACCAACAACGTTCCTGAGCTACATCCAAAAACTGCTTGGAGATTCGGAAGGGATGCTGACCCCAGCTATGACCTTAGTAACATCTCAAGACAGAGCAACATGGACAAAATTTGTGGTCGCCTGCACAGCAGCCGAACGATGATGAATGATACATGTACATGTACTTCTACACTAATAGGGTACACTTGTTTGACACACGGGGTTAAAATTGAAATTTGTGATATAATACAAATCTTTTACTATTTTATTTATCAGGGGTGTGATGTGACATAAGTGAAAAAAAATCCTGAAAATGTGGTAGTAGGCCTGGGTCTCGCTTTGGTCTAGAAGACAAAGCCCCCTGAACCTCCCGGATGTTTAATTTTTGAGGACTTACAGACTCTCCACATTCCCACAAACAAGAAACTAGATGGTTTGGACACAATACAGGATATCGTACTTCTTTCTTTCCTTAGTGGATACTTCTTTCAAGAACATTTTTGGCAAGGGAAATTTGTAAAAAATCCTGAAAAAAACACAGGCCTGATTCATTTCTTACAAACATCCAAATGAATATTTAAAACGTTTTGATACTATTACTTTCTGGCAACTTCTTGTACCAACTTCACACCAAGTAAGTTTTAAGATAATAATTTTTACATCGGATAATCTGGAAATTACCAATATTGTACCTTCCCTTTCTAGACTAGAAGCAGTGAAATTGGTACTAACAGAATATCACATTTTGGTCTCAATGTGGACACTTAACTCCGAGTCTACATGTACATGCAGGATATTCACTTGACACCCTTTGTCAAAGTGAAACCCTCAAACAATGTCAACGTGTGAATATTAAGTACTTAGTATGAATAATAAGTTGATTTTTAACCCTTTGTATGAATATTTATAGGTTGAGCATGCGCAGCATACATTAATTTTGGGACATACATTAATTAATTTACCCTAAAACCATGCTTCTCATGATAAGTTTGAGAAATGACATGTCAATTTAAAACCTTATGTTATCCTTTCCTCAAGTTAAATAGTAATGTTCAAATGAAAAAGAAAATTGTTGAAAACTGTCATCACAGTGATACAGCCTCCCTGTAGGCATTTTTCTTTATAAATACAAAGGCAAGGAAATTGTGATGATAAATATGTAACTGGAATATTCCTGGAGAGAATAACCATTGGTGATGACCCAATTCTTTCTTATCCCGAAGGGAAATTTGGGGCAGGGTAGGTACAAAAATTATACAAGACTGAATAACAAAATGATGCTCTATGGGAAAATTGTTTTTATTAGGTCAAGACTGATTACAGATGAAGTTTTCAAACAGTATTGTCAATAGTGTACAGACATTTACATGTGTGTATGCCAACCCTTTTGGGGGAAAGACTTCTTAATGAGAATATTGTGAGCACCTGTGTCCTAATAATTTGATGCGGTATCTGATTTTAACACAACCTTTAACCCAAATAAACTTTTAGTATAGTGTGATCAAAGTATAATGTACCATGCATTGAAGGCAAGTAAGTCTGTGGTTTAGTCCACTGTTTTACAGGTCTATAATTCCATGTTTTGATCTCCGTTTGGCATTAGTTTTGGGAATGAAAATAATTCTTCAAAACAATGTTCTAATGTAGACATGTACATGTATGTGTACATTTTGCAAACATATGTAGTCAAATGAACATGTGGGTTATGTACTGTACATGTATTACATCATTATTAAAAACTGGGTACAAAATTTGAAAAATGGTTGTTCCAAAAAATTCATGTATTCTGCTGGTTAAACCACTGTCAACAAAAGATTGATGATCAACTCATTGAGTTGAAGCAACAAAACATTAAATTTGGCAGTCTAAGATACCTACATACATGTATATTGTACATGTATACAAAGTACATATATACATCTTACATGGTAATTTGTAATCATCATTATTATTATTATTATTATTATTATTAATCATTCATTTTCTGGTAATGAAACCAAGGGATGCCTCAGAAAAGCGCACTTAAGCACTGTAAGCTCGAAAGCCTGAGGAAACCTGTAAACAAGGGCGCTTGCAATGTGAACCAGAAACACCGGGGTAAACCCCTTACACTTCCACGATAAGTGTTCTGGGTTCTTTTACGTGCATTACTTAATCTAGTACACGGGACCTACGGCTTAACGTCCCATCCGAAGGACGAAGCAATTATGGTTAAGTATCTTGCTCAAGGACACAAGTGTCACGACCGGGGCTCGAACCCACACCCTGCTGCTGGCAACACCAGAACTTGAGTTCGGTACGCTAGACCGCTCGGCCACGACACTCCACTAATCATGTAATTACCAATGTTGTACATGTCCATGTACTGTAGCTACCCTTGCCATGGAGACAGCAGCTGCTTGCATAAAGAGCGCCCTCAACAGGACAGATATGACAATCAAAATACAAAATGCAAAAGCATGTGCCAGGGTTGATTTGAGTGAGACAGTTGTTGTTACACATGTTCAGTAAATCTTACTGTGTTCTTAATTACAATGCATGAAGCAACAGCCTGCAACACTAGTGTACATCATTGTACATGTACACATGTATACATTGTATGTATTCAACAGGAAAGAGTAAAAACAGTCTTTTGAACTAATAATGAATAAATCACTAATAGTATGGAAACTTTACATGCAGTTCATTCTACCCATTACAGGGTAGCTAATGTTTTAAATGTCATGCACTGTACAATGTTCGCGTAGTTCAATTTGCTTTGAACATTTCATGTCTGACCAAGCTTTTAAAGACGTGCATGTTTTAAAATAGGAAATGTTCCTTATGATTAATACTACAGTGTACATGTATCATAAAATTGTTGCATTTATCCATTTATTGATAAATGGATTCATATTCTGGTGACAGATTCCTTTTTGCTTCCTTTGTCATCCAATATTTGCATACTGTTTTGATGTACATTTGTAATAGTGAGGCTGCATATGACTGAACTGCAAAGGCACCCTCACCGAGGTCAAATAAAGGTCTCTCATTGGTTCATGTACATGCACCAAGCGTAGACACAAGTATTACATGTACATTGTATATTGGTCTGTATAGTGTAGTAAGTCTCAAGAAGTAAGTCTAGCACCCCAAATTAATGTCACTTTAACAAGTACAATTTATACATACATGTACACTGTACATGTATAGATGCATAACCCACATACCATCTCTAGGACCTCTCACCTATAATAGTCCCTACAAAAATTGGATTCAAACCTACTGATGTGCTAGTCTTGCTGCAAGACGGATTTTTGCTAAAGTTACGTTATACACGCAATTGATGACCCAGAAAACCTCGCTTCAATCCACTCTTCAACACGTCACAGGATCTGTGACTAGTAGTAGGCATTGCACAATCGATACCTGGTTTATTACTTGGCATAACATCCGCCACTAGTGAGTGCTACACAAAAACTTTACTTACTTCACAACAAAAACTGACTCACAACTGTACAACCCCCTCCCCCCACCCAGAATGCATATCAGCAGCTGTTAGTGAACACTGTCAATCATATGACTTGATTCCTGTAGAATGCAATGGATCATTTAATACAAATACAATGTAATACTGACTTGTACACTTTTGCCATGCATGCCCTCAAATTCTTGCTGGGCCCCGTTACTTACCCCCCCCCCCCCATGACAGTTACAAGAAATCTGTCTTCTGTTAACAACTCTGGGGAAAGACTAATGATTTGACACTCTCCTCATTTGTATCATCTTAAAGACAGGATACTTTGATCTTTCAAAAAAAAGGAGGATAATAAATTGGTTAAGATGGCAATGTCGGTACACGTACATGTACTCACTCTCAATATCAGTAGTGTGCAAGGGGGAAAGGAGATATATTCAGTCAATTTGTGCAAATAAGGTACCCTTCATTATTTGGTCAAAATGCATTTGAAGAAGGACACTTGATCAGCGTAACTTGTGAGGTGAATATCACCATCTCGATCACATCAAATATAACACAAATTACATGTAAATGTACAATCAGAAGTCTATTACCTGTACATGAAGTGTGTCAGTCCTGTAATAACATAGTCCACATCAATGGATTTGGGTCATACAAGAAGTTGTATATCACAAAGTAAAAGGTAAGATCTCAAAAGAGGCAGTGCATTATGGATGTTTGCCAGCAATGCCCAGCATGTTCGATAATTGTACTTTACACATGATTAAAGGGACAGTATCGTCATGATTAGAGCAGACTCTCAACATGGCATGGAATTGATTAAGATTAACACAGTGACTGAAAATTAGTGGTACAACGGAAATATGAGCTTATCATGTGTGGTATTATGGTACACTCACTGTGTTAATCTAAAACTAGCATTCCGATTCCATGCCCTGTTGATCGTGACGATACTGCCCCTTTAATTTTGTACTGCATTGTAATCGCAGCAATAAATGTACGTGCTGTACAATCCTCTGTGTGCAAGCGCAGTCGCTTCAACTTTGTGTGCCGTTGAATTTTGAAACTAGCAAGCACCGTTGAGTGCCTCTCCCATGAAACTTGTTGCCATATATTCATTGTGCATGCGCCATTTGGGTTAAATCAGGTTGGCACACTGTGTAGGCACATGTAATAGACTACATGTAAGATCAAGTTTACATGTAAGATCAAGGTTCTTACACACCAAGGGTATGGACTAGTTCATTTTTGGCTCCTGTTGTTAGGGTTTCGGCCTGGTTGCTGAAAGCCTATTGTTTTCGTTTGATTATTTTTCTTCTTGTTTCCGCCAAAACCCCATAGGTTTAACACGTGAAAGTTGTCGATGGATGATGTCATACTTAGCATTGTCACATCAATACAAAACATGCACCATATGAAAGCCTGTAATGTGAATTAGTGCCTAAAACAAAGTACGTCCAAACGTTATTCACATTTTAGTGTGGGGTTAAGACATCTCGACCCTTGTGACAACTCGACACGAACAGCTAGGATCCACGACAGCATTCGAGCTGTCATACTTAGCACTTCACATTTTCGCATAAATACAAAACATGCAGCATGAAAGCTCGTAATGTGACTCAATTTGTAGAACCAATTACCTCATCATTACGTCATTTTATTAAGATTTTAGTCTAATCTGGGAGACGTATAGATTGGCAAGAACGGACAAGTCGACCTAAACAAATAGTGTGACCCTGCAGGGGGTTAAGACATCTCAACCTTTGTGACAACTTGACCTAAACAAATAGTGTGACCCTGCAGGGGGTTAAGACATCTCGATCCTTGTGACAACTCGACCTAAACAAAACTCGACCCATGAGTTGTCAGCACTTAGCATTTTCGCATCAATACAAAACATGCATCATGTGAAAACTCGTAATGTGACTTATTAGTTTCTAAAACCAATTACGTCATAACGTCAGTAAATATTATTTTATTTTATTAACACATAACGTTATATCCATGGTAATACTTTGTACACAAGAACAGGTGTCGGGGGCGAAGATTTTTGTCGAGAACCCATATACTTTGTACACGAGGTGAAGAAGTGTATGCGAGAATTTCAACCGACGCATTACTGTACACACTAGATTAAATATACAAAAAAAATGCATTTTAAACATAAATTTCTTAGTATCTGCATTATCTATATCAATGGGTGACTTTGAAACAGTAGGTGGCAGGAGACTTAGCTGCTATTTTGTTTCCATTGATCATTTACTTCTGAGCATAGTGCCCATTACATTTCGAACAATAACAAACACCTCATCTGTTTCCTGCCACCTACCGTCCCAAAAAACTCCCACTCGGTCTCATCTACCCACCCGTCCTGTCGATCGGGTCTTGCCTAAAATTACGTTTGGACGAGTTAGTACTACTTGGATGCCTAAGGAACACACAACGCAACTTTTGTATACAATGACTACAATTAATGCGTTTTCAGTTTATTTCAATATATCATAACTTTCTAAACACTAAATACAGAACTAGTGACATCAGTGCCCAATATTATCAATACATCCAAAACCCATGTCAGCATTTTCATCAAAAGCTTAGTCTCTAGTTATTAATTTGTGACTGATCCCTTTTAACAAAAGTAATATATGTTAGCTGCCCTTAAAGGCCTGGTGCCAATTCCATAGAGCTGCTAAGCTGAACATTTTACTAAGCAACCATATTTGATTACATGAATATGCAATTTGAAACACACAAGCAGCCAAGGTATGTATACATATATTGTAACCATTAAAAGCTGCTGAACAAAATCTGTAATTTTGTCTGCTTAGTGTTTATCAGCTCTATAAAACAGACCTTGGAGTATCTATGAAACAGACCTTGGTGTATCTATGAAACAGACCTTGGTGTATCTATGAAACAGACCTTGGGGTATCTATGAAATAGACCTTGGGGTATCTATCTTTATCATGCTACAGCCATCTTGTTTTTCTGCCATTTGATCAAACCAAGGCTAAAAGAAAAAACAGGATGGTATCTTTTACATACATGTACATGTATGTAAAAGTGTTGTACATGTGTAGGTCTCCAGACCTGTCTGAAGACCACCAATGGGGTCTGGAAGGAATAAGCTGGTTATAAAACATTTGACATGTGTATTTGTGCACAGTAAATTCTTCTTGCGACAGCGCGAATACCTCTTGAAATTGTTTTTTTTTTTTTTTTTTTTTTTTTTTCCCTCCTCGATGAGACTTGTCGAACAACAAAAAAACAGTTCCAAAGTTCACAGGGCCTTCAAAATAGACACATACTTAGACCATAACATGTATACTGAACAGCAAAAGAAACGTCGTGATTTTAAATCGTTGACATAACTCAACCACAAGAGTTTTACATGTATCGTTTTCGGGAAATATGCAGTCTAACATCATTCTGAATCATGACTGTGCCTGAAAATCCTATAGGCGGATGGAATGCGACTTGAATGGTTTTCAAAGTGTACGTTACAAAATATACCTGTTGATATCTTGTATTCATACGACGTTTCTTTTGCTGTTCAGTATAGTTGTCAATCTCAAAAACCATAGGAAATTTGAATATGACTTCTGTGAATAAAGTGATTAGTGACATTTAAAAAAAATATGTTTGGTGACATCATCAAAGTTCAGAGCGCCCCCTAGCGGCATTTTTAAAAAGGGATTATTTTCCAATCTCAGATATTGAACCAAACCAGGTACTAACATTATTTTTTATGATCATGACGAAGTTTTATTGAGACCTAGTTTATCTTACTCTTATTGCTACATGTACATACACTATACAGTATACATCAAATCAGAGAATCTCAGAAACAAAGTTACCTTCTTTGTACCTGAAATGTGCAGATCTTGACAAACTTTTCTGTCCCCTCATTTACTACCACACAATGAATTAATAAACTAAATTCACTTTCCTTGAAAAAAAAATTGCTATTTTGGAAAGAGACAGTAAGGGGTTGAAACTCAAGGAGGATGTAAACAAGATTATTCAGCACATACATACTATTGCATAATATATCACTTTAATTCAAATTTTGTTTTCTTATGTAATTAAACATATAAGGGCTTGAGTTTTGAGTCTTGAGGCTTGAGTCTTGGTCTCTAACTAGAGGGTCTCTGACTAGAGGGTCTCTGACTAGAGGGTCTCAGTCTTGTTCTCTAAACTTTAGTTCTCTTTCTATTGAAACGTAAATGTAGTGACATAAACAAACTTGTATCAGGGAATCTGACATAGGCAAAAGTGGTACCATCATGATGAAGATGTATTGTTTGTACCTTATAGCTGGAACCAATAATTTGTACGTGTATATAAAATACAAGTTGTAAATCCCAATATACATTCAGGAACATGTATTATTCAAGGACAAAAACACCAATTAAAAAACAAAACGCGTCCAATTACATTCGTGATTTGAAAATGTCACACAATGCAAACACAAGACCCACAATTCTCTACCCCCGGACGCAAATGATACGACCGTGTGATTGTTTGCTCTGGGTTGAATTACGTCGGCCGAGCTCCATCGCTGAAGTGCTTCTCAATCAAATGAAATCTCACCGGCAATTTTACGACACTGAATGAGAACTTAAACAGACGAAGACAAATGTTATTAAAGTTGTTCCAGTTTCTTGAGAATGTCCATCGGTGTGGGTTTCACTTTTAGTTGATAATGTTTGGTTGATCACAATTGTTTAAGGGTAGTTTAGTCACTCTATATATCTATAATGTTTTTTATCAAAAGATATGTACAGAAACCAACCTGCAAAAGTTTCATCTTATTTTGTTGTGCCATACAGTGTTAGGAGAAAATGCATTCAGATTATCTGTATTACAATGTAATTCTAATATGAAAATGGATCATCAACTAATGATCCATTTTAAATATGAATTTTTACTCACGCTTTCTTGAAAATTACAACACGTCAGATAAAAATCTTCAAAATCAAGTAAGCTTTTAAATTGTTGGCTCTTTTCCCTTTAAGAGATTTTAAGAGGGACATACATGTAACAAAGGGGCAACTATCAAAATCCTTTTTAATTTGTTGTTTAATTTTTGTTTTTCATCATAATATCCTGGATATTGCAGTCCTTTTGGGTAAATAAAAATATCCTTGGACTGTATATAATTTCTAGTTAACCATACACAAAATTTAACTAAAACTAAATAAAGGGAAGGTACGTTATAACATTGGGACAAGCAAATAACAGATTATCAAATTATTACATACATTGTACTTAACGATTACTTGTAAAGTAACGATTACTTGTAAAGTAACGATTACTTGTAAAGTAACGATTACTTGTAAAGTTTGTACAAGTATCAATTACCCTGATAAATTATTCCATTTCTTAAGAGTTATTTTAGAGAATAAAGGAATTATTTGTCATAATGACAACCATAAAAAAAGTTTTTTTGTACTTTTCTGCAAAAACATGAGCACCTATTATGATGAAACTTTCACAGGTTAGTTTTATGAAGCAATGTTGAACCTTCTCTTTAAGCTCAATTCCTTTTCACTCATCCTCAAATCAATCATGGACCTAGGGCTTCTAATCAAATTTAATAAACCACCATGGGAAAAATATTTGGCTACACAGAACCGGGGCAAATTAAATGCACAAGAGAATTGCAAACTATAATTTTACGTTAATGTATAAAAATGATAAAATTTAAGATAACTGGGCAAATGGTCACTTTTTTTTAAGGAAGGTACAACACTGATATTTGGCAGCATAGTTTCATTTCAACCCTTTAACCTTCATGAAATATATCAAAACACTGTTAAACTTTCATCAGGTGCTCACGTTTTTTGAGAAAATGATAAATAAACCGTACATTTACCGCAAGATGCCAGATGGCAACCCTTTTTGACAATCTTTGTTTCTCATATAGACTATAATAAATCCACTTCAAAAACATTTTGCAGGAAGATTTCTATGTGTTCCAACTTTACATCAACAAAGGTTTTAGATAATAATTAGTTAATTGCATAATCTGATAATTTCCAATATTGTACATGTACCTTCCCTTGAAATATTATAGTACAAAAAATGTACATGTGTATAATATGTTCTTTCTTATAATAGGTTACTAATAAATGTTTTGTTTTCCTCATGGGAATTGAATGTGTGAAGACACTGATTTATTCTACTTTTTTAAGGTGCTGTTCAGTAAGAGGGCATATTCTTGGCGCCTGCATGTAACTTAACTCGGGTTATGTTCAGAAAATAAACTACACTATTGTGATGTGACATGCTGACACATGTATTAGCATTTTCGTACATCATTAATTTTTGAGCATTTGTGTTGTGAGGTCCACTAAATGTCCACTGTCTTGTGATGCTACATGTGTAACTCCACATTCAGTTTATGTTGTGCATGTAGTATGTAATTCAGAAACTAAACCCAATAATAAATGCTCTACATGTATATGCTTGATAATGTTTTTGTTTTGTAGTGTACATCCTGCCGCTTTGGCATTTCAAATAAGAAATAACAACCATTTTATTACAAATATGAGCAGTAAATACATGTATGTGGATTTAATGACTTTATTTGAACAAATTGACACTGCCAAAACAAAATCAGTATAATACAAGGGGGTCATAATTGGTCCAGAAAGGTAGGAGGGCTTGATAATGACAATACTGTAGGACTTGTCAGTCCTTTTTAAATTGTTAATAAACAATTTTTAATTCCCAGTATCATCTTTAACTCCAAATAATAACTAAATATTGAATTTAAATATTATTTCTGTCATGATCAAAGTTGCTATTTCTGGTTGTTCTCCAAAATAAAACAATACAACATGCACATTCAAAGTCCGTCAAACATTTTAAACGAAACTATTTATTTTCATGGCCCTAAAATAAAATTCCCTAATAAACAAAAATCAATACCAGACCAACCAGAAAATAGTTTAATGTGTACACCAAACTGTATAAACACGAACGGCTGTTATTCGTGTTGACGTTAATATTTCATGCAGTTCGGCAGACGCAGCCGCATCGAGGCAAAACAAACTAACACAGCTAGAAACCAGGCCAGGCAGAGAAAATTAAACGTGACAAGACGACCACGGCCAAAAGGCCAGAATACTATCTGAAACAATTTGTTGTATGCAGAGCTACAATATTCAATGGCTTTAGGTTTTCTCTTTCTTTCATTTTCCCCTCGCTCCTGTCCTGTTTTGAGCCTTGGGTGAGATGTAAAAATGCCCCGGTTACGGAGAGGCATTATTAAATCAATTCTGGGGAGGAAAAAAATTAATCATTCAGCAATATGGAGACAATTTAATTGGTGTTTGCATCTGAAAGGAATTCCACTTTGACAAATGTGTATTTTTAGAACGCTGCTTTGATGATCTGTTTTATTTTTTTGAGATGAGATGACTGAAGAAAGAAAAAAGAAAACATTAGAAAATCAAATCTTGTCTTTTTATAAAACAAAATGTAGATGTACCAACAGATTATTAAGAATTCCGATTTAACTGCAGTCATTAACCAAACTTCAAAGAACAAGTTATAATTTAGGCATTTGAGCTTTTCTTTACATACCACTTGGTACTGTAAATGTTTTATTTCACATCAAATCAATCAACAGAACAAAGGATAATAAATTTGAGTTATCTGAGAAGGGAGAAACACAAGAGGGCGCCATTACACATACACAAGTACACATGCATGTACTAGTACATTTGTACACTACTCAGGATTACATGTATCAGACAATGTAACCACGTCCATGCTTGGTACACTATATGCTGACCACCACTCAAAACCCCATAAATCACTGTTTTCAAACATTATTTGCACATTAGAGACTCATTAGAAAACCTGAAGCTGTGATAAGAAAATTAATTTTCTAGTTTGGACAGCCCTGCCAATGTGGAAAACATCTTTATAAAGCCAGATATTTACATTACTGTACCTTTATCAAGGAAACAGCTCTACTTGTTGATTTGATTTTTGCCCTTACACAGACATACATGTAATGTATAGAGCACTGTATACTCAGTGCTTTCAGAGGGTCTGTGGAGAAAACCCAGGACCCAGGACCAACTGCTTACTCGACCACTGAGCTTGCCCGATGATAATTGGCTGGCTAGAATGTGTACTGCACTATCTACTGCACAACGTGTGAGTTAGACCCTCTTCTCCAACACTTTCAAGACATTACACAAAAAAGGATAACTCCTTAGTACAGTATGTACATTTACACATGTACAATGTTTGTCCCAACCACCTCCCCACTTTCTTATGAACATGTATACCGTATTCACCCAATTAGGTCTATGTGCACCCAAATGCTTACATGTAGCTTATGATGGGTCAAAGGAAACTTAGATTGAAAACAAGTGACGTTAAAGGGACAATATCGACAAGATCAAAGCAGATTTTAAACAGGGCATTGAATCAGTGTTCTAGTTTAAGATGAACACAATGACTGAAACTTACTGGCTCATTTATGCAGCAACATCGGTAATATGACCTTATCATGTGGGTATTATTTTCAGTCACTGAGTTAATCTAAAACTAGCACTCTGATTCCATGCCCTGTTGATCGTGACAATATTGTCCCTTTAAAGCCAGTATACCCTTTTGGTCAAACGTCTGTAAATGCATCCATACTTTATCAGAATCAAGATATACAGTGTACATATTATACAAGTATAGATGGTATACAAACCAACCTGTGAAAGTTTTAGTTTATACATTTCATTCTGACAACCCTCCTACATGTATTCTGACAACCCTCCTACATGTATTCTGACAACCCTCCTACATGTATTCTCAAAACCATTCGTTTTTCATAGGGTTTTCAGGGATCGAACTATACAATGGTTTTAATGAGAAATAGTGAAAATGCATTCAGATTGTTTGTAGTAATTCCAAAGTGCAATTTCTGTCTTGGATTTCGACAGAAATTAATTATGGAAATTATTTCATTAATTTTATGATAGCACCTAAAACAGAGATATTTCAAGATGATTGATACCATCATCAACACTAGTTGGTATTATATAAATGGGCCATTCTCCTGTTACGTGTGTGACATTCGGACATGTTTTTGAGGTGTACTCCATTTAATAGAAAAAAGTTGTATGAGTACTTTTGTTTGAATATGGTTTATGTGTTATCTACAGGGGATATTCTTTAAATTAAAAAAGGATTTTCTTTAAAATTATAATTGGAGAGTCCCACTGCATTAGAAAACATCTGCGTTACGTGTGTGACATCAGACGATTACAATTTTTTGACTTGGTATTTTAATCCTTAAAACTCTGTGAGTTGGCTCAGAGTTTACTTTTGTCATTTATATCCCTATAAAGAATACATGTTAAACTAACCTATAATTAACGTTAACTTTGGTAAAACCTTTTTGTTTTTCAATAGCATTAGCAATTGTGGTTACGCAGTGTGACATAAAATGGCGTTACGTGTGTGACTCCAGGCTCACCCTTTTGGAGGGATATTTTTGTCAAGAACACAACACAAACATAATACTCACAACACTCACAAAGCTTTCAGAACATCACAACACTAGTAATTTATTAAATGACACATCAAATTGGTTCAATATTCATTGTAAAATCAACTCAAAGTCAGCTATGCATAAATTGTGTAAAATGCACATTTTATACATGTTTTTATGTGATTATTTTGAAATTAAATTTGGTACAAATTGTTTTGCTTGCTGCTCGTAGTTTCCTTCCAAAGCAAAAGACACTTTATTGAAAGTTCTCATTTACCTCAAAGATTTTGCCATGTAGATTGAAAGCAGTTTGTTTAAAACCAAACTCAGATCAAGAGTAAAGTTCCACATGTACGATATTGAAAATGTGGATTTTAACAGCTGGATGATTTTGTATCAAATGGTAATGGCAACACATGGGGTTCATTCTTCTACTTTGCCCTTAATAACCCCCTTCTTTATAATCAGAAATCATCACATTAAATAAAAATGTATTTAACCTTTAGGATTCAGTTCAAGCTTTGTTTTAAATACAACAAAATGTTTGTTAATGGATGGTGGTTTGTACACTGTACTTTGGTAAAAATTATTTTTAAAAATATAAACAACTGAATGCATACGTTAACACTTTTTGGGTGAACTGTCAATGAAATATTTGGGCCTATAGATTTAACTTCACTTGGTAATTTTTCCTTTTTTTTTTTTCTTATAATTTTAGAATTTTACCAATATTCAACATTCACTGCAAATATTTGACATCACGATTCGCTTCGCAGTATATGCTTTCACGCGTCAAGTAGGCCTAGGCCTCATTTAACGGCCTTTACACCGTGTTTTGGATATTATTAGGCCTAACTTGAGTGAAAACAGATTTCACAAAAACTTTGTGTACCATAGGTTCAGATTCATGTATAAACATTAAATACACACCACGCCAACAATACAGAACATGAACCTAAGCAACCTAGGCCAACAAACATTGTCACTCTGTGTCTGCAGTAACCTAACGTTAACATTAGTCATAATTTGTGTTTACAAAAATCATTAGCACAATTTTATTTGTCGCTTTCAACAAATGTAATGAGAAAACACATCTTACCTCTTCCAGTTTACATGTATGTAGAATTTAAGAAGGTCCACACTATTCACATCATAACACTGAAGTACACGTTAAACGCTACAAGTTCTGGAAACTTCACTGAAAATCCAAACCACCAACTGTATTATGAAAATTACTCTTCTGTGTTGTGATTGGTTGAAAGTTTTGCTACCATGTTGTACAAGCATGATTTAAGTACATGATTATGGACTATTCCATTTCATATGGGTATATTTTAACAACAAAGTAGTTGTACATTGCAGTATTTTCTTTGTCACATTGTCGAACAGTCACACACGAATAAACACAATGTTACGTGTGTGACACCTCTGTTATTTGGGTCATTTCCAAATTGAACAGAATTTTTTTTTTTTTTTGAAAGCTAATATCAAAGGGGATATAAAACTTATTTTTAATATAAAGTATGGGAATTAATTTTGGGATTTTTTTTTTTAATATAAAAACTTTGTCTGTTTTTGTAACGTGTGTGACATGCATTTTGCAAGAAATATTTTTTCAACCTCTATTTTACAAAATATAATTTCAACTCAAAAATTTAGTCATTGAACTAATTAAAAATACTAAAAATAATTAGTTTTTAGCTTCCACCAAAAAAAAATCCATTTTGGCTTTAATACTTGAAAAAAATACGGCAACATAAATTTTCCCCAAAAAACCCAGAAAAAATGTTATTTTTACAAACTTTGTCGTATTTTGTTTAAAAAATGAATTTTTAAATATTTTTTTCAAGAATTAGTAAATTCATATAACTGGTCACAAGGAAATAATCACAGGATTGGCCTACACATAGTTTATTTTTTTATGTTTTGGGCTCACTTTCTGGAGAATGGCCCAAATCTGTTATCATTTATGTTTGTCAAGATTACTAGTAGTGTATCTGGGGATTAATATATTGAGAAAAGTTTTTAATAAACAATTTTAATGTACACTGGAAAGGGAAACCAATTAGGTACATGGCCATACATTAATTACTTTGGAGTGAACAAAGACAATTTACTTGAGTAGGATTTATGGATATTATAGTTTGTAGACTTTGCATCCTCTTCTAATGATTTCTGTACAGCCACTACCCAGGTTAAGTAGAGTACATGTAACTAAGAGGTGTGATCCCTGGCTACTTGTCATATACTGGGTTCATGGCTTTTGACTTCTGACTAGGATTCTCTTTCTGTGATCATTAAATCATTAAATCACTAAACTAGAAAAGCACTCTTAGAGCACAAACTTCCGCAAAGTAGAGCTTTTTCAGAGAAAAAAATTCCTAGAAGTCGTAAATTTTGTAAAAAAAAATTGTTTTTAATTAAAAATAAAAATAAATCCCCATGATTTGAACCGGGGAGTCCAACGTGACAGCCGTACATCTAACCTGCTGAGCCACCAACAATTCTTGAAACTGGATGACAACATTAGTTCATAAGTAAATAGGTCATTAGTACGGCCACATCGGCTCTACTTATTAACTCGCTGATCCGCGATAACGTTAGAAACATTAGATGTGGTCCTAAAAATACGCTTTCCTGAAATCAGATCTTCATCAAAATCTAATTGATTGGTCCGTGTAGCAAACTTAACATATTCAGCAAATTTCATTCAAATTCAGGGGGGAACTTTTTGAGATATCTTGTACAGAACATGTACACACACAAACACACAGAGTCTTTTTCCGTAATTGTGGGGACATACACTCGCTTTTAGACACAGTTGTGGGAACCAAAAATGCTATGGGGACATGAAAATGTCCCCACAGATACGGTGTTCTTGCGTACGCTTTTGTTATAAGTCTCCACAACCTTGCGAAGGCCTACCCACACACACACCCACACACACACAGGGGTGATTACATGTCCGACTTACGTTGGCGGAGGCAATGACGTTAGACTACATGTAGCGCCCTCAGAACAAATAAAGATATTGACAATACACTGATCCAGCCTGTCAATCAAACAGCACGGATATTACCATTAGGGATGAGCCTTTCAATGACTACTGTTGCTATGTAGGTCAATTGCTTGGCTTTAATGCAGGTGGCGTGACCCAGGGTGGACAGGGACTTTGGCCATAACTTGACCAGTGTATCAGGAGTCAGTCAACATACATTACTAAGGGCTACATACTAGGGATGGGACGTTTAAAAGTGTACAGGAAAATGAATTCACCGAAACGTGTAAACGAATCCTACATTTAAAAACTGTGCACCTTCCATTTCTACGAACCAGTGGGACTGCTATTATTATATCATTCATGATTCCCAGGAAGTTCAACTGACAATTTGTTTTTAATTTAATACAACCAGAAATTTTGGAGTATGTTTTGTGGCAGGTTTATTTTTTTAATATGTACCATTTTTTTCTGAATCCATATTGCCGTATTTTGGATTATTTTCTGTACTAAATACAGAAGATCCATCTGCATCATGTCATTCATTGGCGATAACAATATTCCTTTACACATGTACACGGTCTGTACTAAATACAGAAGATTCATCTGCATCATGCCATTCATTGGTGATAACAATATTCGTTTACACATGTACACGGTCTGTACTAAATACAGAAGATCCATCTGCATCATGCCATTCATTGGTGATAACAATATTCGTTTACACATGTACACGGTCTGTACTAAATACAGAAGATCCATCTGCATCATGCCATTCATTGGTGATAACAATATTCGTTTACACATGTACACGGTCTGTACTAAATACAGAAGATTCATCTGCATCATGCCATTCATTGGTGATAACAATATTCGTTTACACACGGTCTGTACTAAATACAGAAGATTCATCTGCATCGTGCCATTCATTGGTGATAACAATATTACGTACACGGTCTGTACTAAATACAGAAGATTCATCTGCATCATGCCATTCATTGGTGATAACAATATTCGTTTACACATGTACACGGTCTGTACTAAATACAGAAGATCCATCTGCATCATGCCATTCATTGGTGATAACAATATTCGTTTACACATGTACACGGTCTGTACTAAATACAGAAGATTCATCTGCATCATGCCATTCATTGGTGATAACAATATTCGTTTACACATGTACACGGTCTGTACTAAATACAGAAGATTCATCTGCATCGTGCCATTCATTGGTGATAACAATATTCGTTTACACATGTACACGGTCTGTACTAAATACAGAAGATTCATCTGCATCGTGCCATTCATTGGTGATAACAATATTCGTTTACACATGTACACGGTCTGTACTAAATACAGAAGATTCATCTGCATCATGCCATTCATTGGTGATAAAAATATTCGTTTACACATGTACACGGTCTGTACTAAATACAGAAGATCCATCTGCATCATGCCATTCATTGGTGATAACAATATTCGTTTACACATGTACACGGTCTGTACTAAATACAGAAGATTCATCTGCATCATGCCATTCATTGGTGATAACAATATTCGTTTACACATGTACACGGTCTGTACTAAATACAGAAGATTCATCTGCATCATGCCATTCATTGGTGATAACAATATTCCTTTACACATGTACACGGTCTGTACTAAATACAGAAGATCCATCTGCATCATGCCATTCATTGGTGATAACAATATTCGTTTACACATGTACACGGTCTGTACTAAATACAGAAGATCCATCTGCATCATGCCATTCATTGGTGATAACAATATTCGTTTACACATGTACACGGTCTGTACTAAATACAGAAGATTCATCTGCATCGTGCCATTCATTGGTGATAACAATATTCGTTTACACATGTACACAGTCTGTACTAAATACAGAAGATTCATCTGCATCGTGCCATTCATTGGTGATAACAATATTCGTTTACACATGTACACGGTCTGTACTAAATACAGAAGATTCATCTGCATCGTGCCATTCATTGGTGATAACAATATTCGTTTACACATGTACACGGTCTGTACTAAATACAGAAGATTCATCTGCATCATGCCATTCATTGGTGATAACAATATTCCTTTACACATGTACACGGTCTGTACTAAATACAGAAGATTCATCTGCATCATGCCATTCATTGGTGATAACAATATTCGTTTACACATGTACACGGTCTGTACTAAATACAGAAGATTCATCTGCATCATGCCATTCATTGGTGATAACAATATTCGTTTACACATGTACACGGTCTGTATCAAAAATGTGTACACATTTTGCAAATTAAATGGAAAATGCCAAGCCTATTACATGTAGTTATACATAGATCCTACATGTATACAGTGTACATGTATAGATCATACATGTATAGATCATACCAGAAGTCTATTACCTACATGAAGTGTGACAGCCTGCTGTAATCCATACCACGGCATTGTACTCCAAATGTGTGCAAGCACAACGAGCATGGTTACAGGTTTTGCTCCCCTCTGCACGTCTTGCCATGGGCCATCATGGGATAACTGTTTCCACGCGAAGCTAGCTCTTAGAGAACTAGACGCAATCTTAAACAAGACACAGGCAATCCATCAGCCGTCGGGATAATGCGCTAAATGCCAAGGTGCACATGCGAGATGCAGTTCTCTCACACGCCAGGTACAATGTAAGTCTCCCAGACTGCACTGCTTCTTTTTGAGACCTTACGCATCAGTTTGTGGAACAAAACGTCACAAATGTGCCAAATCCATAGTACTATGCCGTGGACCACATGTAGGATATACATGTATGTACACCAGTGACATATTTCGTGTAGGTAATAGACTAATGATCATACATACATGTAGCTCAGTGTGTAAATCACAGCCATTCATTTGATTTATTTATGTCGTTTGTTCTTAGGAAATTTTCCCCCAAACAAGGCTAAAAGCCACATTTAAGGTACATGTACATGTATATACATGTACATATAATAGGCTACAGACAACATTTAAGAAAGGACCATCATCATCATCATAATAATAACAATAATGTGGACTTATATAGCGCACGTATCCACCAAACTGGTGCTCAAGGCGCATTATATTATTACCCCTGCTCATCAGGCTCTTAAATCATTCCAGAAACCATCTCAGCTCCCTGGGGAGTATACAGCTCAATTGCTGCCATTACAGCGCATATAGGGCTAATCAAACAACAACCAACTCTGCCCTCACAGGTACCCATTTACCCCTGGGTGGAGAGAAGCAATTATGGTAAAGTGTCTTGCTCAAGGACACAAGCACCATGGTCGCGGTTGGGATTCGAACCCACATTCTGATGACTCAGCCATCAGAACACAAATCCAATGCACTAAACCACTCGACCATGGCACTCCATTAAAACACAGAAATAGACAAAAAGTATACACACAAAATGAGAGGAAGCAATATCTAAGGTAATAATTCTTTTTGTTCACTTTAAATATTGATTCATGTACATGTACATGTACTATAGATAATTTCCCCTGTGGCTTGTTTAAAGATATCATTTAAAAAAGGTTCCATCCTCTCCTAGTCGACTGTCGCTTCCCAGGTAGCATCAGGTAGCATCTATAAAACAAAACTGGAAGACTGCCAGCAAAGTGTTAGATAGCTCTGACCAGTACCCTTTGGACAATGAAATGTTCTTATAGTTAATACATGTGCATGAATGAGATTTATTTGATATTTTAAACAAAAATTGTATCCTCTCCTAGTGATCCCAGGGCGCTGCTTCCCAGGTTGCATTGTAAACATGGGGAGTGATCCCTGGCTGTACGGCATGCTTTTCTTTATTCACACTAAACATTTATTTATAGTCAGTTTCCTGTGTGGTTTATTTGATTATATGTTTTTAATGGAAGTGCCGTTCACCAAGGAGAAATTGCCTTAGCACCAGTGCAATAATCAGAGGGTCACAGGTTCAATTTACATTGTGCACTGGACAAAATAATTGAAAACAATACAGGTAATGTCCACTTTTATTTAATCCATTTTTCTTTTATAATACAGCTCAATATGTGTACATCAGATAAGAATGTTAAAGGAAGTCAACACTACACTGTATGACCATTCAAGGTTATTCACCTTAGATACAATGACAAGTCCAGCTATCAGGTCAAACCCTGACAAAAATTGGCTATTTAGCACAAGTTTAACTCCCAAGCTAGCATCCAAGCCTTCAGGGTAAGACAACCTATATAATTACGTGGTTGGGTCCTACAGGTACACCACTCTACTTCCTGCATAGTCATATTACTGTGTAGCTTAAGCTAGACCAGGGGGCATCACAGAAATCAAGTCAACACTATTTCTTTTCATTTCTATGGCTGGTGTTTCAGTGGTGTTTTGTTTTGTCTGTTGATCATGCATCCCAGCTGCCAATGTTCAGTGTTTGTGCTAGTAAATACATTTGTGACGTGAAAACTGTTTAAGTCACAAATCAGATACAACATTGAATTTGGGTTGCTTTCTGTATTAAGGATTACATCTTAAATCTATTCTTTTTTTTTGAAAAAATGGTGGGAGAAAACATAAATTTAAGCTATTTTTGTTTGAAAGCTATTTCATATTGAACCTTTTGTACCATCCATCAGTACTTGAGGAGAAAAGAAAATCTCCAGTCAGTGCAAGAACATGACACTTACATGTAGTCCCATTAGCACAAACACTATACAAGCATATACATGTAACATGTGTTTAATAGTGTTTATACACTGTACATGTAACAAATTAATAAATAAGGGAAGAAAAATAAAACAAAAGAAACTAGAGCTCAAGTGTTTGTTGGAGCAAACACAAGGTATTCGTGTGAACTTCCGGTTCAATCAAATTATCATCGATGATGTCAATATCATATTTTGCAAAGGTGTATCATTTTTTATAACAATATCAATTTCATATTCAAAAGACATATCAGTTTTGCATTAGAATGTGTTGAATTGGAACTTCCTATTTGGATGGAAGAAAAGGTCAGATCAGGTGATTTGAAGGTCATATATATGACCTCCTCATGACCATGAAAAATAACGTTAGTACCTGCTTTGGTTCAATTTCTGAAAATAATCCCTTTTTAAAACTGTGGCTAGGGGGATGCTCTGAACTTTGATGTCATCAAACATATTTTTTGAAAAGATAAGATGTCACTAGTCACATTATTCACTATGGTTTTTCAGATAGAAAATTATTATTTTTCTAAACCTGTCGCCAGAGGGCGCTGTGACAGGCGATGACGTCATTAGTCACATTTTTAAAAAGGTCACATGTCAATAGTAATTTCGTCCACTGAAAGCATGTCCAAATACCATATCATGGCCCCTATAAAAGTGCTTCAGAATATTTTTTCACTTAAACGTCCGGTTTCGACCGGAAGGAGAGGTCAGATTGGGGTCATGTCTGTGTACGAAATGTCACATACTCCAATATCTGTAAGATGATGCAAAGATTGTGTAAATATCTTTTGTGGTTCATGAGATATGATTTTTTGAAATATTAAAATTTGATTTAGTGTAATTTGATATCTGATGACGTCACCATGACGTCATAACTTTACCTGAAACTATATGTCACAAGAAGAAGAAGAAGAAGAAGAAGAAGAAGAAGAAGAAGAAGAAGAAGAAGAAGAAGAAGAAGAAGAAGAAGAAGAAGAAGAAGAAGAAGAAGAAGAAGAAGAAGAAGAAGAAGAAGAAGAAGAAGAAGAAGAAGAAGAAGAAGAAGAAGAAGAAGAAGAAGAAGAAGAAGAAGAAGAAGAAGAAGAAGAAGAAGAAGAAGAAGAAGAAGAAGAAGAAGAAGAAGAAGAAGAAGAAGAAGAAGAAGAAGAAGAAGAAGAAGAAGAAGAAGAAGAAGAAGAAGAAGAAGAAGAAGAAGAAGAAGAAGAAGAAGAAGAAGAAGAAGAAGAAGAAGAAGAAGAAGAAGAAGAAGAAGAAGAAGAAGAAGAAGAAGAAGAAGAAGAAGAAGAAGAAGAAGAACCCAAACAATTTCAAAGAGGTATGTTTACGTAACTGTACATATGGGTGGAAGGACTCTTTACATCCAAAATAATTCAGCAATCCATCATTTTTTGTATCTGGAAATGTTCAGCTGTTCCCATGTGGTTTCAGGCAGACCAAGTTTTATAATGAGATAACAAACAGTCCACTGTACATGTACATGTATGTACAGGTTTGCT
The DNA here is from genome assembly GCA_029582265.1 of Zoroaster sp. YZ-2022. Classification (NCBI taxonomy): domain Eukaryota; kingdom Metazoa; phylum Echinodermata; class Asteroidea; order Forcipulatida; family Zoroasteridae; genus Zoroaster; species Zoroaster sp. YZ-2022. Next base: position 10,122,002 of record CM055821.1, on the reverse strand, counting down.
CTCGCAAAATGTGAGTGTTTGAAAGTGTAGCCACAAAACTTTCTGCTCATTGGGCCGGATAAATAAAAGTTAGCAATTGCTTATCTAGTAAAAGCTCAAGCAATAGCAATTGCTTAACAAGTAAAAGCTCAAGGTTAAGCAATTGCTTAAAAATGTATAAATAACCTTCTTCTTTGACTAGCACCTGTTGCTTGGGTGGGTTAGCAATTGCTTATGGGTATAACAATGATGGGAGGTCAGTTCCGATTAGCCTAGTGGTTGTATATGAGGCATGTGTTAGCAACATGGATGCTGCCGAAGAATTGGGGAGTGGTACAAATAGTGAGCAATCTTTGAACGAACTGTTCGTTAGTATAATCAAAGAGTACCCTGTTCTAATCGAGAAAAGTCAGTTGCCGGGGGTAAAAGACATGAAGGCAAATGCACTTAAAAAAGCACAAATGTCAATTGCTACCAACACAGGTAAAGCCATGGATGAGAAGCAAATTTTGAAAAAGATAGCAAACATGAAAAGTCAAGTGAAGAAGAAAACATGCAAGTGTTAGCAAATGCGTAAGCTCCTCATTTAGTATCTTGTAAAAATATTAGCAAGTGCTACAAGTCATTAGTAAAAGGTCTGGTTTATTTATATGCTTCCAAGTAAGTGCTAATCTCTCTAGTAATTGCTTAAAAATCATAGCAATTGCTTTTGCTAACTACTGGAAGCAATTACTTGCAAGTAATTGCTCACTTTTATTAATGAAGATTTAAGAAAATGACTAGTAAAAGCAATTGCTACTTTTTATTTATCCGGCCCATTATCTTGAAATGTTGTTCTCACTTAATTAAAACAAAATCACTTTTATCATATATTTGGTAGAAACCTCTTCTTAAAATTTTGAATAAAGGTAATCACATTATTATCCATTCTTTCATTTTTTCTGCGCCCTTGACTGTTTCCTGTGAGTTTTGTATTAAGGTTTTGTATCAACAAATTCACTGCAGTACATCAAAATGCACCATTTTTGTTGCCGTCAAAAACTGAAAATTTGTACATTTTTGTTAAAAATTAATAATGTCAAACATGAAGAGAAAGATAAATATGGACTTAATGCGACATGCGCATTGTTATTATGTACATCTATGGGGTTACTGCAAGCGCAAGGTTCAAAGGGCACATATTATGCAATTTATGTATATACAAGGCGCACGTCAGGACATTACTGTTTTAGTGTTCTAGCCAGTGATTGGTCAGTTTTTGGTACTGGGTGATACTGTTGCAAGATTCAACCAATTACGTTGGCTCTACAATGGAATATATTTATGTATTTTTCTCTACATTGAATATGTTGAAGATCGCTCAAGTGACTTTTCCAAAAACCAAGATTTCTGAAAATAAAAGTTAATGTTTTATCCAAAAAAATATCTTGAAAGAGAATGGGCCGAATAAATAAAAAGTAGCATTTGCTTTTTCTAGGCTTTTTCTTGAATATTTATAAATAAAACTAAGTAATTGCTCATAAGCAAAAGCTTCTGCTTATAAGCAGAAGCACAAGCTCGTTTCTTGTAAGCAAATGCTTTACAAATTAGCAAATGCTTGAAAACATATAAATAAAACCTATCTTTTACTTGTAACCAGAAGCATTTGCTCGTAGTTTTGCAAGCTCCTCCATACCAGCTTGATCTTTTACTCACGCCTTCATGCTTAACTGTGAGCACCATGTTCATGCATGTAAGAGAAGGTCCTAAGGTGTATAAGAACAGGATTAATCGTGCTGAGACATTTCCTGGCACCTATCGAAAATTGTTTCGATTTGATAAGGAAAATGTTGAGTGGCTTGCACAAACATTTCTGCCCGAAAGGCATGAGACACATGGTGGAAGCTTGTCACCAGTGGAGCGCATGGAGACAACTTTGCGTTATTTAGCAGATCCAGGCTACCAGACCTCAGTAGCAGAGGTGATGGGGATAACCCAGCCCACTGTAAGTACATACGTTGCAAGTACTTTGGACCGCATATCTGCCCAACGCCCAACATGGATAAAATTTCCTGTATCTAATGCTGATCTGACGGACCCAAAGCAATGGTGGGCTGATAAGCTCGGTTTTCCCTTTACGCTTGGGGCCATCGACTGCACTCATGTACGTATTGATAAGCCAAGTGGACAGTTCGGGGATGAATTCATAAATCGCAAGAACTTTCCTTCATTCAATCCTTCGGAATGAATGCCGGCCGCTATTGTTGTTGACCTAAGCATTTGCTAGGCAAGATAAAGAAAAAGCTATTAGTCAAAGCAAATTATTATTTATACATTTTTAAGCAATTGCTTTTGCTTTTGCTTCTGCTTGGTAAGCAATTGCTTTTTCTAGGTGCTTCTTCTTGTAAGCAAATGCTACTTTTTATTTATTCGGCCCAATGTTCTTATTTCCTGGGATTGAACAATACACTCTTTCTGTTAAATAATATCAACTCAAAACATTTTTTCCAAAAAAAGGTTCAGATGTGACAATTTTAAAAATGGACACTCACAGCTCATTATATATGCAAATACATGCATCAATGTTCTGCACGAGTGTCGTTCATATTTGCAAATAAAAGTTGCGCACTGACTGAATACAGGCCATTCAACCGGGGATCTATCACACACGACACACACGCACACACCAGTATGCATGAGATACATATATGGTACCACCCAAAGCATCTGTCTGGATGATGATGATGAACTTGACTTCTCTGCAGGAACACTGGCCATAGGACCCTGGAATCTGAGATATAAATAGACTGGGTCGGGAATGCCCCTAGCGCTTTTGGGAGGCTAATGACTGGGAAATTGGGTCAGGGCAGTAAAATCAAATGTATTGTGTGCAATACTAGGAACCCGCAGAGCAAGTGAAGGATTGTGTTGTAAGCACATCCAATCAGAACAGCCAATAAGTTGTTCTACTCTTCTCAAGTGAATTCCATTTGACACTCTGCAATATCAGATGTCACCTTCTAGATATACATGCAAATAGGAAAGTTCTGTGTGAAAACAAAATGCTATGCATGTAGTTTGTACATGTACACATATACATTGTCTTTGTACATGTAGTTCCACAAATACAAACATACATATTATGTACGTACTGTACAATTAATGTACATGTACATGTATTAGCAAGTCAAAAACTTAGTGCCTGAGTTAATTGAGTGAGGGGCCCCATCACAAATTAATTACGGGAAAAAATGTACACAAAATTTCACTGATGATTTTTGTAAAATCTGTAAGCTTGATGTATTTGTTTGCCGTTCTACAAGGAAAATAATCCTTTTCAGACTAAACAGAAACTTGCAGGGAATCAACACTGAACACTAGTCAAAAGCATCTAGGCAATGCATCTTTAAAATTAGCACTTACAGACTTTCCGATGTCACACTCTGATATGCACTCGTGTGGAAGGGCCCATTTTCCAAGTATGTCTTTTCCCTAAGTTGATAGCCTACATTGTGTGAGGTATATATCATCAACAATGAATCCACTATTTCACGTTTTTAAGCTACAGTCTGGCACATATGAGAAGCATTATCATCGTCGATTTTGCTCTGCACTCATTAGGTAGTATATTGTGACTAACCTGGTGGACTAGTTCATATCAGTTTTGACTAGTCTGCATAGAACTGGCATTTGGCCAGCAGACCAGTGTTAAAAACTGTTTTTTCAAGTCCTAAAATTCCAAACATTATATTTATAATTATTATTCCACAAAATTTGCATGCTGTGCTGTGTGCTCATCCAGGCACGTGCATACATAGGTCCCAAAGGGTGCTTGAGCCCCTGCCCTTTTTGCCTAGTATAAAAAGTGCCCTTTTTAGCCCAAGGTTTTTTTTTGAATGAATTATTAAGTTCCTGTTGCGCATAGACTGCCCTGCCTAGTTGAAAGATGTCAGGATAGAATAAAATTAGAATAAATATTAGGTCAGCAGAGATGCCCCTTACTATTCCTGTGCACGGGCCTGCATGTGCCCCTCCGCGAAACTAGATTTCACGCATAGCCCCGCGCGCCTATACGTCATAGATAGGCAGGCACACGCTGTCACTGAAAAACGAAATTGACATCCCGTGGCTCACTCACCACCAGATCAGATTGTAAATGAAAACCAGTCATCAACATAATCTGATCTGATTGTAATGTTAAAAACCATATTATGCGTTTTTATTAATAAATAAACGCCAAAAAAATTTTTAGCTCGCGCACGCGCGCTCGCATGGAATTACACTGCCCTTTTCAGACTCTGAGCCCCTGCCCCTCTACAACCCTGTGCACGTCCCTGTGCTCATCAAAAGCTGCCAATTCAATATTTATTTTGGAGAGTGGTGGTCATTATTTTATACAGCATGAATTTGTAGTTTAAAAATTCAAGATATTCTTGCCATTTAATCCCAAAGATTATAACCTGGACTCAATAAAATGACATTATGAGCTGAACTAGTGAAGACCTGCTCATAATCATGGACTCCACATCATGAACTCATTGGTTTTGCCTTCTCTGCCTTTGGAATCGTTCTGCTGTCTTTTACATTCACAAAATGTCTGTCCATGTTACACTTTAGTATAAAAATACATACAAAGCATAAATATGACAAAATATTTCATTTTATTATTAACATGCTCCCCTAAAATGCCACAGATTTGTACCCTATTAGGGAAGAAAGACCCATATATTCATCAGCCATTTTCAAAATTGTAAACTTGTATATCCCTCCATTTCACCACTCATGAACACGGTAAACATGATGCACTTGAAGGAGTAAGACCCATATCCCCAACCACACCTGTGACCTCTCTGTAACTCTTCCATCTCCCCTATTTTCAAGTTGAAGAAACTAGGTTACCATTTTCAGCAGAAACTAAGTTACTGAGAAAGGAAACATGTCGAACACCTTGAAATGTAGCTGTGCTCAAGTTTGTGGGTCGAATGTGGGTGAAACAAGGTTAAAAATTGAGAGCTGGGATGTGTTCTTTCGCTTTAAAAGAATTACAGCAAGTTTCCCGTTTTGTTTGTGTTATTTCTCCCCTAGTAGTTTATCTTACAAAAATGTTATAATTATGTGTTCACAAGTACCATCAGAACCTTCTGCCCAAAACCTGTAGTCCATAAGAGTATGTATGTACATAAACCCTCTTGACAAGTCCACAGTGAACAACCCAGATACCGACTGCCTGTCCACAGTGCAAATAATCAGCAGCAATGCTAATGGGTATGAAGTCTGCATCAAGAGGAAGTGGTTGGAGCTGTGTAAAAAAAAAGTAAAGAAAAGCTTAGAAAAAAAGTAGCTCACCACTTGCAGAAGTAGGCCAGATATTTAATGTGTAGACATGCACCTTTGTGTATTCTCTTTCAAGGTCGTGTGCACCAGAATAAGGGTGGCTTAAGTGGTTTCTCTCTGGTGCTGTTTGCATACAAACGAGTTGGCAAGGAGTCGAGAAAGGCAAACCATGGCCTGACGGTGTATGTGTAGATACACACGTGCAAGGCTGAAGAATCTTGCCCGTCCTGAAGACTTGACTTGCATGATTAATTTGCAGGCCAGACCTTTGAATATGAGTGAGAATGATGACTGCAAAGGAGACAACAGGTGTGAGGGAGATAATTTGTCATTGGCGGATCCCAGGGGCAAAGTCCCCCCACCCCCATTTTATAAATATAATCTCTCATTTTGCTGCCACCCCTTCCTTTGTGCCAGCTTCTCAATAAATATCATTCTTTCCCATTATAATTTTCTGAAAATTTTCAATCCATCAAACTGTTGGCTGCTCAATGGCAATGATGTCAAAAGTTACTGTGTGATAAAATCATTTGCTTGCCTGTATTCACATTTCCCCTTTTAAAATGTAACTGATGATGTGGGGAGCTGTTATCACTTGTATCAGAACAAACTGTTGAAACGTAAGCTGTCCACAATTTCTGTAATTGTCATCATGACATGAGTTGAGAGTAGTTTCCATAAAGGATGCATACTTGAGTTCTTACCCCCCTGATAACATCAAGCATGCATCAAGGCTTAGCTTGATTCCTTCAAGGACCCTCCACCCATCTTCAAGTAGACCCTGAGAGTCCTTCACTTATGGACATCAATGGGAACCACGGAATGAGGTAAACTGTGAATGTTGACTAACTCAGGATCTATGACTGACTCCAGCATATGTGACAATAGAGGATTGCATCAAGTTTGTAAACACACTCGGCCATGCAGTTGCATCATGGGGGCAATAACTCAAGACAGGCCTGCATGATGTAAGGTGGTACGGCCTGCTAAGGTTACAGTACTCCAAATAACACTGGGTAAACGATGGGTTCCTGTGAATAGGAACGCTGCATGCAGCTAGAAAAATACAAATCATATTGGCTCTTTAAAACAGCCTAGATTCTTCTCTTCAAACTAAAAGCTTTCATGAAAGAAATTGAACAGAAGATGTGATCAGATAGGATATTTTGTTTGTTAAGATAAGAGCTAATTCTTATTAAGAATTAAAATCTGACAATGGTGTGAAGATTTTAAAGACTGAGAAAGCTCTTGGAGTAAGAGTGTCGTTAAACTCCTATCAGGAGGTTTCCATTAAAAAAAAATCACAGTGTCTCTGGGCAGAGTCCCTGAGTACAGACATGTAACACAAGACGGTGTCATCATGTGCATCCAACTCCACTTGACTTGTCAAGGGGCCCTGGTGACTCTTCAGATATGGAACAGGAGACCAAGTCAGGATGGTTTGTTTGCCGACTCAAGGGTCTCATACACAAGATAATGCAATGCTCCAAGAATTCAGTCCAGTGGAGTCACTGCACAGCCTGTGTACTGCAGTGGAAATTTCCAGCATTTTTGACACAAAATACTTTGCAATATGATCTTCAATCGGCTTCTGACATGGACATTTGATAATTCATCTTAAAATATGAGATCTGTTATGATATTGCAAACCGAGTTTTTTAACTGTTGGGGCATCAACATGTCTGTGTGATATGTTATGCATCTTAAACTAACATTTTTTAAATTTAAAGAAATGTTTGACAAAATGGAAGGAGGAAGACATTTTTTTAGCAAAAAATGTTTTAAGTAACTTATGTTATTACAACAAAACACTTAAGCTTTGAATTTCTGAAAAGGTGAAAGGTTCCTTGTTTCTCACTCAGCAGTACACCATTTCAATTTTCAAAATAAACGGGACCTGATTTTAATTCAATTGTACATTGTACATGTATGTCAATCCACAATTACAACATCCTTCATGGAATAAAGCAATTTATCAATTTGACTGCATAATCCGGATGGTACATTTTCTTAATTGATTACCAACATCCTGAGTTTCCTTGGTAAGTACAAAAATAATTTAACAGTCACAAAAGCATACATCACCAAAATAAATATCCTTGTTTTAAGTGTAGAACAACTCTATCATGACAATCAATCAACCAATAAACTCACTTGGTGGCATAATTCACATTGGATAACTGCCAAAAGGAGAGTTCTTCACATAACAGGAATTAGGACTCACATTTGACCCCTGCTTCATAAACAGAGTGACCCTTGGATAGAGAGGCCACCAGCAAGGAGCCACTTGTGGGGCACCCATTGAGAAATGGTACCCCCCCAAAAAAGGGGGACAATGGACAATGTCCCGTTGTGGCCACCTGTCCATTGTGGTCACCTGGCTATTTTCTATCAGTTCCCTAGTTATACTGTCTTGAAATTTATAATAATACATGACTGTGATTTCCACTCAAAGCAGTATTTTGAAACAAAAATGTTACCAAATACCAAAGGAGCTTCATGTTCATGTACACGTGTACGTCATGGTGCAAAGTGTACACTGTAAAAGATTACTTAGTGGAGTCCTCAGATATAGATTCATTTATTAGCTTAACACTCCAAATGCTTGCGGAACTTTTACTGGTAATTTAATTGTTTCCATCTCTCGATACTCTGACTCCAGCAGATACAGGTTGGTAACGAACTTGACACATGATCACCTGGGGGTTGCTAGGGTTACATCTGCCTCACATGGCAACTCCCGTAAATAAGGGAAGTGCACATTATTAGCTTTGACACTCACCAAGGCCTTAACCTTCCCCAAATCTGTCAGCACCTTTTGAAAGCATATCTGTCACTGACAGACCTGATGACGATCAGTCCATATCATTCCCCATAGCCCTCTGGGCTTGAAATTATGATAACTGGCTAGCCTGGAGTGACTGCTGCAGAAGGATAGGTTGTTCACCTTAACGACTCCAACAAAATACATGTTTTACATAAAAGTGTAGACCTAGTGTTCAAGGGTCATTCTAGATTCTCATTTCTTTTTCATATTTGACTTGTATACATGTACATGTGCAATCTGTGCTTGAGACTAAAAATGTAACATTTCAGAAAATGTTATTTCTATTATTAAAAAGAGAAAGTAATTTATCTAACATGTATGTACCAGTGTTGTAGTCGAGACTATGAAGTCCGAGAGTGGACCGAGATCAAAACTGAGACCTGATGGTCCAAGACTGAGACCAAGACCGAGACCCAACAGTCCGAGACCGAGACCAAGACCAAGACCGAGACCCAACAGTCTGAGATGAAGACGAGACCCTGAGATCTTGTGAGATGTGTAAATAACATAACAAAAAAGTAAAGCAAAATGAATCAAATTACATATTAAACAAACTTTTATTGACGTACATGTATTATTAACTAACCTTACACCTCTTTGTAAAATAATTATAAACAACTTTAAATCTTTTGTGTATTATTTTTATTATACTAGTTAATAATTTCAAGGAAAATATGAAACTATAATGCGATGCAAAATCAGACATTTATTTCAGAACACCAGCACCATGATCACATTAGGAAATTGTAAATCTACATGAATAAGTGTATATTAAATATTTTAACTTAGACAGTTCCCAATGAAAACGAATTAATTATGACAAAAATTAAATATAGCCTAAAGGTTGTTTGTTGACTAGAACGTGTGTGGTTTACAGTTTGTTAAAAAAAATATTCACATTGCACTTAAAAAACCTGTGCATTAATGAATGCCAGCGTGTCCATGAACTCATATGGCCTTGGAAGCCAAATCTTATAATGGCAGATCTACTGGACATTTTTAAATTATCACATAAATCATTTGTAGAAATATTTCACAATGATATATTGTGAATTTATCCTTGCATGCAAACAAAATGGCTTTGGTATAAAATACAAGGTAAATGTACATGTTAGTGCAATTATCCATTTAAAAAGGAATAGAACATGTGAAGTGTTATGCCAACCTCCATCTCAAACCTAGCAAGTACTGTTGTGCTATTCATGAATACACTCAGCAAAAAGGAGGTTGCTCACATACATGTATGAACTGAAGTTGTTAACTTTCTGATTGTTTAGTTTTATGAATGGATACCGTGGATGGATAATCGATTAGCCCACAACAATTGCTTGGGCGGTTTTTCGGTAAAACCGAGTAGTCACGGTTTTTTTTTAAATGACACTGTTTTCTTCCATGTAAACATAGAAACATTTGTAATTCTAATCCAGTGTATACTTTCCCATACAGTATTCTCAGTGTTTGTTGTACTATTTGACCCTGTATTGCCAAGCTTCATAATTGATGACCACTTCAAGGTCCACTTTTATTGCTTTGATCTACCTTCACCACATGTCATCACTTCATTTTAAGCTTTGCTCTCAGACTTCTTGTCTATAGTTGTATTACTTTGTGGATAGTCAGCCCTACATGTTTATATTATTATTTATGTTTATGTTTATATTTATTTAATCTGTTCTTACATTTTTAAACTTTAAATTGTGAATGTATTTTTTATGTGCGCGAATATCGTAATTTCCTTTTATGGAGCAATAAAGTTTTACTTACAAGTATTCTTACCATATGTCAAGTTAGACCACTCTGTTTTCAAACACACAGCAAACAACAACTCCACAAACGCTCTCTCCTTTGTTTACCATGTAAAAGTTCATATGTATTACTGTTGATCTCCAGTCAGAATAAAAGTTTATCTCCGAACACAAAAATGGTGTGACTTGTTTTTTCTTCATCCAAACCACTAAAACACCAAACCGAGGGATTTTTACTAAACCGAAATACCTCCAAATTTGGTTTTCAAAAATAAAACCGCGGTTTTAGAAAATCATCCGTGGGGCAATTTATCCTAACAGTCGAGGATTACTTTTACTGGTCCTCATTGTATCCTTGTTCTTCGGTGATGATTATTAAAACAATGCATTTCCCGTGATCATTAGGAACCCAGATGTTTGAATTGTTATTTAAAATCATATTTTTAAGCAGCTGTTTGACCCGCAACATACATCAGTTCGGCAACGCATTATACAGTCCATTTTCGTAGTTTACATAGCCGTTAGCGCCTATGTTAGTCATACAGGCAAGGTATAAAAATGAATATGTAACATAATGAACAATCAAACAGCCAATAAGAACAATATAAATTTGCTACTATGCAAATCTATCCAATCACGATGCGAAGAAACAGGCATGTGATCCTCAAACACTACCTGTGCACATTGCCCACACAGCCATCAGCACTACTTGGTCGCACCATGGTCGCACATGGTATGTAATTGTATACGTGTATAAATGTACATGTAATGCACATGTACTGTGTAGTGAAATTCGTGTGTTCTCGTGGGGAATTTTTTTTCGTGTTGATAAATCTTTATGAGTTGAATTTCCCAATGCTAGTATATTTAAAAATGAAGAAATTATGGCCCAGTGGAATAAGATTTGTAATTATAAAGTAAAAATAACAAGGATTTGCAGTTTTTATGATTTTGACAAGTCCGCCAGACTATTTAATATGTAGGCCTACATGTACATGTTCAAAAACAAATTCTGGACTCGAGCTGAAAGCACTAGCAATAGAATTTAGGCACTGGGGGATGCATTCATCTAGTTATGATCATCATAACTGTCCTAATCTGGTATACATTTTTACTGTATGTCTGCACCTGCATATGACTGTCTGGGGGGGGGTGCTCAAGTCTATACTTCATGTACATGTCTGACATGATTTAAACTTCTCATGATAGCTTTTCAAACCCAGGTTGTATTCTTCTGTTTGTGTGTGTATCAATAAAATATTCTGGTTGTTACCATCCTTACCAAGTTGTTACATTTTATTTCCAATCAAATTCCATCTGAAGCACCATTTTCATTTCAAAAATTACACACCGTTGCCTTTTGTTTGACAATGGTATCGGGAAATCCATGTATAAAATTCGCCAACGTGTGGCATGGATTGTATGTACATGTATATGTACATTACAGCGGTTCCACCATACACAAGGCTTTGGGTACGGTATTCCTATGAGTTTTCTTTGGTTGATTTTGATAATGTGATATCTTTTTACTAGACAATCGTACATAAATGTAGGTTTATATTAACTGGATTTTTCAGTGATAAAACAGCAAAATGTCATTTAACCCTCCTATGGTTTGACCTTTCAAAATCTGCTTACGGGCCAAAATGGCTATCAATAATTATGAACCCTTTAAAACCCTCCAGAATTTGTTGCTACTGAACAACCACACCTTTCAATACCCTTTGAAAGGTATTGAAACATTTCAACACCAGTTTGTTCAGAGAGTTGTTACACCTTTCGAAACCTTTCATAGGTCCCTTTTGTCAGACAGTTTTCTCACCTTTCAAAACCCTTCAGTACAGCAAACTTGAAAGGTTTTGAAAGGTCTGACAATTCTATGGCAACTGCACTGTACATAGGAGGGCTAAAGGTGATGGTAAGCATCATAGAAAGCAGTCTTTCAGGGCAGAATATCTGACACTTTGGCCATTCATTCAAATAAACAACAAACATACATGTACATGTAGTGCTCACTGCACAAAATGTTCTGTCATATTTTGAATTACCCACAGAAGTACCAACAACATTTAGGCTCATATCCACACAAATCAAAGCCCCCTATTAACATTTCTGGTTGTAGTAACATTTTAAAATTCATTTTTTTAAATGTAGGATTCGTTTACATGTTTTGTGAATTTGAAAAAGTTTAGTGGATTTTTGATATATACCCGTGTAAATGTCCCAACTCTTAATACAAAGTACACGATAGAAGGATATTGCTACATGTAATAATAATAGGAATATGTGACTATGAATCTAACATTACATGTAGAATCAAACCTATCAAGATGTGATACTGTAAATACTTTACAATATGGTATTTGGGACATTATCAATTCTTAAACTTTCTCAACTCCCCTATTAACCCTAACCTTCCCAAATCCTCCAAAATCCTCTTTGCTATAAGTGAAGGATTTTGAATAATAATAATAATAATGTGTGGACTTATATAGCGCACATATCCACCAACTAAGTGGTGCTCAAGGCACATTATATTATTACCCCTGCTCATAAGGCTCATAAATCATTCCTGAAACCATTTCAGCTCCCTGGGGAGTATACAGCTCAATTGCTGCCATTACAGCGCATATAGGGCTAATCAACTAACTCTGCCCTCACAGGTACCCATTTAACCCCTGGGTGGAGAGAAGCAATTATGGTTAAGTGTCTTGCTCAAGGACACAAGTGTCACGGCCGGGATTCAAACCCACATTCTGCTGCTAACACCGGTAAGCTAGACCGCTCGGCTAAAGTGAAGGATTTTGGAAGATTGAAGTTATTAGGCATACTTGCCTTTCCATGGTACATGTGCATCTGTGTTTAGCCCTTTTCACACGAGCACCGATAACAAAGGTCCTTGGTAATGGGCGTCAGTTGTCTGTCACCTCGGTCGTTTGCAATTTTTTAACAAACTTTCACACGACTTCCCACTCACGCCAAAACGAACGTCCCTCGTTTTCCATGGAGGGTCAAAAGTCATGATTGTGCATCCAATATTTCACTGGTACCGCGTGCAGAGCTTATTCACTGAACGCTTTCTTCTACGTTACCAGTGGTTTTCCCGTGAAGATATACGCATTGTGCGAAGTCAAACGTTACTTTCTCCCACATTTTGTTTTCATTTCCTTCCCATTTCCCGACAATTTTATTCTCATTTTATTATGGATATTGAATCAAGTATACTTGCAACAATTCCGACGGATTCACAGAGCCAGATTTCTAACGTAAGGCCATCCAACGAGAAAAATAAACAGTTGTAAGAATTCTTCTTCTGGAATCCTTTGCTCTTTTCGACGATTTCATGGACTCAAATTCTTTCATGAAATTCAAGAGAAGTAGCACGAACGTTATTTCTTCGGATGTGTCGCAATCTTGGAAGGACGTACAAGTTGTTTACCCAACACACATCCGGAATTTATTGCAAGCTGATTTAGTGACGCGTTCTGCGCATGCGAAATGTTACCGCCAAAGCAAGGGTCCCCTGTTTGGGCGTACTAAGCGTTTCACACGACCTATCGTGGCGATTTTAACATCGTTGCGATTTATTGGAGGAGGTCTCGATCTCTGTTATAAATAACGAGGGTCCGTGGTAATTATATAACAAGGATAGCTTTCACATGACTGGGATTTGCTATTTTTTAACATGGATGCGATTTTTAGTCAAGGTCCCTTGTTAAAACGGTCTCGTGTGGAAGGGCCTTTTGTTGTAGTGATTGCAAGGTCAGTGCTTGAGTCAGTGGACACTGTTTATTGCTCCATGCATGCAGGGAGGGTCCCTGGCCATGTACATGTATCACAGATTAGAAACACATGTGTGCATACATGTCATGTGCTTGCTTTACTAATGAAGGATTTTGGAAGATTCAGGTTAGGCCTGTGTGTTTTCGGATACTTTTGGATCCGGATACCCGAAATCAGGAAACTTCGGATACCCGGATACCTGTTTTCATTTTTGTTAAAAACGTGCCTCTGGTGGTATACAAATACATATACTGTAAATGGTAACAAATTGACTTTTATAATAGAGGATACCATACTATCGCTCTTTTCTTTATTGGAGTGTAATCTCTTGAATTTAAAGATAATTGTCTGTACAAGTGCATTGTTCAAGAGTCACAGATTTCTGTTTGCACCGCTCAAATGTTAAGTCCGAATTTTAAAAAGTCGTTTACAGGTAATTGGAACCGAAAAATGTAACCGGGTAATGACCGTTTCGGTCGGGTACATGTATCTGGGTATCCGGATACCCGGCACAGCCCTAATTCAGGTTATGTGTAAGCAAGTGGGTCTAGACAATCAAGTAAAGTCATGGTAATATTTTGTAGGAAATAAATGCCAAGGTCATGGTCAGGATTCAAACCCATATTCTGAAGATTCAGCCATCAGAATACAAGTCTGATACGCTTGGCCATGGCACTCCACACATGTAGTAGGCTGTTCACTCACATGACCACTTCCGTTACCGAAAACCGACCCTCATATACTTTGTACGTAATGTGCAGTGTTGTACAATTCCTATGCACAAAGCAACTTCCGGTCGCACACACGCTCAGGCACGCACTTCGGCGCTGAAATGATTCTGGCTGAAAATACTTGGAAGATTTCAACTAAAAATCGGCGAGTTCCTTCTACAAACGACGTCGGCATCAAACTGAAATGATAAAAAAAATTGTTTCAAATTGCCCAAGATGCTACTAGATCTCGGCAAATTTTAGAACAAGGTATGGATAAAATAGCACGCGCGCGGTACGTTTAAATCAATGAATATCGGTTCATAATAAACTTTTTAGTGCAAAGAGTTTTTGCCGAAATGTATTTTTTGCGACCCTATTTTTGCGAGCTCACCTAGCCGTGCACACTTCCATGTGTACACACACAGTACATGTACAATGTACATGCCCGGCCGGGTGGCCCTGTGTATACACATCATGCAGTTTCACGTCACTTACGAGGCGATCTTTCATGGGTTAGCAAGTCCAACATTTTATATCCATAATGCTTTTAACTTAACATTATTTTGGGATAATTGTTGTCTTTATTAGATAATTCAGATTTCTGATAGTATCAATTACTCTGATCGGCATGATTAAGATGGAAAAGTACATCAGACTTTTGCTTTTTGCGTTGGTAAAAGTTGTTCTCAGGAGTCGTGTCAACAGCTTGGGTGAGAGCATTTTTGGAAATAGGGGTAGTTTATTATGAAATCATCATAAAATGGGTGTTTTGAAATGGTTTTTAAAAATATTTTTGACCTCTGCTTTCTGAAATTAAATACAGTAGCATTTGTACTTTCTAGCACTAATATTTTTTCACAATTTTTTTCGTTTTCCTTAGTTCACTTCAAAGAAAAGTATTTTGTACATCCCTTTAATTATTGGAACATGATTGTACTAGTTGTAAACATCATTCACACTTATCCAAAGAAATAAGACAAAACAAGACAGTTAATATTAATTTTTGGAGATCTTTTATCATTTGTTTTCAAGTTTTAAAAGACATTCGTGATTTTAGTTCCTCCAAAAAGTAGCCACTAATTTTCGTCCAGCGTGATATATTCTATTGTTTAAATTATCTCACATGAACAATTTCAATTTTTAAAATTAATTAACTAGGCCTAGACCTCCAACACATCTTATGGTGAAAACCTAAAAAGGTCCTCCCCCCAAAAAAAAAAAAATAAATAAAATAAATAAATAAATGAATAAAAAATTCCTACATATACATGTATTCCAAAAAGGTATAACTTTTGTACCATATTGGAGAGACAACCAAAAAATATGAGTTTTTCATCAAATTTTGCGAATTATGCAATTTATGTAATTAAATGCAATTAGCTCATTTACAAATGCCAGTGTGGATTAAAATTGCAACACTATATTCTTTTGAAGAAAATATGGACATTTTACTTGAAAAATATTTGGTTGCATAAACTATTAATTATGTAAACTACCTTATTAATTATGCAAATTAAACAAATAATTAATTACAAAATAATCAGCATTGACACATAAATGAACAGCAATTTACTATACCAAGTTTTATTAATATAGGATGAAATTAAACTAATTTGAAGTCCCAAAGATGGTGCTGTTACTGTCCCTGCTGGTGCCAAATGAATAAAGAAAAACATGGGATAACCTTTGACCTGCCGGATCATTTTATCCTGGTTTTTTGTATACATTATTGATTATATCTTCTCAACGCAATGTCCGATTGAACTTTTTTTAATTTTTCTTAATTAAAGGATACTCTATCATTTGAGATTAGTTTCAAACCCATGCTAGCTTTAAATAAATATGGTGTAAACAGGCTACTTGTCGTTCTACAGATGTTACAAAATGGATTTCCTTTTTGCACTGCACATTTACATGATGGTGACCACAGGAAAAACCAAGAACAGCTTCACACAAGTTTGAATTGCAAGAACTGTGACATGAAGACCATGTTACAGATGAATACAGACATACATGTACACTATGTATGTTCAACTCAACAATGTGCAAACTAAATGTTTACAATGCAAGACTGCACTTGACAGGAGTTGTACATTGATTAGTTCTTACTGAGAGTATGCATATTATGCATTATGCTTGCATAAACCTTGTTCAATTGCTACATGCATTTGACAGATGTATGATGCATACAATCATGTATTCAGGTCAATAAACACATCCAAGCTCTACCCAAGGAGAACATTCCATTTCATAATGACATGTACATGTACACTGTACCATGTCCCCAGCCTGAGTAAGCATTGAGCATGATGGTAGAGGGGTGTATGAAACACTGTAGAGTTCCATCCTACAGTGTACATGTTGGTGTCAAAGGGGGATGGAGGCATGTGCCTTGATATTATTATCATACCTTTCTGTGCCTGGACAGCTCTAACCCCGCCACCCTGGATCTACGTGTACATGTACCCCTGGAATTACTGTAATTTATTAAAAACCCAAAGTGTAAAACAGTTTTGGATTGGAGGGAAGGGGGCACAGTAATTTGACGATCGCATCCAGAGGTGAACATGTCATATCTTTTGACCTTTTGGTTCTTTGAACCTTTGATCTTTTGGTTCCTTGCTCCATGGCAATTGTCAAATTTACTGTTTCCAAAGGGGGGGGGGGGGGGGGGGGTGGTAGACGTAGACGTGTACATGTGTAATGACATAATGACATGTATAAATCAAATTCCAATATAAGTAAAACACACTTAGACCATGATTCACACATTAAAACAGCAATGTTATTACAGAAAAATGAACTGAAGTATAAAAATCAAATACAAGTAAAATCTGTCGACTTGAAACACTTCAGTTTAGCTTTAACCAAACATGAGAACCCCCGTGGTGGGAAGGTTTTCACCCCGGGCATCCATCCGAGACTTTTTTGTCCGTGCAAACAATATAATTTCCATAATTTACCGCTGTGCTTTGGGAATGAATTGTCTACAGTCGACTTGAGGTCAGTGACACTATGATGTTAAAGATACAACATGTAGATGTTCCATTCCTTACAGACCACACTCACGCTCAGCTTTGCTGATGATAAACGAAACTGTATGTGTTTTAATTCAATACTCCACACTGAAGGTAATTTTACAAAATGTTACTGACTTATCTACCACATGTACACATATGTCTGTATTGAAGAGTATCAGTTTGATATAAATGTGGTTCCAATGATATCCCCGGTTTCTGCACTGACTGAAAATAAGACAAAAAAACAGTCGCTGGTTTCTGATCTCCACGTGCATTGCGTCAGCATTTTAAATTTTAAATTTCTTTTTTTTTTGCTGTGAAACTACATGTATGTCCAATTACAGCCAAAATTGCTGGATCGATTGGAATTCTCCTGTGCTGTGCTTCAAATGACTTTTTCACATAGGGGTATGAACGTTTCCCCAATTTGTGAGGCCTCTCTTAGCCACCATACTTTGTGTATGGGAAACTTGGTCCCCGCGTATACCTAATGGACATTGCATGTAGTGTATGTATTGTACATGAACATAGCTTGACCGTAATGGAGCATAGCAACAGCTGTCAAGGAAAGACGGATCCCTATTGGTTGTCTCAAAATCATAAGGAAATGGCCCAGACTCCATATTGGACAATTTAGCGGAAAATAAATAAATATCGTGCGAATAAAAACAATAATTCACCAGAGTAATCATGAACAAGCAACGAAACAGTCAAGTACCGCTAGAGCTACATGTACATGTACCATTGAAATTGAAGCACACATCTAGGTACCACTCAATGTACATTGCATAGGTAGCAGACCAGAGCCGTATTGAGATACCACTCGGGTGCAGACAATACATCATAAATCCCCGGATGTGGCGGGATATTTAAACAACATGGATGCATCCACCGTCTTACAGAACGTGGATACAATTGACTTTCAATTCATTTTGGTTAACAAAGAAGCCTTACTTCCAAGCGGATTCTGTATATTACTCATTTCAGGTCACATTGATTCTTTTATTGGCTGGAATTTCCCTTTAACAAAGTTACGGCACCGTGAAGAGCTAAAAAAAGTTTGAAATCACAGTGGTGCTGCACCGGTTCCAAAGACCATACCATTATGAAAATGGCATCCTTTGAAAGGGGGCATCATGGGCTATTATGAGAGGATCAATCAAAATGTCGGCCGAGAGTTGTCGAAACAGCACCAGAAATTAGATGTTAATATCATTTTTCTTAACAATTAAAACGATTGCAGTCTACGTTTTGGCAATAAGTAGAACAGTTGATAATTGTAGATATAAACTAGAGCTCAAGTGTTTGTTAGAACAAACACACGGTGTTCGTGTCAACTTCCGGTTCAATCAAATTATCATCGATTATGTCAATCATATTTTGCAAAGGTGTATCATCTTTTATTATAACAATATCAATTTCATATTTAACCCTCCTACTTCTGGTACCCTTTTCATACAAGTTGATCCACCATTTGAAACCATTCGCTTTTGTGGTTTTGAATGGTGAAATAACTGTGTACAGTATTGATTCCCCCAAATGGTTTTGAATGGTAGGTCAGCTAATACAAAACCTTGTTTGGATCTTTCCAAATGGTAGTACAGCTAATACAAAACCTTGTTTGGATACTTGTAAGTGGTGAATCAATAGACCCTCTATGCATTTGAATGAATTTGAATGGTAGTAAAGCTTGCTACCAACACTGTTCAAATGGTATCACCATGTGTGTACAAAACCAATGGGCATTTTGCTAAGTGGAAATTTTGAATGGTTTCAAATGGTCAAACAGTAGGAGGGTTAAAAGACCTATCAATTTTGGGTTAGAATGTGTTGAATTTGGTCAGATCAGGTGATCTGAGGGTTATATATATGACACAATAAAAATTTCCCCATGATCATGAAAAAATAACGTTAGTACCTACTTTGGTTCAATATCCGAGATTGGAAAACAATCCCTTTTTAAAAATCCCGCTTAGTCTACGTTTTGGAAGTAGAACAGTTGATAAATTGTAGATATAAAATATACAATGTATCATAATTTTAATCATAAACTGAGAGGAAGGCACGTGGCTGACCTTTTTTGAGTGGTATTCTGAAAGCAGCTAGCCTGGCAAAATAAGACCTGGCTTCCATCTCCCTGCCCATGATATGCATGTGTGCAACATGCCACATTCATATCAAGTACCACACTAACATCACAATGTTTGTCGTACCAAATGGCAAAAACCAAAACACTTGGCTTGTTTTGAAGTGATTAATTAAAAATTTGACCATTTTCAGCACTGTTTATTATCTATGCAACTTCTCTTTAGTATTTGCATGTAAAAGTAGTTATTTCAGTGTCCAATGTCATTTAATGTACATGTGTATGCTACATACATTTTTGCCATATGTGTAAAAAAATCCACGTATTGAGACAATAATATCGTATATCGATATCATGGCCGACGATTATCAAATATTAAAAAAAATTAATATTGTCACCCCTAATGTTTACACAATGTATGCTTTGAATGGATTACAAGTTTATGATTTTAAAGTAACAGTAAATAAAGCACTCTCTATTGCTGACATTCTCCATTAACTGGAAACTCTTTTTTATGACTTTCCATGGTGTCTCCAGGCCAAGATATCACCCGATTAATATTTCATGACTTTCCAAGGATCACAATAACCCACCGGAAATGAACCCTGATAATGATCCTAACAGCTGGCAAATTGGTGGACGATCACTGACTGCCCTGTCTCTTCACTGACACTTCATCTAAGGGGACATTCATAATCACAGTATGCATGATGAATCAAAGGATATGGTAGGGGAGAATCTCTGTATTCTATTACATTTTCTGGTTGGTTGGTTGGTTGATTGATTGATATTCACAAAACCTGGGAAAACCTTAACTGTGAATCACAAGTGTTTTTTTCTTCAAAATCAAAAGGTACGTACACGTACCCAAGGTAAAACACAACAAATCATTTGGTACATGTAAAATAAATCATAATAAAATTCACAAGCAAGATTTACAACGACAGATTTGAGTCTTTGCATGGATGACGGTGTGGAGTGTCAATATCGGTTTGGTATATATGCAGTGACACCATGTACATGTATGTTACAACATTACACATTGATCTCTTCATTTCAACTAGTCACTCAAGAAGTCATCCAGATACACAATACATACCAACATCGAAAAGGAAATAAAACAAACAGGTCAAAATTGCAAGAACACAATTTCAACAAGGGTTCCTATTCAGCTTGGGCAATATTGATTTGTTTTCATCACAATATATCGGCAAACATATATCGTGATTTTCGATAGTATCATGATTATTTCTTTTAGTCATACATGATTGCTTTAGAGCCGATAATCACAGGTACATGTATGTACCCCTCTATAAGCATCACAATAAATTGCAAATTCATTTGCAGAGCGTGTATGTACTTTCTGAAGTAGTTTCTTACTTCCAAATGCTGAAAAGACTGCTAATTATGTTTCCATGGAATTTCTGAATTGACTCACAATGGCGATTTTTTTTTTAATCGCGATATATTTTGTTAACCACGATTTGCCGATATCTCGATAACTTAAAAAGATTCTCGATATCGTAATCGAATAAAAAAAGGTATCGCGATATTCGATATTATCGTAGTTCCTATGTATAAAATGCAACCTGTGAATGTTTCAGCTTATTTCATTGCGTGGTTAACGAGAAAATAGTGACAAATTTATTTGCAAAATAATTTGATTAACTGTACTAAAACAATAGCAACTCAAACAAATATTTCAAGGGATGTTTGATCATTAACTTTATTTACTTGACACCAAGTAAGTTTCATGTTAATCAGTGATCACATTTTGCAAAAATATCAATAGTGTATAGGGGCTTTTATATTTTTACTGAGAGAACAAGTTCCTGTGTATACTGTAGCACAGAGCTACTTTTTTTCTTTACAAAATTTAAATTAGAATTGAAACTAATGCATAAACAATTGGTAATTAAGAATGGCTGCTCTTCAACACAATATTATTCAACACAATATTAAATACAATTTACTGCTCTCATTTAGAAACTCTCCTTCATTTTCTTTCTTCAAACATGATCTTAAGACTCACTTAATCTAATACACTGTATTTACGTCTTTACCTAACAATTAGAGTAATGGTTTATTTTATAATTGTAATCTGGGATT
The DNA here is from genome assembly GCA_029582265.1 of Zoroaster sp. YZ-2022. NCBI lineage: Eukaryota > Metazoa > Echinodermata > Asteroidea > Forcipulatida > Zoroasteridae > Zoroaster > Zoroaster sp. YZ-2022. The sequence continues at coordinate 10,100,427 of CM055821.1, read as the reverse complement.
TGTTCTTTGTCAATTTATATTGTTTTTGTCCTTGTACTTTTTGTAAGGCATTAAGTTAACCTTACTCTAACTTTGCTTTTTTAGTAAATGCATTTTTTCTATGGCTATCGTGTATTGCTTTAAAATTTGATCCCTACACACAAGTATGTATGTATAATGAAATGGAATGAGCTGAAATGTATTACATGTATGTAGAATACTTTTCTCATTTTTTAATCTTCCAAATTCTGCATTTCTAAATTTTATAATCGAGCAATTACAATTCGTTTGCACATAAGACCTTCAATTCATGTCACAATTTGTTATGGCTTTGTACAAACAAAAATGCTAATAAACAGTGATACTCACTGTTCTCCAAGGTAACCTGATCAGTGATACTCACTGTTCTCCTGGGTAACCTGATCAGTGATACTCACTGTTCTCCTGGGTAACCTGATCAGTGATACTCACTGTTCTCCTAGGTAACCTGATCAGTGATACTCACTGTTCGCCTGGGTAACCTGATCAGTGATACTCACTGTTCTCCTACATGTAGGCATGGAGGAAGAAAACAGAAGGAGTCACAACGAAGGCATATCAAAGGTTCAATGTCTTTTGCCGCGGTCGTAAAACTTCCAAGCCAGCGCTAATCGTTTAATCCGATTATCGAGGAGAACTACAGCCTCTTATCTCATAACCAATTAGCACTTCGGAGTGGCCCATTGAAAATACGTTACGGCCGCCCACTACGCTTACCAGTTTTACGACCGCGATAATCCCCTTGTGTACAATGTCTTTTGCCGCTCGGCCTGCTCGCGACCAGCATACATAATTGGAGGGTAGAAATCTGTAGCAAACGAATAAACACAAAACGATGCGCACTACTTTTCGCGGGCTTTTATATTGCGCAGTTCATTGTCTTCAATAGCGATTTTCCACCGAGTATTTTGGTGTTTTGATCGTCGAATTTGGCGAATCCGAAGCTGACTTACGGTAAATATAACATTCAGATGTTACAATAAAGTGTCTTTTTAGCAACTTATTTTAAGGATATTTCCGGTGATCTCCGGAAGCCAACAAATTGTCAAATTCAAAGACGTGTTGTTTAGCTTTTTATCATTTCAATCCTCATATTTGTGCGATGCTGTGCAATGAAGATATTGCAGTGTTGGATTCGTAGGTCGAGTTGGATCGGGAGCCAGCCTTCCGTGTAGTGCAATAGGACAACGCGTCAGCAATGCGCGCAATGCGCATGTGCAAAGAAAGCCTGGCTGTAGTTCTCCTCGATAATCGGATTAAACGATTAGCGCTGGCTTAGAAATTTTACGACCGCGGCAAAAGACATTGAACCTTTGATATGCCTTCGTTGTGACTCCTGTTTTCTTCCTCCATGATGTAGGTAACCTGATCAGCGATACTCACTGTTCTCCTAGGTAACCTGATCAGTGATACTCACTGTTCTCCTAGGTAACCTCATCAGTGATACTCACTGTTCTCCTACATGTAGGTAACCTGATCAGTGATACTCACTGTTCTCCTAGGTAACCTGATCAGTGATACTCACTGTTCTCCTAGGTAACCTGATCAGTGATACTCACTGTTCTCCTACATGTAGGTAACCTGATCAGTGATACTCACTGTTCTCCTGGGTAACCTGATCAGTGATACTCACTGTTCTCCTAGGTAACCTGATCAGTGATACTCACTATTCTCCTGGACTCCTGCACCATTATTCAATTGACAGAAAGAAGAAGATTTCAGTTTTAGAGGTGTGAGGAAAACCCAGATTATTATTTGGGAAAAACCAACATGATGAAGTAGTGACTGAAAACCCAATTCTTATATCGACTTGGGTCCCGAGTGGGATTCAAACCCGGGTCTACAGAGGTGGAAAGCAAGGAAAGTACCCATACGGCAACTTGTTGTCATGTTCCATTTTGGTACATCAAGAGCAATCAACCCCTTGAAGATTCTCACAAGGACATGATATTGGAAGCCAAACAAACCTTGCAATTTATAATACACCTGTCCAGCCTGCCAATCAAACATTACAAATTGACCAAGAAGGTTATACTATACCTGACTGTTATTGCTCTCCACCATTTTTCTATGTCAAACTTTTCAAGGTTTTACCCTCTTATAGTGTCCACTTTTGGGGGAAACATTCAGACACCCTATTGCCAAATCTTAACTAATACTTGGCCTTTAATGAATTGACCTCATCACACAAAATATACATCATGTGCACCCTCGCTCAGAGGGTAAAAGAATGGACTTAAGTATGCACACTGTGCATACTGCGCATGAATACGTGAATCATGCATGATTATTCTCTAGATCTAACATAGTATTTTAAGTCAATGCATTACATACAATGTAAGGTCTATGCCATTTTAGGACATTAGTTGGATTATGAATTTATTTATTTATTTTTTTGTTTACCTTCAAAAATTGTGATTTTGCAGTGCTGATTTAAAACAAATCTAAATCCAAAATCTGAGATTTTTGGGTGGCGGGTCCCTAATCCAAGTTATTAAAACAAATTTAAAAGCCTTAAAGGGCCAAACAGTGACGTGTGTTGAGTGTATACATACATGTATATGTATAAGTAACCTTCTTTTACTACCTGTGTGAGGGCACACTTCAGTTTGTAATGGGTATGTGACATCCTGAACACATATTTAAGGCCTACATATGTGTACATGAACAGAATAAAGCTTACAAGCAACACTTATGAAGTTAAGACTCTTACCCAAATCCTTATAATTACATTCTGTTGCTAGAAAATAAATCGGCCAAGGCCCTAGCTCTTAAGGCTTGGCACAGTATTAGCCATCAATTTGACTAGGTGTCTTTTGGGTGGCCCATTTGCTAAATGGACACTATGGTTTGTATTAGTCAGGCTTTAATTTAAAGTGAAACATTTAATAGACACTGTTTTTTCAAAGAATACCAAATTTGGTTGCCCTATTTCCAAATCCATGCTTATTACATGCACAGGAGCCTCTACTGCATATACTGCTTAAGTGCAACTTGAAATTGAACCAACATGATGACCAAACAAGCACGGCGCTTCAGCTTAACCCAGTAAATATACACAGTAAATACATTCACCGTAAAATGTCATCTACAGATGGGGCAAAACATCCCAGTTCCCATATGTGCACATTATTATTGGGTTGTGACATTAACAAGTTGTAAAAATGCATTCATATTTTTGTATTCATTCTAATATGGAAATGATAGCATGTCAGAATTAACTTCTCGGGATATTTGGTAGCCCCAAAAAGGGCCAAACAAAAAAACAATAAAAATATATATAGATTGATGAAATTCTTGCGTCGGGTGATAAACAATTGATTTAATTTTGCCCTACAACCTTTTGCCCTACAATAAAATATATATATATATATATATGTACAGTATTAAGAGGGGTGTACACAAATGAATGCAACTTATATTCCTTTGTATCTCTTAAAAATTTCACACAACTGTCGTACAATTGCCGATCTTACATGTACATTCCAAAAATGAATGCTTGTTTGATTGATTGTGCATATGAGGCTAGGCTAGGCTAGGGCCAAGGATAAGGAGGGATGTCTAGTCACCCGATCTAAGTCTACTATGTATATGAAAGTGGTTTTTAGTAGCAGTCGACAAAATCACCAACAACTCCCAGAATGTGCACTTATATACATGTAGGTTTTCCCGGTCAATTTCAGCAAATAAGCAGCCAATTTCACTTTCATACATTCATATTAAAACGATTTTGCCTCTCCAGTTGTTACTGTGTTTCGAATTAAAATTCAAGCATTCAATTTTATTTTCAGGCATGCAAATTAATTTAGCATTATATTCAATTTAGCATATACATCGTTCTTTTTTATAGTAATGCACATTCGTCATCCAATTTAGCAGAGATGGTTCGACTGGAGATTTTCACTAAAATGTTATTTTCATTTTAGTATAACGGGCAATCAATTTTGCAAAATGCAAACAAATAGATTAATTGTACAAGACAACCGAATGTGTTTCATATCTTTAATTTAATTCAAACTTAATTTTGTTTTCTTTATTCATGTACGTTTCTCGTACACTGTATATAGGGCCTATCGGTCTTTTTTTATCACACTTTGTTTTGTTTATTCTCTTATTAGAATCTTTATTTGTTTTCTGACCCGGGCCTTATTCTGTAATGTGTTTTTGAAACATTTATGTTATATTGGACTGTTTCATTAACCTGTTTTATTGTTTGAGTGTGTCTTTAATTTTTTTTATCCTGGTTTCTCATTGTCTATTAAAAGTTTACAGGAAACTAAAGTTAAACGAAGTTTAACAAAGCGTCAATTAAGTTGCACAAATTCCACAAATGCCTGCCCAATAATGAATGTGAATTACCAAATACGTGTCACGAAAAGCTCCTGCGAATTTGAATGCTGTTCAAGTGGATTGTTAAGTTGGATGGTTATTTTGTTTAAATCGCATGACGCAAGAGCACTATTGCTTCCTCATAAAATGAAATTGAATGATGATTTTGAGCAGCATTCAATTTCACACAAAACAGAATGACGCGGTGTTTAAATTGGCTGCTTATTTGCCAAAATTGACCAGGAAAACCTATATTGTTTCCCTAAATATTGTTTCCAAACCTCACTTGGTCATTTTCTTCTCCTTTAGCTTCTTCTATCATATTTTGAAGGAAATTATGTACAACTGTAGTAATTTGTCATAAATAACAGAGAAAATTGGCAGATGAATTGAAATTACTTCTGGCTCTATTTATAGATACATCAAATTAAAGCTCTTGATTAGAAAAATTTAATTAATGTTAAGAAATCATTTTCAATATCTTTATTGATTTTGGAGATAAGGTTGAACCTCATAAACCTCATAAACTTCTGACTTTTTAAAAATAATTTCTGCTACATACATGTAATCCACCTTTAGAACAAAAAGTTTTCTCCAAAATGTTCCTCCAGCAGTCTACAAAATGATCCTCCAGCAGTCTACTTAAGCAGCAGCATTTTCCAGAGTCCGGCATTCTCCTGAGGACGATCAGAGCATACTGATCGAAACGTCGAGTTGTACCTCCAGTTCTTTTCTAATTACTACTCAATTGAGATTTCACATGGTGTCACCGCAATTAGTCTTACTCCAAAATGTTGACAATTTATAGCATTGAAAGCTTGACAAAAGCAAACCAATGCTGCGCTAATTCTTGAAATATCTCTTGAAATCCCTTGAAGAATTGTGGCTTTTCAAACGTTATCTGAATCAGAAATTTTAGGATGATTTTCTGACAACTTTCTATGGGACCTACATTGTATTTTTATAACTCATTATGAACAACAATCATTGACATAACCTAAGTAGTCTTATGTTCATAAATTATTATAAATAAAATAAAACAAACTAGAGCTCAAGTGTTCATGTCAACTTCCGGTTCAATCAAATTATCATCAATGGTGTCAATCATATTTTGCAAAGGTGTATCATCTTTTATTATAATAATATCAATTTCATATTCAAAAGACCTATCAATTTTGCATTAGAATGTGTTGAATTTGAACTTCCTGTTTAGACCGGAAGTAAATGTCAGATCAGGTGATTTGAAGGTCATATATGTGACCCGCTCTGAGAAAAGGTGATATATGTCGCAAAAATTTAAAATTGAATTTTATATATGACTGGAAAGCACACAACATAAGCTTTCATTTGGTATATGGTAGAGCTCTGTAGCCCTTACCGTTATGGAGATAATTGCGTATTTGCATATTGATAGTTTCCACGATGACTGATTTACATAACAGAGAAAACGGCCTTTTAAATGTTTTGCGTCGTTGAAAAATGATGCTGAAAAGCTCACATTAATTCCACCTAGCAACGAACATGTTCCTGTAATGACATCTGTTTGAAATTTTCGTGGGTGATTTGTTAATATTTTTCCATTGATGTTACAATTTTTTAAAGATTTTACTCGTTCAGATCATTAGCTTTAATTAATTTGCATAATCATTAAAATATTTTTTGGTGTAAAATAAAGGAATAGAGTGTACAACTTAGTACATTACGTACATTTAAAAAAGGGGGAAATTACCATGGTGTAGGCTTATGATGGAACTTTGTTTGAATCTGGTACTCTATTAATATTTTATCTTATTGCATACATTAAAATTTTATTAAAAACTAAATTAATTAAAAAATTAATTTAAAAAAATTAATTAATTTTAATTTTTCCCCCGATACCCAAAACTAAATTTTATGAGTTAAAAAAATTACTTGAGAAATTCTTACTAAACCCAAACTAAGTAACACAGACTATTACTCAAAGAAAGAATATAAAGGAAACAAAAACGCTGGGAACATGGGCCGCCGCGGTAAAGCTGGCAACTGCAGTTGAAATCCCCGGCCTTTACGCGGTCGGCATCACACTCGAGGGCACCATTACTTTCTCTTTCATCCTCGAAGGGAACAATGTCCACAACTAACATTGGTTGGTCTGGGGTCAATTGGGTCATTTTCTTCGTCATTTTCACTAACAGTAACACTGTCAATGTCACTGCCGTCACTCGATTCAGAGGACTCGTCGTCATGCATCGACATCGTCGCCCATGAAATAATCATTCACAAATCCAACGATCTCATCTTCAATACCGTGAAGGTTGGCATCACGAATTTCGTTTAATGCATCGGCAAAACAACGATCCTTCGAACACATTATTTCGAAGATATACTAAAGAAAATACAAAACTAAAATTGTGGAAAATACGATACTTTGAGAAAGATTGTAACGTTAGTTTCTAAATCGAACAGCCACGTAAACAACGAAGCATGCGCTGCAGCCAGTATGGGCCGTGTTACGAGATCGCGACACCCGTAGCAACAAGGGGTAGTTTGTTTATCAATTTCTTTTCTTCGTAGCTCATTTGCATCTGACCTATGGCCTAAAGCATAACCAAATTTGGAAATAGTGGATGTCAAGCTATCAGACGATACCAAACTTTACATGGTGGGTATAGAAGAATTTCGTAATCGAAGGGACAAATCATGGCCTTTTGTCCCGCGTAACGTACTCAGTCTAAAACAAAACAAGACAACAATGCACACAAAATGATGGATTTTTTTCACTTTATTCATGGAAATAAACATTTCTGTGAATGAAATCTGAAAAAATAGAAATCAAAGATGCAATACAAGACAAACAAAAAAAAATCAAATCTGCAATAATTTTTCACCTTCTCAACATGGAATGGCCCATTGTGCATTAATGCATAGCGCGACTTATATCACCTTTTCTCAGAGCGGGTCACATATGACACAATAAAACTTCCTCATGATCATAAAAAAATAACGTTAGTACCTGATTTGGTTCAATATCTGAGATTGGAAAACAATCCTTTTTAAAAATGCCGCTGGGGGTGCCTTGAACTTTGATGAGGTCATCAAACATTTTTTGAAAAGATAAGTTGTCACTAATCACTTTATTCACAGAACTCATATTCAAATTTCCTATGGTTTTTGAGATAGAAAATTATTATTTTTCTAAACCCGCCGCCATAGGACGCTGTGAAAGGCGATGACGTCATCAGTTACATTTTTAAAAAGGTCACATGTCAATAGTAATTTCGTCCACGAAAGGCACACCCAAAAACGAACACCTACATGTAGTTATTAAGATGAAAAAAGTTTGAAATGATATGTGCATTCCTGAGTTTATGAGCTGTGGTAATGGCAGCCCTACCATGTCACATGTCTTTACTACTTCTGGTATCTGATGGTCGGTAGTAGGGCTGTGGTTCATTTTATTGCATAATATACCAGTCATGTACAGAAAATTAATTAGACAAGTATTGATACATCAGGCAAAAAAGAAGAACCAAACATATGCCATTAGAACTCACATTAAAGATTCTATGGTACCTACATGTACACATATATGTGGTCGTATATATCCATGCAACTTCCATTGGTGTGATTTTATGGACTTTTAAAACTGGAAACAGTATCGCGTTGATGACTTTGTTACAATGCAGCACACATAGCCTGCCGATTGTCCCTGTGCAGTCCCCAAATAAAAAGATCTAACCCAAACCATAGTCAGCCCTAAACCCACTTTAAGTTGATTGGTTCCTCAACAAACTTTTCAAAGGTGAATAAAGCAGTAAGTCCTTTTCACACTACATCTCTTATCCCCGGGGAATACAACCCCAGGGAGGCCCCGGGAGTTTTTTTTTACCTCACGGTTACCCCAGCGCAGTTTCACAATTACCGCGCTGTATTTTTTAGCTAACGGAAGCGCGCAATCCCAGTATGCAATGCGTGCACCTACTCGCATTGAATTGTAAACAATCAAAATGGCTACGCACAACATGAACGACAATGTAGTTCTTCGTCCGTCCCCCCCCCATCTTTCACCTTTTTTCTGACAATTTGAATTGAACACACACAAAAAATACAAAACAATTCGTCGTCAAAAGCTGACGTGAACTTGCTGCGTTATGATAATTAGATGACAAACTGGTATGTTTATTTGCAGTGTATTCTACATGTTCAGTGAGACGTCTGTAGACAGATACTAACCATTTTACCTCGTCCAAAACAATTCCAAATTTAACTTACTTCAAAATCATTAGTTTTGGAAACTGATTCTTCAAAAAAAATAAAGTGAAATATGTTTTCGTTGATACTTGGTTTCTATAAAATACAACAAAACTATAAATACTTGAATACAAATCTGTAAAAACAAACAGCTTGAACTCAGACCGCGCAATTTATTTAGTGCGCATTTCCTGACCTCGACTGTTTATCTCTCTGACCTTTCACAGTTTGTTTACATGATCTGTCCACCACATAAACTGGGATGAGCACAACCCGCTTTCGTTTCCCACTAGCCGTTATTCCCCGGGGGATTCTTAAGCCCCCAGGGTTTTACGGCTTACCCCTACTCCAGAGCAGGGGTGGCTATTCCACGGGGGAATTATAGCATTAATTGTGGGCATATTTGAGCAGTTTATGACTTAGAATGAATTACCAATGCATATTTCATTGCTCAAGAACAGAATTTTGTGGATCGGAGTGGCCTCCATGTGTAGGAGGGTTAACTTGTTGGTGTTGCACTATTTTTTCTACTACGAAGGGTGTCTTGACTGGTTGTTGGGTGGAGGCATAGTAGTGAACAAACACTTCAAGATTTTTGTGGAGCTCAGATACGATCAAATTCCTACTCTACTCTTTATAGCTGACAAATATTAATAATTAATTATGAAATAGCTGTTGCTAAAACTAACAAAAGTAAGAAAACAAGACAACAGAAAAGAAACAATGCTATCCTACTATCAAAACTTTTGCAAAACTAATACCAAGTTAATTAATAAATCATGATATCTTACCTTAAATAAAATCATGATATATCTTCCCTTAAATAATATAAATTATCAAATTTAATTAATAAATAAAACATTAACAGTTACTAATTCTTTTTTTGATTTTTTTTCTTATGGCAAAAATAAAAATGCCTGAAATCATCATTAGTTGCTAACTTTAAATATAATAATAAATAATTATAATACAATAATTATTGTTGTTTATTACATAGAGCTTTTTAAATGAACAGCGAAAGAATTTATAAAATACAATAAAAGTTATTAAAATCAAATAATGCCTCGCCAAAATGCATTTTGGCGAGGCATTATTTTAAATGGGAAGAAAATCTTTTCTATCTGTCGGAAAAATTTTTCCATTATAATTTGCCAGTATATCGGTTCAATAATTTAAACATGGTCTTCAAACGGCAAAATTTTATTGTACCTAGAAATTACAGGACCAAAAACAATTTGCCTCATGCACAGATAATGGGAGACGATGTAGCATTGTACGAGGTACTACGAGACTGCACCACTACTTGGAGCTTGTCGCGGCCATTCCACCATCCAAGAAAAAGTTGTTTGTGCAGCAATGTGCAATGATGGATATGCCCATGGCCATTTATTTCATTGAGAAAATATCCCAATAAATCTCTCTCAATGTCTGGTTTCCTCTGAAAGCTATTGTTTAGGAATTATTCAAAAAAATTTTTTGTACGTTTTCGTCACGAAGGTAGAAGATTATCCCTGATAATTTATCCAAAATACACCCAACTTGAAAATGTTAATTACAGACGATTGTTGAATAATATGGCTATGTAATAGTTATTCACAATTCCGTGTGAATAATACTGGATGTTAGAAAAATGAAATAAAAGAGAAGTCACAAAACCAGAATTTTCAAGATGGCGGCGCCAGGTCAGCAAAACATTTCTCAGATTTCCGACCCGAATTTCGCCATCAAGATGAATTCTAAAAAATAAAAAAATCCACCGAGTACAGTTGTACGTGTTATTTGTTTGCACAATACAAAAAAATTGAGATTTAATGCAACAAGTAAGCAAATATTGATAGATTTGTGTAATGTATTTTTGTACAGCGGCAGAATAAGGATTGCGATTTCCATTGATCGTTTGACATTGCTAGCAATAGAGCGGTTGTATATAATGCACAGGTCCAAAAGGCACACTCACTGAAGTCGCGCATTTACACGTAAACTTGTGTGTTCCTAATGTTTGACCTCGAACTAGCCCCATTCTAGGGCCAATACACTGGACTCCGTATCCTTGGCCCTTGTCCCACATGTACAAAAAAGGGGAGATTTTTTCAACTTTTGATCTGCTAATTAGGCCTATTACAATTTAAAATTTTGTGAATAGGTAAGCTTGCCCAAGCAGACACTTTTTGCATAAATTTAACTATTGTGAGATTGGCAATTTTTGTGAAATTTTAATTTTATTATTTTTTTAATTTCAAAAATGTTTTGAAAATTTCATTAAAGTGAAATATCCCAGAATAACGGATTTCATGCCAAAAGTGTCTGCTTGGGCAAGATTACCTAATCACCAAGTTTTAGGTTGTAATAATTAGCAGATCAAAATTTTAAAAAAGAGAAAAATCGCCCCTTTTTTGTACATGTGGGGCTAGGGCCAAGGATACGGAGAGATCCAGAGCATTGGCCCTAGAGTGGGGCTAAACTCGAACATGGCGGAAAATACAAGTCTCTAGTACTGGTGACTGTAGCCTTACTACTTGTATTTTACAACTTCTGTCATTAACATACAGTAGTAAGGCTGTGGTGAATAGCCGGGTCCTACTAAAAACCTACAACTGACAACAACTGACGACAACTGACGACAACTGACGACAACTGACAACAACTGACGACAACTCACAACAACACGTTCTAAATACACTGAAAACTCAAAAATAAAGTTAAAAATATGTTTATAAGGGAAAGTGGCATACATACAGGGTTTCAGTTTTTGAAAATGTGGTTTTAATTAGCAATAAAAAATGATTTTCTTCGCTGCAGTAGCATTGGCCACCATCTTGCTTGTGCAACGTAGATGACTGTACCATTATGTGAAAGGGTGAAAGTAAACCAGACTACAAAGCGGGTGACATCATATTAAACGCGGGCTGTGTCCATGTGCCTGTGTCCCGCCGGCGCACAATATTTTCATGTACAATGGTTATAATTTTATAATGTTTGTAGTATATATTGTGTCCTGGTATTTTATTTTGTAAAATATTAATATAAAGTGTATTATATTGACCTTGTAAGTTTTAACTATGTTTAGGCCGACTGGTTTAAATAAATTCAATAAATCCAAAATATAGTGAAAATTGTTGTACTTTTTAATCTTTATTCTGCTTGTTTGTATTATTCTCGTGAATGTTTACTAATCTGCGAATAAAGTTTGAACAAAATTAAAAGTCATGGTTGTTCTTGTGATGTTTTTGACCTACGGTAACATAGTTTTCTGACAATACAGACAGTTACTTATTGATTGAATAAGAAAACATAAATTTTGTCAGAAGAGTTTTATAAAGTATAGACCAACTGTCGTGACAGCTGTCATTCATACATATTGGCGAAAATTAATTGCTCAGCAACAACACATATGACTCTTTGATTCACCGATAAAGAACTACTTGATCACCACTGGAATGTCAATCATGATTAAGAGCTTCAGAAAACATTTACATTTTCTAAAAAATAATAATAAATAATAAATAAATAAATAAATTTTAAAAAAAATTAATAAAAAAAATAAATAAATAAATATATAAATAAATATAAATATAAATAAATAAATATAAATAAACTTTAACATTTTTTCCTGGTAGTGACAATACCAGACCTATAATACTTCACAAAAATGTATGTTTTCTACATCTGTAAATATATTTACATGATTGTAATTATATTGCAATTCATTGTTATTGTTTTACAATTTACACCAAAAGACTTCCCCTCCTGCCTGGCATGGGCCGACAAAAAATGTTCACCCTTTGACATAATGGTACAGTCCTTTTGCGTTGCGAAAGCAAGATGGCGGCCAATACTAACACGTTACTGCAGCGAAGAAAATCATTTTTTATTGCTAATTAAAACTACATTTTCAAAAACTGAAACTCTTTATGTCTGCCACTGTCTCTTATAAACATATTTAAAACTTTATTTTTGAGTTTTCAGTGCATTTAGAACGTGTTGTCGTGAGTTGTCGTGAGTTGTCGTGAGTTGTCGTGAGTTGTCGTGAGTTGTCGTGGGTTGTCGGTTTTTAGTAGGACCGGAATAGCCATAGTAGTTTTGTAGAATATAGAATGGTCTAGTAAGTACTATTGATATCGAGCCGGCAATGTTCTAACACGTTATACACCACTGCACGCAGAGCGACAAGCGGGTTGCGCGCATGCGCCTTTTTTCTGCTCTGTATAGCGCCCTCTATTGGTGTTGTTTCACCAACTGTAAACAAGGTTGCGTCTTTTGAAATTTGGCAAGTCGACTGGAAGTGTACGATCAAAGTGAGTGCAAATGACCTCAATGAACAAAGATCACACATCAATCTACAGTCATGGCTTTACAAGATGACACGTTTCTGGGTGAATTCATCGAAACCCGAAGTGTAAAAAGCGTCTTCAATGTGCATCAAATATTGAGCATATTCTGTTAAATTTTACAGATCGAGAGAAGCTAATTACTGGTCCATTTTTGACGTTATTGTACGTCTTTCATGAATTTTTTTCTTGAAAAATCAAGCATAGGAGGGTAGTTAAACTCATGAAGAACAGTTTCATGGTGATTATACCTGAGCAAACCCAAGTAACGGCCTCTGGGCAGCAATTCAAAAAAGGTGAAATATTGCTATTGATTACATCTTCGCTATTTAAATAATGGATTTGGAGTGCATAGAAAGGAAAAAAATCCTTAAATTAATTTAAAATGGAAGAGTGAACAGAATATATGTATTAAATATTGGTTCATATTGGCTTATAAAGTCAAATCATTCCCCGTTTTTTTATATTCTAACGTTATTAAAAAATTACAATGAAAACGCCCACAATTTAATCAGTGTGTGTATATGCACACGCATACACAATGATGTCATCCCAAAAACCATAACGGGTTCCCCAGAAATCTTGTTTAACAATGCTAAAGCCGCAGGGGAATCCCACCGTTTAAAAGTTAGCTACTGGGTTTGCTCAAATAACAAAGTAATAATTAGTTAAAATAAGAGTTCTTTCACCTACATTTTGTATCATATGTTTTATGTCTCAAGGAAAATTCATCTTCAGGAAGAAAATCCGCTTTGAAATATTACCTTTTTCAGCGTGCGCGTTCTTGTCAAGGGCCAGAGTTATGCACAAAAAAACTTCAAGGAAATTCACGCGTTTGCCCATATTGCTGTAATGTTAGTTCAATATTTGCAGTCGACATATTCTTTCTAATCCTATTGAGTATTGGTAAAACTTGTAGCTTTGCATGGTGAGAATGATAAGTAAGACTAATTGCGGTGACACCATGTAAGAATCTATTGAGAATTGGTTAAAAATTCTCTTTGAAATTAATTTTCAGTATGTAACAGGCGTTTTTATCAATGAACTCCGCGACGAAAAAAAAAGTAAAGGTCACGTCATGAATATGCATTTTTGTATGACCCTTCAAAATTCTTGCACATGCGCCCAAACCGCATGTCGCCTGCAGAGCATTTTGAACAGCGGTGTATACAAAACTTATAGGCCTTTTTTATTTAATTTTGCCCTACACCAACATGTGTATAGCACTGTGATACTCAGTGCTTTCCGAGTGTCTGTGAAAAAACTACACAGGCGACTCGGGCGGGATTCGAACCCACGACTTCCTGCTTACTAGTGCAGACGTCTTAACCTCTCGACCACCGAGCTTGCCCGATGACAATTGGCCGGCTAGAATCCCATATAGCAGCGGGTTCCGCATTTGATTTAATTTTATCCTACACCGTTATTATAGGCCTACCCAAAAAAGGTGTCCCAAACATGACATTTTCAAACATGCCGATTCAAATCGTTTGAGTTAGTTCGGAATCATTTGTTCTCCCAGCCATGTCAACTGATAATGTGATATGGGCAGATGGGTGATAATGAGACGTGTGAGGCTTGGCAAGTACATTGATCAATCTCATTACACACCACTGATTGTCAATAAATTCTCAGTGTCAGGCTCCTGTCATAATGAAACACCAACGTTAAATTGCCACCCATTGTTTAGAAACAATTCCAGATATGAAACACTACATTCCCAACAATACTCACCATCAAAGAAAGGCCTTTCTCGAAGTAGCAAACATGTGCAATTACACAGCCTTGAATCGATCCAGAAGCTAGATCACAAGTGAGACTAGCACGCTGCAAACAAAATAGACATCGTAATTCTTACCGCTCTTAACTGCAACTAGCTGCACGTCGTTCCGATCGTACAGTACGTGTACATATGTATACACAAAAACACATGCATGTGAAAGCCAGCGAAGACGTTCATTTTTTTCTTGGTCGGGTCCCTTACCCTTCCCAATTGAGAATCCAACGGCAACAATGGTCCAATGACAGACTATTTTTAATGTTTGCATTGCTTTAGAATTACTGACAGCGCCACTTACGACAGAAAATGCTCAGTTGGATGGGTCCAAGATGTCAGCGTCCATAACCTCCATGGGGAACCAAAAGAGAAACAGAAAAGCAGACGAACTCGAGGACTATGAAAGATCTGATGTGCATGTAGAACGAAACAGATATGTGTGCATAGATTGTGGAAAAGAGGCAGTGGAATTGTACAAGGTTTATAGTGAAGGGATGATTAAAATTTCTCATTGCGTAAGTACTACTACTAGTACTAGGCCTACTACTAGTACTAGTAGGCCTACTAGTACTAGTGGCTGTAGTGCTAACTAGGCCTAGACGTCAATCCAGAATCTAGCCCAGTGCACTTTCGATAGGGTCCTGACCAAGAGTTCTTCCCGTTCGTATACCTGTAAAGTTTGCACTGCATTTTCTCCTTTATTTACCTGTCTTCATTGGCTGAACCGAGGAAATGCAGGCACTGTAACTTCTTAACTGTCTCTGCTGGGAGAAATGATGGGTAGAATGTCGTATCCGACCGCCACTTTTCTCATTAAATATTGCCCCACGAGTGTGGCTCGGACACGTACCCATATCCAGAGCCACACGTTGGTATGATTTCCGCTAACGGCGGTATTTCCTTAATTCCGGGCGCTGAAATTGACGATATTTGCAACCATTTTGACAGACTAGATACGTTCCTTACATGTTTAACTATCTAGCCTTTCTAGGCGCCCAAAATAAAATGGTGATTTCACTTACATTAAAATTTCGTGACATTTTGGCCCAAAAAAATTTCAAGACGATCGGCATTGTGCAGGTTTCAACGAGGACGGCCATCTTGAATGTATGAGAGTGGTGAACGGGAAAACAACTTGCGTGCGCAACAATTTTACGATGGCTGTTTTATGTGTGCACATACTTGCAGTATTTTAGCGCGCGAAGTACTTTGTTTCGGGGTTGCACGTGTTGTCGGTAGTCTGAGCAATTGTATGTGCTAAAAATGTGATATAACTAATTTAAAAATAAAATGTCACGAAATTTTAATGTAAGTGAAATCACCATTTTTTTTGGGCGCCTAGATAGTTAAACATGTAAGGAACATATCTAGTCTGTCAAAATGGTTGCAAATATCGTCAATTTCAGCGCCTGGAATTAAGGAAATACCGCCGTTAGCGGAAATCATACCAACATGTGGCTCTGGATACGGGTACGTGTCCGAGCCACACTCGTGGGGCAACATTAAATATAACCAATAATGTAATCTTACCTACCTAGTAAGATGGACAACATATGGATGATGATGGACATATACTTCAAATTATTCCAGGATATTTATTTCATGAAAATCAGGCATTTTTGGTATACGATGACTTCCTCAGTCATGTCAGTCTGTAGCTAGGATGATCCTATCGTTATGTTTTCACATAAACGCTAGGATACAGAGTGTACAAAAAAATGTATATTGCATGTTTTACGAAAAAAAATAAACACATTGCATTGTAATACCTTAAATCTATGAATCTAATGTATTGTTGTTATGTGTATGCCTTTGATAATAAAAAATGTTGTAACTTACACTGTGTTTTTGACCAATTCTTGCCTTGTTTTGGTCTTCTCTGCGGTTTGATTCTGTCCGCACGATGTGATCACGCACGATGTGAAAATTATTTTTCCTCCATATTGGATGAAGAAAGACAGAGCGGCGCCGCATGGTCCCCTATTTATACCATTCCGCTGTTGCATTATCCCCAGCTTCTTTTCAATGAAATTGTTCAGGAAATCTCTGATAATTGTACATGACAATGCAAAGGACCATATGTGGAAAGACAAATGATAATGGTTCCAAAGGAAATCTTAATTCCATCAATTGAAGAGCGCATTTCTGTCATGGAACATATTAAATGAAACTGAAGCAGCCGTAGGTTTGTATTGCAAAAGTTTTCAACACGAATTAACACATTGAGTCGGGCGGGGGCGCTGTTTGCTGCTCCGCTCCAGTAATTGCACCTATGACCGTGAAAACGTATGGAACAGTAGGTATATGATACGTGATCACATCGTGCGGAAGAGGTTGCATGTCATCACTCAGAATGACTTCAAAAATTTCCTGTATTTTATTTTCACAAAATAACAGCAAACACCCTCTACTGACACCATATATCAAATGTAGGTTGATAATTGTTGCTTATAATGGAAGTGATCAAGTGAAAGTTCATATAATGCATACATGTACATGTACTGCATCCACTTTTCTTTTCTGTTTGGTCAGGAATACTGTAAAGAAGTTGTGGACAAATATGTTGAGTTTGACCCAGTGATTATCGTGTTAGATGCTCTACTCTACAAACCACAGGCTTACAGACACATCCTCTTCAACACTAACAGTAATGTGAGTACATTTTATAATTTACTCATCACTAGACTTAACATTTTCTTGAAATGACATAGACCTCTTCATAAATACCGAAGTATTTACCTTCCCTCCCCATATATTGTCTATCAGTGTTCCAACCACACTTAACAATAGTTAGACATGATTTGTCAATATTTTCAAGGGAGGACAAAGAGAGTCAGAGATAATTTTTTTTATTTCCCAGTGGAATAAAATGTGTAAATACAGTGTATAAAATAAAAAGAACTAGGATTCAGTGTAGTATTTGTAATTTTGACTCCCCCACCGGACTTCTAGGAGAGGGGTCTTAATTGGTATTTGGCCAGCGGACCACTGACAAATTTGAAACCTGCGTACTAAGCTTGGGCAGATTTTCGGTAAAACCGAGTAGTCACATTTTTTTAAAGCGAAATCGAACCAAGAGATATATAAATTCGGTTTTCAAAAAAAAAACTGCAGTTTTATAAAATCAACCATTTTTGTGCCCCAGAGCGGGGCAATTTATCCAGACAGTCGAGGCTTACTTGTACTGGTCCTCATTGTACCATATAAGTTCTTGTAGCTCTCACTCATACTTCTTTTGTGTTGCACAGGTCCATTTGAAGCTTAGTATTCTATGCTTACTCTGTGATGCCTACATTAAGTGGGCCCAACGCTCACAGGATGGTTCCACCAGCTATCCCTCAGACAGACACTTTCTCTTCTTCGCCTTGCAGTGGCCTTTCTATGTAATGTTTCTGCTTGCTGGTGTAGGTACGTACCCATTCCTATAAATCTAGCCCTATGTTATGATACAACCTAGGAAGTTTGGTGAACAATTTGGTGATCACTTGAGGAGGATGCAACTTTTTGATATAATCGAATAAACCACAGGTGAACTGACAAACATCCCTTGATATCTGTCGGTATGGGGTTTTGTGACAGTTGTTGTGACTAACTGTATACAAAAATGAATATGACGTTTGTGTATGCTTACTTTCTTGCTAACAACACAACTTAGTGCGCTGAACCTTCAACAGGTCACAGTTTACCAACAGTATTTTCCCCCTTACAGTCAAGGTAACTTTTGATGTATTTCTGAGAATGTTTGTATTGTTATTACCCTGCCAGCAGAGCTGAAATGGCATGCTGTTTCTGTCTTATATTTTGTTATTCCACCAAACTGACCAATAACTCATAACTCCTTTATCTTCTAAGAGCTTGCTGCCTTTCTAAGTGGTGTAGTTATATCAACAATATGTTATGCTAAGGTGACAGGAGCTGAATATATGCAGTAAGTATATTTCACGCCAGTTAAGACTTTTGTATACTGTATTCATTCTCTATAACAATTATGAGATACATGTATGTAGAGAAACTAATGTGGGAAAGATTCAGCTTATTTCATTGTGTTGGTAATGAGAGAAAATACATTAAGGAATTTAGTATTCATTCTAACAGGTAATTTACAACTCAGGAAGATGAAAATTAAGTTGGGAAATTATTTTACTGTTAAATTTAAATAACTAGATAGGACCTCAGACCAAAATATTTGAGGTGATGTTTGATATCATTATCAACTTAACACTAAGTAAGTTTTATGTAAAGCTTTGATCATTTATATATATTTCAAGATTGTGTAATTTGTAAGTTTTTATATATTAACCCTCCTACTGTTTGACCATTTGAAACCATTCCAAATTTCCACTTACCAAAATGGCCATTGGTTTTGTACACACATGGTGATACCATTTGAAAAGTGTTGGCAGCAAGCTTTACTACCATTCAAATCCATTCAAATGGTTTTTGAATGGTGGATACACTACACCTTGTGTGTTTCCATAGCCGAATGGTTTCAAATGGTGAATGTACTACACAGTGGCTTATAAATCATTCAAATGGTTTTGAATGGTGGATACACTACACCTTGGTGTGTTTCACAAAATGAATGGTTTCAAATGGTGCATCAACTTGTCTGAAAAAGGCACCAAAAGTAGGAGGATTAAAGGTAAGGTATAGAATTAGTAATTCATAAAATGGTTCAATTGTAATGTTAAACTAACTTGGTGTAAAGCTGTTAATGGTATCAATTTGCCCTTTAAATATTATTTTTTGAGGTGCTTTCACTTAATGAAAAAAAGTGAAATAATTTCCAGTTTAAATTGTGCAATAACTGAGAACTCTTTCGTAAATTCGACAATGGAATGAATACAACCAAATGAATGCATTTTCGCTATTTTCTTGTGAACGACACATCACGTCATAAATTGACACATTCACAAGTTGCATGTGTAGTGTATATCTTGATTCAAAGAGAATAAGCATACTCATAAAAGCAGTTTTGCCAACATTACCAATGTTGTACCTTCCCTTCAATGTACATCTTGATTCAAAGAGAGTAAGCATACTCATAAAAGCAGTTTTGCCAACATTACCAATGTTGTACCTTCCCTTCAATGTACATCTTGATTCAAAGAGAGTAAGCATACTCATAAAAGCAGTTTTGCCAACATTACCAATGTTGTACCTTCCCTTCAATGTACATCTTGATTCAAAGAGAGTAAGCATACTCATAAAAGCAGTTTTGCCAACATTACCAATGTTGTACCTTCCCTTCAATGTACATCTTGATTCAAAGAGAGTAAGCATACTCATAAAAGCAGTTTTGCCAACATTACCAATGTTGTACCTTCCTTCAATGTACATCTTGATTCAAAGAGAATAAGCATACTCATAAAGCAGTTTTGCCAACATTACCAATGTTGTACCTTCCTTCAATGTACATCTTGATTCAAAGAGAGTAAGCATACTCATAAAGCAGTTTTGCCAACATTACCAATGTTGTACCTTCCTTCAATGTACATCTTGATTCAAAGAGAATAAGCATACTCATAAAGCAGTTTTGCCAACATTACCAATGTTGTACCTTCCTTCAATGTACATCTTGATTCAAAGAAAGTAAGTATACTCATAAAAGCAGTTTTGCCAACATTACCAATGTTGTACCTTACCTTCAATGTACATCTTGATTCAAAGAGAGTAAGCATACTCATAAAAGCAGTTTTGCCAACATTACCAATGTTGTATCTTCCATTCAATGTACATCTCGATTCAAAATGAGTAAGCATATTCGTTGAAGCAGTTTTGCCAACATTACCAATGTTGTACCTTCCCTTCAATGTACATCTCGATTCAAAAAGAGTAAGCATACTCGTAGAAGCAGTTTTGCCAACATTACCAATGTTGTACCTTCCCTTCAATGTACATCTTGATTCAAAGAGAGTAAGCATACTCATAGAAGCAGTTTTGTCAACATTACCAATGTTGTACCTTCCCTTCAATGTATATCTTGATTCAAAGAGAGTAAGCATACTCATAAAAGCAGTTTTGCCAATATTACCAATGTTGTACCTTCCCTTCAATGTATATCTTGATTCAAAGAGAGTAAGCATACTCATAGAAGCAGTTTTGCCAATGTTGTATCTTCCCTTCAATGTACATCTTGATTCAAAGAGAGTAAGCATACTCATAGAAGCAGTTTTGCCAATGTATCTTCCCTTCAATGTACATCTTGATTCAAAGAGAGTAAGCATACTCATAGAAGCAGTTTTGTCAACATTACCAATGCTGTACCTTCCCTTTAATGTACATCTTGATTCAAAGAGAGTAAGCATACTCATAAAAGCAGTTTTGCCAACATTACCAATGCTGTACCTTCCCTTTAATGTATATCTTGATTCAAAGAGAGTAAGCATACTCATAGAACCAGTTTTGCCAACATTACCAATGCTGTACCTTCCCTTTAATGTATATCTTGATTCAAAGAGAGTAAGCATACTCATAGAACCAGTTTTGCCAACATTACCAATGTTGTACCTTCCCTTTAATGTACATCTTGATTCAAAGAGAGTAAGCATACTCATAAAAGCAGTTTTGCCAACATTACCAATGTTGTACCTTCCCTTCAATGTACATCTTGATTCAAAGAGAGTAAGCATACTCATAGAAGCAGTTTTGCCAACATTACCAATGTTGTACCTTCCCTTCAATGTACATCTTGATTCAAAGAGAGTAAGCATACTCATAAAAGCAGTTTTGCCAACATTACCAATGTTGTACCTTCCCTTCAATGTACATCTTGATTCAAAGAGAGTAAGCATACTCATAGAAGCAGTTTTGTCAACATTACCAATGTTGTACCTTCCCTTCAATGTATATCTTGATTCAAAGAGAGTAAGCATACTCATAAAAGCAGTTTTGCCAATATTACCAATGTTGTACCTTCCCTTCAATGTATATCTTGATTCAAAGAGAGTAAGCATACTCATAGAAGCAGTTTTGCCAATGTTGTATCTTCCCTTCAATGTACATCTTGATTCAAAGAGAGTAAGCATACTCATAGAAGCAGTTTTGCCAATGTTGTATCTTCCCTTCAATGTACATCTTGATTCAAAGAGAGTAAGCATACTCATAGAAGCAGTTTTGTCAACATTACCAATGCTGTACCTTCCCTTTAATGTACATCTTGATTCAAAGAGAGTAAGCATACTCATAAAAGCAGTTTTGCCAACATTACCAATGCTGTACCTTCCCTTTAATGTATATCTTGATTCAAAGAGAGTAAGCATACTCATAGAACCAGTTTTGCCAACATGACCAATGTTGTACCTTCCCTTTAATGTATATCTTGATTCATAGAGAGTAAGCATACTCATAAAAGCAGTTTTGCCAACATTACCAATGCTGTACCTTCCCTTTAATGTATATCTTGATTCATAGAGAGTAAGCATACTCAAAGAAGCAGTTTTGCCAACATGACCAATGTTGTACCTTCCCTTCAATGTATAATTCAAAGAGAGTAAGCATACTCATAGAAGCAGTTTTGCCAACATGACCAATGTTGTACCTTCCCTTTAATGTATATCTTGATTCTTAGAGAGTAAGCATACTTATAAAAGCAGTTTTGCCAACATGACCAATGTTGTACCTTCCCTTTAATGTATATCTTAATTCAAAGAGAGTAAGCATACTCATAGAAGCAGTTTTGCCAACATTACCAATGTTGTACCTTCCCTTTAATGTATATCTTGATTCATAGAGAGTAAGCATACTTATAAAAGCAGTTTTGCCAACATGACCAATGTTGTACCTTCCCTTCAATGTATATCTGAATTCAAAGAGAGTAAGCATACTCACAGAAGCAGTTTGGCCAACATGACCAATGTTGTACCTTCCCTTTAATGTATATCTTAATTCAAAGAGAGTAAGCATACTCATAAAAGCAGTTTTGCTAACATTACCAATGTCCTGCTTTCCCTTTAATAGAAATAAGCAGATTAGCTCCACAATTAATACTTGTGTGTGTCATAACTTATCACTCATTTTCCCAAACTGGGTCACATGCATACTATGGACAAGAAATGAAAATGGAGTAATAGACATTGTCACATGTAAACACAGGTATTATTCCTGCGTGTACCGCAGGCCATTTCATTTGATCTATACATAACATACAGTCTTTTAAAAGTTACAGATGAAAAAGAATTGAGATGTAGTGCCTTACTTTAAAAAAATCCAAAATAATGTTTTTGTCATCTCCTCAAAATAGAATATTTGATGGTGTTTGCCATAGACTAATGAACAGGTTATTCTTGTTTGACCTTATAGGGGCTCATTTGTAAACAAGTGGTGTCATAAGTCATATGGTCTATAAACCCCAATTTTCAGAAGTTACACATAAAAACAAGTCATATAAACAATTCGATGAAGAAAAAATGGCTTGAATATTTACCATGGAAAAAGTAAATAATACTTGATTTTAGCAGTAAAACTGCTACTAAAATTGTGTTTATCTTTTACAATGACAGTATTTCATTACTCCTGCGAGCTCTTCTGCTGTGCTGTGTGGGTAAGCTGTTGGTCATACCAGTGGTCATCTGGGGTCAGACTGACATCATAACGTGTCTATGGTTGACTCGACTCTTTGTATTGACATCAGCTGTGCAGGCTTTTAGGGGTAAGATTGTTGAGCTAGTTTGTACTGCTGTTGGGGTGACAGCCAGCTAAAATTCAAAATTACTTTTGAGACTTCAAACTCTGTGTGATACAATAATATAGATTATTTGGTTATCCACCAAGGCTTATTTATGAGCTACAGTGCACAAAGTAGATTGTTCTTGGGAATTGTGAACAGACTTGTGTCCCAAAACACAGAAAAGGTTCCTTGTTTATAATGTGAATATTGGTCATCATTGTGAATGGTTTGGCATATATTGGTGGATCATGAGATGGCAATCCCATCCTCTCCCATTAACTTCCTTTGCCCCTCCTCCCCACCTACATCATATTCATCTGTTGAATGCAGCCGTTATAGTCCAAGCCATATTGTCTTTATACTAAGCACTATGTTAATCCAATAATCCATCAAACCATTCAACACTGCCTTTGGTATTATTATCAAATTATTTGAACTGTCCGTTACAAAATTGTGCTGTTCGTGATTATCAACAATGTCGGATGTTTCTGTGGGAGAGGTATGAACCTTTTGTCTTTGAGGGGAATACTGTAACAGTTTAACTAGAAATCATTTCTGTTTTCATTTGTAGTTACGCTGAATGCAAGCACAGTGCAGGCAAGCTGTCTGATTATGCTTGGGTTCTACGCACAGTATCTATCAACGTATCTGTCACCATTTCTGGAGTGGTGTTTGACACAAGACTTCACATCATGACACCGGGCATTTTCCATGGTTTAGTAAACAGCTAACACTTTATCCAGCTCATGGGAAATGCAATAAACATAGTTATGTTTTAAAAGTTACCATTTGTATACATTGTACAAACTTTTGTATAGCCTTTTGGTCAGCACTATGATCAACAGAGGGCGCTATTACTTATCAGACAGACCCATGGCAACTGAGAATTTTGGACCCAAAATGGATGCCAATCTAGGTTCACCGCTACGTGAGGTCATTGTGTTCCCATATTCTATGTATTAAACTATAGAGCATCACCACATAATTTTGATACCACTCATTTACATAACTCTCTATGGCTCTGTAAGTACTGATTGTAGTGTGTAAATTCTTGTACTTTAAATTGCCAGAAGTTTATTACCTACACAAAAGCTCGGCCACGTATGTATGCTATACTAGGGATGTTAGACCCAAAATTCAAATTCCTTGTTTCTGTACAAAACTCACATTGATTGAAAGGGCAAAAAATATCAAACTTAATAAAAATAAATTACACAAATTTATAAAACGGTTCAAAAGTTACAGATTTTTAAGTAATTAATATTCGGGGTCCTTCCTTCAAAAATGCAATGGAACTTTACTGTATAAGCATGGCACCGTGAGTGAAAACGTCTAAACTGATTCTTGTGTACTTTGTGTCTATTTTAATATGTTATATCTCCAAATCCATTCATATTAATACAACACTGAAATTTTAAAGACTGAACATCTTTCACAAATATACTGAGACGCAATAGAAACTTACCACTTGTTTTGGAATAGCATAAAATTGTAATGGTTCAAAATAAGACATCACGTGCTGCTAATTAAAATCATCACATACCCCTGGGCCATGAAGAGAACGACTGAAAGGTCACGTGACCATTTGTGACCGATTTGTCTGTAGGGTGTACACTAACTTGCCAAAATACGTGCACATATTACTGATTACTGATAATTTAAGGTAAAAAAAGTGGTAAGTTTCTATTGCGTCTCAGTATGTTTGTGTTTTGTCCTGTAAGAGTACACAAAAGATTGTTCTTCGGTGATTTTATATATATATATTTATATATATATATATATATATATATATATATATATATATATATATATATATATGTATATATATATATATATATATATATATATATATATTTTTTTTCTTTTTTTTATATATATATATATTATATATTTATATATTTATATATATATATATATATATATATATTTATATATTTTTATATATTTTTATCTATATATATATATATATATATATATATATATATATATATATATATATATTTATTTATTTATTTATTTATTTATTTATTTATTTATTTATTTATTTATTTATTTATTTATTTATTTATTTATTTATTTATTTATTTATTTATTTATTTATTTATTTATTTATTTATTTATTTATTTATTTATTTATTTATTTATTTATTTATTTATTTATTTATTTATTTATTTCACAAGCCCGTCACAGTTGGAGTAAGTTCAATAGGCTGAACAGCCAAAAGGGCCAAGAAGGGCAACCCTTTTAATCAACCACTGTGATATTACTGGTTCCTGTGACATACCTAGCTATACTGCATACAACAAAGTGTGACCACAAAAATAGTCAATATGGATGGAGTAATTTTATTGCTTTGCAATCTTGAAGTAAAACCTGTGTCTGCAAATAACCTAATTGCTATTGTGAGTTTATTCTGGTGTATGCAAGTATCCAACCATACATTTTTCCACCTGACAATTGCCAGGGTGTAAGGTAGTATATGTTTACAAGCATTTATGTTATAGACAAAGGATCATCAGTCATCAAATGTCCTTGGTTTCATCTCATTGTGTACAAATCCAATAGGGCTTACTTTGAAAAGTTGAGTCCAACAACAATGGTTACATGTCTTTTTTTTTTTTGTTAAATATTAAACATGACCACAAAAGAAAGGATTAATAATGATGAAAGCAGTAAGAGTATCTTTGGTACAAGTTGTAAAATTTATTACAAATCAACACATGCCGATAGAAAAATGCATTACAGTTTAATACACTTAAAAAAAAGGGGGAACAATGCTAAAATTGGTACAAATATTTTATAACTCGGTAACAAAATATAAAGTATATGCCATAATGTCATTGTGAAACTAACTACTGAAAACTCTTTAAGTGATTTATTTTAAAGAAACATTAAAAGCCATTATTCAACAAGTGGTTATGTTGGCAAAACTCCTTCAAGTATCCTTACTTTCTTTTTAAATTAAGTGAAAGTTTCAGATTATCACGTTGTCGTTATCGAGAAAATAATGAAAATGCATTCCGATTATTCATCTATTGTCGATTCTCCCCCCCCCCCAAAGGACAATTCAATTGTGAAATTATTTTAATAATTTGAATCAAATGTTAGCGCCTCAGACAAATATTTCAAGGAATGTTTAATACCATCATCTCTGTGGGAGTACGGGTTTTTAATTCAACTTGAAGTATTTTAATAACTAAAGATACAAAAAGCACTTTTCTTTGGAGGTAAATATCAAGGCAGTTGTAAATTACAGTATTAGCTTATAAATAATGCTGCAAAATTATGTATACATTTCTATTTCTTTTTTACACACTGTAAAGTCACCCAGACAAAATACATAAATGTTTCAAGGGCTTACCTTAAAGGGAGTTGTACACCATTGGTAATAACCTGAACGAAGTATCATCTAAAAGTTTACTCAGTTTTAAGATAGAGAATTAGATGTTTGCAAACTGCTTACCAACCTAAAGGTTTTAAGATAATAATGGTTCCAAACACCCTGAGAAGTTACTCCATCTGACATGTCATTTTTTAGAAAATGTGAATACAAATTCAAATTTGAGTGCATCATTGGCCGTAATCCATTTCCACATAAGAATGCATACAAACATCTGAATGCCTTTTCACTATTTTCTTGTTTAAAACACAATGAAATAAGTTTTACAGGTTGGTTTATATATATATATTTCTTGACAGACATTTTACCAATGGTGTAGAATCCCCATTAAGAATTAAAGTCTAATCCCAGCACAATGTGCAAAAAAACTAAGACATAACGAAATTTTCATGATTGTCTAGGAGGCTTAGCTTAGTTTCAGTGATACAGTAATTTCCCATCTAGGAAATTTTGTTAGTTCTTTTATAATTTCATGTAGTTATAATTTCAATACAAGGCAACATCGTATTTTAATAGTATTAAAATGTGATATGTGAAATTACAGTTATTGCGATAAATACTTTTCTCCTCATATGTGACGTGTCACCACAAAATGAGCTTTAAGTCGGAAATTTAAACAATTGAGTTATTGGTATTTCTGGATTCAGTAGAACAAGAGCTTTCCAATGATATATAACACTTGGGGTTACAGCGATCCCCCAGACCACCACAGGGGGATTTGTGGCTTTGTTTCAAGTTGTTTGTTAGAACGCGATAAAAGCTACCAACGAAATTGGCCTGAAATTGAGATTTTTAATTGTCTGATCGAACTGAAAATTTGGAATTCGATATAAGGAGATTTACAAATTGCAAATATAATAACAAAAAAATTTCACTTTTCCCACTTTATTGAGAAATGGTATAGTGCGACTTTACGCTCATTTCGTTGTAACAGGTCACATATTTGTATATTTGCCATATCACTGCATGTAGTATGTGTTCATTCCATTTAATAAATGTTTGAAAAGATGATCCTCATGACAATCCAATATTAAATCAAGTAACTAACCAATTAAAAGGTCCACTTAATAATAGCTTCTATTTGGAACCAAAAACACCATTGGTTTGTGTGTAAGATCAGGCTAGGACACGGCAATGTAATTGACATTCAGGCCGTGGGTTTATTTTGCAACAAGAGAGCTGATAAGCACACTCACAATAACACAATTTGTTATACCCTTATTACCACACACATTGTGCCACACATAATGTATCGTGTAGCATGAACATGGCATTATTCATGCTTTAAGATGATGGGTTGATGTTACACATGTTTAATCGCTTGTGACTAGACTTAAACTATTGTGTTGCTGTGTTCAAATCTGTTCTTATATACACTGTAGTTTGTCCTTGTTTGATTACATAAAAATTGATTAAATAATGGTACTTCCTGTAAGACAAAACATTTTTTCAGCAGTCACCAACAACTTAACATGAAATACCAGTACTTATATCAGTCAGATATTTGTTGAAACTGGTAATTTTTCAACTTCATATGCAAAGGTAACAATCCATTATAGTTATAACATGTTATTCATACATAATATATACAACAAAGTCATATTGACTCAAAGTATTTCCAAAAAATAAACCATATTGGATTTATATAAAATACCTTTTGCAATCTGATTATATGTTGTGATACATACACACACACACACACACACTATGTGGTAAATTCTGTTTAAATAAACTCACATTGCTATGTACAAACGTGTTTTTTTACAATGTACAAATTTTCCTGAATAACACTTAATGTTCCTTATTTTAATTGTCCTTTATATAAACATTACCAGATATTTGTTAGTAACATGCAAAAGTTTATCATGGTAATGATTAGTTATCCTTTGGTTTTCCCTAAAATAAAATTAAAGCAATAAAAACATGGGCAAACATTTAATGTTAGCCAAGTACACTTTTGGAATCATTTCTCAGTATTCTTGTCATTTTGTTACCATTTTATTCCATATCCCTGTACAGTTGGCTTAATTTGGTTCCTATTTATATGCAATGTAGTAGGCCCTTGACTGCATCACATAAATGTTGTTGACAAAATGCCAGAAATAAATTCAAGACTTCTTGACTAAGTCAGAAGGGTGTTCTTCTGTGTACTATGATTTCTGCATGATAAATACTTTTACATAGGATTTGAAGCTTTGCATGCTGGGAATGGCATTAGAGGAAGGTTTGTGGAACACCATGTAATATCCACAATGAGTTGTAATAGTGTTGATTCTGGGGACTGGTGGTTTGGTAAGATCCACAGCTACCAGTTTGTGGAACACCATGTAATATCCATAATGAGTTGTAATAGTGTTGATTCTGAGGACTGGTGGTTTGGTAAGACCAGTTTGTGGAACACCATGTAATATTCATAATGAGTTGTAATAGTGTTGATTCTGAGGACTGGTGGTTTGGTAAGATCCACAGCTACCAGTTTGTGGAACACCATGTAATATCCATAATGAGTTGTAATAGTGTTGATTCTGAGGACTGGTGGTTTGGTAAGATCCACAGCTACCAGTTTGTGGAACACCATGTAATATTCATAATGAGTTGTAATAGTGTTGATTCTGAGGACTGGTGGTTTGGTAAGATCCACAGCTACCAGTTTGTGGAACACCATGTAATATTCATAATGAGTTGTAATAGTGTTGATTCTGAGGACTGGTGGTTTGGTAAGATCCACAGCTACCAGTTTGTGGAACACCATGTAATATCCATAATGAGTTGTAATAGTGTTGATTCTGAGGACTGGTGGTTTGGTAAGATCCACAGCTACCAGTTTGTGGAACACCATGTAATATCCATAATGAGTTGTAATAGTGTTGATTCTGAGGACTGGTGGTTTGGTAAGATCCACAGCTACCAGTTTGTGGAACACCATGTAATATCCATAATGAGTTGTAATAGTGTTGATTCTGAGGACTGGTGGTTTGGTAAGATCCACACCTACCAGTTTCCCCACTTACACGTCATCTCCTGAAGATAATCCGAATACACAGATCGAAACATTGAATTATCAAAACACCAGTTCTCAGAACCAACACACTATTATACCTGATTAGAGATATATCACGATGCTACACTAACCTTCCACTTGACTTTTACTCAACATATCATTAATAACCTTTGTGCTAGCCAGCAATAATTCAGGGTGTCTTGGATTCCCTATACTGTAAATGGACACCCAGTAATCATAATGCATATATGCAAATTTAGACATTTGGACACATTTCTAAGAATAACACATTTGGAAGCCCCATTCCCAAATCCTGGCTTATATACTCTCTTACTAACTTTCATATAGGCTGGTTGCCCTTAGGAAGTTACAAAAACCCACTGATTTTGACTAGTGACATGCCTAACCTGTATGCAGGGATATGTTGTAAAAATAACCATTATATTGGGACAACACATCAACATCATAAAGCAAAGGCCATCTGAATACATCACACACAACCACTTTGATCAAGGAATGCTCAAATTTAAAACCAGTTCAAAAATAATTGCCTTGTCTCAACTCAAATAACAAAATAAATATCCTCCTACCAGAATACATTTTAGCCATAAATTATTAACCTTTCATACTCGTCCAATATTCCATGGGTCAACTGTTTGTCCTGAAAGGAAAGGTACAACATAAAAGGTAATTGGAAACATACATTCATTTTAACCTTCAGTTTTCAAGAAATACATCATAAAACTAACCTACATGATAAAACTAACGGGGTCATGCCTATGTTCCCTCAGCCCTATGTTCCCTCAATGCCTAACATTTTTTTTAAATCCAAATTAGGCCCTATGTTCCCTCAACCCTATGTTCCTCATCCCAAAATAGGGTCTATTTTGGGATGAGGGAACATAGGGCTGAGGGAACATAGGGTCTATTTTGGGATGAGGGAACATAGGGCTGAGGGAACATAGGGTCTATTTTGGGATGAGGGAACATAGGGCTGAGGGAACTTGAGTACGGTCCCAAACTAACCTGTGAAAATGTTATTACAATACAAATAGGTGCTTACATTTGTTGCATCTTAACAAAACACTGTTATATGTAACACTCTTATGTTTTTAATGTCTTGATTGTTTTTTAAATCATTGCCATACTGCAACTTTTTGTAAATTTGACATACCAATTTTTTCAAAGATGAAAGCACTTCAGACGCAGGCCTTCCAGCGAAACCTATAAAACCCTATATTTCAAAATGGGAACCTTTATTTCCCCCAAAAGACCCATATTAACCTATAAAAACCTATATTTTAAATCTCCTGCAACACATTTTCAACTTCCTCATAACATCCTCATGGCTTTTAAGAAAAATTACTTCCTAAGTATAAAGAGATGAAGCCAAAACAGTAGCCAAACTGTAACATGTGTACCGCTCTTAGATTTTGTTGCAAAAAGTACTCAGAAGGTAGGCAATTTACCAAAAACTTGTTACATAACGAGAAAAAACCTATAAAAACCTATATTTTGGTATTTGGTAAACCTATAATAACCTATATTTTGCTTTAAAAACCTATTTAAAACCTACTTAAAAAACCTATATTTGGTAGATTAGGCACTAGGAGTCCTGCAGACGGAATAATTTCTCAGGATTCATAGGTGTACAAACATAACAGTGGTACATGTAGCTTTTAATAACAATCTTGTACCTTCCCCTTAAGGACTATTTAATGATTGTATATTTATAACAGTCGCGCTTACTCCAGGTTATCCCTTGACAGCCACTTTCCAGGTTCAGCAAAGCATGGTTTCTGACAAAGATATTGACAACTAGGACTGAAGGGGTTGTTATCACCCAGGGTACTCCCCAATGGTACCCAGGCAAGTCCTCTAACGTACATAGGATTGAGATTGCCTGGGTACCATTGGGGAGTACCGTAGGTAACAATGCCCCATTCAGCACAACTGCAAAACCACCAACCATAAATGTGGACAGCTCAGTTGGTAGAGCACCAGAACAGTAATCCAGAGGTCGCAGGTTCAAATCCTGCTTCAGTCAATGTTTCTGTTTTTATTTTTTTTAAACGTATATATCCCCATGCTATTTAATATGTCCGTATGCTTCATAAACTTTTTCACTTGATAGCAATTTTTACATGCCGTGTTAGTACATATAAGGCGCCATTAATGAAGAAAATCTTTAAATGTTTTATGTGGACTCCAAGATATGCCTAAAATTTAAATGGAGGCTATGGCGTCTGTTGCCCTGGTCTTGGCCTGTACCCATAGCCATTCTGATATTCTAATCGAAGTGCTCTTTACTCATGCAATGTGGCCTTGCCCTTACAAGAATAACATTCCATGTTTGCTTTCCAACATGGTTTTGTATATCCTAAGTACCTTTTGTAAGAAATTTGAGATGATTCTTAAGTCTGAAAATACTAATTCCAGACGGTAGAAATATGATCAAACTTTCTCCTCAAAGGCAATTTGTAATTCCTCGATATTGTCAGCGGAGTCATCTGTGCTCTTGGACCCTCCTTGACTGCTGACTGATGAGCTATCATCTCCTATGCTGCCCTCCGTACCGATATTCACAGAGTTTGCTGAGTTGAGGGAAGGTGTCGGAATCATCCCAGTGAAATCAGGGATGGTTAAGGGCTCATCTGTCTTGCTTACAATGCCTTTTCCACTCAGTTGCTGGAACGATGGTAAATCAGGATGGTCTACACCCTCTTCAATCTCCTGTACCTGAAAGTAGGGTAAGTTGCCCATGGCTACTGAATATCGCACCATGTTTCGTTCTGGGACATGAGGGACTGTGCGGAAAGAAGCGAAACCTGCAAAAAGAACATAAATAATTCAGGTTTTAATTCACAAATTTGAATGATAGTTCTGAGAAAACTCTGTTATTTCCAATTTCTGACCAAAAATCAATATGCAAAGAGCACAAGATTCCATAAGATATTTTGCAGGATCTCAAATAGTGCCTAGTGTATACAGCACTTAACAAATGACCAGTTAGGATGCAAAATTTTGACAATTAACTAGTTTCAACCAGCAACTGTATCTAAGGTTACTCCCAGTTTGTTACTCAGTTTATTTGCCCAAGAAATTTGGTGCCACCAAATATTTCTCCCCAACGCAGCAAACATTGCTACCTCAAACTGACTAAATCTATGAATTATATGTTAAGTCTTGATTTAGATTTTCGTAATTTGTGCTTTAAATCAAAATCAAAGAGAATTCTGTTTGAACTATATGATGTGTTTTTTAATGAAAATAAGTTGCCCAATGAGCAACCATCATAAATTGAGTTCACTAGGTTGCCCCTGTAAATTTGAGGTTTCCCTGGGGATCCGGCCAATCCTTAACTTCTCTTTCAGCTATAGTGTATACATGTATAGCCTTTGACATGTTTTTGAAATGGCCGATAGTGTATGAGCCCTTGAGCAACGGCATAGACAACCTCTGACCAATAACCATCCTAAATAGCCTTTAATTCCGTATCGTCTTTGTAACCTTGCTTGATAATGGTTACTTTGAAAATTTGAATTCCTGAATTTAAAAAATGTGATAAATATGAATATGAATGCATTGACACAAAAACTGTAAAGTCGTTTCTTTAATTAGTTCATAGAATACATTTTTGTTATTAAAATGTTGAATTCAAGTCTACAGATGTAATACAGTCCACAAATATGCAACAAAGACATGTTTCATGCATATTCATACAGCCATTACATGTATCAAAGCATATGGGATTAATAAATTATATATACACTTAAAATGTACTGCTCATGTTTTGTGCTATTTTATTGGAACATTGCTATTTTACATTTCGAGTTTAGGATAACAAATACTTCAAAATGACATATTTTATATGTAATAATTGTCCAAAGATAAGCTGATATGTCTAATAATGAATTTATAGGTCCTGTCATAAATTAATTTTTGAACTTATTTACTGTTAAACTGAGCTTCAGACAACTCTTTTGTGAAATATGTCATTTCAAAGTATTTTGACTACATTTCTAAGAGGAACTTCACAATATTCCTATAAAAACAAACATTCCCAGAAATTGCCATTTTTGTGATCAGTACTGATGCCATATAGGAAGTGAGCCAAGATTAACATCTTAATAATCTAACCATGCAGCAAAGGTTCTTATAGGTAGATATTCTGAAGAAGTTGGGGCAAAATACACAAAACACATGCAAAGTTCCCACAATTTTCAAAATACACATTAAAAATGTAGATAGAGAAATCATTTTACACCTTATGATTGGGATATTTTCTCATGAGAAAGAACATGCAGTCTCTTAGTATTAGGAAGGTTTACAAAGTGGGTGGGAATTAATCATTTTGTGGATGGAAGGAATTAAAGGGGGACTGACATGGATTTAAATCAAACAGTTAAATATCTGATCGTTTTATTCTTTTATATCAGTAAAAGATCAATAAAATTTTTGTTTTGTGTTTTTATTGTTTTTGAGAGTGTTATTTTACCATTGTAAAAATGCCCCCCACTTTTACACCCTGCACGGAGGAGCTGTTCGTGACGTCATGTCGGGAAGAGAAATTCGGCTCAAAACTCGGCTCAAAATGATCGCTGCACAAAACTATGTGAGCCGATGGACCTGACCACTTTACTCTTGTCAGTCGAACTTTGCTCGTCCAAATACGGCGATTTTTGGGTCACTTGGGAACAGATGAAGGCTAACACCGTCTTTGGTGGTGTTGCTGCATCCTGCAGAAACACATCTTCCCGGCATTTTATTAGTTCCGGAAACAAAAATCACGTTAGAAATTAAATCGACGCTACGTGTGTGAAACGTATGTATGTATATGTACATCATGGTACACATCGGATCTTCCCGACCTTACGTCACATATCTTATGCAAATGAAGCTTCCACCATGGGGCGGGGTTGCCTCCCCCAAACACTTCAAACATTGTTTTAAAATACTTGTACTCAGAAATCAATGATTAAATAGACACAGGTGGGTCTCAAAAACAATTTTTTATTACAAAACGCCTTAAGTACACACACAATAAAGGATGTCAGTCCCCCTTTAAGGATTGTAATTAATACACATTGGTTATTGGTGGGTGGGGATGAGAGAATACCATGACACATCTGTAATAAAAACGGAAATTAACTCCTGTTAGTATTTTTAGTGATTATACTTTAACGTTACAAAGGACCCCACCAATGTGAATACAATGGAAAACAACATGCATAACAATATCTGCGCCTCCATCACTCACAAAATGACTATCAAAAACTTGAAATACAAAATGGCCAAGACCGAGATCACATGATGTCGAGACCAAGACCAACAAAAAAATAGTCTTGAGACCTACAACACTGGAAATGAGGCATTTTCTCCACTCTGTCATGATTGTGTTGTCCACAGATCCAAATTGACAACTACTTGAATACTTTATTGTACAGAATGTTATAATAAAATAAGAAAGTTATCAAGTTCATAGGGAGGGGAAGGATAAAGGCCATAAATGGCTCCAGTTAGCCAACCACAAACCCTGCATGCATACCCTTCTGTGCCGATGCGTTTTGACGAGCCCGACGTCCAACACCTTCGCTACATGTATCTGTAGGGAGATAAAAACTTATTTCATTGACAGGACGCTGTAACCGGCATATGACAAATGAGCTCAAAATGCTTGACTTGTCACAGGTCAGAGGTCACTTATTTCTGATGCTCAGATGGAAAGGTATGCAATGGATTGTCACTGGATGCATGCAAATTTGTTTTGCCACTGAACCAAATAGCCACATTCTCTCTGGGCTAAATATTCTTTGAAAATTTTCTATCTTACACAGGTCTTGTGCCTAGTCTCTAAAGTCTGGAACTTATAGCTCCCAACGTATAACTTATTGCTTCAAACTGGCAACTTATAGCTCCCCCAACTGGCAACTTATAGCTCCCCCAACTGGCAACTTATAGCTCCCCCAACTGGCAACTTATAGCTCCCCCAACTGGCAACTTATAGCTCCCAACTGGCCAGTGACTCGCAGGTTTGGCTCCCAAATTGAACTCCAAACCTGACGACCTTGTGGGGACTTTAAAAAACCTGTGAATACAAAAAAAAGAGGGTATAAAAGAACACTAATTTTCACAACAGCACCAGTTGAGTTATGAATGGTCCAATTTAACTTTCTTGCAGTCCACTGGACTGTGGAGATGTTGCCAGTGGAACATTCACACTGCTATTTGCGATGAGAAACATGGATCAAATGTAGTTGTACACTACATGTATGGATAACCTCTGCTATTTCAGAAATATTTGGTCTAAGGTATGTTAGTTTATATTTTTCTTCTTGTTCAATGTCAGAAATAATAGAAGCAGTTGAATGTTGTTTAGTAGATGACACAATGGACCAGTCATTTCATGTAAGTGGATGTTTTGAAATGTTATGTCAAGGCCAACATATCCATTATGATTATGATTGAAATTGTCAGTGGCCCCTTTGTCTCAAATCTAAATTTGTTTCTCTTCTTGATAAACGTTGGAAATGATAAAACCAGCTGACAGTAATGACTCATTTCATGCAAGTAGAAATTATGAATTATTTTGCTTAATCAATGGCTATGTTTGTTCCTGCCCCTTTTTTGCCTTTATTCGGTATTTCCTCTTAGCTAGTCATTAACCTAACCACCCCAAATCCTGCATAATCCTCCAAGGGGCACTTTTTGGGGGAAAATTCAGCACTGTTGGAAACTGGTACTCTCACCTCTTAAAATGAGGCAAAATTACTACCTGGCAAGAAGTACAGGCCATAAGTGCTGAATATGAAAGATCAACGAAAACGCATGGTGCATTTTGAAGATAAGAGCATGTTTCCAAAAGTGCACTGATGGGTTTTGGAGGATTCAGGAAGGTTCCTAGCCAGAATACCTAGGTGGTTAGGGTTAAATATCTGCATTGGGTCATTTTTTTAAATAGTTTTTGTTGACATTTTCATGGTATGTCCAGATAGGGATTTAGTTAGTCCAGTGGAATGTTGCCCTGTGAGTGTGTTTCCATTCTGGGAACTGTGTTCCCACCAGAACATCCCAATTGTAATATTCCCATGATCCAAAGGAATGCAGCATGCTGCCACTAGAATGTGTGAACCATAGGGTATGTTCAGACAAGGACAAAGTTAACACTCAAATCAATGAAATTTGCGCTTTTTCAGATAAAGATCTTTTAATACAAATCAGGCTTGCTTTCAGACGATACGCTTATTCCTGCTCCGTGTAGTAAACTGATCGTTGATGCGGAATAAATCCACCCAAATAAGCTGTGCGCAAGGTCACAGACAATGCTGAACATCCGCTTTAGGAATCGAAGAGTGAAATTTCAACTCAGCTAACCGTTGACTGATTCTTTCTAGAATTTTTTTTCTTTTTTCGTCATTCGCGTGACGAAATTCTTCATCTCCCCAAATATTTATGAGGGCGAGAATCTCTCGGTTCTGCCAATTCGATCCACGCGGCGCCGATGAAGATTTTCCCGCATGTTCCACAGCCATTTCGGAAATAAGTGACAGATCTCCGAAATCTCCGACAATCGTTCCTGGCTTGTGCATGTATGTACTTCTGTTCTGACACACGTACGTGTCATGACATGTGTAGTGCAGTGTAAACGAACAGGTCAACAGGATAGACTTAACACTGGAAGTGGCAGGTCAGTTGCGTTCCAACGAACATTCTCAGCCCTTCTCATAGTGGGGGGTAAGTCATTAACCTTGGCGCAACTTTTTTTCGAGACCAAAATGATCCACCCGAGCGGTGCAACCTGTTCCTCCGGGGGTGGATTAGAGCATTCCAACGCAGGGTCAACTTAATAATTTTGGATTAAGTATTAACTTTGTCCTCGTCTGAACGTACCCATATTAAACATTTAGACCATTCAGACTTTTGAGACGCTCCTTTAATGGTTAGCTGATCCGTGAAATAGTAAACATAAAGTAAGCCAAGAAATTGGCTGCTATAGGTAGCTCAATGAAATAGGACACATCCTTTCAAATGCTAAGCAAACCAGAAACAATTGGATTAAACCCATTCTCTTTCATAATAAACATTCTGGGGTCTAAAATCCACTAATCCTAGTACACAGGCCCTATGGCTTATCCTGGCACTGTAGATAATACACACATGTCTCTTTGACACATGAGTCATGTATGCATACATCTTAATTATTCATTCTTCTCTTAATAGTGAGGTACAAAAGAACAGCATTGCTCTATGTTGAAGACTCATCAAACAATAGTCACACTAAAAACCTCATGGGAGGTTACCATCCACTTGGCACTTAGCCTCATATAAGCTAGGGTCTGGTTCTTGACAAAAATCGGAACCAAAAATTTGAAAATTTGTGACACGCTTGAACAAAGAATTCACCATAATGAAACAAGCCAATATAGTGATATTCATCAGTGGACCATAAACAAGCAGTTGAGGGCACTGTTTGGACAATTTGAAAGCAGACCAGGAGGACAGAAATTGAGGAACGTCAATCCAAAGAAGTGTATGAAGCATGCCAAACTTGATGTTCCAGAGACTGCTGGAAACCATGATCCACTCTCTGCTCAATTTGTTCTCCGAAAAATTGATGATGTACGCTGGTAATTAACAGACAGGACTTATCGGTTAATGGACAATAGATTTTTTCGCTGATGTGTCTTTCTTTATATTGATTGACCTCCATATTCCCATCTTCAAGCACACCCCTGATACAAAGATGAACCATGACCTCGCATATTGCACATGATGCACACCCCTGATACAAAGATGAACCATGACCTCGCATATTGCACATGATGTGAGGACATATATTGTAACTCATATGTTTTCTTTAAAGTATGTAGCGCACATGATCTTTTTTAACATTTTAAGTTTGACCTGTGTTTGACCTGCACATGTGATGTCATTGTCAAACAGGGTAATTATTGCTGAGGAGTAATGTTAGGTTGCAAGTCTTAAAAGTAAAGTTAGTAATTTATTTGGGGAATCTGTGCAAACATCAAGCTGTCATGCAACATGCACTTTGAATCAATGGATGGCCATACTGGAAGTACTGAGATGATACAAAATATACATGTTGATCTCAACGAGTATAAGTTGTGAAAGATATTTTTAACTGAAATTAAAGGCAGTGTATACATTTGGTATTCTCAAAAAGCATAAATGATCACAGTTTACATAAAACTACTTGGTGTAAAATTGTTGATGATGTCATCAAGTATACCGTGAAATCTTTCGGTGTGAGGTGCTATTGTTTTTCATGATGTGAAAATTCAGTTTGGAAATAATTTTATTAAAACAATATACATGTATCGCCTCCGACAGAAAGACTTCAAAAAATGTTTGATTTCTCTCACCAACTTACAATAAGTATACTTTCAGGTAAAACTGAGAACATTTCATATTTTGAAAATCACCAATTGTGTACAGAGCCTTTAAGTGTCTCTGTCAATCCAATATGGCTGCCACGGTTGCAAACTAGGGACTACTGGAATGGAGTACATGCATGGTTCTATGGCAAGACCTACACAGGAAGAGGATATGGGGAGCTATGATTGACACTACAGTGTGGACAAGGTACACAGCATGGTTAGAACTGCACCTTTTACCTCCTCTAGAGGCTGGTAGTCATGGCTCGTGGCTTTCCAGCATCTCTTACTTGTGAAGAGTCATTAACAGCGGCTGTTACCTGTATTTTGGGAACAGTCCCTCCCACTGGGGGAGGGCAGTATCCTGTTTTCGAGGAAGACTTTGTATCTACAAGGCTATTGTTATTATTACTACACTCGTTGTTTCTGCTGGCAAATCTAGCAATGTACCGTTGCCATGGGTACAATGGTTTAGAGATAGGTTTGGGATTTACTGAATCGTCGGAGAGGAGTTTCTCGGTTGGCAGCGGGTCTAGAGGCTCGGCAAAACTGTTTCCACGTCCTGATTGGGAAGGGGGAGGGACAAAATATTGGGCAGGTGGGAATGTTTAAAAATATACAATCATTAGATTTAATCAACTCTGAAAGAGAAACATCCTTCACAAGTATAAAGAGACACTCATCTATGGGCATAGGTAATCTTTCAGTTTGCCATTTTGGGTGGAAGCTAGGAAAGATGGAAGGTGGGGATGTGGGGTGTGGCAAGATGTAAGGTAAGGGCAGGATGGGACAGGAGGTGAAAGCGAGAGTCGGGAATGGGAGGTTTAGAAAGGTGGATGTGGGGATGTGATAAGGGTAAAACAAAAGAAATGAACTAATAAAACACAAGGTTTGGTAAGTGTCAAAATAAGAAATTTTAAAGTATCTGTGTAAATTGGATCGGTTATTGGTAAAATAAAATACAATTAAAAAAAAGAGGGTGGGGCAAAGACATATACTCCCATCTACAGTAGTTTATGGAAAGTTTAATTCTGTCAAATCAACATAGGCAAGAAAATAATTGCAAGGAAATTAAACAAGCCATACAAACACAAGTTTGCAGCCAAATATTATAGTGTTTTATCAAGCCAGTTGTATTAATATACTTACAAAATGCAAAAGGGACTTAAAGGGGCAGCATCATCACGATCAGAGCAGACTTTCAACAGGGCATGGAATCAGTGTCCTAGTTTATGATGAACACAGTGACTGAAAATTACTGGCTCATTTATGCAGCAGCAATGGTAATGACCTTATCATATGAGGTTTTTATTTTCAGTCACTGAGTTAATCTAAAATTAGCACTCTGATTCCATGCCCTGTTGATCGTGATGATACTGTCCCTTTAACAGCCTCATCTTTAATTTGTTCTCATGTTTTTGTATAGTGAATGAACTTACTATGCCGATTAATGCTTCTGTCACGATCCTTGCGAAACTTGAAGCTCCTGGTCTTTCGTACAAAGGACTTGCGGGCGTGAAGAGCATTCTTCA
Source organism: Zoroaster sp. YZ-2022 (assembly GCA_029582265.1). Classification (NCBI taxonomy): domain Eukaryota; kingdom Metazoa; phylum Echinodermata; class Asteroidea; order Forcipulatida; family Zoroasteridae; genus Zoroaster; species Zoroaster sp. YZ-2022. The sequence continues at coordinate 10,059,748 of CM055821.1, read as the reverse complement.
TTATCAGAGGTTTGTTAGCATCTAGCTTAGCCTCCATTGCAATGTCCTCAAAGAATCCTGACACATAAATACAAACAAATAATAATAATAATTTATACAAATAAATGATGTAAAACTTGCAGCTTTGCATGGTGAAGAGGATAAGTAAGATTAATTGCGGTGACACCATGTGAAATTCTCAATTGAGTAGTAATTAGTTCTGAAAATAGAAATGATGTAAATAAATGCCCAAGACAGGTCAGACAAGTTGATTGCATTAACATCTGATAATAGCCGTTCTTATAAAAAAAAAACATGTTACATTTTGCAGGTGCACAAAACGCAACACAGAATTCAACCAATCAGAGTGAAGAAGTTTGTTTTGCACATTTCGTAAGTGTTCCGTGTATCCTCAAAATGTGAATTTGCCCATTCCAATTTGGCTTTTTTCAACCAAATTGTTTCAAACAAAATCAATACTGGCATTTATGAATGTGATAAACAAAATCAACACACAGTGGTTTAAAACCCTATGTGAGCCAGACATCAGCATAGTTCATCAGAATAACAGTACAAACCTTAATGAAAACCACTTAGCATTCACTTACAGCTTGGGTGGACTATAAAAAAATATTTTATTGTCAAACAAAATCTGCAAATATTTGTAAAAAATAGTTATTTTCAATTGCGCCCTCTGTTGACTATTATTGTCCATTGTGTGTGTATATAACGCCGTATTTGAAGATAAAGTTCACCATCAAAACATGACTCAATTATTTCGCAACTGAGAGGATTTTGCAAAATATTTGTTTCATTCTAAAGTATTAGTGAAGTAAAATAACATTCAGACACTCAAAGAGACAGACAGCCCGACATTCAGAAATGGACATCATCTTTCTGACTAGAAGAGTGAAGTCGATTTGGATAAAATTTCAAAGAAATTTTGGGAAATCACCCTTGATTAATTAATGTCTTGATCCACTGAAGGAAGAAATGCAATAGTTCATCCTCAGTATGTATTCCAAAATCAGCTATTTTCCTGGGACACAAACGCACGTGATGATCACCGTCATAGTATTTAATGTACAATTGTTAACAAGGCGAAAGGAAAAAATCACTGGATTTGCTTTCATCCAGAGACGATAAAATACATCAACCAGATTGTCCTCCTGTGAGTAGTTTTGCGAGACATATGTTCCCGGTATTTGCGGATGTTTTGCGAGGACCAGGTGAGCATGTGAATTTAAAGCTAGGAAACTCAGCTCCATTGGTTCCGGTTATTCCCCATATTCTGGTTAGATTTAATCGAAAACAAAAACAAAAATAGAAAATAAAACATTTTCTATTTTAAAGAGGATTTTGCTGACCCAATTTAAAATTTATAAATTATGTTAAATATTATGTTAAATAAGTACGAATTGATACGTTGTCGACATCGGAGGGGTTCGTAAGTTGGCCAGAAACAAGCATTAATGGCTTCATAATTGGTATATACATAATTGGTATATTTGTGCTGCAAGGTCATACCCAGGTTCCACATTAATAAATCTTTGGAAGGTGTCGGTTTATTTCTCCAAAGGTGATTGTGCAAAAACAAAAAATGTATTATATAATTGTGTCATCATTTTATTGTTTAATTTACTAAAACATATAGTTTCATATGAGTTAATAAAAAACAACATCAAACCCACCCCCACATTGTTCATAAAACATAATTAGACATTGAACTTCATTTGGACTGCGTGATTAGGGAAAGAAAACATGGGTAAGTACCTGAATTCTGGCAATGACATGAATTTGCTGAACATATACAACACAGACTGGACATATTTGGTCAACAGAGGACACTAATTACTCTCGTTTATGTCATTTCTGGTTGAAGACGCCGTCGCTAAAATGGATTTTTCTGAGGCAAGAAGGCATGGTGGCAATTTTGCAGGCGATTTCTTTTATAGCCAAGTAATTAATCTACCAACTTATTAATAAAAATAGGAAGTTTCACCCAAGCCGTTAATGGCCAATTTTGAAAATATATATATATTTTTTTACTGTATTTTATTAATTGTTTTCCATATCAACATTTATATCATTAGAAAGAGCACAAACTAGGCTACAAGACTATGGGTATTTTGTTTCAGATCACATATAAATTTTGCATAACAGCGTCTTTATTTTTACTTGAAATGAACCAATTTCAATAAGATCTAACTTTATTGATTTATTATGTGCCGAGTAAAATGTACCAAACAATACATACAATACAATTTTTGTATTATTTTTTTAGGATTGAAAACTATTCCTTAGATACAGCTGAACAGGTTAGGAGCAAAATCTTGAAAACAAAAATCGTATGAAATGTCTGGGTCTTAAACCACTGTGCAACACTTGGTCTTCACCACAGGACAATGACTGGTTTTGGGTGTGGCCACGGTGATAAAGGACCTCTCCCTTGGCAAGGCCCAAATCATCATTATTCTGCGGTAAAGACTGTGCGACAAAGTAGTATTCTCTAATTAATCTCTTATGTTATTTCTCACAGAGAATGGCAGAAATATTAAATTTGTCCTCAATTCCAATCCAAATTGTTCCCCCAAGTTGGGATGCAAAACAACCATCCTGATTGGGTCCTTGAGTCACTTGACAACTTAGTATCTTGAATGGATCCACTTAACCAGTTCGCGTCGGAGGCCGTGTATACACGCAATTTTTTTTTGGACAGCGGATCGGAGAGCGTCTAAACACGCCACAGGATTCTCGGGAATATTTGTATAGATTCCCGGTCGACGTGGCAACGAGCCATAAGCACACGGTGGAAGACGCGGTCTCCCCGGTCACACTCTGGTGAGCACCATTGGTCGTGTTTGTGCAGTAAAAATAAACCCGCCACGGGGTTCGGAAAAACTTTTTTATTCCCGGTGCGAACTGGTTAAGTCCTGGAAAAGTGAATATCCAAAATGCGTCTATCAACAATGTTTTGCCAATATTTGTGAGTTTTGCCTCCATACAATTCAGAACTACGAAATGGCCAACAAATTACAACTTACTCTTAAGATGTGCAACATTCGCAAAGATTTCCACATCGAGTGCTTTTTCTTGTGTTGTGACGGGTTCCGGCCGGCTTTCCTTCAGAGCATTATCTAATCTAGCCAGTGAGTCTTCAGCATTCTTAAGCCGCCTCTCAGCGTCATGACGAGCGATGATTTCCTCACGAAGCTCAGACTCTGTCATTTCTTTCTGAATAGTGAGGTCCTATGGTTACAATGATAAAGAAACACTATTGGTTATCTTAAAAAACATTAAAATGATCGTAGTATGACATTTAACTGAAATAATTTTAGTGAAATAATTTCCCAAATTAATTTTTGTTATTAAAGCAATTAAACATACATGTATTTGTTCCTGTTTAGCAGTTCATACAAGATGCTCCCTGAATTCAATTGTATAACTACATGTAGATGAAAGCATTTTTGTTCATTGTTTCCATCTCTTTGTAAAGAAGATTTGATCAAAATGCAAATTCTACAAAATTGATTGCTGATCTAATGCTACACTTACATGTAATGATGATTCTAACTCTTGAGCCTGCATACTGAATGACTTCTTCTCTTCTGCCAATACTGCTGCTTCTTTCTCTTTGTCAAACAATCTGTTGGATTTCAGGAAAGAAAACCATCATCAATAATATTTTGTTTAAATCTAAATATAAATACAGTTTGGAAGATTTTTTATTGTTATGGACCCATCTTGGGTCTCACATTGGACAGATATGAACCATACATGTATGTTGGGAATTTCTTTTTCAAGATGGGAAGAGAATAATTGAGAAAATGTGTCTGCTAGGGAAGTGGGGGCAGGTGTAGGGTGGAACACTCTACCAACCTCTCATGGATCTGCTCCAGTTCTTGTTGTAGCTCAGATGTCTTATTGTTAATCTTCTCCAAATTGTTCTTCAAGATGGAGGTTTCCGAGGACAGTGACTGGTTCTCACTCTCCAGTTTCTCCATGGTGTCCTCTCGTTTCTGCAGCTCTGCCACTGTCCTCGCCCGCTCCACAGCCAGAACCTGAAACGATTGCAGTGAAGACAATTTTCTTGATTCAGAAGTACAGTTCTACAATATGAATCACTTCTATGCAACTATCTAATTGTTCTAAAGATACTGTGTCAATATGCATGACAATGTGAAAGCAAATTTGATCTACATGTATTTGTATAAAGACAGTTAACCCAAGGAAGCAATAACCTGTATGAGACCTGCTCCCACAAAATGAGAATAAAGTCAGATGTTTGTATTTTCAAATTCTAAAATAAAATGGCTTTCCAATGGTAACCAAACACTTGCCATGCACTTATCATAAAAATCTGTGAAAGTGAAAAAATAAATAAAATAAAATAAATACTCTCTAATAATTTAATTTGACAGATTTTGTCAGCACTGGTAATACAATTTTCATATATTTGAAATTGTGATATCTTTTTAATTAACTTCCTCCGCAAGCCATCTCGCATTAATTGATTATTTTTTGTTTTCATTCCTAAAAAGAACTCAAGGCTCTGACTGAGTCAACAGACAGGGTATATAAATCCACACACATGACAAACATGAATTGTTCCATCATCTCATTATAGATGATTTGTAATCAATGACGCACATGAAACAAAAGATTTACTCTTCAATTACCAGCACCCAATGCCTCAAAAATAGCTCAAACAAATTAACTCTCAATACAAAAATTGTTATATAAGACATTTAAACAAATCATCAGAGTGACTGACATTAGCTAGAGTGACATTTCGGAAATAAGGGATCACAAGCAGGAACTGCAAGAAGCCAGGGAAATCAAGACTTGCTGGAAGGGATTAGCAGTATCTTATAATGTAGTATTAGATGGATCAGGAAGGGGATGGTGATTAAGCCCCCACCGTGACCTTTAAAGGCCCACTTCCTCTCTGATACCACAACGTAGTTGTGTCTTTTAGAAATACAAACACGTATGAAAATTTATCTAAAGATTTGACAAATGATTTGGTTTATGGGTAGATAAACGAGCTGAAAACACATTTGAATGAAATATGATTATGTGGCTAGTATTCCCAAAACATTATGTAGAGGCTTGCATCTGGAATACAAAGAAGATCTAGGATTGGTAATTTAAAAAAACAAAAATGGTCAACATATTTATGGTAAAATTGATGATGGTATAATCTAAAATGAAATAATTTCAGGTTCCACTTTATTAAAGTATTTTTTTAAACTGTACATTTGACCAGGGGGAGGATAGGGTCCTGATCTTAACTGGCCATGGCAGTAAATCGGATAAAGAAAGTACAGTCAATTTGATAAACATTCCTAGCTAAATCTATGTGCAAGCCTTCATTAGCTTAAAGTTTCCCCACAGTTTATTTAGGTTTAAAAATATTGAATGTGATGCAAGTGATGGATTGAATGTGATGCAAGTGATGGATTGAATGTGATGCAAGTGATGGATTGAATGTGATGCAAGTGATGGATTGAATGTGATGCAAGTGATGGATTGAATGTGATGCAAGTGATGGATTGAATGTGATGCAAGTGATGGATTGAATGTGATGCAAGTGATGGATTGAATGTGATGCAAGTGATGGATTGAATGTGATGCAAGTGATGGATTGAATGTGATGCAAGTGATGGATTGAATGTAATGCAAGTGATGGATTGAATGTGATGCAAGTGATGGATTGAATGTGATGCAAGTGATGGATTGAATGTGATGCAAGTGATGGATTGAATGTGATGCAAGTGATGGATTGAATGTGATGCAAGTGATGGATTGAATGTGATGCAAGTGATGGATTGAATGTGATGCAAGTGATGGATTGAATGTGATGCAAGTGATGGATTGAATGTGATACAAGTGATGGATTGAATGTGATGCAAGTGATGGATTGAATGTGATGCAAGTGATGGATTGAATGTGATGCAAGTGATGGATTGAATGTGATGCAAGTGATGGATTGAATGTGATGCAAGTGATGGATTGAATGTGATGCAAGTGATGGATTGAATGTGATGCAAGTGATGGATTGAATGTGATGCAAGTGATGGACTGAATGTGATGCTGAATGTGATGCAAGTGATGGATTGAATGTGATGCAAGTGATGGATTGAATGTGATGCAAGTGATGGATTGAATGTGATGCAAGTGATGGATTGAATGTGATGCAAGTGATGGATTGAATGTGATGCAAGTGATGGATTGAATGTGATGCAAGTGATGGATTGAATGTGATGCAAGTGATGGATTGAATGTGATGCAAGTGATGGATTGAATGTGATGCAAGTGATGGATTGAATGTGATGCAAGTGATGGATTGAATGTGATGCAAGTGATGGATTGAATGTGATGCAAGTGATGGATTGAATGTGATGCAAGTGATGGATTGAATGTGATGCAAGTGATGGATTGTGTATGTTGGAATTTTGTCAATTATTATGGTTTTCAAGAGATCATGATCCTACTTTATTGATTATTATTTTATTTTTTTATTGATTACTAATTTATTGTATCGCTAACCTATACTTTTTCTCACATACTGTTATATTAATGATTTTGATGTAATCGGACCCATATTTAAAATTTTGTATGAAAAGTGTGCGGTATAAATGTTATTATTATTACAGAAGTCTTTTTTGCAGGGCAATTTTGTAATTCAAGTTTAAACAAATTCTAAGACATTTGTCACAACCTATATTATGGACAAGCAGCATTTGAACCTGAGGATTTGAACTAGCGAATTCTGAAGTATCATGCTGGATTAACATGCCGGATTAATGAGCCATCTAGCCCTATGTTGGTGGTCTTTGTTTGGGGGGTGGGGGTGCTAGTAAGAAATCACTGAACCAAAGAATGCCTTCTAGCCAGGGATCATGCCCCATGATATGATACAACCTAGGAAGGAGGAGTCAAGTAATCATTAGAAGAGTATACAACTTATTTTAGAATATATATTAAATGATTATTCTATAAACACTGTGATAACTCTCAATCCATCACTTTAATGAATTACAATCACTTCTAAATCAACCAATGGGAGGAAATATGTATTATTCAATCAACACAACACTACTATCAAGGTCGACTATATCCCCAAAATAGCACCTATACAATTTCTGTTTGACACCTACATGTATGTATGTGGATGTCACTGACAGATATTTGTGAGTCACTAATGTCTGAAGGCAATTGATAATCAAATTCGGAAACACCTGGTGTTATGTTTCAGACTATTATTAATTTCATAATAATAAATATATATTTAGCTAGCAGAATCTTTTAAGGGGAAAAAAAACACCCAGGAATGTAATTTTTGTTTGTTACTCTGCTTTTGTTTTATTATTTTGCTATCAGGAAGCAGATAACTGCCAGTATCACGAGAGGGCTAGAGGGGTGTCCCAAAAAATACCATTATCAGCTGATAAGTAGACTTGTATAACTCTTTACTTGGGACTCAGGACTCAATTCGAGTCATATTTTTAAGTTTTTGGAATTGAGATACCATGTACATGTAAAAAACACATCAAAAAATCATAAGGGGCAGAATTACCGAGGAAAACTTGTTGTTTGGATCCAATATTTGGATATAAAATTTCACTTTTTAAGGACTCAATCTTTGTGACTCAAGACTCAGACTCGACACTCAGGACTCGGACTCAAAGTGACAGATCACACGATGTGTCTAGATTTTATATCTCACTGAATTGTGGAGAGTGTAATTCAAATTTTGTAAAGTGATATTTAAAATTGCCATAATAAAATAATGAAAAATGAGTTAATTACACTTCAACCTTTCTTTTTTGAGATGTCACTCATTTTACCAGTGCCAGTCACATATGTGTATGTTTTTTGATGGAAAATTCATTTCATTTCATGTTCTCATTCAGAATTACAATGTTCAGTAGAGGGTAATCTTACAGCACATTGTGTCAAAAAGTATTTCCTGCCCTGCTAGAATATGCATAAATTTGTGATGTTATTTTTCATTTTTTTTAGCCAAAAAAATATAATATTTCATTGTCATCATTAAACTTGATACCACGTGGGCTTACATGTAGTTGCTGTTTTCAGATGTTTGTTTATTAAGGTTCTATTGCTTCTTGTAGATTGGACCATTTGAGATCATTATTCATAACAATTCTTGTTTTGTTTAAATTTGTCAATATTTAGAAACGGACCTTTCCAGAAATGAATGCTGCATGCACCCAAGATTTTTACTGTAATGGTATTAATTAAATCACCTGTTTGAAACCCCGAAACCCCCTCCTCCCCTCCTCTCTCCTCCCCCCCCCCCCCCCCAATTGATGAAAACCACTATCCATCTCTCCCTGGATATTGATCTCTAGAACATAAAGCACAGTCAATTTAACCCAAATACATGTTTTATGTCTGGTTGAACTTAATCAAATTTGGGTGAATCCCATGGGATCGCAAACAGACGGTCTGGCCGAGGGTTATATTGAGAGGTACATGTAAGAAATGGGACAAAATGGAATGTTATGAAGGATTTAACTCGGTTATCCAACGACTCCGTAAGGGATTGTGCAATTGGCGGGCAAAAGCTAGACACAAACAAATGTATTACTTATGTTCTTAAAGCCACTCTCTACTATATTAACATAACATGAAACTTTAACTTAGTGTTTAGATGATGATGGTATCAAACATCTCTCTGTCTGAGGTCCTTTCATTGTAGTACAACAAATCTAATTATTTAACAAATTAATTTTTTTCCCGGAAAAGTCTTAATGCATTTTCACTATTTTTCTCAGTGATGCTATAATAAAAAAAAAAACTGAATTTTTCACATTCTCATTTTTATTTATCTCTTGATTCTTTATAAAATATGAATGTACTGGATCAAAAAGTGAATGCTGGATTTAAAAACAAATAAATCAAATTTGATACATTTTAACAGAAAATGTTGAATCGTGCAGCTTTCCATCAGTTTCCAAGGAAACTGATGAGCAACCCCAAACAAAGATATTGACAAAATAGAGATTGGCTCAGTTGGTAGAGCACCAACATGTCAACCCGAAGGTCGCAGGTTCAAGTCCTGCTCTAGTAATCTTAAGAGAGTGCAAGCCCTCCTGAACCCAGCTGGAAAAGAGGGATATTTGGAGGTTGGGGGAAGATGGCCTCCCTTATGAATGGCAATAGTGTGATATGTTAATGCCTAAGATAGGGGAGCGGGTGGGGGATAAAAGGAGGTAAGTATTACATCCAGGTCTGACTGGAAATCAACGGAAGCTCTGCTTAGTTGCTCCTGGTCCTTTGCTACCTCTTGCATTGCATACATGGTTTCCTCCAACTCTCTGTATATGAGGAGCAAATAAGGAATACAAATTCAGCTTCAATCTTTATCAAAGTAATCTCTCAGTAATATACATAAAGCATGCCTGGAATTTCACTGATTCCACAGAGACCATGACTTCTGTGATCCTGGTCTTGGCCATGGGGCCCCTTTAAAATGTTCCCGTATTCATGTACATTTTCATATTCTAATGGAAGTGCCCTTTTACTCAGAAAAAGAGGCCTTGCCCCTACAAGAATTCAAGTCTAGGCCTGTATAGATTGAGTTCAATGGGGCTACTCTCGATGACAGAGAGTTACATGTAACGTTTCTGTTGCATGTTACAAGCAGGTTGGTGTTTTGTGTCACACTGACTCACAACCCACTGCAATGATTTAAAATCTTCAATTTCAAACAAAATCATTCAATGATTGATTTTTTTTTAAAGCAAACCCAATATGGGCATATATTAACCCTCCTATGCCCAGGCTGAAATTTGGCCCAGTAAGCACCGCACCCACAGACAGTCACTTGAGTATTTTTGGTTGCATTGCCAATTGTTCACACATATGTATAAGAGTGCTGGAGATAGTGGCAAAGTCAAACACACTTGTGTATGTCTTACAAGTTATATGCAGATTCACACAGAGCTGTGTATGTACTGCATAAGTTACACTCGAGTGGTTTTGGTTTGACCTCCTACCACAGCCACATGTCCTTGCATTTATTTGAGTGCACTGCACAAAGTCAATGGGTTGGGAGTTACATACAAATTTTGAGTGTCTTTGATTGTTAAACCTATAGGAGGGTTTTAATGGAAATAAAAGTTCATGCTTTTTTAAACCAATGACAATAATGCTGAACTGAATATTTATGTGTTAACATTATACACTCAAGCGGTACGTTATTACATGTATATGAGGTAATCAGCACAATACAATGCAGCAAGCATGCCAGAGATTGGTGACATACATGTACATGTAGTTACACAAGGTCTACTGGAATTTAGACAAAAAGATATCCTCACTTTTTGGTTCTCTCGTGTTCCACAAGGAGTTCCCTCGCTGTCTCTTCAATCTTCTGTTTCTCTTCCTCCAGCTCTGCTGTCAATCTTTCCAGATCCTGAACATTACAGATAAAACAGAAAAACAAAAATCATTCAAGAAAAAGTAAAGCATTGATCTGTTTGACTGTACATACATGTACATTTCAACCCTCTAGTTTCAAGAAATATATCATCAAACTAACCTGTGAAAGTTTCATCACAATAGGTGCTCAGATTTTGGTGCTCAGACTTTTTATTATGTGTAAATGTATGACAAAAAGTTACATGACAAAGCAATTCCTTTTTTCTCTAAAATGAAAGCACTTCAGACAAAATGAATGATCAAAATGTAGGGCAAAATTAAATCAATTGTTTATCTCCTGACGCAAAAAAAAAAAAATTCACCAACCTATATGAATGATCAGGATGCTTGTTTTGCACCAACTTTACATCAAATAATGCATTTACATACTAATTTGTTAATTTGATGATCTGGTAATTACCAAATTTGTACCTCCCCTTGAATGATTTTCCATTAGCAAATGTACAAGGGAACGAGTTGGGGGGGGGGGGGGGTGAAGATATAAGGTAAAAAAAATAAAAAATGTTGCGTCACCCTCCACCGACCGACCCAAAAGTGCTGAAATCTCGGGTCGGGGTTTTTTTTTTTTTTTTCCCCCATCATTCATAGGCCTATTTATTAATTAAACATTTTAACCAATTTTCTGTGTATAAAACATAATACGTTTGATTTGTGAAATTTTCCACTTAAAATTTACCGGTACCCAAGACTCAATCTACATGTTTTCAAATCGAATGGCCCCAGCCCTCACATGGTGCACTGCCTTCACGTGCACTGCCTTCACGCACACTGTGTGCCAATGATTGCGACTCGATCTACACATTTTCAAAGTCAAATTTCAGAAGTTTGAAGTCAAGAATTCAAAATATAAACAAAACAAAACCTGTGTTTAACAGTACAACAAAAACGCTTGGGATACTTTTATTCTGAAGCAAAATTCCTTGCTGATAGGTATACAAATGTCTTAATATCATATGTCAACCAATGGGATGCATAAAGTTGTTAAGAACAAAAGTGCTAGAAACAAGTGTATGAAATGTTGAAATAAAGTTGTTGAAAGATTATTATAAAGTTGAATGTGTGATGTCTTTTTATTCTTTAGGTACTTGCGCATACTGCTAGATCATTGTCTTTGAAAAACATGGTATGTGGTTTCAGTTCCAATGCATTTCAATCTTAAAATGACAGTCAAGGAGAAAAATAAATAAATAAAAAATAAAAAATCCCGACCGACCGACCCCTTCAAATATTTTCACTGGAGGGCAACTCAACATTTTTTTTTGGCCTAAGCATAAAATCATGACATATTGTGCCACAATATAGCAACACATTGGCAGAGTCGCCGGACAGCAACGATTATTATCTGAATCAGGCACTCACCGTAATCTCAAGCTTTTTAGGCCAAATAGAAAAATAAGTTTGTTTCCAGTAACTCTTAAGAGAAATAACGGTGAGTAGGTCAATAAGTACATGTAGTTGTTAAACCTTAAAAGTTTATTTAAATAAACCACATGGAATACCGACTTTGTTCACTCCAAAAATCAAATTCTGTTATTGTCAAAAATACCAGGGGCATGGTATGTATGTTGATGGTCAATTTGTTAAATTTTTATTTTAATCTATCCCATGTCAAAGCAAGGATATGTCCAAAAAAAGGTCAGGGGTCACAAAAATAGAGTCAGAGTCAGCTTCAATGAAGTTTCTTTTTTGCCAATCTTGTAATTAAATGATTAGGGTCAGTATGACTTTCTAGGCTTGTTCACTGGAAATACAGCCATTATTTTTATTTGCCTGAGCTATTCTCAGTCCTTCAGTGATCTTGAATGCCTTGAAGATAATACACCCTGCTATTTGACAGGAAACACTGTCTTATGGCAAATATAAGTGGAAACCCTCTGGCAACTCCCATATCTCCACTTGCTTATGGATGGAGTGAAGCAACTGATTGAATACAACTACTGTAATTATAACAGCTAAGATTGGCACTGACATTCTGAGGAATTGGGTATTAATATAACAGGCATGCAACAGACCAATTATAAAAACTAGTGAAAATGTTCGGATACAGATTGTCAGTGTGAAGGATCCCTAGACACTGTTGCATTTTAGATGCTCTGTGGTGCATTCTAAACATATTTTAAGGGAATATGTTTTTTTTTATTGTTTTTTATTTTACTTAAAAACAAAATCCGATTAAAACAAAATCTGGAAATCGGCAGATCAGCAGAAGAGTTGCATTCCTTATATAAATTGGAAATCTTGGTAGATGTGCACTACAGTGTAAGTATAAACACATATTGGATTTACATGTAGTATCACACAGGTGTGGTTAATCTCATCTTAGTAAGGAGGAGATAGGAGATATACATGAGGTGGAGAAGAATAAGGAAATGTGAAGAGAAGGGCGTGGTCCTACCTCATTCTTGTCCATCTCATCTCAGTAAGGAGGAGATAAGGAGGAGATGAGCAGATAGAGGTGAGAGTGGTGTGGTTCATCTCATATTAGTATGGAGGAGATAGCGAGGAGATACAGATGAGGAGGCGATGAATAAGGAAAGGTGAAGAGATGGGCATGGTCCTACCTCATTCTTGTCCATCTCATCTCAGTAGGGAGGAGATAGGGAGGAGATAGGGAGGAGATAGGGAGGAGATAGGGAGGAGATAGGGAGGAGATAGGGAGGAGATAGGGAGGAGATAGGGAGGAGATAGGGAGGAGATAGGGAGGAGATAGGGAGGAGATAAGGAGGAGATGAGCAGATAGAGGTGAGAATGGTGTGGTTCATCTCATATTAGTATGGAGGAGATAGGGAGGAGATAACGAGGAGAGGAGGAGATGAATAAGGAAAGGTGAAGAGATGGGCATGGCCCTACCTCATTCTTGTCCATCTCATCTCGTAGTGCCATTGCTTCTAGATGCCACTGCTCTCTGTATCTCTGGCTGTCCCTGGCCAGCTCCAGGCTCTGTTGCTCCAATGTCTGAATCATAGTTTCACCTAGTTCTGCATTTCTCCATGTTCTGTTATTCACAAAAAATAACTTAAGATGCTTGTTTCTCAAATCAAATGAGCTTTGCTTTAAATGGGAATGTACAACATTGGTAATTACCAAATTATCCAAAAGCTAACTTGATTTGAAGTTAAAAGGTACAATATGTATATGTAGCAATCATCCTGAACAATTATTCTGTCTGAAGTGAGTGTTGAGCATATATTTTAAGCATGTACAGTGAATGATTTCCCCTATATCGCATCGCAAAATGTGACGTAATTTAGACAATCTGTGACAGAATTTCAAACAATACATCGCAGATTTTGCAATACAAATTGCGACAGATTTTTTCACTATTGTGGTTTAATAATAAACATTTTTGAAATCATATTCACAAAACTTTCCTGAAATAACGTTTACATGTATATTTCCGACCAAAAAATATCAAGGTTCCATCCCGACTGTTTTTTTTCTTAATATGTCCAGAGACTGTGCTGGTGGTACATGTACATCCGTCTGATGTATGGTATGTTGTCAAGAATGACTTCACGACGCGACAGTGTTGATGCAACGTTGAACGCATGCACTGGTGTTACCTATGTGCATACCGTACATGTATGGTACGTTGTCAAGAATGACTTCACGACGCGACAGTGTTGATGCAACGTTGAACGCATGCACTGGTGTTACCTATGTGCATGCCGTACATGTATGGTACGTTGTCAAGAATGACTTCACGACGCAACAGTGTTGATGCAACGTTGAATGCATGCACTGGTGTTACCTATGTGCATGCCGTACATGTATGGTACGTTGTCAAGAATGACTTCACGACGCAACAGTGTTGATGCAACGTTGAATGCATGCACTGGTGTTACATGTACCTATGTGCATGCCGTACATGTATGGTACGTTGTCAAGAATGACTTCACGACGCGACAGTGTTGATGCAACGTTGAATGCATGCACTGGTGTTACATGTACCTATGTGCATGCCGTACATGTATGGTACGTTGTCAAGAATGACTTCACGACGCGACAGTGTTGATGCAACGTTGAATGCATGCACTGGTGTTACCTATGTGCATGCCGTACATGTATGGTACGTTGTCAAGAATGACTTCACGACGCGACAGTGTTGATGCAACGTTGAACGCATGCACTGGTGTTACATGTACCTATGTGCATGCCGTACATGTATGGTATGTTGTCAAGAATGACTTCACGACGCGACAGTGTTGATGCAACGTTGAATGCATGCACTGGTGTTACCTATGTGCATGCCGTACATGTATGGTACGTTGTCAAGAATGACTTCACGACGCGACAGTGTTGATGCAACGTTGAACGCATGCACTGGTGTTACCTATGTGCATGCCGTACATGTATGGTACGTTGTCAAGAATGACTTCACGACGCGACAGTGTTGATGCAACGTTGAACGCATGCACTGGTGTTACCTATGTGCATGCCGTACATGTATGGTACGTTGTCAAGAATGACTTCACGACGCGACAGTGTTGATGCAACGTTGAACGCATGCACTGGTGTTACATGTACCTATGTGCATGCCGTACATGTATGCAACTTTATTTTCCAACAATCCATAAGGATTTTATCCGCAATGCCCAAAATTCTATGTGCATGCAATATTTTTCTGCTGATGAATTAACTATAGGCAAAATCTCTGAAATGTAAAACACGCAACAACCACCCATTTTTTTATAGATTCGCACATGTTTATTTTTTCTTCTCCTGAGTTAGGGCTCAATGGGCCCTATAAGGACCGTTGGCCCAACTTTTTTTTTTAAATCAAAGTTTTTGAACATTTAACAAAATGAGCATTCATTTATATTATGTGGTGATGAGGTTTAGAATCATTTCAGCACACAATATGATCGCACTTACATGTATTTTCCCAACGAATTTTTAATAATCAAAATCAAGCTTGATCACACCACAAAGTACACTCGAAATTCACTTTGAAAAGCACCCAAACATGCCACAGTCGGTAATTTGTTTTCGTGATATTGCATCCATTTTAGCGATCGATATGACGATGTAAAGAAACAAAAATGGACGGAGGACCAACTTTCATGAATGACTGGAAGAAAGCCTTGAAAAACAACACCTGTACCTGTGCACACTACATATGGTAATTTTAAGCATTTTAAATTTGCTGTACAAAATTCACAGATTGCTATACAAATTTTTCAAACGAAATCGTGTTAGGGTACATGTACTATGCACGCGTGTTCTTCTGCCAGTCAATGACCGCTGGAGATATTCCGCGCATACTCACATCAACTGCAAAATACGCCATTGGAGTGCCATGGTCGAGCGGTTTAGTGCATCGGATTTGTGTTCTGGTGGCTGAGTCATCAGAATGTGGGTTCGAATCCTGTCCGTGACCGTGGTACTTGTGTCCTTGAGCAAGACACTTTACCATAATTGCTTCTCTCCACCCAGGAGTAAATGGGTACATGTACCTGTGAGGGCAGAGTTGGTTGTTGTGTTTGATTAGCCCATATGCGCCGAAATGGCAGCAATTGAGCTGTACACTCCCCAGGGAGCTGAGATGGTTTCTGGAATGATTTATGCGCCTGATGAGCAGGGGTAATAATGTACAGCGCTCTGATACCTTGTTTAAGAGCGCTTTAAAATGCCAGACATTATTAAAATGCCCGACATTATTATTTAAAACATGTGCCATTAACAGCTTATCAATAATCTGTAGTATGAAATTATCCCTATTGACGTCAGGGTAGCATGTACATGTATGTACATGTATAATGTATCTAGGACAATAAACTTTTCAACCAGTTACAACAACCTACTTCTACCCGGTCCAATTTAAATCATTCATTATGGCATCTATAGGTACTTACACTCTACTGGACTTTCTCATCACCTCAATCCATTTTTCACGCTCATTTTCTGAATCTGTGGCAATATATATTGGTCCCTGGAAATACAGATAATTGGAAACATATTTTCAATCAAATTGAAATACATGTAGGGTTCGTTTAACTTTTCATGACACCAACAATACACATATCTTGTATTCCAGTGTACAGTGTACATTTTGTATAGAAGTGACAGTACAGAGATCAGAAGTTGATTCTGTGCCGCATTTTTCATATGATTCATATAAATGTAGATTGAATACTTTTAGTAAAAGATGCATTCAGACTTTACACAAGTCTTTACACATACTGTACATGTAGCAGAATTTATATTTATAACATTGTTTTTTCACTAGATTTCTAGCGAGGTAAAACTAAAATTATCAATTAAAAAGCAAGACTTTGTTTCACTGAAAATAACATTATAACAACAAATTTGCAACATGTATTTGGCAAGTTGGTAATGCGATGTATACATACAGTATATACGTACACTGTACACAAATGTTAACACTCATTTAAATGTACATTCAATTGACCTACATTACACCTATATAGCGGCAGAATTGTATGAACACAGCACATGAAAAAATAACACAATCAGATCATTTTAAATGGAACATACATGTAATGTACAATGCGCAAAAACTAAGACATCAAAAAACTACTGCACAGTTCTATAGATTGTTACAAACTGCAATAGCTCAATTACATGTACTTTATTCCAAAGTTGATCCATTCACAATCAAACAAATACATGTACATGTATACTGGCATGTATGTATTTTGCACTTGGTATGGTGCACATTACAAATCCTACCACATTCTCTACATAAAAATGCATGCATGTATCCCCTTTATGTTCAGCCATTGCCATGTTCAATGGTATGACTGTGGATGAGTTTCACTCAACCACAAATGCATACATGTCAAATTGTATTATTTCATTACTGTATTGTATGACCTATAGGGCTACTTCTGAACAAACACTGATCTTGCACACTGATCCAACATTAGTCAATAAGTTATCAAACAAGTTGCTTGCTGTAAACATAGGGATTATAACAAAAATCTTTTAAAAAACAAGAAGAATGTTTAGGGAAAGAGGATGGCATTATAGAAATAAATAATTTTAGCAAATATTTAAATTCTTCTACTAGCCACTGTGTTGAAAAACACTTTCCCTGTTAAGAAAGTTGCCACATTTTCTCAGAAATGTGCAAACCAATTAAACTGAAACTTGACAGAAACTTGATTTTAAGGGAATAAACGTTTGTCGTCTTATGTTTACCACAGGATAATGACTAGTTTTGGGTGTGGTCAAAACCTGTCATTATCCTGTGGTAAAGACCAAGCTCAAACAAAGTTGTACTGAGACATTTCATGTATCATCCATGATTTTCATCATTTTATCAGCAATATGTGATATTTTTGTGTGTGTTTTTAACTGACCATTGATTATATCCTTTAAGAAAGGAAAACAGTGATATTATACAAATATAACATGGTTTGAGGGTGGACAGTCATTGAGGGTGGACAGAAGTTTCTCAACTTCCAATACCGAGGGGAGCTAATATCGACTGTCCACCCGAAACAAACCATGTTATATTTGTTTTACTATACCTCATACATATTCACAATATTCTCTAGTTCGGCATCATTGAGCTCGGGAAAACGTGAATTTACATTTACGTGTGCCGCCATCTTTTCATGTATATAATATGTAGCTAGGGTGATGTTCGCGCGTGCATACTACGCCCGTGCGACTGTTCCCCACGCGCCGCGGCGCGCGGGGAACAGATCGTTGGGACTATTTCCCCGCCGGGACTGTTCCCCAATGCGACAGTTTACTACGCACTACTGCGCATGCGTATTTACCATGTGCGTGAATACTTGCGGGCGCTTGGTAAATAGCCAAAATAGCATCTGGCACGTGACGGTGAATGGACCAGTGAGAATTCGGCTCTCGATCATGAATATGTATGAGGTATAGTAAATGTGAATAGTAGCCGGAAGCTCAATTAAACATTAATTAAGGGTCATTCCGTGTCAAATCACCTAAATTTTCAACATCTCCCCTGGTGACCCCCTCAGATTTGGCTGAAAAAATTTGAAAACATAGCTTCATCCTTCAAACTCAGACAAACAAAATTTCAGAGCCAAATTCCAAGTGGATTGGGATTTACGGCCCTCCAAAAGGGGCATGTCACCTCCCTTTTTGACAAATGCAAATGTTGCCTACACTTTTACACCAATTTCATTTGCTCTTAAATACTAATTTGAAAAAGATATGAATCTCAAAGTTGATTTATTGGGTAAACGCTGCCTGTTCTCTTCATAAAAGGCATCAGAAATACTGTACCTGCATCACATCTTGAGATATTCTCACTCGAAAACCCTGCTTTAATTCTTCGACAAGTACTTAATTGGAATTTGGACCCCCCCTATTCTTCACAAATAATTTCAGAAATGTTATACAACACTACATTTGTATAATATAGCAACTGGTGTATCATATACAGCAAGCACATCAATTTTAAAGGGGCATATGTGTTTAATGGTGGGTCAAATATGGTCCGTAGAGAAAAGAATACTAAAAATCCCGTTTTTCTGACCCAGGGATGACCCCGTGGTCAGTTAAATTTTTGTTTCAAAGTTTAACAGTAGAAACATACATATATGTAAACTCCATTTGTGCCAAATTAAAAGTTTGGTTCTCACCTCCTTCATATTTAATTGATTTTTTGAAATATCACCTCCAGCATAATTTGGCCCTGTAGGAATGCACACATTGTTGCCTATTGCAATGCGTATTGCTGTAATTACAAAGACAAGTGGACTTTACATAGGAAATTGTACACACACACACACACTGTATTGTACACACACACTTTGTATGTAAACATTTAATGATGTTACTCTTTAAAGTCCCCTTTCCCAAATACATTGACAATACTGCAACTCAAAGTTTGATAAGTCATTATTATTGCCCAGAGTTGCATCTCGGGGCTACCCAGTGTTGTATCAAGGGGACTGCCCAGAGTTGTAACAAGGGGACTGCCCAGAGTTGTAACAAGGGGACTGCCCCGAGTTGTAACAAGGGGACTGCCCAGAGTTGTAACAAGGGGACTGCCCAGAGTTGTAACAAGGGGACTGCCCAGAGTTGTAACAATGGGACTGCCCAGAGTTGTAACAATGGGACTGCCCCGAGTTGCATCAATGAGAATTCCTGAAGGTGCATCAAGGGGACTGCCCAGTGTTGCAAGAGGACTTTCTTAAGGTGCATCAAGGGGACTTTCCAGAGTTGCATCTGCCCAGAGTTGCATCTGCCCAGAGTTGCATCATAATAATTTTGGGAAAACCGAATGCTGATTAGACATTACTACTCTCTGTCTCATTTTAATTCCCTCTTTCATGGGAAAGCAAATAACTTCATTTTTCTGTTCCAACAATAGTATGCATTGTACATAGGCAACAACGTGTGCGTTCCTATAGGGCCAAATTATGCTGGAGGTGATATTTCAAAAAATCAATTAAATATGAAGGAGGTGAGAACCAAACTTTTAATTTGGCACAAATGGAGTTTACATATGTATGTTTCTACTGTTAAACTTTGAAACAAAAATTTAACTGACCACGGGGTCATCCCTGGGTCAGAAAAACGGGATTTTTAGTATTCTTTTCTCTAGGGACCATATTTGACCCACCATTAAACACATACATGTATATGCCCCTTTAAAATTGATGTGCTTGCTGTATATGATACACCAGTTGCTATATTATACAAATGTAGTGTTGTATAACATTTCTGAAATTATTTGTGAAGAATAGGGGGGGTCCGAATTCCAATTAAGTACTTGTCGAAGAATTAAAGCAGGTTTTTCGAGTGAGAATATCTCAAGATGTGATGCAGGTACAGTATTTCTGATGCCTTTTATGAAGAGAACAGGCAGTGTTTACCCAATAAATCAACTTTGAGATTCATACATGTATCTTTTTCAAATTAGTATTTATGAGCAAATGAAATTGGTGTAAAAGTGTAGGCAACATTTGCATTTGTCAAAAAGGGAGGTGACATGCCCCTTTTGGAGGGCCGTAACTCCCAATCCACTTGGAATTTGGCTCTGAAATTTTGTTTGTCTGAGTTTGAAGGATGAAGCTATGTTTTCAATTTTTTTCAGCCAAATCTGAGGGGGTCACCAGGGGACCCTTAGGTGATTTGACACGGAATGACCCTTAAGTACCCACTGTAAATTAATTTTGAGGCATATTTACTGTAAAATCATATATTCTCATGATTATTTTAAGAAACGTGTTATTTTTCTAGAAGTTTGTTATCCTTTCCTCAAGTAAAATAGCAGTGTTCCAATCATTTCCAATCCAAGTGTATGCACTGTGCCCTTAATTGATCTTTGACATGTTGAATGGCATTACCATTAATGAATTTCTATGAATTACATTGCATCTCAAAGGTGCATTACCTATACAGGTGTTTTTAACTACATGTAGTTGACAATTTGGCACAATGTACCTTTAAACCTGAAAATTCCTATTTTCCCTGTAGAAAGCAAACACCTTAAAATTATAAATTTCACTAACATATCAACCAATGGAAGAGAAGGGAATTTTGTAAGGATGTTTTGACGTTTTAACCCTAACCCCCTTCAATAAATGGCTCCACACTATGCTTATTACTGCAACAACATCCATCCTTTAGCCCAGTACGTACATGTATGAAGCCTGCTGAGTGCAACAATATTCATCAGCAAGAAATGAACTTTTGTTCTCTGCTCACTTCAACAAGGTTAATTTGTTTTATTTATGTTGCATTCTGTTTTGTTCAGCATGGTTAAAGTTGTTGTACTAACCTGTAGTTCATCGTGGTCAATGCTTATTGCCCACATCTTGATCGGATCAGTGGTTGGTGACACCAGTGCCCCACCCAAAGGAATAACACCCTAAAAGGCAAGAAAGAATTGTATGAGAACAATTTACGATTTCACCATGTTAACAATCTCCACTGGTAAGTGGTGTGTATCTTGAAGGAACCATGGTGGGTTGCTTGACCTCTCACCTCCAGTACAATAATAATAATAATAATAATAATTCATTGTTATAAATACAACACATTTCAGCACATGTAATGTCCAAATGCACTTTACATTTTTAATAATAATAAATCATTCCTGAAACCATCTCAGCTGCCTGGGGAGTATACAGTTCGATTGCTGCCATTTCGGCGCATAGGGCTAATCAAACACAACAACCAACTCTGCCTTCACAGGTACCCATTTACCCCTGGGTGGAGAGAAGCAATTATGGTAAAGTGTCTTGCTCAAGGACACAAGCACCATGGTCGCCGGTTGGGATTCGAACCCACATTCTGACGACTCAGCCATCAGAACACAAATCCGATGCACTAAACCGCTCGACCATGGCACTCAGGGCTGGTCATTGGGCCAATATCATTCCTGCAATTTTTTTCAGCTCCCTGGGAAGTATACATATGTACATGTATGTGCTACATCTTTGGTTACTACATGGTTTATCAATTATAATTATCAATTATAACGATATCACGTATCCACAATGGCCTGTTGTACATGGGACCAGCGTGACTTCCGCGATACCAGTCAAGGTACCTTGACAACAATGGAAATGACGATGTAAACAATGAACTTTGGTGACTTTTCCCCGCAAAATTCAAAAAATCAAAAGTGAAAGGAATAAACTGTAATAAAATTTGACGATTTGTTTTCAATATGGCAAACACGTTTGTTGATCTGTGACCCCACATGTGCTAAATAATGCATACAATCCGTTGATAGGGTGATCAAATTTTACAAATTTTGGGGGATAAGATGCAATAATTCTTTACTCCAGAGGTTTGGAGGTAATTAAAGACAATGGAAACAAAATCTTGAAGTATAAATGTTACTTTCACAAAAAAACATTTGAGTTACCAAGTTTTAGACACCACTAATATGGAGCAACATCAGGCCATTCTGCAGGAATAACATACATGTAGCTCCCAACTTGGAAGGAAGAACCCATTCACTGGTCGTATGGTCATTCATTACATAGGCACCTACATGTACATTGTACAGTCATGTACGCAGTGCATGTGCAGTCGATGTATACTAACTTGGGCTAAATTTTGAAATTGTACAGTCAATCGACACTGACAACTTTGGGTTTGGTGTGTGTGGGTGTACATTTATTTTATTTTTAATATTTAAGTAAACCATTTACGGTAAGTAAATAAATTTTTGTTTAAATTCCGAACTTTATTAAATAATTTGCACACTGCCTACAAACTGAAATAACCTGTAGTATAGTAGAAATGCAAAAATGGCTTCTCATTTTGCCATATTACCGTAATTTCCTGCGTATAAGACGCGGCTTATCTGACTTTCAAAGGTACGAAAACGTCACTGCGTCTTATCTAACGGTGCGCCTTATCTGGTGTCGCTTGAGATCAAAGTGATGATTACCGCTTGTGTAACTTTCGGTGGACCTCAACCTAACAAAGCGGCCGTGTTTTCCAATGAAGGTCGTTAGCGCAAGATTTTCATGCATTCATCACCGTAAATAATACTCACGAAAGACCTCACCGTGTGACGTACCAAAAGCAGAATTCTGTTTCTAAAAATAGCATGCCCAACATCGCATACGATCGCGCATTTTTATCTACAACGCTTTCTAATGACTAAGTCTCTATGCGATGTGTGCAAGGTTGTCAACTTTTGCCGTGTCTGTTTTTCACCTCGATTATTAATCAGTGTATTACGCACAACACCGCGGGATCACTTGGGCCGCAACCAGACTACTTTCCTAGTACGACGCGCGCGTGGCGGCGGCGGCGGCGGCGGCGGCATGGTCGTGCTATAGCGCTTCTGGCATGCACTGCACTACTGAGCGGTCATGGTGCGCCTTATACGGCGGTGCGCCTTGTACGTTGACACTTTAATCACATTCCCCCGATTCTGGGGTAATGCGCCTTATACACCGAGCGTCTTATACGCAGGAAATTACGGTAAGTCCAAACCTAGGCTGGTCAGTGTGAAATCCTCAATGTTTTTATGCAGTAACGTTTGCAATTTTGACAAAAACACTAGGTTTTCACCCAATATTCATATGACGTCGATCATCGGAACGAAGCTCATGAACAAAAATGGTAATGTTATACACTCTTGCACAGTATATCTTTTCTTGGAGCCATTTAAAATGTACATGTACTACAAAAAACATTACCTGTTGTAAAATGGAATATTTAACCCACTTTTTGTTGTTTTAAACATTAAATTGTATAAATGTATTTGTGGAAGTGAAGATTACTTCTGAGCAGGTTTGTGTACTTTGTGCTTGGTGCTTATTTAGTATACAAATGAGCTGTATCCGGGAAGTCTTTTACATGTATGTCCGCCTGTGGATACGTGACATGTACCCTCACAGGTACCCACTCCTGAGTGAAGAGAAACAATTATGCTGTAAGATTCTTGCTTTTACACAAGTACCATGGTCACGGCCAGGATTCCAAACCACACTCTAATTACTCAGCCATCAGAACACAAGTACAATGTACTGCACTGCTCAGCCAGGGCACCCCTTTAAAATATACAATTATTTATCAAGATGGGTGATTGCGCAGGGAGGGGAAATCCACTGTCTTTTTGAATGCATTTTTACTATTTCCTCATAAACAAAACAGTTTTTAATGGAATAATTTCCCATGTACATGTAGGTATTATACAGTGTTCATTTGCTATTCTTTCCAGCCAAATATGCTACATGTAAGTTTGTGGCAGATTCATATCTTTGTTTGGATGCTAATGCAAAGAGGCACATAATTAGTCTCAGACTGATTCAATGAGATTGACTACTGATACAGCTTGCTTTTATGCTATCACTCAGTCTTAGAATAAGACAAAATCTCACAACATGTTTGATCCATACAACTCGGGAACGATTTGGTTCAATAATTTTGTAAAGCAAATTCGTTGGCTTATAAATTGTGTGTGTATGTAATATACTTATGTTGAATTGCATGTCTTATATTTTTATTAGCAAACTGAGAATTCTGTGTAGCATATTACTATGCACAGTACAAGCAACATCAAATCTACAACATAAAGTATAGCATCTGGACTTTCCTAAGTTGTAAATGAAAAATCCAAAATGTTCTTCAACTGAAATACTTGTACAGACAGTGTTGGTTACAGAAAATAAAATGTACAAAATAACAAGAAACCTTCATTTCTTTTTACTTTAAATTGTGTCTCATTTTGTAGAATACAGTTCATATACAGTACAATAGATCCACATTATTGAGGATATTCTTGAGGTTTACATGTAATGTAGGCCTTTTCCCCATATATGGTATCCAAATGGTATTCCGTCATTACTGTGGAAAATCCCATTACATGATAACTGTGTATATAATAAGTCCCTTAAGTCATACGAAAGTACATTTGTACAACTCTTTCATTTTCACAGCACAGTTCACTCTTTGAAAGCACCCAGTAATACTTGTGACCTTTAAACTTGATTTAGAACTTCCTGGACTTACAATACATACAGTGTACAAATGTATGTACACATGTAGTCAACATGAACCCATGGATAACTTTTTACACAATATTGGGTTTTGCAGGATTTGGCTGTAAGATGCAATGTACAATTCACAAATGTTGTCTAGGGTGCTTTGCCAAAGACTTGGGGGGGGGGGGGGTTTCAGCATGTATACTCTGTACAAATGTATTTATTCAAAATGTTTGTTTTCTAGTTTACTGGCAATTCCTACCATTTTAGTAATCTAACAAGGTAGATACAGAATGCATCTTGGGTTTGACGAGCGGGGCGTACAAATGTTTATTTGTTTTAATAAAGAAAAAGAAAACAAATTGTAAATGTGTGATCACTTATGCTTATTTGAGAACACCAAAGGTACTGTACATGGTATATTCCCTTTCCAGTAGAACAAAAAAACGTTTTCCAATCATTTGTTTTTAAATACCAGACACTGCAGATGTACTATTAAAAAACATTGGAGAAACATGCCTGTAATTTGTACAAAATGTATGTGCAATGTCTGAACTCTGAATGTCCACATCCTTTAACCACCCCAAATCCTTCAAAATCCTCCAAGGGGCACTTTTTGGAAAAATTCAGCACTGTTGGAAACTCACCTCTTCAAATGGGGCAAAATTACTACCTGGCAAGATGTACAGGCCATAAGTGCTGAATATGAAAGATCAACGAAAATACATGGTGCATTTGGGCATGTTTCCAAAAGTGCACTGATGGATTTTGGAGGATTCAGGAAGGTTCCTTGCCAGAATACCTAGGGGGTTAGGGTTAACAAAAACTTTAATAATGGCTGAAAATGAATGCTGAAGTACATAACATATATCCAAATGGTCATGTTATGTGTACAAATCAGACATACACTGAATACTCCTGCAAGAAACATCAAGTAACATACAGACAGACATACAGTTTAACCCTAACTCCCTTCAGGCATTTTACAGACACCCTGCTCAGTCAACACAACAAAATGCAACAGAAAATTGTGCAGGCTGCTCAATGCAACAAGATCTACCAGCTAGAACAATGGTTCTTTTGTTCTCTGCTGAGGGCAACAAGATGCAACAACTTTTTACTTTTGTTGCATCTTGTTGCATTGCGCCATGGTTAATAATAATAATAATAATAAGGTGCTTGATATAGCGCCCAATACCAATGAAGGCCTCTGGGCGCTTTACATACATGTAAATGCATAAAACTACCAAATATAATTAAGTTACTATTCCACATTGTAAATTTACACTGCTAGGGTTTAAAGACATGGGGTGGTACGCTACCTGGTGTTGGGGGCGGAGACAATGGAAGTGACATTGGAAGTACTAACTGATTTGAGGAAATGGAACAACATAAAAATCATCATTGTATACATCTCAGGTATATGGGATAATTTTGAGATGCTACACTGTACATGTGGGTAGGAGCATTACTGGCCCTTTTCAACTGTTCTAATTGATATTATACTTGCATGCTCAGAAAGAAATTAAAAAGGAATGTCAGTAAGTCTGCGACCATCTAGAATCTTTAAAGGGAAGGTACAATATTGATTACTGATTACTATTTACCAAATTATTATCAGAACAAGGCTCCCAATTTGGAAGAGCCATTCGCTGGTCATATTTACAATGCAAGTTCACTATTATGTACATGTACATAACATACATACAAAATATACACAGTGCATTTGCACAGTACTGTACATTCGATATGAACTTCTACTGATTTTCGAAATGATTAGGCAGCCATGCTATTTGGTACGCGTGCTGATAGTAGAAAAAAGACACCACTTCGTTTATCCCCGTTGGGATCGGCGATGCATAGTCAATCTGTGCTGACAATTTGTTCAAGTTTGGCTGAATATTGGTGTGTGTGGGTGAATGTGTATTTTATTTTTTACTGTTTAATTTTTTTTGATTCTCAGGTTTTTAGTCATGCTCGCTGGTCGGTGGGTTTGGAGGTCAATTCGTGGGCCAAACCCACGACTCACAGGTCAGTTGAGAGGTACTGTATGTCAAAATGTTAACTGTGAAATCATTCTGATTTTATTTTTTATTTGTTTAAGTGCTCTCATCTCACAGAAAACACAAACAGATATGCACATTTACAACAATTTGTTAAAAACCTTTTTTTGCTCCATGTGTTTTCTGTTAAAATTGAGAATGCTTTTTCACAATTTTCTAATGACTTAGACTCCACATTGAGTGGTAACTTTTGCAAGTTGGCCATTTAATGTATCTTGATTCAAAGAAGGTAAGTGCACCCAACAAAAATAGTTTTGCCAACATTACCAATATTGTATCTTCTCTTTTATATTTAAAAGATCGCTTTAAACAAGATGTTCCTTCCTCCATGGTTTATCAAAGTAAATACTCATTTATATTTAAACGCACAGTACTTGACATTTCCCCAGTTACATTTAAAAATGTGTACACATGTATGATGTATGACATACCGGAGATGTATGACATACAGGAGATGTATGACATACAGGAGATGTATGGAGCTAAGAAAATACTGAATGGGCAAGTTTGCTGAGTAACAAGTGTTCATTTAAAATAAATAAATAAAACTAATGACGCATGATCTAAGAATACTTGCAAGTAGGTTTCCTGTACATAGTAATTTAAACTAAAAAAGGAAAGAGCAGTTTTGTTTTAGGCTATGGTTATTTTGATTCCCTTCTAAAAGACAGATCTGACTCATAGTGTTAAAGAGTAAACCGACCATTTACAAATATAAGTCAAATGTTGTAGACTTGTCAGTCAATTCTCAGACCCAGTGAGAGGAGTATGGGACTTCCTTTACCCTTTTGAAAGATTTTTGCAGAGTTTAATGTGTCCCCTATTCAATTCCTGCCTAAGTCTCCTATGGGAATTGTTCTCCACTGAGCACTTGGGAAAACTCCTAAACTTGTTTCACTGACACAATATTTCTACAGACCCCAAAATATTATTTAAGATTTTCCACTTTGTGCACCCTCATACAACGGCGGATCTAGGCCCAAAGTTTAGGGGGGGCCAAATGCTCAGTGGAGGGGCGTATTTGCGAGCGCAAAACGTTTCTGGTGGGGTTTGTTTGTTTTGTGGGTCTAGACGACAATACTTGATTTAGTATGAAATTTCAGTGATAAGCTTTGGATTTGAACCCGCAACCTTGTGATTGTAGGCTAGGTCCTGCGGTCTAACCACTTGACTAATGCAGGGTTTCCGGAAATGCTTAGCTTCTGGTTGCTCTGAGCGGACAAATATTATTCATAATCTACACAGTGCTGCAAAAACAGCCCACTGTATTTTACGTTGATACTTACTGCTCATATGACGATGGAAGACGAATCTTTCAAGTCACTGCTCCTGCTCGCTCACAAGATTGAAATGCGTTTTATGCACGCGATGTTCGCGCCAAGTCTAAACGTAGGCCTACATTGCGGACGTTGCATGGCTCACCTAATATCCAGGAAACCCCACACAACCAGTCGCGTGTGCATAAGCCATGCATACAATCACCGTGTACGTCTAATGCAGCTTGGCTTAACTGCACAAACTACCATTGCAAATTTTGTGGCAATGTTGGATCGTGAGTAGGATTATGAACACATTCATGTAGCCAATCAGTGTGTTGTAATTTGCATACTTTAACAAAAGCTGAACGTATAAGCAAGACTTAGCTGCACAAGGAGGGGGCGTAAAGTTGTGGGGTTTTGTTTTGTCTCTCTTTTCCCCCTTTTTTTTCTTCTTTTCTTTTCTTTTCTTTTCTTTTCTTTTTTTTTTTTTTTTTTTTTTTGGGGGCGACAGCTTGTTTTTTTTGGGGGCCATGGCCCCCGTTGGCCCCCCCCTGGATCCGCCGTTGCCCTCATAGTCACACATATGGTAGTGTTACGAATCTTACTCTTTGGTTTGGACAAATATTAGAACCCTCTATTTCACTTCTTCCACTTCCAATATTTTGCTTACGATGCAATTTCAAGCAGTCTAAGTCTCAGGGTATTGTTTCCCCGGACCCTCGATTGTCCGCTATGAATATGCAATCCATACAAGGACGCTACTTTTGCTCATGCATATCCAGCACCAACGCAATGCATAATGCAACACCAGCGAGAGCCTTGCGTGCGTGCCACACCCTCCCGCCATGTGGCTTGGAGCCGTCCTTTGGACTTAGTCTATTTTTCTCCTACTTTCCTCGGAGTCCACCCTACATGCCGAACACGGTTTGTGGGTGTAGCACGGCCAAACAGTCACCGTGACTGGCCCGCTCAGTCATAGGCCTTGGTCCGTGTGCCATGCTCCCATGCGCAACCACTGCTCCCCTCATGCAATAGCTTAGCACCCCAGTAAGCATTACCCCTAGAACATGCCCTCCTTTCCGAGTTGTCACTCACTTTACTTTCATCAAATACCTTTCCTTATATGGAACAAGGACCTGTTGTATACCATGATTTTGCACACGTTTCTACCCTTAGACGCAGAAGGCAAGCTTCTCATTGGCTAAGACACTAAACTAGGCTAATGTTTTATTCATTCCTAGGCCCCAGATTTCTATATAAACCCAGAGATTTCCTGATCTCGTCGAAGTGCGATTCCGCATGATATCTGTGTGACTTGATCCGATCCATGACAGTGCGATATACCGAACTATTACGGTCCAGAGCCTCGTTCATTGAACCAATGGTGCGGTGCGTCGATATGACCATTGGTTAATGCGGTCTGATACACACTCTGGCCCCGTCCAGACACCCCGTGTAGTCAAGCCCTGGTTGGTCCCCGTCGTCAAGACTGACCAGCCATCCGTCTCTCGGTGTAGCAGTGCCCGTACCGTATGCCGAGTGACAAGCCGCATGAACGAATGATGGTCCTGGCTGTATCCTATCCCTTTGTAGTTAGTATTACTCACCATTCGGAACTCGTATTATGTCTAACTGTTAAGTCCAATTATTGAACTACGCTACCACTCTTTTTATGTCATGTAATGCCTTTTATTGTTATTGAATGCAGAAATATAATAAACCAACCCAAACTGATATTGTCACAACAAAGTTTGTGTCCGCCCTATTATTTTGTTGACCCACAATAGTGGGGAATGCAACACTGGTGACTAGCGGTGGGATACAAACTTTAACACTCTATCGATATGAAAACTTCTATGAACACTTATAGTTATATGTAAACCCCGGCACGACTATAATGCCAATGTTAGCCAGTCTGTTAGCATAAGCACCAACGCCTTCACTGCACGTATCAATGAACAATAGTCTATGACCTTCCAGTCTCCATTTCCACTATAGTGTACCCAAAAAAACAACATGCCTAAAAAGCTTCGCAAATCCCAGCAGAAGCCGGCGACCTAGAAACGTCATTTACGTCTGTGTCACTAGGCAGTGACGAGACCCAGCTGGAGACCCTCAGAGAAGAGCTAAAGCAGGCAGAGAAACGTTCAGTGGATGCCGAGCAAAGGGCAGCAGCACTGACTAAGTCGAGTGCGCCCTCTCTGCCCAGGACACCCTCATCTCAATCCGACAAATCACCAGCACTCACTGATGACTCCCCCGTACACCCAGACCCCCATGAACTTTTAGACAAACCAGTGCCACCAGCACCCGTGCCCACATCCAAGAAAATGTTTGATGTTCCCTTGCCTAGGCAAGGTGAATTCAACGGTACAATGGCATGGGAAGGATTCATCCGCCCCTTCATGAGCCTAGCAGAGGTCTGCGGATGGTCTGCAGGGAAAAAGAAGTTTCGCCTCATCAGCAGCCTTAAAGGAAAGCTGCTGAATTTGTCTTCCAACAACTTGATCCATCCACCGTTGAGGACTTCGACAAACTAGTCGCCGCTCTGGAAAGCCAGTTTGCCGAACGCCTCCCCCAGAACACTTGGCTTGCTACGCTCGAAAGCAAGAAATTTCTGCCCAAAGACAGCCTGACCGAGTATGTTGCAGACATATGCCGCCTAGTGATGCGAGGGTATCCTACGGCAGATGCTGGCACACGAGAAAGTATCGCCCTCCGTCACTTTCTCAAGGGGCTCCCTGACCAACAAACTGTAGTGTCCATTGTAATGACAAACCCAAAGACATTAGAGGAGGCGAGGACGGCCGTGGAAAATTTCATGAGTTTGCGGGAAAGCGTAAACCCGGCTAAAAATTCCCTCCGTGTCCATGCCGTCCAAGCCGCAAACCAAGCCCCATCCTCCAAAGCCCCAGTAACAGAGACCGACTATGTTACTCAAAAACAAATGTCTCAGTTCACAGAAAATATCGACCGCCGACTAACCGGAATAGTTTGATTAATTAAAGACAATTGTTCAACCGGCAGAAACAAAGCCCCTGATTCCAAAAATAAGAATAGTGCACAGTCAAAGGCGACCAATGTGACCTGCTATAACTGTGGCGAACTCGGCCACTTTGCCAACAGTTGCCCCCAACATGCGGCGAAGAAAGAGCCGACCGCTACCCAACCCCCACAAGCGGAAAACTAGAAGGGACCGTGCCGTCCAGCCTGGCATCGGTCCAACCCTCGTGTCAACACTCCATTATCCGAATGGGCAGGCAGCCATTTACAGGCATGTCTGCATTTTTACAAGTACAAACTTACGGTTTAAATACCAAACTTTTAGTAGACACAGGGGCGGCAGTGACCATTATTTCCTCGGCGCTTTTCAGCATGATACCCGCCGAAAAACGCCCTCAGCTGAAGTCCCCACATGAATGTGTAAAACTGGAAACTGCGAACAATGAACTTATTGAAGTCGATGGTATTGCCACCATGGACATTGGTATTGGCGAACAACAATTCCAGTGGGACACGTTTGTTGCCCCCATTAAGGATGAAGGAATCCTCGGCTATGACTTTTTGTATTTCTTTGACTGCATACTTGAGGCACAGCGCGGCATACATATTGCTGGCACTTGGGTTCAGTGGACGGTCAAGGGTAATGACAATTTCATTGAAAGAAAACACCACCGTACCACCCTGCAGTGAATGGATTGCAGAAGGCGTAGCCGATACTCATAAACTCAGCTCGAACTTTGCTGTGGTAGAAGCAGCAGTAAATAAGAACATTGATCAAAATATCGTGGTCGGCAGCTCCCTCGTTGACCCCAGGCGGCAAGATATCGGTATACCTGTCCGGCTCATGAACACATCACCAGATAACATTGAACTCCAGGCAGGTACAGCCATTGGACACCTGCACGAGATTGACGCAGTTGAACTCATAGACGAACAAGAGAACCGTGAAACAGATCATCTCTATCGAGCGATGCGTGTATGCAGAGTGCATGCGTGCAAACCTTCATCCTCAGTTGCACCCAATGCCCCAAACCCCCGCGATGACCCCGAAAAATGGTCCGAGAACCTCGGCAAACTCTATGAGAGGAGTTGTAAAAATCTCTCCTCTCATCAACAAAAATCATTGGCGGAACTTTTGACAAGGCATGTGAACACTTTCTCAAAGTCCGCTGAGGACTTGGGCCGAACAGCAATAGTGGAGCATGCTATTGACACTGGTGACACTCGCCCCATACATCAGCCGCCCAGATGCCCCCCAAAAGCATTTCAGGGCGAGGAAGAGAAAATACTGGAAAGCCAACTGAAGGCAGGGGTGATACAAGAATCAACATCCCCCTGGGCTTCACCAATGGTTTTTGTGCGAAAGAAAGATGGCACGACACGCCCATGTGTCGACTACCGAAAGTTAAATAACGTAGCACGCCGTGACACATACCCGTTACCACGGATTGATGACTGTCTAGATTGCCTCAGTGGAGCCAAGATTTTCAGCACACTTGATCTGCAGTCAGGCTACTGGCAGATTAAGATGAAAGAGGAAGACCGTCCTAAAACCGCGTTTGTGACCCGTAGTGGCCTATACGAATACATCACTATGCCATATGGACTTTGTAACACACCGAGCACGTTCGAGCGTTGCATGGAACTTGTACTTAAAGGGTTACAGTGGAAAACCTTGCTGATATATCTTGATGACGTCATCATCATATCCTCAACATTTCAAGAACACATACAGCATCTTGAAGAAGTTTTGAAAAGGCTCGGAAACGCCAGGCTGAAACTAAAACCAAGCAAATGTGAGCTCTTCCGTGATGAAGTTCTTTTTCTGGGTCACACCATAACCCAGGATGGTGTTAAACCAGATCCCAGCAAGGTTGCAGTTCAAGACTGGCCGACACCTAAGAATATCACTGATGTACGCTCATTTCTTGGACTCTGTTCTTACTATCGTCGATTTATAGCGAAGTTCTCGACGATAGCCAGTCCCTTAAATCGTCTGTTAGAGGCCGGACAGATATTTAAGTGGACCCCTGACTGTCAAACCGTGTTCAAAACATTGAAAGCCGCACTGACAGGCGATGAACTTATGTCATACCCTGATAACGACGGACTTTTCATTATTGATACTGATGCATCGGATACCGGTATCGGCGCCACCCTGTCACAAGTTCAGTGGTGCCAACGAACACAGAAAGAAGAACGACCGATAGCGTATGCTAGCCGGTCGATGACCAAACCTCAACGGCAAAACTGTACGACGAGACGTGAACTACTCGCTATTGTTACGTTTGTACAGTATTTTAGGCACTACTTGCTTGGTAAGCAGTTCCTGATTCACACAAACCACAGTGCTTTGAGATGGATAATGACATTCAAAGACCCAGTTGATCAAATGGCTCGATGGCTAGAGATTATGGCCCAGTTTGACTTTAAGATTGAACACCGTGCAGGAAAGAAACATGGCAATGCAGAGCGCCCTCTCTAGGGTGCCGTGTGATCCTGACGAGTGCCCGTGCTACGACAGTAGAACCATCCTCACTGAACTACCATGTGGTGGTTGTGACAAGTGTGTCAGTAAGAGTGAACTGTGGTCCGATTTCAACAAAGTCAACGACGTAATCCCCCTATCGACCAGACGAATTCATGCTACCTCTGCAGACAAGGTAGAATCCCCTCAGAACACTCCCGATATTGTCAAATCTTCATGCAGTGAAGACTCCCAGGATGTTTTGACTTGTTACGTCCCAGGTCCCGAACTTTTATCTGAAGGACTAGAAAACGTTCAGCCTATCCCCTTCGCGACAGTTCTCATACTGATGGCAACAGTGGTAACACTCCTCTTTGGTGTTATTTGCAAACTCAGCAACTGTATTTGGCGCTCGTGCAGTACAGTTATCAATGACATGTGGGTATCGACTCCCGTCGGCTGTTTTGGAAACACAGCTGGAGAAACTCCCGGACAAGCCGTATTGTCCAATGCCTCGCCAGGGATATTGCAACAAGATGTGATGTCAAAGTCAGCAGAAAACTCCTCCGAAACTAGCAATGTTAACGGTGATACACAGAATGAACCAGAGAGAAGTGACATGAACTGTAACACACCCTGCGCCCCCGACAAGGGCGCCTTAGCTGGTTTTAGTACCGGGCCACAACTTACAGAACTATCCCACTTCACTCCAGAGACCAAAATCCACGATAGTGACTTGTTCAACGTACATGTAATCTCCATGCACGACGATGCCGGTTCAAATGCTGGTCAGCAACAAGACACACCTTGACTGAACGGTTACTCCTCTGAGGAAATCGTCAAAATGCAGAGAACTGATCCAGATATTGGCGTAATATTGGATTGGTTAGATAAATCCCTCCATCGGCCAGGGAGAGACTTGGCCGCCAGTCAAAGCCCAGCAACCCGAAAACTCTGGTTGTTATGGCAACAACTTGTCATCCGAAACAGTGTTCTCTACAAGAGATGGGTAACTACGGACAAGACTCAATCATACTTGCAGCTTGTGGTACCAAAAGAGCTGCAAGACACCATCTTGCGAGCAACGCATGATGCTGTGACATCCGCCCATCTCGTTGTAAAGAAAACTGTTCATAAGACAAAACGCAAATTCTACTGGTACCGGCTGAAAGAATCAGTCCGGAATTGGATAAGAAAATGTGCAAAGTGTGCCCGGAAGCGGCCCCACAAAACACCACGAGCCCCCCTTCAAGACTATAGAGTTGGCGCTTCAATGGATAGACTGGTAACCGATATCCTCGGCCCCTTACCAATCAGTGAGCAGGGTAATCGATACGTATTGCTCGTTGGTGACCAGTTCTCGAAATGGATGGAAGCCTATGCCATCCCTGACCAAACAGCAGAGACAGTTGCCCACAAAGTAGTCTATGAATTTATCTCAAGATTTGGTGTCCCCCTTGATCTACACTCAGACCAAGGCAGAAACTATGAATCTAATTTGTTCCGTTCTGTTTGTAAGCTGTTAGAGATAAACAAAACACGAACATCGCCCTATCATCCATCAGCCAACGGCCAAGCTGAAAAATTTAACCAAGTCCTTGTGAACATGATTTCAGCTTACGTTGATGATAACCAAAGAAACTGGGACATCCATCTCCCTCTTCTAACATCAGCATATAGAAGTTGCCAGCACGAGACGACTGGTTACTCCCCGAATATGCTTATGCTTGGTCGTGAGACTCACGCGCCCATCGACTTAATGTTTGGTGGCCCACCCCAAGATGAAGTCCATCCAAATGAGTGTGAGTACGTCATTGCACTCAAAGAGAGGATGACCAAGGTCCATCATGTAGTCCGTGAACACCTTGGTCAAGCCAGTCAATGACAGAAAAGAGACCACGACACAAGAATTTCACATCACAACTACGCAGTTGGTGATCTTGTGTATTTTATGGACAGCACCAAGACGCCGGGTCTTTCCCCAAAACTGAAAAAGGTTAAATGGATAGGACCTTGCATCATTGAACGAACACTAAGCGATTTACTCTTTGTACTCCATTTAAAACAGAGAGGGAAATCCAAAGTTTTACATCATGATCGTTTAAAACGATATATCAGCGACGATGTGCCACCATGGATGAAGGACATGCAAAAACTTTTGAAAGGAAAGTCAGCAGTGGACCCAGCCATCCATATCCCTGACACACGCGATCCCCAGACCATCAGTATGAGTTCTGATGATTTCCCTTCCCAACCACCCAGGGTAGACCATCGCCCCCTGTCATCCACGGTACCATCGAACATTGCCCCTCCCACAAGATGAAGCCAACGTACCACGCGCACACCAGCCAGGTTTCTTACTTAGCTCCCTTTACTGCTGCTGCTTGCATATTTGACCTCTTTAGGTCAAGGAACTAGCAGCCCAGACTGTACACTCTACAAGAATGTGTGCGGTTGTAATCTGATATGACTGTGGAGATGCCACGCGACAGCGTCCGAACTGTATTTGTACATGTGTACATGGTACATGTACATGCATGTAACTGTATATGAAATTACGTGTTTTAAGTTTTCCGTAGTAGATCATAGATTTATTTACAGAATTAGTTGCCTAGACGTTTTTTGTAGTTCGTAGACCAAAACTACAAAAGTGACAGTTGATGAACTATTTTGAATTCTAAGATTATGCCTCGTCTAATGAACTCTATGACTTTTGTTTTCATCAGCACGACATCACGTAGCTGATTCACCGTGTGATCATCTATGAACTTTAGATTTTATGTACAGTAATATTGTTATTGTTTTCTTAATGATTTTAACCTATTTCCATGTTAACGCAAAACGAGGACGTTTTGAAACTACAGGGGGAATAGTGTTACGAATCTTACCCTTTGATTTAGACAAATATTAGAACACTCTATTTCACTTCTTCCACTTCCAATATTTTGTTTACGATGCAATTTCAAGCAGTCTAAGTCCCAGGGTATTGTTTCCCCGGACCCTCGATTGTCCGCTATGAATATGCAATCCATACAAGGACGCTACTTTTGCTCATGCATATCCAGCGCCAACGCAATGCATAATGCAACACCAGCGAGAGCCTTGCGTGCGTGCAACACCCTCCCGCCATGTGGCTTGGAGCCGTCCTTTGACTTAGTCTATTTTTCTCCTACTTTCCTCGGAGTCCACCCTACACGCCGAACACGGTTTGTGGGTGTAGCACGGCCAAACAGTCACCATGACTGGCCCGCTCAGTCATAGGCCTTGGTCCGTGTGCCGTGCTCCCATGCGCAACCGCTGCTCCCCTCATGCAATAGCTTAGCACCCCAGTAAGCATTACCCCTAGAACACGCCCTCCTTCCTGAGTTGTCACTCACTTTACTTTCGTCAAATACCTTTCCTTATATGGAACAAGGGGATCAGAGTTCCTCAGCCTTTATAGCTCAGCCCTATGTTCCCTCATCCCAATAGACCTATGTTCCCTCAGCCCTATGTTCCCTCATCCCAACATAGGGTCTATTTTGGGATGAGGAACATAGGGTTGAGGGAACATAGGGTTGAGGGAACATAGGGCCTAATTTGGATTTTAAAAAAATGTTAGGCATTGAGGGAACATAGGGCTGAGGGAACATAGGGCTGAGGGAACATAGGGCTGAGGGAACATAGGCATGACCCCGAACAAGGACCTGTTGTATACCATGATTTTGCACACGTTTCTACCCTTAGACGCAGAAGGCAAGTTTCTCATTGGCTAAGACGCTAAACTAGGCTAATGTTTTATTCATTCCTAGGCCCCAGATTTCTATATAAACCCAGAGATTTCCTGATCTCGTCAAAGTGCGATTCCGAATGATATCTGTGTGACTCGA
The DNA here is from genome assembly GCA_029582265.1 of Zoroaster sp. YZ-2022. Lineage (NCBI taxonomy): Eukaryota > Metazoa > Echinodermata > Asteroidea > Forcipulatida > Zoroasteridae > Zoroaster > Zoroaster sp. YZ-2022. The sequence goes on along the minus strand of CM055821.1, from coordinate 10,022,221 downwards.
TCCGATCCAGTGCGATATACCGAACTATTACAGTCCAGAGCCTCGTTCGTTGAACCAATGGTGCGGTGCGTCGATATGACCATTGGTTAATGCAGTCTGATACACACTCTGGCCCCGTCCAGACACCCCGTGTAGTCAAGCCCTGGTGATCCCCGTCGTCGAGACTGACCAGCCATCCGTCTCTCGGTGTAGCAGTGCCCGTACCGTATGCCGAGTGACAAGCCGCATGAACGAATGATGGTCCTGGCTGTATCCGATCCCTTTGTAGTTGGTATTACACACCATTTGGAACTCGTATTATGTCTAACTGTTAAGTCCAATTATTGAACTACGCTACCACTCTTTTTATGTCATGTAATGCCTTTTATTGTTATTGAATGCAGAAATATAATAAACCAACCCAAACTGATATTGTCACAACAAAGTTTGTGTCCGCCCTATTTTGTTAACCCACAGTAGTGGGGAATGCAACAGTACATTTGTTTTGTTTGCTTGCCAAGCCATGGAAAAAATTTCAACAAACCTTTTTAAAACTGGTTTACATTACATGTATTTTGGTTGAGTTCTCAGGTTATTTGCTTTTCAACTTAATGTTTTTTCAAAAATCAGGCCTCGATCTTAAGGATTGAGAGGGCTTTGGCCTTGGCTGCCTCAAAATTTCAAGGCCAACCAAAGGGGCATTACGGCCAACTCTGAGGGCCAATGCGGCAATGGCCGTGGTCAAGATGGCCTGGAAAATGTGTACAATCATACACGTCGTGCACATACAATGTACATGTACATGTACAGTCAATGTACAATGTATACAACTGAATGCATGGGATTTTTTTTAATAAGGCATCTTTTGTGTACAGTGTGCTTATAAATAATAACTCACCTGCATGCATGTACATGTACATCCCATGTAAGATAAACTTCCTAATCCTAGTTATACAATACATCTGCACCATTTTTAGAAAATGTGTACAACAAATATGAAAACGAGAATAGACAGCAAATCCTGCACATATTTGTGAACTAACCAGGCATGCTGCCTATTGTCAAATTGCAATGTGTACAATTCCAACTCATCATCAATGGATTCTGCAATGTGGGATTATTTTTTCCCAAGCATTTTGTTATTTCAGTTGGAGCACTTGAAAGCACAGTATTCCAGTTTTAATATTCGTTCACACAACACAAGGAAATCATTAACCCTCCTACACATGGAGGCCACTCCGATCCACTAAATTCTGTTCTTGAGCAACCTTCAGTACATACATGTACATGTACAAGCCTGCTGTCCTTTCCAAGTAATCTTACAAAATCAACTGTGTGCCACCCAAGGCCACTGTAAATGTTTGAACATATTAGTATGGCCTGCAATGTATCAATGGGAGACCACTTTACCCTGCAATCTCAGTGGTGTGACAGTGCACAGAAGGGTAACCATAGGAGGCCACTGGCAACAGCTAATGGCTTGGAGTGGCCTGAATGGGTTGTTTCAAAAATTGCACTGATTGTATGAGGGTTAATACATTAACACCTACTGTACATGTACCAGTGTACATCTTTGGGTTAAAAAAAAGGTAAATGCTCACACTTGTCAGTTTTAAATAAAACTTACTTGGTGTAAAGTTGATGATAGTATCAAGCATTTTTCTGTCCAAGGTGCTACATGTATCATTTCATATAAAAGTCAAATGGTGTTGCTCAATGAATACCGTATGTACGGTACATCAGAATTTTGATAACGACTGTATAAAAATTCAAATAAGAATGAATACTACATGTAGGTTGTGTTTTGCCCATCAAAATTTCTGAATGCATTTTGACTATTTCGTCATTAACCCTAACCACCCCACATCACACAAAATGCTCTATGAGGTATTGGAGCATTTTGTGTGATTGAGGAAGGATGCTATATATTTTCTGTGTTATTTTGGGTGATTGTGGAAGGATGCTATATCTGTTCTGTGTTATTTTGTGTGATTGAGGAAGGATGCTAGATATACACTGTATGTGCTGGGTGATTTTGGGTGATTGAGGAAGGTGCTACGTAAGTGTACATGTGTGCTGTGTGATTTTGTGGAGGATTGAGATACATGTAGGATGCAGGGTTGTCACCAGACCAAATTGAGTGCCGGCTAATTTTATCGATTGCGAGCGTAGTGAGCGGAGCGAACGGAGCGCAGCTCCTCACGGCCGGGGGTCCAAGGGCCCGCGGGGTCCAGGGGCAACGCCCCAGTGAATCGGTGAAGCCCGAAGCTCCTGGGTTTTAGCTTTTAAGAATGGATTTGGAGGGCTCACCTTTCACATAATTTGTTGTATAATAGTATGATATTTTCATAGTATTATACAAGAATTTATGATGTGAAGGAGTGCCCTCCAATGCAATTGACAACAATGTTGGCTCAGAAAAACTTAAACTTCTGTATGGCCTACCAGGTGTTAGACGTTTACGAAGTCACGCTTTATCCAACCTGAAATTTACGTGACATCGACATTACGAGCACATCGCATCATTTGCACGCCGTAGAGACTAGTGGCATTAGCTCATCGTGCAGGCGCAAACAACCAATCATAATGGCGACTCCCAGGTCTTTTCCTGACGTCCCCAAATAAATGCTAATTAGTGTATTTGTTTGTACCGCTACAAACTGAGATTTATTTTATAATATCGCATTTACGTTTTAATTGATCTATGGACTAAAGTCCTCAAAATAGTGGCAAATAACTCAAAGAAATGAAGAATACATGTTATGAACTTTTTTAAACTTTTATTACTGTTTAATGAAATATTCACACAATTTTTGTGCCGGTCGGTAAGACATCAATTTGCGTTTGGTGCCGGTCGGCCAGAGGGAGTGCCGGTTAGACCCGACCGGCACCGACCGGCGTAGCTACAACCCTGGTAGGATGGCCATGTGCTGTGTGATTTTGTGGAGGATTGAGATAGGATGGCTATGTTGTGGTTGAATAGCTCCATGCTGTAATGCATCGGAAAGGTAAGATATTCCATGGAACTACTTGTATTGTTTCAACTCATACAACTGTACTTGGCCAGCAAACAGACTATTCAATTTATACTGCTAAAGGTAAGTTTTATGCACTGGTAATAATAAAATGGCATTATTTGCATACATTTCACACCATGTATCAATTTAGGAATACAATACCAGGTGAGTTACTTTTCATATTCAAATAAGATAACATAACTTTTTGTTAAACTTTCCTATAAATGTGAGTACAAACTGCTGCGCATCCCCAGTTCACATTTTTTGTTCATAATAAAGGGATAAAGGCAAAGGGTACAGGTATGTGTGATTTTGTGTGATTGAGGCAGTGGGCACACTACACACGAAATACAGCATAATATATTGGGTGATTTTGGAGTATTCAGGAACCTTCCAAATTTTATGAAGACATTTTGTAGCATTTTGTGTGATTGAGGATGCATCCTACCTAAAAGGGCCAGGGGGTTAGGATTAACATGTTAATATGACATACACTGTACATGTACATGTTATGAAAGGAGCTGAAACTTTCAATGAAACTTTCAGTTGCTTTTATATCTTTATCCATGAAGTGAGTTACAACATCAATGGTATATTTTCCCTTTAAGAAAATATTTTTTTATGATTCATAATCTTCATCATGTTCCTCTTGGTTGATTTCATGTAATTTCCTATACTTCATAAATAAGTTTGAAAGTAAAAGGTTAGCTCCATCACATTGTGATGCTCAAGGTGCATCTACTTTACTACCCTAGTCAGCAGGATACACGTATTTGAAATCTTTCCTGTGCAATACATACATTTGTACCTAATTGCAGGAAAAGGAAAAGTACAACATTCAGGTATTTGGTAATGTACATTAATTTTAACCCTCCAGTTGTCAGGAAATATATCATATAAAACTAACCTGTTAAAATTTCATCAAAACCGGTGCTCACATTTGTTTTTAGAAAATAATGAAAAACTGTTTTTTTCTGTTCTTCGTTTTATAAAAAGCTGCCTTCCGAAAACATTTTGTAAATTAGACAATTTACTGTTTTCTCTTAGATGATGAAAGCACTTTAGACAAAAAAAAATTTCTGTATGATCACATGTAACAACTTTACACCAAGTAAGTTTTTACATAATGTTTTCATACATATGTACTGTAGTTTGATAATCTGGTAATAACCAAAGTTGTACCTTCCCTTTTATTCACATGTACGTCAAATATGACACATTTTATGGATACAATTTGCATTGCTTATTGTTTACTCTAATGTGTCACTGCGCCATGAGCGTCTCTTTTGACGGATACCGGCGCATTACAAATGTTCATTATTATTATTATTATTATTATCATTCACATATGTGCATACAATCCCTCAGCTCTATTGGACAAAACAAGGGAACACAGATTGGCTTGCTCAAATCAAGAACTTCCTTCTCAAAGCAGGAAGTGTGGGAAATGATGTTTTCTATGGAAATGTCATGGCATTCATTGGCCCGTTGCTGCTGGACAGGTGCTGCGACAGGTGAATAATCCAAAAAGTGTGATCATGCCTTTATTGGAATAAATGAGCATGACTATTCAAGAAAGACTGTCACAAGATTGGTTGAATATATCTAGCATTCCAAGGTTCATTTGGCAGGGTTACGTACATGTGTACTATTTATAATTTATCTCAGAACTGAGATATTTAAAGGGGTCATCCAACATTTCCAAGGTTGTACAGAGAGTACATGTACAACTAGGGAGGAGGGTCACCTGTCATACATCTTTGAAAATGATATTTTATGCAGTTTAGAATGTAGAAACTGACAGAGGAATGATAATCAAAAGAACTGGGGAGGGGTTTGGGGGTGGGATAGAGGGGATCTTCAAAGTAGTACTCTCATGCACTCAGGAGTAACTTTTAGAAATGTAGTATTCATTGGATCTATTTTTATGTATGTTGATCAGGTGAAGTCCAATTATATTTTTGGTGAAAGATTATGTATATGGTAACAGGGCTGCAAAAAAAATTAAAGACAAATATAACTACCTTTTTATAAACTGTTTCATGCATCGGATGAGTCATCAAAATGTGGATTAAAATCTAGACTGGGACCCTATTACCTGTGAGGGCAGAGTTCCCCTGGCCATGCGCAAAACAGGTCATTAGCCTGTGGTAAAGACCACGCGTTAAACTGTTATTCCCATTCATAAATGCCTTTATCGATTTCGTTCTCAAAATGTAAACAAATTGTAGTTTTTTGTTGAATAAATCCACATAGAAATGGGCAAATTCACATTTTGGGGACACACAAAAGAACATGAGTGATGCAAAACAATCATCACTCTGATTGGTTCAAATGCGCATCGCACGTCGGCTAAATAGAACAGCTGGTGAACAGCTGGCACATACGCACTGCTCTGATTGTGATAAGCCATGTCTTTACCATCTGTTAATACACCCCATGTGATTACATTTTGTCCAATCAGATTGTCAGAACTGTCTTGAGAATTTATGAATGTTTATTTAAAAATAAAAATCATACTCAAAGAAGCAGTTTTGACAAGTATAGTAATATCAATGTACATGTACATGTACCTTCCCTGCAAAAATACATTGAACATTTGGGGTGACTGTTCCAAAAACTTCCAAAGCATTTTTAGCAAGGTTTATCTAGTAAGTAGATTATTCTGGGTTAGATAACAATAAATGATTGATATACACATAGTAACCAGTGATGGTTCTGGACTTCTGGTGGATGTGTCACCATCAGAATAGGAGTTTAATCCTTGCCATACTAGTCATGGTGCTTGTGTCCTTGAGCAAGACACTAAAGCCTTTTTCACACTACATCTCTTATCCCCAGGGAATACAACCCCAGGGAATACAACCCCAGGGAATACAACCCCAGGGTTGGTCCAAGGACTTTTTTTTACCCCATGGTTACCCCGGTGCAGTTTCACACTGTCTCTGTGAAAACCTGCCCACGTATTCCCTGGGAATCCGCACGCACATTTCACACTATGATCAAACCACAGGGTAGGAACCTAACCACGCTGTATTTTGTTCTTTGTTGGCTAATGGAAGACATGAATAATTAGAATGGTACCTTTATTTGCTGTCTATACTATTACAGGGTCGCTATAGGGTTGAAATGAAGATAAGGTATAGCATTATTTATTCAAAAATATATATTGTCAAATTTTACTGTACATCTTACTTACATGTAGTGTAAACTTATGATGGTTTTAATCATAGATATCATTTTGTCTGAGGTGCTGTCATTTTTAAAAAGAGTGAAAAAACTTCCCGATTGAGTTTAGGAAAAATACATATATGAATGCATAATTCATTAGTTTTGTGAATGACACAAATGTGCTGAAACAAGTTGGTTGATTCAAAGAGCATGATATGCATACTCATAGAATAGAAGCAGTTTTGCCAAAATTATTAATGATTAACATGTACATGTTCCTTCTCTTTAATATGCGAGATTTAAAATTTAGGTGTTTGATACAGTTTTTCACATGTCCAACATGTCACAGGATATGTACAACTTCATTGCTAAAAATACTTCCATAAATTCCAAATATTGTTTCCAAACCTATTTTGACTCTATTTCCCTCTCCTTCAGTTTGTCTACCATCTTATTTAATGATATTTTATTTCCATAACATTTTTATGTTATTTCCATAATATTTGGTGAGAACAGTTGCCACTGGGGGACTGCATTTTAAGCCATTCTTCATATGAAATTTTCGGTATGGGAGGGTCATTGCTTCACGAATCACTACAAAATATAACACATGTATGCAAAATTCCTTGACATGTTTAAAGTGTTAGGCAATTAAATATCCTACCTTGGGATGCATATTGAAGAATCGTTTGCGATCAAAGTCCTTCTTTTCATTCTCTGCATAATAAAGGAGATACCCTTCCTTTATAACAAAGAACCTGCATGATACAAAAAACATTCACCATAAGAAAACAGTTTAATGCAATTTCTTTCATTTCCAATTTAGCCATGGGAAAATATGAACCAAAGGTTATAAAATGCTGTTTTTTGTGGGTTTTTTGTTTGGTTTTTTTTTGTGGGTATTTTTGGCGGTGGGGGAAACTAGTATGATCCTAGCATTGTACTTATGCTAGAAAACGCCATTATTAAAATCATGTGATTGGTCAATATTTACCTTAAACTTATATTTTTTTATTTGGCATTAGTCTTTACCTGTCTAAATCTTGTACTGGAATAAAGTTTGTTCTTACCAAACGTAGATTTTGGACGGATTGTCTGAGCTGGGGTCAAAGCCTTAGTTTCATTGGATGGCATATCATCAGATGGCTTATTTTTGTTATAATGAAGAAACTATTGAGTGTCTTATAAAATGGCCAAGAAAACATCCAAGTTGAAAATTTTTATATGACTCAATGACTCATGGGAGCAATGTCAACATCAACAGCTGATCCTCAGACAGTCGGGACAATGGCGAGAGCATTACTGCGTTAAACAGAATGTAACTCACCAATAGCACTGCCTAAATCCTTTCAAAAGAAGATATTGCACGGTAAGACAATTAGGATCGTTTATATTGATGATTTCAATCAAAAGGGCTTGATGTAGAGATATACATGAGCTAGGGTGGGGCGTACAAAACTGCTGTAACAAAGTTTCCATTCCAAGGGGTTTCAATGAATCAACTTATAAATGAGCACGCATGTACAGTACATGACAATCAAGTCTGCAAATTTCAACCACCTTCTCCTTTGTCTGGGAATTGTTTGCAGATCAACTATTGTTGTTGACAGTGCCCCAACGAGTCATACAAATGTTCAAATCAGACCTAATCATGATACACCAAGGAAAAATTAATGAAGGATTTTCTGACTAGCTACAGTAACCATACATGTAGTGGTAGTTTAATACGGGGATACGACCAGAGATTATAGTTCTACACTGCACATACAAATTTACTACACGTTTCCTTTAGTGCTGGGATGGTTAACCGACCGATACTGCACTAACCATTTATAAATTTGCTAACCGGCTAGAACCGAAACCAATATTTTAAAAAAATACGACAAACAATTTTGGAAGAATTTGCCGCCCATTTTGTTGTTCTAAACTTTCTTTTTGGCTGCATTGGTTATTAAACAATCATTGCGGGAAGTTTATTGATGCTTTTTGATTGAAAATGTATACACATTGTGCAATTTGCCGACGATCTAGTTTGTGTGGCTAACCGACTGTGAAAAATTTGGTTAACAGTTAGCAAACTAACCGGTAACTCACAGCACTAGTTTCTTTATCTTATTCATCCATCTACATGCACATGTAATTTATTAAATGTGTCTGTTGTGTTTCACACCGAGTTACTTATTTCATGAAAAACAGGGCTTTTTTGGTATACGATGACTTCCTCAGTCATGTCAGTCTGATCTTGTCAACTCCCTGTTAGTGACATGGTCATTGTACATGCGCAGCAGCAACTATAAATATAATAGGATCCTTCTATTTTCTGAAGGGGAGGATGTTTTTAGAAGGGAAATAAAGTCCGAAAAACATCATAAGAGTGGATTTTAAAGATAGTTTTCGCATTCTGTCCCCGAAAAATCGATAGAATAATTTTTTAACTGGTTAGTGGCTGCAAAAAGATCCCCCCAAAAACCTTTAAAAGTGGTGGTCGTATACGACATTCTTTCCTAATTTTCCCAAGAGGAACTGCTCTTTAGATACTTGGTACTACATGTACTTGGTACTTGGTTACTTTTCTCCAGAATCCTAGGCCTGGAATTTCATTCTTGTAGGGGCAAGTGCACATCCATCAGAACATCTATGGGAATATTTTTATGGGGAACCAAGGCCAAAACCAGGGCAACAGAGGCCAAGGCCTCCAGCAGGGCCTCAATGAAATAACAGGCCTGAAATCTGTCCAGGAGGGAATTAGGTTTTGACGAGTGCTCATTTAATTTATAAACCTTGATGACTGATACTTTTCTGATGATTTAACCATGGAGGATGGAATGATTCATCTACCAGGTGTTATGGAGAATCAATGCAGGTACCGGTACTCGGTAGTGAACAAACCTTTTTTGCCATTTTCCCGAGGTGGTCGTTTGTCCGAAGGGTTTCTTCCAAAGGGTTCCCCATAGCTGAACCTTGTACAAAAGTAAGTCATCTATGATCTCCGTCATTTTCATGAATGAATGTTGCTTTTTATGAATCCGTTCGCTTTTGGAGTTTTGCCTTCGTGGATGTGTCCAACCGACAGTGTTATGTGGTATTGACCTTGCATACACATGGACCTGTTGACATCACATTCCAGTAGAGTAGGCAGTGCTGATTTCCTTTGAAAACAGTTTTAGACACTTTACACAATAATTTGAAATGTTCCCAGCATTATTATTAATGAGTATACTTGACGATGTAAAACAAGTAAGACTGTATTTACACGTATACTGTGAACACAATCGTCATTCGTCTTCTTTAGTGAAATGTAGGTCGTAGTGGCTTAATGTTAATGTTAGTTACGCATGAAGTTCAAACGTCATCATGGTCATGTCCCAGCACTGCAGGCCATCATTGCAATGTTCTTGAGAAAGTACTTTTTCGTAGATCAATTTCAAGGACAAACCGAAGACAAATTCAACGTGAGAAACACGATATGTATGTTATTATTGCAGTTTATACAAAGTTCGTGCAATACTTCATGTAATGATGTAGTCCGTTGATAAAAACAAATCACTGAACTTGAAGTGACGACACTTATTTCACTTTCATTTTTCACGGACGACTGATGGCTGAAGTTTGTAGATCACTCATCGGAATCTGACTGAAATTCACAACAGTAAACCACTTTGAAAACCATCACCTTTCAAATTAGACAGTGACTACTTTGAGTGAAATAGATGTACTTATTCATTTGATGGTTGATGACATGTACATGACCAAAAAATGTCCGGCAGTCCGGGTTTACGTTTGTCCGGCGGTCTTTATCAATGTTTCTCCGCGCAATCATATCAATTTTCACTTGTTTTACTTCCGGGAGACACGCGTTATCTGCAATATGCAGACGGCTCTTTGCAGTATGTAATCTTTTGTTCATGTCTGTAAGTTACCCTCCGCTATTTAGTCAAGACCATAGCCCAGTATGTATGCATGTACAAAGTTAAAATTCTGAAGAGTAATAACAGTTCTTGGCGGGAGACCCATTTTGGCATCAAGTTGGCTCATACGGTAATAATTACAATAATAGAACAGTCGTCAAACTAAGGACCTGGGATGACACAAGAGGGCGTTGTCGAACTGACTGCAGAGCTAGGAGCCGGCCGGAAATTATACAGCTCTGGAATTATGACAATAATATGGAATTCCATATCTGCCATTCTAAACGTCGCCCGTCGCCCTTCTAAACGTCGCCCGTCGCCCGTCGCCCGTCGCCCGTCGCCCGTCGCCCGTCGCCCGTCGCCCGTCGCCCGTCGCCCGTCGCCCTTCTAAACGTCGCGCGTCGCCCGTCGCCCGTCGCCCGTCGCCCGTCGCCCGTCGCCCGTCGCCCGTCGCCCGTCGCCCGTCGCCCGTCGCGCGTCGCCCGTCGCCCGTCGCCCGTCGCCCGTCGCCCGTCGCCCGTCGCGCGTCGCCCGTCGCCCGTCGCCCGTCGCCCGTCGCCCGTCGCCCTCTTTGCCTACGCGGGGTGAAGACGCATGCGCATGTAAACAAACTCATTTCATGCAGCTTGCAGTGTATGCTTGTGTGTGTACTGTAGAACTACATGGCTGTAGAACTACATGGGTAGTTATCGTTACTACATACACTGAAAATACGATAAGCAGTTTGAATTGTGTGCACTGGGAAAACCCTCGATTGTCCTTGGTGTGTTGTTGTCAACTAGGGCCGTCCCAAGGGAGTTTAACATTAAAACGGAAGATTCAAGAGTTGCTTCTTAACCCGGAGAGCCTGAGAGGTGTGTATTTTCGTTTTGTTTATGGATATTTCGTATAATAAATCTAATACACGCCCCTGTTAATTTGATCAGTCTCATTTTTTGTGACCTAGCTTTTTACAGTGTATGCCCAGTTTCCGGGTTACTTTAAAATGTATTACTGTCAAATGATTTCCAATTTCATTTTCATTTTAGTGTCATACTCATAGGGAAACCAATATTTGTTTACTCTTCTATGAACTAACTGTATTTCTGATATTGCCAATATTAAATATATGATATTATATATCATCTGAATGATTATGTTTAGGCCTAGATGATTTGGGGTTAGAAGTGAACTGAATGTTGATTTTTTTTCTTTGAGAATGGTTGGACCAGTTTATACTCATTAGGCCCATTGAAAAATGAAACTGTCCAACATTGAATATTGTCTGTAGTGTTGAAATAAACCGAGTTCTGAAGTAAATTATATTAGATGCTTGTGGGGAAATGACCCATTTATTTAAGGTATTATACATGTTTTTAAATGACGTTGTTAAATGAACTTTCTTTTCAGGACAAATGGATGAAATTTTGAAAACCTTGGGCATCACTGAAGACGTGATTAAAGCATTTCAGGACAATAACGTAAGTATTTGATTTCACATTGTGTTGTGTATGTTTTCAGAAAGAACTGGACCTATTTTTAACTCATTGTTCACATCATCCCTAATGAAAGGAAAGTGAAAGGGACAAAACAACTGTTACAAATAATGTAAATAAAAACGTGTTTATTTACAATAGAAAATAGATAACAAGTTTCAGAAACAATTATTTTCCTTGAGACAAAATCACATTAAAATCATAATTTCATAAACAAGCCTATCTCTGTTTCATTTTACTAGGAATATTGGAAATTCCACATAGGAACCTGCAAGACTGTATTGTTATTATTTGATGTTTTTATTTTATAAAACGATACAGCATACTGCTAACAGTTGTAATCTTCCTAACAATTTATCACCATTGCAACTTTTTGTCGGTATGTTTTATCACATTCATTCTGCTGTAGCCATTACTTGTATAACATCTAAGACCACTTAGACCAGGCCAATTTAAACGGTTTCCATGTTTGTTTTCATGTTGATACATTTATGTTTATTCTACATCACAGTTAACTTAGAAATGTCAGAAGTATGTCTGCTAGATCATCCTTAATTGTATGATGTCACATTCATTCAATGTCATTTTCTTGATTTATTTTACAATACACTCTCCCACAGGTAGGACCGAAAGAGGTTTTAGGCTTGAAGGACTCGGAATTTGAACTTCTAGGAGTGTTGCATATCGGCGACCGTGTCGCATTCGACAGAAGTGCAAGGCACACATTGACAGTGCGTATTTGCCATTAGGCCTCCTTGTAATCTTAGAAAATTTGTTTTTATAGAAATATTATTTGGTATGTAGTATTTCAAAATTATTAAGATGATTTGAGACAAAGGGTAAAATAATATATACTAAAACGACTGTTAAATTCTGAATGTTGTATTGGTATACGGTCTTAAGTTTGAAAGTAGTTTGTATTTTTATACATGAACGTTGTGTTGTCGTGGTTTTTTCTTTCACTTACACTAATTAACATAATTGTTTGCAGATGAAGCTGCAGAATCACCGGTAGTTTCAAAATTGCGAAATTTAGTGAAAACCGGAGGTTGGCTACACAGCCTTCCAGGAAGCAGCCCAAAGAGAGGAAACACTGCGAGTATTTTCAGGCTGGAAACATTGCGAAAAGGGTGGGAACTGAAACAGGTCCCGGCAAGAAATGGAGGTGGCGCCCTGAAGATGGACTTGCCCAAAAACTCGACAAAAGATGATATCATGAATAAGTTCACGAGTGTGTTTTCCTGATGGAAAAAATACATCAAAGGGCCTCCGCCTGAGCAAAGTGACAAAACACATTGCCACTTTTAGTGGCAAACGGGTAGAATAATTCTGTATCGGGAAGGAGCTCACACTCGGCGGTGTCTTCAATGAATTAGGATCACACCCAGTACGTTTGTACTTGGAAACTGAACTGGAGTGAGGTAATTCTAGGTTTAGGGAGTTCTCTATTTTTGTAAATTTTGTTTGAAAGATATTACACTATATATTTTTGTCAATATTTCAGTGGGAAACACATACCTACAAGTACCTATAGTTAGTTTGCCCTTTATTACATTTCTTGCAGCAGTCAAGTGATGATGATGACCTCAGTGATGATGACTTACCCGATGTCTTCGAACCAAATGATACGCCAAACCACAGGTTTGTATTTAACGCTTTATGTTCAATATATCCATCCAAATAAGCAATACGTTTGCATTGATAAAATGGCACACAGGTCGATGTTTAACTTGTTTCTAATATTGTATTATTTAATAGCAAGATCAATGATACACATAATATAACAATGTGACAATTTTGATGGTAACTGATCCATGCATTGAAATATCTATTTCATTCAAATTAAATTACTGCAGGCCAGTGGCAACTTAACCGTTTACCAACCAGACACACCAACAGTGAGTTTCCCACGACACATCCAGGTACTGTAGGCTTTGTGTACTAAGAAGTAGTCAGGGTTAAAAAAAACAACAACTTTATTATGGATTCGTGATCGTAAGTGCCATAACTATTTACAAACTATTTACATACTTGCTCCGTAATAAAGGAATTTTTAGAACAGACAAATACAGTACAAATGATTATTCCAATTAATATATATTTTATATTTTAATTTTTAAATTTCTGTTAATCTATACCAGTATTTAATTAATGTTTAGATAATTACACCTCTCTTGGTTTTGTCTTTCGTTGTGTTTTGTTTTTGCAAGGGTGCTTCACACCAGGAAACCACTCTGGGATCATATGAGACCTATGTCAACCTGTTAGAAGATGAAGAAGAGGACATAGCTTTGGCCATAGATAGAAGTCTTCAAGAAGTTAGCACATTGGAGTATGTTGAATGCATGTTTTGGTAACCCTTTCCATAATATGTCATGAAGCGAACAGTTAAAATTCATAAAACTTGTATCACTTTGTAGCTTCCCATATCTCTAATAGAGAGAATTGACAATTTGATTACGTCCAAAATAAGGTTATCCGTACCATGTGGGGACTGTAAACCCAATTCACTTATTGGCGCATAGCGCAGTGGGAATTGAACCTGGGTCACAACAGTAGACGGTGCAGAACGAACAATAACCACTGTACACCAACCTGATAACTTGGACATAAATTGATACCGGTAGTTTGTTGAAAGCGTAGCACAGAGAATTAAATATAACAACGTCTTCGTATCTAATTTTTCAAACTAGCAGTAGAAGTTCAGATGAGTTGCCAGATATAAAACGTAACCTGTCCGACCTGGTGCAAGGTGAAACTATTGATATCATCATTCGCAGAAGCAAGATCAACGAATCAACAAAAAGGGCAGTTATGTCAGAGGGCTTTAGTTTTTGGAGTCCAGTGAAAGTGACTTTCGCCGGAGAAGATGCAGTGGACGATGGAGGTCCCAGAAGAATTCTTCAAGTAATTTTACAAATTCAAATAAACATTATTCAAACGTATTCCCTTTTCTAATAAAATTATACACGGGTAATTTTGAGACCATAAAGTGTAATTTATGCGTATTTGCAAAAATAATTCTCTAAATGGAAGCTGGAGACTTTAGGATACATTGAAATGTCCCCCTTATCACGATTGTCTCCCTAATACCCTGTATAGAAAAATCTTAATATTTATTATAATTATTATTAAATGACAATACAGCATTTGCCTAATTTTTCTACCTTTTGTCGATGCAGTATGCTGAAATATTGAATGCTAATCATATCCTGTAAATATTAAAATTGCTAAGATCTATTATACATATTTTGCACAAATACAGGTTGTTAATGAAGGAAGTCAGGACAAGGATGGGAGTCTTTGAAAGTGCTGGAGATTTAGGGATGGTATCCTTCACGCACAACTTAACACTGCTGAGGCAGCAAACGTACAAACTTGCAGGTCAATACACAACTTGGAGTTTTGTCAATGGGGGGCCGGGCCTTCAAACCTTATCTCCATCTACGTTTGCGGCCATGCTTGGAAAAGATGTTCAACTAGTTGACATAGCACACTTATCGGATTCTACTGCCAGGGAAAACCTGATGAAGGTTTGTATTCACCACCCATCATTAATACGAAAATGATATCTATTTAAATAATTTAAACAACAAAAGGAAATTTGAAATAAATATTAAAAATATAAAGACATTTATTGTGGCGGATTTGAACCGGCGATCCCTGGGACACCGCCAACATAGGGCTGGATAGCTCAGTTGATACAGCGCTTATACAGTGTTCCAAAGGTAACAGGTTAAAATCATGCTCCATACAATTGCCTTGTTTATCCTGATATTGATTTACGCGAATTTTACTTCAAACAATTATAACAAATAGGACAATTATGTTAGTTGCAAATTTGATGTTCGCTGAATGCATTTTGTAAATATATTTACCGTTTAATATAGTAATGAATTTTCTTTGATGGGAAAAATAGTATATAGTGTTTTTGTCAACTTTCTATAAACACAAGTGCATGCTGTTATTTAAAGTCCGGCATTTCAACTTAATGAATTTTGTTCATTTGCAAACATGTTAAATTTGTTCGTTTTAAATAGTTACAAAGTTGCAAAGAGCAGCAGGAATTCGACGAAGTCCTGACAGAACAGATGGAGTGGCTCATTGAACAGGGCGTAACTAAACTCCACGGGCTGCAGATAGCTCGGGAC
This sequence comes from Zoroaster sp. YZ-2022, assembly GCA_029582265.1. Classification (NCBI taxonomy): domain Eukaryota; kingdom Metazoa; phylum Echinodermata; class Asteroidea; order Forcipulatida; family Zoroasteridae; genus Zoroaster; species Zoroaster sp. YZ-2022. The sequence continues at coordinate 10,006,520 of CM055821.1, read as the reverse complement.
CGAGATAGATTGTGCAGTGATCTATTGCTCCAGCAAGTGTATTACAGGTAAAACTCATCTTGAACTATGTTTGGGGATAGGTTCAGCTTTTTTGGGTATTATTCAAACGAGTTGAAGAGCTATTATAAAGCTGCTATCTTTATTTCTAATAATTAAGACATGATGACAGAGAATAAATGTGTTTAATGTAGTTGCTTAAAATCATGGTTACCTTAATGAACAAGACTGGTGAAATGATTGGTTTTGTGTATATATAGATGGATAATTACTTGACTTTCCGACATTATTTCGTTTCTTGAGTTAAATTCCTAATTGTATATAACAGGGTGCAGCCAGCAATTCTGCAGTTTATAGAGGGCTAGGCCCTTTGTGGGAGGAGGCAAAGAGAAACACAGGAACGGCTGAATTGTTCATTCACAGCTGGAAACCACTAAAGATGGCGGACCTGAAGCAAATGTATATTGTTTCGTATTCGGCAGAAGGTTCAAACAGCCGTGATAAAGAGGATGACACCATATATGCATTTGAGATACTCCTCCAGAATTGCCAGGGTATTGACTATATTTTCAATCATTTCGATTATCCGGTTTAATGTCTGACAATTACAATTTTCATAAAGTTCTGAGCTTAATGAAAGATCAAGATTGAGGAATGATTCAACCGACATTATATTAACGTTTGAATGAAATTGAAAATTTTCATTACTTATATATATGACAAACGCTTTTTGTACATGGGAAAATGCCATATTAAAAGGGGTCATTGACTGAAACGTGCCCAAGGTAAATTCCAGCCGGTATAATATTGTGTTCTGTCCTGTTTACTTTATAGAGCGAAAAGTGAAATCTCACTGAACAACTCCTGGATTTCTGGACTGCAGCGGATAGAATCCCACCGTGTGGTTTTGAAAGGCCCTCGTCGTCGACTTCTACACAAGAGTTACTGGAATACTGACGACTCCCAAGTTCCCATACATGTGGTCCGATCCTGTGGCTCCCGAGGGAGTTGAGGTCCCTGAAGAACTAGAACAGTTGTTGTCCGACGCCATAAAGAATTGCCAAGGATTCGGCAAAATATAATACGGATCTTCAACAACAAAAATCTAAGTTTTGTCTTTCTTGGGAATATTGAGGACAGTACATGGAAAAATAGCAAGAGAATGATCATTATCAGATAAGCCTACTTCCAAACAGCGTAAAATATACAAACAATATAAATCGGTGATATTGAAGAATGGTTTAATTTATACATATATATTTTTTGGAAATCGACATTTATTTTTACAGAATTGAAACACTGGGATAACGCCGTTGTAATTCATGATCCTCTGTTATTTTATTATTATTTATTGATTTCTATTTGTTTTTAAGTTTTTTGGGGGACAACAGGAAATATTTAAAGGTGTTCTTGCTATATTAACTGTTATTTGCCTATTTCTTTTTACTTTCAAGTTGAAACAGTTTAAAAAACTAAGTGGTATTTTATGATTGTTGAGGCCTCATTTTCTGTTAAGTGTTGTTTTGTAAGATTTACATCGCCTTTCTTTATGGTAAGAAAACGTTTTAAAAATATAAACGTAAAATGTCTGGAATCATGGACTGCAATTATTCCGAAATACATGGTTATTTAAGGCCACATAAATATCACTGGTAGTGTACTTTCCATTATACATAGCATGTGTGAGGCCTACAAAGTGTAAAACAACAATGAATATCCAGGAGAACCATTTTACACTTCCAATTTATCACACATCCACTTAAATAACTGGATGGATTCTGTGACCGATGAAGGCATATCCTTGTCGTGGGCTGCCATAAGATTATTGAAAATCTCGTTTGTCTCGACAGAACAACCGTTGGCAGGAGGAGAAGTAGTGAACTCATCCTTAACGTCACGTATGTCTCTTACGGCCACTGGAAGACGGTAATCCATGTTATCTATACAAGACAGCTTAAAAACATCAAATGTACTACAATGATGGTATTGCAATTGAGTAAAATAACACAAATCGGGGTCATGTAATAGTACCTTTTAAACGGTGTTCATTGCACTACATGAATGGAAACAATATAGAAAAAAGAGTATATATAACGATTTTGTACAAGGGGGTATGGTAATAAATTTGCGATAATTTTTTAAATAGGTTTTCACAACTTAATGCGTTATACTAAGGATTAAAAGATGTAGTTATGTGGTTGACCAATATTGTTGCCAGTATAAATTTTCCAAATAAAATTATGATCTAAAGTTATGTTTCAGTAAACAACTTCATTGTATATTATTATTATCAATGAGAGCATTTGTGAAAGGTTTCACAGATAATGGAGTTTTTCAGTACATCCATTTACATACCGTATAGCTGTGGCATGAAATACATAATGTCGGGTTTGCCGGGTAAAGCCACGACATGGTGAGATGCTCTGGATCTATGCTGATTCCACTCAATTCGAACCTCGTCCAACTCCAACTGAATAACCTTGTTACAGCAGTATCTCATGCATTCTCTGTATGAAGAAGTTGTCAATATGTAATACAAATTATATGAATTATCCCGCACGACTACTATCCTCTCCTGGATTTGTTCAACCACGTAGAAGTAAACCCATCAATTGTCATTCACATAGGTACTTTTGTTATTTAAATTGCTCTGTGTGCTTCAATTTCCGTAGTAAGCCAACTTAGAAATACTCTTTAAATAGAAATAAGAACCATGCATTGATTTTGGGTTTGGGTTTACATGATCAAAATGTGGCGTTAAGTAGTGATAAGCAAGTTCAATCTTTGTAGTATCAGCATATTTTCCACTATCAATATAAAAGCCTCGCAATGTCGCATCGCAATGTCCCTTCGCCTTTCATTTATTCATACTTACATGTGCAATGCGGATGTGCAATCCAACACCCCATCTTCAACCATCTGCCGAAACGTATCAACCCAGAAGTTGACCATCATATCAAACAAGGTTCTCCAAAACCGTTCGATACGCTGTATAGTAATGAAAAAGTCAGTAACAGTCTGATAGACCCCTATTCTTCATGCAATATTCAATCGCTGTTAAAAACCACAGAATTATCGCAGCATTTCGCTAGAAGGCACAAGTATTGAAAACAACTGTTATGGTTATAAACCTGAGTTGTTAGAAACAAAAAAAATGTTGTGCAATTGTTTTTGGTATATTTTCAAAAAGTTTTGGTTCAAAATATGTCAAATTCATCATAATCGAAAACGTTTAATAACATCATAAAAGGAATTGAGATGGTACAAAAAACAAATGGAAAAAAGTATAAACAATTTTATAAAGTTACCCGTGTTGGGGCGAATTCGGAAATGTGTAGGTTAAATAACCTGCTATGGTAAAATGACACGGTTAACGCACTTTAGGCTGATGAACACGTCACAGAGATATGAATCCACACTGTCTGGATGCTTGTAACAAACTACGCTGACTAAAATCATCTTTTGACTGTTTGGTCATTTGTTTACTGTGCATGCCTTTAAATGGTGTTAAATTTACTTACATACACCGGAAACCAAAACCAAAAAGTCTTGTTATAATCTTTATGTTGACATGCAGACAGCAATGTGTCTTGTTTTTCTGCTGTAAGTCAATGTGTGTATTTTGTGCTTCGATTGATATTACAAAATCCTCCTATATCACAACTATCTTGGAACTCATAACGAATTTCACAAGTGATGCAGAATCTAGGCTTACCTGATTGTGAGGGGAGGCACTCTTTATAACACAGTGTCCATCAGGATTACCATACACTGAGTGAAATGCCACCTGGATATCTTCTACCAAAACATTTTCAGTACCCCTGTCCATTTGTATACATCTGGGAACACCTGTATAATATGTACAATAAACATTTGCAAGTTTATTTACTTTTATTTGCATATCCGTGAGAATATAGTTTATTCAGTGTTGTGTATAATTTTAAAATAGGCCTATGTCTGTTATTATTGTAGTCTTACCAGAGATTTCTCTCAAGAAGTCCATGAAGTATGAAGCTACAACTCGCGGGTCATTATTAGTGTGTGCAACTCGTAGCCACAACAGTCTTCTTGAAAATCTGTAAACACAAAGTAAATTATTGCAATTCATCAAAAGTACACGCAGCATTGCAATTATAGAAACATTTGTCTCTCTTGATAAATGACATTTACATTTCTTCATAGAGCACGTTCTCAATGTTTTCACTGAAAAGGGATATTCTTACCCGTCAATTGCACCATGTATTGCAAAGCCATACGTTTTAACTTGTCATGCTGGTCAATATGAATTGCATAATTGGGCCCTTTGTTTGAATATAATCTCCTCCTCAGTCTGTGCCTTCTTCTCAGCTCCACCCTTCAGGATCCAACAGCCGCTGCCCTTCGAGAACTATGCGTCTGCAAAAAAAAAGAATATACGGTTATGTAACTTAATTTAAATATCGCACGTTACAAAACTTTACAAAAACTCAGGTTTTTCGGTGACTATACTAATTTTGGACACCCTATTTCTAAATCTTGGCTAACACCTTGCATACAATCTAAAAACAATGCGACAGGAATGTTTGACGAAGAAGAACAAATGTGCCTCGAACCTAGTGCACTCAAATTAATAAAATTATATATTTTAATTACTGTACCTTGGAACAGTCAGTCCGTGGCGTACCAACATTCTTCTTGCCATAGATCGACACCCAAGGTTCCTACCGCTTCCTTGCAATTCAGACTTCAGTTGAAGTAATTGTACAATAAGTATTAGTGTAGCCAGAGATAAATGGTGTCGCATTTTGGTCATTATTAATGTTATTTATCAGAACTGAGGGAGTACCGTAACTATTACGGCAAACAAACAGTTCATTGACTGACCATTTTGGACTGCTTGTTTGCACATCACATAAATTACAAATTTTCAACATCCTCACTTTTAACTACAGTTTTCACACTTCCAGGTACATAGATAAATGCAACACTGCAAATCAATCCATTTGACTGATTGGTTCATTATCATTGTACTAATTAAGTGTAAAATGCAGTATTATGACGCCACAGTCATTCATTCAGAAATACAACAATTTGGAGAGCAAGATGTTGTAAGAGATATGGGTCAATTACCTAATATTTTTCTTAAATATATCAATAAATGCATGAAATTATTTCCTCTAAATATTCTATCACTTAAATAAATGTTTAATTAATAATACATCACCCTTTGTTTTCCATTTTGGATCAGTGTTCCCAGACACATTAGTTCATATTTCTCTGTCACTAACCATTAAGAAAGATCCTGCAAGGATCAACTTTAAATCAATGGTGACAATGGAAGGCTTATAGAAATAGATGAACAGGTTTACACTTACTTTAGTTTATGCATTATACATATTTTTTAAAGCATCCTTACCTCTAAATGTTCCATGAAGGTATGCAATGTGATATCACTTGGGGAGTTCCTTCGTAGATTTAATTTTCGCAAAACTCTGTGTAATGTTCTAAGGCTGGTTGAAAGAAAGTCAAATGAAAAGCTTTTTTAATTACTTTTTAAATCTTATTTAGCCATAAACGTATGGCTATGTTATCGAAACAACTATATTTTTTTAGATTTACGCTAACAATAATTTCGATGAGAACCCGTCGAGACATTTTGGCACAAAACGTTTAGATACATTTATGCAAACAAAAAGCATTTGACAACCACTATTGTGCCGAGATCTGCAACCTGATAATACATGACTATTTCAATAGTCAATACAGTCATAAATACCTGCAATTTATGTTATGTTGAAGTATCAGAATAGAGCATATTTCATCGTAGGTGTAGCCGGCCTCAAAGTAATGCTGAATAAGTTCATCTCGTGCAAAGATATTAAGGGAAAATATAATTTTAAAAAGTACACAGGGCCAACACAAGGTTTGATTGTCTTCACTAACACATGTCCTACGCTTGATGTCTGGTTAAATACATGTCCCTCCCATGTGCCTATTATGTTATGAGTGAGAGCCACTTATCATATAAATTATTAATCGTAATATGGCACTTTGGCAGTTAATTGTAAGGGTGCAATGACCAAAAGGATATTGTTCCTATGCTGAGATACATGCTGCAATAGAGTATACATTTCGGTGTGACGACAAACATGAAGATGCGAGGCAAAGGAAGAGAAAATTGCCTGCGGCGTACACAACTTGGTATAAATAACAGGAAGTGCATAATGAATAATCCAATCCACCGTGACGAAAACGAAGGTCAAAGATCAATCACATTGAGGGCGACGGGCGACGGGCGACGGGCGACGGGCGACGGGCGACGCGCGACGGGCGACGGGCGACGGGCGACGGGCGACGGGCGACGGGCGACGGGCGACGGGCGACGCGCGACGGGCGACGGGCGACGGGCGACGGGCGACGCGCGACGCGCGACGTTTAGAAGGGCGACGGGCGACGGGCGACGGGCGACGCGCGACGGGCGACGGGCGACGGGCGACGGGCGACGCGCGACGCGCGACGTTTAGAAGGGCGACGGGCGACGGGCGACGGGCGACGCGCGACGTTTAGAAGGGCGACGGGCGACGTTTAGAATGGCAGATATGGAATTCCATACAATAAAGCATACAAACACTAAGTACAAAGATTAATAATAAAATGAAATTTTTAAGAACATGTACATTCAATAGATGAAGGCGGCAGGAGAGGGGAGAGTAGGGGAGGGAAGGGATAGACAATACTTTCTAAGATGGCCAGGATAAACAAAAGTTTTAAAGGACAGGCTAATAATGCTTGATGACACCAGTATACTCCTCAGTGATCACAAATTATGCGAGATTATGACGTTTGAACCGACACGTCCTAACGATCGAGACTATTATTCCTCCTCTGATCAGAAGTAAAGCTTGAGAGCAATAAGAGTGGAAAACATAGCAACATCTCACAGTTTGCATGAGTGAAAGTGAATAAGTAACAAGTAACCCTAATCCTTGCCCAGGAAAACAATGGTTAACTCAAAAGGTTTACAGATTAGTATTAAACCAAACAAGACAACACCAACTATTATATAGCCTAGTATAATTCGGTTAACGCACAAATCAACCATTACTGCATGTTGCATCTGATCTGGTTGTGACATCACCGATTTGCTCATGAATATGAATGAATAATCATGGTGCAGCCATCTTGGTTTTTTTCTTCCATACAAATACACATAACCAAACCGAGGTTGGAAGGCATAAGTAGTCTGGCCCCTTTTCATGTATTATGAATCAGTATTATAATCATACTTGCGTATACAGGGAATCTGACAAGGATGGTCGCGGCATGATAAAGGTCTATTCGCACCGTGCATAAGCCGTTGAGGGCACATGTTGTTAGACCACTGTGGGCGAAAGGGCAGCGATAGTGCGTCTAGACTGGTCCCCTGTCTATATCCTATCAAGGATATAGACAGGCTCCAGGCGTACCACTCAAAGGATTTCATTGGATACGTTAACGCCGGGGGGGGGGGGGGCAAAAGTGCGCCACCAACGCAGGTACATGTCTCATTCGCAAATGCCGACGCGCGTGGTGAACATCGTGGTTTGTTAATACGCTTAAGACGACGGGTACATCGACTGTATGTAAGCACGTATGCTCTGTTCAAATAGCTAGTGTGCGTCAATAACATTCTCTTGCGCGCTGCAAACGTTTGCGTGCACGCACGTGTATTATAGCGGCTTGGCGACAACCATTTACGTTAGAAATCTCAAATTATCGGCAAGGGTCAACGGACAGATTTCCGTAAAACTCTGTTGAAAGATAAATCAACATTATTTATTTAGATTAAGTGAAAACGTCTGAGGGTCAACGGTAAAATTTTACAGAATCTTCTGTTCGTTGACACTGTTTTTGTTGCAATCCAGGGGTGTCATTTCATAATGAGTTTCTGTGAAAAAAATACAAAATATTTTGAAAAATGTGAGAGTTGTGTTTTTCTTTGTGATTATTAATGGTTAATTAAATTATGATAAAAGTTATGAACATTTAAATAACAATCCGTTTCGCAATTTTTTGCCCTGTCACATTAATGGTATGGCTTACAATGCGCGTCAAGCCTCGGATCACGTGAGACCCTTCCTCCCGCCGCTTAACGCGTTGTGCTGCGCTGAAGATCTGGGGCGTGTTTTCGCGACACTAACCAGAAATTTGTTTTTGACGTCATAGACCAGAAACAAGACAACATAGCTAAAGTACGCGAAAACGCGAACGTAACCAGAAAATTATTTCTGAAAATATACGGTGTAATTCAAATTTTTGCAAAATAGAACTTACTCGTGAGTGCCAACAATAAACTTGAAAGATATACTGGTATACGAACAATCATTCCATCATGTTTTAGCAAATAATTAACAAAACTTTCGTCCTTTTTTACAATCCGCCATCTTGAAACCAAGCGTAACCGATCACAAACTTCGATTCACGTTTGGTCAGAACAATGACGTTATCGCAGCACAACTGAACTCGCGAAAACGGTTAACCAATGACCAAAGCCCAAACATGTTTCTGGTTACAGTTGCGAAAACGCGCCCCTGATGTCACGCTTCGAGGGTTGCGCGCTAGCTAGCTACCAACCAAGGTCAAAGTTGAGCATCGGGGAAAATATGGTGGCTGCACGGCCAGGATCTGGCGTAATTCACGCGCCTCTAGCTCAAAGCGTGACGTCAGATCTTCCGGCTATAGTGCGTCATGTTTTGCGTATTTTGCATCATGTTTTATTTTGCAGTTGATGTGCGTACGTGCAGAATATCTCCAGCGATCATTGGCTGGTAGAAGTACACGCTTAGTACGCTTAGTACGCACATAAAGTGTACGCACAACGTTCACATGACGCAAACGTGGCTATCATCAAGACACTGGGTGCAAGCGGTTCTTCCTATTGTGACATCATGTTTTTGGATACGCTGGGTAAGTTTTATCCATAGAAACTGACAAATTCACTATAAACAACATGCATACAATTACTGTATGAACAAAAGCAGCGACATACACAGTATACCGATAATCTTATATTGAGGATAGTCTCCTAAATATTTGTGCTCCGTTGGGAAAAATTGTGTTTTTCTTATCAAATAAATAATAAGTATATTTACTCGAGAACAAGATGGGATGCAACAAATCAACCATTCGTGTTGGTCCTGCAATGTTGGCTGGAAAGAAAGTCAAGGGCGGCAAATCCGTCCAGTGTCTCCAACAAACGCGCCAAAACGTTTGGAGGCGCATGGTCCGTTTTCGCCAAGTTAAGGTAAGGCCACCGATTTCGAAAACTTGTTTCTCTCTTTTCAAATGAACTTATTATTATCTAAAAGGAACTCGGTGTTCAGTTGGTACACGTATCAATCCTGAAATTTCGTCTGAAGTGCTTTCAACTTGGAGAAAACAAGAAGTGTTCAAGCAATTGTTGATAATCCGACACAAGAATTTCCGGACAACTTTTTGTAAAAGTACATGCAAACAGAAACACCAGGTAACCTTTTCGTTGTTTTCTCTTTAACGTGAACACATAATTATTGTGATGCAAACAGAAACACCAGGTAGCTTTTTCGTTGTGTTCTCTTTAACGTGAACACATAATTATTACGTGAACACATACTTATTGTGATGCAAACAGAAACACCAGGTAACCTTTTCGTTGTTTTCTCTTTAACGTGAACACATAATTATTGTGATGAAATTATCAAAGGTTAGTTTTATGAAATAAATATTTATTGAACACTACAGGATTGAAATGAACGTTAATAACCAAATACAAATGCTGTTTAAAATATTAAATTGTATAATGTAACGCAAATGAAAATATAACTCAAATCCAAACAACACAAAACTTCAACCACTCACACATAATACATGTATATTATCACAAACCAAACATTGGCGTCGATTGGTGGGGGCGGGGGAACATTTCCCCCCCCCCCCACAAACTTGGTCTTGAAAACGCTCATATTATTACATCAGAGAGCGCCTAGAATAAAAAAAAATTGCTGCCGTGAATAGCCCCATCCAGCATTTGGCCCCCAAAATTGTGGGTTCTAGATCCGCCCTTGATGGGGGATGGGTGGATGAAAAAGCAACGCATGCACCCCTCCCCACTACTGCAGGAAAAAATACAACTCGGAATTGTTTTGCCCCAAATGTGATGTCTAAAGGCGGAGGGAGGCTGTGCAGACCGGGTTGGGCCCCCATACTGGCCAAATCCTGGATCCGACACTGCCTGCACACCCCTCACTTCTAAGTAGCGATCGACGCCCATGATCACAAATAATGGCTGGCCTGTCGTTATCGGGTAAGCTCGGTGGTCTAGAGGTAAAGACGTCTGCATTAGTAAGCAGGAAGTCGTTGGTACGAGTCTCGCCCGAGATACCTCGAAAATAGTTACCCGGCACTATACGTCATAGATACGTCAGTGTATAGGCCAAACATTTAATCCATTGATCAACAACAATGTTTACTAGTTGCACATACATATACCCATTAAATCAATCGTCATTGGAAAACGATTCCTGATAACTAATTATAAAAACAAAGATTTTAAGAATATTGCAAACTTTTTATGCAGAGTATCTATACAAGTTTCTCGTATATTTTATGTGATTACCCCAAATATTTTCTTTCTGAGTTGATCTCCTTAACATGCACAAACAGGTGGAACCAGCTAAACAACATATTGCAGGTGGGGATAATCCCAAGTTTGAGGCCAGAGGCCTTCAGCAGCCAGAAAGTGGTCTATACACCAGCAGCAAACCAGCTACCGATCTGGCTTTGACGAGTGGCCAGCAATCTATCAAGACTGCATGGGGAGGTAAGGAAAATAATACTCCCGCCTCTGAATAGGCCTATGCCCGTTTTTAATAATTTTGCTTATAGTTAGGGAAATTAAGCTTTTGAGAGAAGAGAGTACACCCCATTATGGGGGATCAGTTGGGCGTGGCGGTACTTTCCTCGCCTTTAACCTCTGTTGATCTGGGTTCGAATCCCACTCGGAATCAGACCGATCCGACATGTGGATTGAGTTTTCAGTCCGTACCTGATTGCATGGGTTTTCCCTAGAATGTATGGGGTTTTCCTCCCAGGTCTACACAAAATCTAATATTAAAACAATGCACATTCCATTCACGTCTTCTCTCATTATGTTTCATCAGGCTTACGAGCTACAGTGCTTTTGAGAAATCCTTTGTTTTATTACCAAAATTATATAACCATCATTATGTGCCCCATTTTGACAGCGTTCCCCCTTATTTGCCATCTTCACGCCACTCCCGACTATGTGGTCGATGTCCTTAAATCTGAATTCCAAGTTAACACCAAATGGTTACAGGCCAGATAATTAAGTTGTTACACCCCAGTTAATACATTGAGAAAAATAATTTATTCACGACTTGTACACAAAAAGCCATTGCAACTTTTTCTCCATAGAAGCGAACCCAATCCAGGCCAAAATTCTTCTGGAACTACAGGATTTAGGTATCGTCAACTTCCATGCCTCGGCATCCGGTGCCATCTCCTTCTCTGTGGGACGACCGACCGAGGATGGAGGGCTGCTACCCCCACGCCGGCTCCCGGCTCGTCTCGCTAGACTGGACAGGGTCCCCATGTTGACGGACTCCAAGAAAGCAGAAAAACTGGAGAAAGATATGAAAGCTGCAGAGGCAAGACGAAAAGTAAAAACAACATATAAACAAGGACAATTTGTTTGGAAAACTCTCAATAACTTGACTGAAAACTAAATTTTTAATATTACATTTTTGAGAAATTAAAGTAACTCACAAACGGTATTCTTTTAAGCCAATGTCTCTTCAAGCAGTCCACTACAAGTTTGTGTCGTGTTTATTTATTACCAATAATCTACAAGACAAAATTAAAATGACAATTAAATAGGATACCGGTACATATTCATTAAAAATCGTTCAGGATAGAAGAATGAACATTAAAAACTGGATAATGCTGGGATAACACTGACCAGTTAAAGTATATATAAAGATATTTTTATTGTGGCATTCATATCAATATACTCTCTCGTCCATCTCTCTGTCTTGCATAACTTCTTTTTCTCACAAAGCGCAAGCGGGATGCACTTAAAGAGCGTCTCCGCGCCCATTCACGCCTTGGTATGCAACACCAGAAAGTGATTGCAGAAGCTGACCGTGTCTTGAAGCAGAAGGCCGCCGAAAAGATCGCCGAGAAAGAGGCTGATTTTCAAAAAAACTTGGACAGGCAGAGAGAAGCTCGTCTAGAACGAACTAGAGCTAAATCACGTGTCGGTGATAAAGCCAAAGAGTATGTACAAGAGGCTGAGCTGCAAGCTAAGGCGAAAGCTAAAGAAACCATTGTTAAGAAACAGGTTCGATTCGAGGCGCACCAGCAACAACTTGAAGCTGAACGTATGGATCGCATCAGAGCCAAGTCTCGCATGGAAGAACATGCCAAGGAGGTAAGCAATCTTGGCTATACTTCAGTGAGGAGATTGGCAATTTGATTATGATGAAGAAGAAGAAGAAGAAGAAGAAGATGGTGATAGTGGTGATAGTGGTGATAGTGATGATTATGATGATGATGATGATGATGATGATGATGATGATGATGATGATGATTCGTTTGCTTAATTAGATTGCAGACGTTTTGGCCAAGGATTTCCAAGAGAAAGCCGCTGAAACTTTGGGCAAAAAACAGAAGACCGTGGAATCCAACATGGAACGCCATGAGCGCTTTCGCACACAAAGGTACAAACATTTCTGTTCACAATTCACTTGATAAAAGTAAACAGTTTGAACAGCAATTTAAGGGTTGGGGTTGAGTGATTTGACAAGTTAGGTCTATATTAAAATACCAAGTATAGCAAGAGGAAGACTTCATTACTACAAAAAAGCACAAATGAATGTATAATGATTGTGGGATTAATGTTCGACTAATGTTGATTATACAAGAATTATAATTCTACTAAACAGAGTCCTGCTGAACGAACGTCACCGCGAGAACATCCGCCGGGCTCTGGCTCGTCGCATGGCCGAGGAAGATGAACAGGCTGACAATGAGATGGATTATGAGATCGAGACGGCCCAAGATAGTGAGGATGATGATGACTTCTTTGATACTGAGCTGCAGTGGCTCATTTAGATGAGTCGACAAGTAAACATCTTTTAAATTTAAAGTCCGGTTAGAACGTGAAATTTGTATTCAACCTGCTTACGGTATTCAGTAGCTTATAATATCCGTGTTAATGATTTAATACCTTTTTAGAATTTTAAAACTGAAAAAACTCTAAAATTAGTATCTTTTCTAAAGCCCCGTTTTCACGATTTTGAAAACAGTCACGACGCCCAAGCCGATGCTTCCTCGTGACGCCATAGTTGGGAGATCTGGTACTTGCACTCACCCCTACACACGCACGTGTAAATCTGTGCGTTATTTACATTGTTGACAAAGTGAGACCCATTTTGTTTAGACTCGCTCGTTAAATATGCCACAATTCGACAGTTCCAAAATTATTTGGTAGGAAATAGTGCCCAACCTTGATTCAGACATTCCCGAGGCGGCACAGCATCGATTGTCAGATAATAATATCTAAAATCAAACGAAAAGATGGGTGTTGATCGTGCAGCCGAACCGAACTGGTGAGCCGTTGGCCTCACATAGCTGCACAAGAACACAGGCCGGCGACGACATCGATTTAGAACGTTCCTTCACCGGCAGCCCACGACACACTACAGACTGGTATGTGTATTATCTGTGAATTGGTTTGTTACATTTTAGGTTAAATCTCCACTATAGTGTATAATATAATTGAGTTTGCTGTTTGGTTTGTATACCAACACAATGAAAACAAAATTCAGCCCATGTTTTACAGTACCGGTACATGTTCATAACATGGGACAAACTGGAAAATATAAATACAATTGTATGATTGATAGTAAAATATTTATCGGGTCCCAATCCTGTTTTAATTATTTACATGGTTGACAAATTCATAATTGTAAAAAATTCTGGTAAAAATGTTTGTGCACTTTTTTTATCAACTTCAAGTGAAAAAAAACCATGATTCATAATGAAAAACAGGCCCCAAATTTACATTGAAATGTTTTAGATAATTAGATAGTTCTTGCACATACCATGACCCTTTCTCTTTTAAGGAATTCCTCTCCAGTTTGCTTGCGATCATCGCTAACTGTCTCGATCAGTGGTTTGGTACGTCTTCAGGTGCGAGTACTAGGTGTAGAACTATATAGACGTCGTACTCGTGTAGTCAATTTACCGTTGTCGGAACTGCTCCATCTTTCACCTTAATCTGGATCGAATCCCCATTCCGTCTTATCAACGGAATCTTCAGTAACATGAGCCGAACATATTGTTGATGACTCCCAACAGAGTGAAATCAGAACCAGTGGAGTTTTCAAAACGAACCTATTTCCTACGTCGAGTCACCACATTTTTGCCGAACTACACAAATATGTACGGATTTTTTTTACCCAATCGCGTGTGCAACTACCTATAACACAATATAGTGGCATTAGATAATGATGTGTAAATCTAAATCTCATTAAATACTTGCAGAATTCATCTAAAATGGACCGAAATCAAAATGAAAACGAGCACTCCCGATGCTTCACTATGAAAACACAAGTTACTTCCGGCTTCGCGTCTCCCAACTATGACGTGTCCGAGGATATCATTATGACGTCACTGCAGCGTTTTCGTAAGCTGCTTGTCGGCGCTTCAGAACAAGTGTGGGTTTCATCTTTTTTCCCCATGTAAAAAGCTACATCAAAGTGAAATGATTCTAAATTCCTTTATTAATAAAATTATTAACTTTGCCAATTACAATCCCCGTTCTAACCGGACTTTAACTAACAGAAAATACTTAGTCTGTTCCTTGGCAATAACAATGAGATAAGTAATTACTTCAGGAGTAGTAAGAACGCTACAGGTTTCAGAAAAAAATACCGTCTGGTTACATTATTCAGACCTTTCGTTGCCGGAAGAATGGAAACGTATTTTTGATGCAGCAGGGCCATCCCAAGGAAGGATGTGACAGTGAATGAGATAATCATAATATTTTCGATGGAGTGAATTAGCGAAGCGGCGACCGAAGTAGGGTCGACAAATCACAACAAGCTTGATTAAGAAAAAGTTTGAGATTACAGAGGTTTGGACCTATTTATAGTACTTTGATCACCAGACAAGGGTTATTATTGGTTGGCGCTGGTTTGGCTGGATGTATTTGAAAGGTACATTGCAATATGCATAAGGATGTCTTGTTATGAATGAATGAATGAATCAATTTTATTTAGAAATGCTGGTATGGAGGTATGGGCTTATGGGACGGCAAAACTGCAAGACGTGCAGAATCAAATCATCAAAATAACATCTTTTCCCCGCTCATTCAAATAAAAGGGAAATATATTACCGGTACTAATTTATTTCATAACTTGAATAGGCTATACTTCATTTGATAACATCAACAACAAACATATTCACAACTTTAGGGGAATGCCCTTTATGATTTGCTTTCGCTTAGAATATCGATGGCTACATCAATATTAATAGTTTCTTTAAGTAGGATATGAAATTTTTTATGGTAAAAAAACAGTAAGAAGAATGTTTACGGTATATTCTCTAATGAGTTGTAATGATACTGTGTGATGTAATAGTATGTGGTTCTGAGTAAGATTTGAAGCTTTGAATGGTGGAAGAATAGTAAGAGTAAGGTTTGCGGTAACACCGTGAAATATCTCAGTTGTAAATGGGTTGGTTCTGAGAAGAGCCGGGGGCGGTGGTTTGACTACTCTGACCGTCTTCAGGAGAACGAATCAGGTCTGTTCCATATTCACGTCGATCAAAGCCCTAGTGAAATGAAATCAGAAATATAACATAGGCCTAGGTATATTTAGACATCGTGTGCATTGATCGTCTTCTCATCAAAGATGTATCGCCCGTGTTTTTCGCTATTTTAACTGCAATTTCGAAAACAATATTTGTCATCGTAGCATTACTTTACTTGAGGAATTGATTTATGGTGGGTCCCGTCATAATTGTGACAGTTTTTTTACCGTCAACAAAATGTCTAACGACAATTGTTTTTTAAATGTAATTTCAAAGTATTTGTTTTACTTTCTAAAAGGAAATTATCAATGTTCCAATAAAAATCAACATTTCCGGAAACTGCCGTAACACACAGGCAATGTATCTTTAAGATGATCAGATGATCAGAGTTGTCAAATCACCGTTTCTTTTAAGAACTAACACATTTACAACTCATAAGAGATATTACACGGTGCTGATTGCAAATCTTCCTCTGACTGTTCTTCCACCATTCAAGGCTTCAAATCTTACTCAGAACCACATACTCTTACATCACACAGTATATTACAACTCATTAGATTAGAGAATATATGGTGATACCGCAAACATTCCTTTATCAACAATATTTCTGCCTGTCTATTAAACCAAACTATATTAAGGCATATCAGTCAATTAAGTCAAGTTCAATGATAGGCTACATGGCCCAGGTCTGTTCCATGTTCATGCTGGTGAAAGCCCTAGCGAAATGAAATCAGAAATAAAACAGGTAGGCCTATATTTGGTAATTGCGAATTCACACTTTTTTGTATGTGACACAAGTGATTTATGTTCTTTACTTTTTTGTGCTAAAGTTGTTTTGTTTATCGAACACGGCAGTTGAGATTTTATTTCGTAAACCCAACAGGAAAAAAACATCATTACAGGAAGTGATAAAATATGCAGAAAAAATTACAGTTTAGAATTATGAAATGATCAAGTTCGTGGAATAGTTAACCAGATCCAAAGCAAACACATTCCATCTTCACAAAATATCTCAGAATCCAAATATTTGCTGCTTCCAAAAGCTCCAAACCGGCATTTCTGAAATTGTTGTTGATATATTCATCAATAATCTTAGGCTGTGACCGCGAGAGGCCTCCGTAGTCCTATGTCAGTTAATAGGAGACAAGAAAGATAAATAATTATACAAGAGTTAACTGCATGGCGAATTGCTGCCAGGCGTTTATTCTAATAAAGAAATTGTTAATTGAGATTGTATGGTTGAAGTTTTCCTTAAACAATATTGGTTTATTCTTGATGAATAGTAACTTGTTAATTTAATTAATTTAAATACAAATTTCAATAATACACAATGATCGGTAATGCATAAGTTGGCTTTATATGTTTGCATGCCATCAAGAAAAGGTTATTTTATAAAATGAAGTTTAAAACTGATAATTTGGAAAACGATTTGTGTGCAAGTTTCTCTAAACATTAATTTGTGTAATTTTTCCATTACGTGAAATCAAAACATTTGTAGGTCTACATAATGCTGGCTTCACGTTGGTGATGAACGCCAACTTTAAAAAAAAATGTTTACTTGAAATATATTCATAAAATAAACTATTTATAGAAATAAAATTG
The DNA here is from genome assembly GCA_029582265.1 of Zoroaster sp. YZ-2022. Lineage (NCBI taxonomy): Eukaryota > Metazoa > Echinodermata > Asteroidea > Forcipulatida > Zoroasteridae > Zoroaster > Zoroaster sp. YZ-2022. The sequence continues at coordinate 9,989,090 of CM055821.1, read as the reverse complement.
CAATAAAAAAGCAAAAATATAAGAACAAAAATAAGTGAAAATAAACTTAAATTTACCACACTGACTTAATCACACGGTAACTTAATCAATACTACAACAATTATTAATAAGAACATGTTCTATTCACAATTATCCCGGGTTAGAATGTCAATGTTAAAACATTTTTTTAAATAAATAAGTGTACCAGTACATTATGCAACTGTATCCACTTAAAGCAGATTTGTAAATAAAAACTAAAACTCTTAAATATATGTATATATATGTTTAAGAATGAGCCTTTATTGAGCGGTAGTTGAGCGTTTGATAGCTGCTTGCACAACCCTCTCTGTTATTTCTTTGAATTTTCTGTGTTCCTCACATAATTTATTTAGCATTAAAGGTAGTCTGTAGTGTATTGTGATATTGCTGCTGCTGCTATTTTTTACCAGTCATCTTTGATCCAGATTTCTGCATTTGATTAAAAAAAACTGATGGAAGTACAGTAGAAGTAAGGTTTGTGGTAGCTCCATGCATCTAATTAATCACTTAAGAGATGTAATAGTTGCAGAGAAACTCGAATAATTAATATTCTCCTGAAGCCGGCTCTTCTCAGAACCACCATTACACCTCTTATAGAGGTAAATTACATAGTGCTACCGCAAACCTTGTGATTTTGATCAACACCAGCCATAACGCTGGTACTCATAGGGCTGCTATCTAGCTACATGTCAATCAATCAATCAATCAATCAATTTATTGGAGTTACACTTTCAAATCAGTGGCACACGTCAAAGACGGTGCATCCTTAAACATAGTACAAAACATAAACAATAAATATAAACTAAGACTTAAAATACAAAACACTAGTACAAAGTACACAAGAATAAAAAAAGAAAAGGAAAAAAACAAACATGCAGCGTGACATATAGATAGAACAGAAAACTTGTCAATTAATTCATCAATTTATAGCATTCAACAACATCTTACGCTCATCCCAAAGGTTGGTCAAAAGATTCTTACATGATGTATCAAGAATGTTTCCAAGTGTGTTATTGAATTCATACATGTTACCCAGCATCATGTATAGTTTTAAGTCGATATTGCCTGAAATAAATATTTCCCAAAACAAATCCATATTGTTACCAAAAAGATTATTTTCAAGGGCTATGAATTCCTTAATACGAATGTGATTCAATGCTGTACAATAAAACCTGAAATGGCCAATATCTTCATCTACATTACTCTTACACAGTTTGCACAACCCGTCATTATTTGGTGACCAGGAGCGGGTATATCTCTCGAGTTGTAAAGTGTTAGTATGAGTCCTTAATTTAGTCATTGCGGCGGAGAAGTTTGTACTATCGATAAGATATTGTTCAAGAGCCGGTACTTGTTTGAGAGACATATATAAAGACAGCGAAGATTTACTTTGTGCACCTTTGCGCCAATCATTCAATTCAACCTGATGAAGAGTTTTCTTAAAAGTATTTAACCAAGATTGGTTTAGTGGTGGATTGTTATTAAAAATATGATCCATCCCACAGCGCGACAAACTTTGCTTTATGTGATTAAGCCATTTCCACCGCAGTTTATTATGCTCACTCAGAGTGTGATATGATGCATTAAACAAGAGTTTTGGCCATCTATTATTTTCCATTTTGAAAAGGCGATCAACATAACTCAACCTGAATTTATCTTGAATTGAGGAGATACTCTCCCATCCTAATTCACCATACATTGCTTCCTTAGTCATGTTACGCGGGGCCTTAAGAATGGCTTTTGCCATTTGTACTTGAACGTTTTCAAGCCTTTTAATATCTGAATTGCCACCAGGTATCCAAACAGAGCATGCATAATTTATTGACGGAAGGCCTAATGACTTCCATAAAATATCACCATAATATACCCTGTTGTAATCATCTTGCTCATCAATAATTGATTTTATATATGCAATTAATCGATTCCCTTTACGGATGGCTTCCTCGATATGACAATGGTCGGATAAATTAGAGCTAATTTGAACACCGTGATATTTATAATGATTAACTTCAGATATAAAGCTGTGACCCAATTTCCAAGATTTGGAGCTAACACGCCGACCAATAATAAGCACATTTGATTTATCATGATTAAAATCTAACCTCCATTGTTGTGAGAAAACGGCCGCAATGTCTAACATATTTTGTAGTTCATTGCCATCTTCTGCAATCAGTACAATGTCATCCGCCCAGCAACCAATCTGCACACCACAAATTCTTGTACCTAAATTGGCCTCTTTGAGCGATTTTGATAATTCGTTGATAAAGACGCAGAAGAGAATCGGCGAAAGCACGCAACCCTGTTTGACACCTTCATCAATGTCAATAAAGTCCGTAGTTAGATTGCCAAATTTAATTTGACTTTGAACATTATTGTAGAGATTGGATAGAACACGCCATAATCTACCCCGAATACCCATACCCCATGCTGCATTAAGAAGACCTTCACGCCAAACACTATCGAAAGCCTTTTTAAAATCAAGGAATGCTAGGTGGGTTTGCTTCCCTTCGGCGAGTCTACACGCCGTAATACTTTTTAGTGTGAAAATGTGATCTTCGCAGCGATGGTTTGATCTAAATCCCCCTTGAATTTCACCAAGAGAATCGTTCTCTTCCAGAAAAGACGATATGACTTGGGAGAGAAGACGATTGTAAATTTTAGATACACATGAAGTGAGTGTTATGCCCCTATAGTTGCTTAAGTCATTTTTAGCACCTTTCTTATGTATAGGGATGATAATTCCCTTATTCCATTCATTTGGTATACACTCATTGTTTCTAAGAAATATAAACATATCATATAATGATCTATATACACCGTCACCGTGCACCGTTCTTAATTAATTCATTAGTAATACCATCAAGGCCTGGTGCCTTATTATTTTTTGATTGACCTGTTGCAGTTATGACATCATCAAGCGTAAAAAACAAATCATTTAAGTGGTCCTTTGTATTATAATTAGTATGGCTATCACGTGCAAGTTCCTTTATCGACTTATAATTGATACTTTTTAAGTCGCTAGTAATGTCCGTTTCTGTTTTCTTCCTCCATGGTTTCATCATATAGATTACGATGCATTTTACCCAAGGTGTGAAAGCACTGCATAATAGATTGTTTCATAACTGTTCTGTCAGTTGTGATAATATTAGAGTTGGGTAGTTTAAGTGTATAGACACTCTCGGAATTGTTTTTACTACCTCTAAGGTTTTTCCAGAAGTCTTTACATCCTGGACCACCTTTAGCACTTATTTTGATACTATTATCAACCCTTCTTTTCATGATTTTCTTATGTATAAGTTTTTTTGCAGCAAGTTTCTTTTCTTTATATATGTTCCAAAGCTCGTCACCCTTAGTATTGTTATTGCCAGATTTAGTCCATTTACGATGTTCTCGACTTGCCTGTTTGCTGCAGTTTATGGCTTCTCTGATCTCAGAGTCGACCCATGGTTTATGTTTACCTTTGATCTCTTTAACACCAATAGTATTGTTAGCCGCTTTTAACAATTTAGATTTCCAGGATTCCCATATTAAGTCTGCATTATCAAGGGATTTAGTATCCCATTCACAAAATTCTTTATTGACCTCCTCTTGAAAGGCAGACCAATCTTGGTCTTGTTTTATGTCCCAAACAAAGCGCCTTTGTTTTGACACCGACTTAGCGGCCTCTTTGTTACGCCTATCCGGCTTTAAGTTAAGAATTAGCACATTGTGATCAGACCCTGTGTGATACACCCTTTCTTCATCAACAATCATTTTTACAACCCTATTGAGAATGGCGTTAGAACCCAGAAAGTAATCAATAATTGAAGATTGTGAGCCCCTAATCCATGTGATCTTGCCGTAACATAAATTGGAACAATTAATAATAGATAAGTTGCTGTCATTACTAAAAGATAATAGATTTTCGCCGTTAATGTTCTTGACTGGATCCCCAAATGAAATTGCATCACCAATTCTCGCATTCATATCTCCTCCTATTAAAATTTGAGGATCATCATCATCTATTTCTTCTATTCTTATTACTTCAGCAAGTAAATGCATATACATTTCATTTGTTAAATCGCGGTCAACACCTTCCACGGGAAAATAGGCAACAGCAATATATATATTCTTAAACTCATTTTAAAATTTGACCTTAACCCATAAACGTTCTAGGTCGTCATTACGGGAATCAAAAAGATTGTCATCAAGTATATTCACATCATTAGAAATCAGTACACCAATTCCACCCCGTTGCTTTTTAGTGCGATTTTTACCCACCCATGTGTAGCCATTGATATTGATACCTTGTTCCCCTTTTAGAAAAGTTTATGCTAAACCAAAAACAGAGATATTCTCATCATGCAGAAATCTAGTAATCTCCCATTTCTTAGATTTAAAACCATTTACATTATTAAAGGCAATATTAATATTCTTATGACATGAGTCCGCAGATAATTTTTTCTTACGTTTACCACCACGTCTATGACGCTTCTTAATTTTTGCGTATTTTCTACTTGTACAATCATTAATATTATCTACATTGCTCGGGAATTGTTCTTCATTAAGTTCATCAACATTATTTGTGACAAGTTCATCAATTAAGACGTTAAAACTGTTCTCAGTAGTCACACCGCCGATCGGGATATTGTCCATGTTCCCGATATCGGCACTTGTATCATGGCCAACACCTCAACCAAGGTGACATATGTTTTGGTGTACATTGTACTCAACCGCGTGCATCAGCTTTAACGAACGACCAAACTCGACTTGACTATGAAGCTACTACAATGGCTTGCATTGTACTGCATTGTACATTGTACTGTGAAGACATTTGTTTGTCCACAAAGTACAGTCTTAGCTGCAGGTGTATCCGTTGCTAGGACATATATATCTATATATATATGCTACCTGGTGAATCGGTAACTTCGTTGATCTGGTAAACTCCCGCCATTTCCCGTTGATGTTGGCTTCCCGTTGCTTGCTTCTGTATGCAGCGCATAAGGTACTGAAATGACCAATCTTACCGGTACCACATGCTCGGCGTGGATTCGGTCCGTTGATTACGGGTACTCGTCGGCTTCTTCTTCGGGGGTTGGCTGTACGTCTCCGTAAGAGTCTTGGCCTATTGTATTGCTTTTTCGAAACGGCGTGACATTTCCAAAGTTTTCTGGAGTCAGTATCATTTCTTGTGTTTTTGGACTGTTCGTTTTTCCACTACTGTACTCGCAAATCAATTCATCCGTCATTGGCCCTAAAGCGCACGTCTTTGCCAATTCTCGAAGAAAATTTTTTCCTCTTTGGCGGAACTTGTAACGTTCACCAACTACATTTACAGACGGTTGAAAGTGTTCTTTGAGAATTTTAATTGCGTGTTCATACTTGTTTGTACCATCAGAGAGGCTCCGGGGGTAGCGTCGTGTAAACCCGCTGACCCTCGACACCGAAGCAGTGTAGTAAAATGGCCTGCATTTTTCCTGGTATTAGCCCATGGGATGATCCCCCAAATTCGTTAGTTCTGTAGTCTCCATCAAGAAAATATTTATTTGTAGGCTTAAAATTCGTAGAAAAGTCTACTTACTACTAATACTACGATTATAAAATTCGCCAAGCCGAAAAGTTGCACATTATTTGGTAAATCACGAATTTATGGAGTAAATTTGACGATGACATGTATAAAATAAAACGATGACTATACCACGGTCGGCAAACACAGCGCTTTTGTCATGTACGTTGACCAATGATATGGCTTTTTTAATCTGCGAGCTTCGGCAAAGCAAGATGGCGTTTCTTCTGACATGTCTAACACGTCGACTTGTGATGGGAATGTTCGAAGAGAGTTGTCAAACAGGCCTTGTTTATTGTTTTATGCATATTTCTGATACAAAATCTAAATTAGTAAAGTTCAGTGAGAACAGCTGTGCCAAATGTAGGCAGTGTAGTAGGCCTAACCGATGGTGAGAGTTTAATCAAGCCGCTCAACCTGTCTCTTTTGTGCCTTTTCCATGGTGTGTACTTCTTCCTCTGCAAATGATGCAATGGACAGAGAGAACATGTTGTCTACCTTGTAGTGGTTGTGTTTCTTGATCACAAGCGTAGTCTCTTCAATGTCTGGTTTTGCAATCTTCCAGCTTTCTATAGATGAATGGTGATTGTTTTGTATTTAAAATATAACACAAAGCTGGCATTTTTAAGTACAGTTATTGATACCAATATGCAAGACAACCTAAAGTCACATTTTTAATCTATCAGAAAAGGGGGGAAATATTTATAAATATGACAGATTATGAAAGCATGATTAATGCAATGTTTTATGAAGAGCAATGTGCAAATGCAAAGTTTTAATAGAATATACAAATTATATTGATTCTTTTATAAAAAAATTACATAGAATATCAAAAAGGGCCGAACAAATTATGGAAAGATTCAAATGTTAAGTTTATTGAATGTATTGGGTTTGTGTATTCATCAATCTAATGTACAGTACATGTTTGACATTTCACTACATTCATGATCTATTCATGATACAAAATGGTCACTGTGACAATTTGTTTTTATTCAAAAGAAATTTTGTTTTTTAAGGACACTTTCCTTAGAATATCAAAACTTCTAAGGGTTACCAAGGGCAGGGCAAAAGACCAGGGCAGGGCAAAAGCCCTCTGTGAAATCTCAGCATGTTTCCAATAGGTGTCACTGTCCCATTGTCCAGTGATAAAATAAAGTCTGAAAAATTTAAAATCTAAACTTAAATTAGGCTCATGAATTCACTAAAAATAATTTAAAGGTCATACAGTAACGTTACTACACGAAATGTTCTCAGAATAGTTGACATCACTATTAGGCATTGTCTAGCTTAAAAATAAACTTTGTGTCTTAATTGTAACGACGTTAGCAGTTACCGTGCGCAAACCTGAATCTGCACAATGTTAAATTTATCAATTCATTTTACAATTCTATGAAAATGCAAGTAAATATTTCCACGACAGCTCACCGTAGTACCATCTCTTCCTTCCTCCATGGTAGTACTAGTAGTAGTAACGTTAGTAGTCCCTGCCTACACTCATACTTTTGCTGGCGATGTTCCGGTACGGTGGGCGTACATGTACATCAAGTCAGTGGTCGCGATCAAACTCTTCAGAGCATTTAATATGGAACAATACAGAGGGTCATCTCCTTAAAAGATCAGGACAAATGATTACTACTAGACATTTAGTATAGGGATCTTGTAGCTATATAAGCCAGATATCATCAAACTTGCTAATATAAATACATCAAAGTTCTAAACAAACAGATAGTGAAACTCAAAAAAATGGACTTGCACAAAATTTAGTGAAGTGATTTCTTTCCCATCACTGGGAAAGAAATCTGGCGGTTAACTATCCTTAATAAGTCATTCATAAAGATGGTGACAGGTGTTGAAGGGATTGATGTGCTCGGCTTAAACAGTTTGAAGCTTTGATTGATGAAGTTTATATTCAAATAAACATGTGTATACTATAAAGTAAATATAATGTAAGGAGTATCTTTCCTTTATCAAGCTCTGTGGTTATTACATAAACACTAAAAGAAAATATCATCTTTGTGGACATGTAGAAGTCATACAACTTAATTTATGAGAAAGATAACCGATAATAAACTTTAATGTTAAGTTATGAAAGACATGGATTTATGTGGTAACAGGTACGTCTAGGAACACTTATAATAATTTGCTTGATAGTCACTTGCACCTTTCAAACATTTCAAAAGTGAAATAGACTACATGGAAAACAGTTTAATCCAAAATAATATTGATAGTATCAAACAGAAAATTATTAATTTAATAGCTAGAACTTTGAATAATTACAGGACAGACTTTGATTTTACATTTTTACATAATTAATAAACTAGAAGTGTGGAAGCGTTGCATTAGAATTCACGCGTCGCACTAGAAGTGTTATCGCGTCGTACAAGAAGTGTTCAAGTGTTTTTTTGTTAACTAACCACATTAATTCAGAAGCAAAGCCTTTCTGTAAAATAATAATGTATGTGCTGTGGAGGACTTTTTTAAAGGAAGATAAATTCCAAAATTCATTTTAGTATGCATGCTAGCTGCCGACCAGTCTGGTCGCCGCTTTTGTATATTTGGTTTTGCTAGTAAATATATGGTTTTGCTATTTGACATTTAGTTTAGTCTGATGTATTAGTCGAAATTTAATCACATATAGCTCTTCATATGAGACAAAAAAACGCAACGGTGAACACTTCTAGTGCGACGCGATAACACTTCTAGTGCGACGCGATAACACTTCTAGTGCGACTCGACAACACTTCTGGTGCGACGCTATAACACTTCTAGGGCGACGCTATAACACTTCTGGGGCAACGCGATAACACTTCTAGTGCGACTCGACAACACTTCTGGCGCGACGCTATAACAATTCAAGGGCGACGCGATAACACTTCTAGTGCGACGCTAATAATAATAATAATAATAATAATAATAATAATAATGTGTGGACTTATATAGCGCACGTATCCACCAACTAAGTGATGCTCAAGGCGCATTATATCATTACCCCTGCTCATAAGGCTCATAAATAATTCCTGAAACCATCTCAGCTCCCTGGGGAGTATACAACTCAATTGCTGCCATTACAGCACATATAGGGCTAATCAACCAACTCTGCCCTCACAGGTACCCATTTAACCCCTGGGTGGAGAGAAGCAATTATGGTTAAGTGTCTTGCTCAAGGACACAAGTGTCACGGCCGGGATTCGAACCCACATTCTGCTGCTAACACCAGAACTTGAGTCCGGTAAGCTAGACCGATCGGCCACGACACTCGGCCACGACACTCGCTATAACACTTCTAGGGCGACGCGATAACACTTCTAGTGCGACGCTATAACACTTCTAGGGCGACGCGATAACACTTCTATATATAGGGCGATGTGACAACACTTCTAGGGCGACGCGATAACACTTCTAGTGCGACGTGATAACACTTCTAGTGCGACGTGATAACACTTCTAGTGCGACGTGATAACACTTCTAGTGCGACGTGATAACACTTCTAGTGCGACGCGTAAACACTCTTCTTGCAATATTATGCCTGTGTCATTTTTAGAACACCATACGACACAATAAAATATTGGCATCATGCCGCCACTGGGCTGGCAAATACCGCCCTCTTGTGACGATATTAAATTAATGTGGATTGACTGTCCCTGTCTATATCCTATCAAGGTCACGCTTCGAGGCTTGCGCACGAGCTACCAACCAAGGTCAAAATTCAGCATCGGGAAAAAGATGGCGGCTGCACAGCCAGAATCTGGCGTTATTCACGCTAGCTCAAAGCGTGACGTCAGATCTTCAGGATAGTCACATGTACGATCGTGTTCTGATCCATAGTTCCATACGTACACGAATGACAATGAAACGGGAGTCGATCATTCAGCCCATAACTGTGCATTAGACGTTAATGGATGTTGGAGGTTTATACTGCTTACATCAGGGAATTCATCAATTAATTAGTATATACATAATTATTGAGTGCCTCATCTTAGAGCATAATATTCTCTATGCTCAGAGTAAAATTGGAAGGATAATATCAATCGGTAACATCTGAACTTATCATTTTACAAGGCGGCGAGGCCAAGTGCAATAGATCAGTTTAGATATGTTAGATGTTATTCTTCTCATTTTACGAAATAAAGGTTTGTTTTATCTATCAAATTTAAAACTCATACATAGATCCTTGTCATTTGATTGGTTAGAACTCCAATTTTCCGTCGCTTGAATTATTAAATGAAGTCATGATTTTAAATGAGAATCAGAAATACTTCAGGCTGCATCCCAGCCTCTCAATCACCACCTTCCAAATATCATGCTATTCCTGATGTTTAAAGAACAGCTTGTTGGATCGATTTATATAAAGAGTTTTTTCTGATCTGAAAAGTTTGTTTATCGGTTAGCAACTTTGTTCCCACATCGTTTATCTTAAAAAATTGTTTTACCTCCTTTATGTTGTTGCAATTGCCTTTATATTGTTATCAGTTTATAGCAACCTTATTCCCAGGCCAGATCTACACCGTTTTGGGGGGTCAATAATGCTCGAAAGCCTTGGGAACGATTTTGATACAATGGTCCGAACTGCGAATGTCCAAAAATTATAGGCTACTATTGAATGCACTTTTTGTAGCGAAGGCGCACAAGGCAAAACTAGATGTTGACACGTGATGTGTTAAATCAAATGACAAGGGTCTGTGTGTGAGTTACATCAAACATTCTACTGACATCGACCACAAATGACGGATTTTGCCGCTTTTCTGAACAGTTTATTTCGCAGTGAGTACACCACTATGTTCAACCAGCTGTTGCAGAAAACTACGATCCTGGCGCACTCAACGATATAATCAGATACTTGAGTTCCATGGGTTACTAGTAAGGCAACTATTAGAGATGGCATGAAAGTCACCACAAAGGTAGACACTACTAACAGGAATGTACACAGGGATTTTCTATGCATGGCCAGTGATCTAGTTTTGCGAACCATTGGGTGAGAGACGGGCTGTTCGTTCCCAGTGTCAATGATCGAAATGTTGCTGAATGTAATGTTTTCATGACGGACAATATGGCGTCTAATTAGAATCACAATCCGAGTGTAGATGACGATGATTACAGTAAGAGGAATCCCGACAAAAACAACAGCATTGATCCACAGGAAAGCTGTGATTGTCGCGTTGTTGTTAAATTCAACACACCATCCGGTTTCGTCATAGGAAAACCCACCATTAGCGGTGAATGCACCCCAGGTGGCGGACATGACAACGCACACCAGCCACAAACATGACACAACGATATAGGCCCGCCGTGTCGTAACAATGGACCTGTGCCGAAGTGGGAATTCTATTGCCAAGTATCGTTCGAAGGTGATCACAAGAACAGACAAAAAAGATGCAACGAAAAATAATGATTGCAGCGTGATATCAACTGCACACCATATGTCTTTTACTTGGGGTGTTCCGTCATTTGTTAGGGATATTATCAGCAACTGTAATGGAATACCAAAAAGACCGATTCCCAAATCGGCAAGAGATATCGACATCAAGAAGACGCGAGTCACTTTCTTTATGTCTGAAGCAAGCCGGATGACAATAATACAGAATATGTTACCAACGATGATCACAACGGAGAGGATGCTTAGAATTACAAAACGATATGTCCGAAAAGCTTGTGAATCCGACATCACGTCTTCCATATTGCATCGACGCCTGCACTGTGACACTCGTCGCGGTCGTGTAATGTTTGAAGAGTTTACTGTTCGTGTGTGAAGTGGACTATCAGATTTAAAACGAAAGGGTGATGACCAAGAACCGAACAATTTCGAGTAGTTTTCGAATAGATTCCAAAGCTAGTTTATAAGGTGCATTTCTGAGCAGTGCTTTCAAATAGCACTCAACGTGACACGGGAAGCGATATGTTGCGCGTCCTGATACCATCAATTTCCCAAGAACGATTGCCCATTAGCAATTCAAAGCAACAGGCTTATTTGACACTAATAGGGATCGTCCACTTTCCAGTCATTTGATTGGAAATATAAACGCATCTCCCTTGCTAAAAATGTGTACCGCAAAAGTACAATGACAAATAGGCCTCATGGAAAACCCTTAATCCTTCCTTGACAAAACGTTCGTCACGGCTCCGACATCTCCCCTCCAACCTGTTGCGAGTATACTTTTGTAATGACATACAAAATGGACGAGCCCATACTGGCCGGCTACAAGTAATTACGGTAATATTAGTGACGTTACTACCCATTACTCACTTAGGCAATATACTGATTTATATTTGCTGTTTAATTCAAATGTTGACTTATTTCATTTGTGTAGGTGAGACGTTTCCATATGCCTTAACAGTATTTTGCCAGGAGGTTTGTTTTTGTAGTTTCACCAGCAGGTATGTGGTGGGACCAGAAGCAACGAAGTCCTGTGAAGCTCTGCAATATTAGTGATCCGAAACATATGGTTCTGAATAAAATATGGAAATGGGGTAAATTTTTAAAATAAAAAAAGATGTATAATCTGACCAAACAGGGGTTTTGTTTGCACCCTGAACACCTCCCTTTTGTGACGCATAGTTTAATGGTTTGGACTGACAAGTTGTTTGGGTAAAACTCAAAATAAAATGTAAAATAATTACAAAAAAGTGAAAGTTTATAGTAATCATTATTTTGTTTTAATTACATCCAAATTTACATTTTAAAAAGATGACTGTCTCTTCAAAATACAATGTTCTACGACATATTACCTGAATTGTTCAACCATAATGTTGTATTTCCGAACACAATGTAACATTTACCAATGATGTAACACTTATGTTTATCTCCAGATAGTGTAAGCTTGTATCCCACAATAGACTCTTTCTAAGTACACTTGTTATCAAATAACTTGTTGCCGAGAGAAAAATGGTTATTAGTCTGGTTCTTCGCTTCCTTTGCACGAGGCTGAAGTGTGTCTGTAGAAAGTCCTCGGTCTATAGTTAGATAAAACAAATTACAATGTACATACACTAATTTTGACTTTCTGCAAATGTCATGACGAAAAGTCGCGTGATAACTGTCTCTTTACAGAACCATGAAGAATGTTTCAGATATCGTTTAAATATCATTCATTATAAGGCCAAAAATATTTTTTTGTTGAGTTGCCCTCCAGTGAAAATATTTGAAGGGGTCGGTCGGTCGGGATTTTTTTAGGTGTTCGGCTTTTCAGCCGAACAACTATTGTTATTGTTCCGTTTTTAGGTGTTCGGCTTTTCAGCCGAACAACTATTGTAATTGTTCCGTTTTTTTTTAGTTTTTTTTTTTACTTCTCCTTCTTCTCCCTAATTCTTCTCTACATCGAAAGTGCAAGTTAACAATATCACACAACCTTGAAACTTCACACATATAAAGACCTTATCATGTAGATGAATCTAGTTACGTCATAATCACGTCATCAGGTATCAAATTACAAGCCATTTAAGTTTTAAAAATGACCATTTGCTATCGACTGTATATCAAAATATACTAAAGCTATGATGTTCATAATCTGGGATCTGATAGATCAAGGCTTAGGCAACATTTGAAAAGTTAACGTCAAAATCGTCTGACATTTGCTTCCGGTCGTACCGGAAGGTCAAAGTTTTGATTTGTTTTTTTTTCTTCAAAATTCCTTTTCTGGGCCAAAATCCCATTGACTTAACACACACCAGACACTCGTGGTTCTGGGCCCATTGTTTACAAACCGCAGAGACTGAGATCGTTATCTACTGGAAAACAGCTGGCGGTCTTCACGGGGACGTTTGCGGTTTCACAGGCTAAAGCTCTTGCAGGATAAAATATATTTTATAGATGTGTGCTTGGGCGTTTAAGCCAATAACGAATGCGCTACAATATTTCTAAAACCATAGATCGTATTAACTTAATACTGCAGTGTCATTTTTGTACGAATGGAAAGGGCTGTTGAAAAAGCCAATACCGAAAAGCTATTTCTTTGAAATGAGTAAGGCAACTTACTTTTGAAAACAATCTTAAGTCACATTTTAACAATGATCCCAATTGATGAGGACATCAATTACCGTCACTTCCGAACACCTTGAGTTTGTTCACAAACTCTGAATTTCTAGGTTTTTTTTGTTTTTTTTTCCTTGACTGTCCTTTTAAGATTGAAATGCATTGGAACTGAAACCACATACCATGTTTTTCATTTGTATACCTATCAGCAAGGAATTTTGCTTCAGAATAAAAGTATCCCACGCATTTTTGTTGTACTTTTCGCTGTGATTGACAATGGAGGTAGAATTCTACCTCCATGGATTGACACAGCAAATTCATCCATATTGCGTGCAATGCTCAACATGCAACATGTGAGTAGCCATTTTATTTGAAAACGTGTAGATCGAGTCGCAATCATTGACATACAAAACAGTGCGCGAAGCCAGTGGAAAACATGTGAGGGGCCATTCGATTGGAAAACGTGTAGATTTGAGTCGCAATCGTTGGCACACAGTGTGTGCGAAGGCAGTGCACCATGTGAGGGCCGGGGCCATTCGATTTGAAAACATGTAGATTGAGTCTTGGGTACCGGTAAATTTACCGGTAAAAAAAGTGGAAAATTTAACAAATCAAACGTATTATGTTTTATACAAAGAAAATTGGTAAGTTTCATTAATAAATAGGCCTATGAATGACAGGGAAAAAGAAAAAAGAAAAAAAAACCGACCCGAGATTTCAGCAATTTTGGGTCGGTCGGTGGAGGGCAACTCAACATCTTTTTTGTTTGGCCTAATAGTAATAATGTGTATACATTATGCAGCCATGACACTCCTCTGATATATGAACATCTCAAATGCTTGTATTTTATCTGACATTTCCTTGTTGATTGTCCACGACTCTGAAGCATAAAGTAATGTGGACAGCACATATCATCTAGTTAGTCTCAACCTTGTATCCAGTTTGTGTTTGCTTGATGCAAGAACGTCCTTCATATCAATACATTGACTTCTTTTAATTCCAATCCTTCTTTTAATTTTAAAACTGCAGCTACCATATTCTGCAATTAAATGCCCCAGATATAATCTTCTTCGCCTGCTCCATTTAGTTGCCTCTAACTGTGATCTTCAAACTTGCTTGATTTTTTATTCCTGCTTCACTTCTGCGACTAACATTATCTACTGTTATTTGCAACTGTTCTTTTGTTTCTCCTATTAGTGCAGTGTCATCTGCGTATGTTGTTGAGGTTTTCCCCTGTTTTAACTCCTCGGAGGATTCTCAATGTCTTTAAAAATCTGCTCTGTTGAACAGTTTCGGTGAGCGAACACATCCCTGCCTAACTCCTCTTTTGACTGTAATCTCTTCAGACTTATCTTCTTCCAGTCTGATTTTATAGCTAGTTGATTCCAGTACAAATTTTGGATGATTCTCTTATCTTTCCCGTCCACTTCAATGTTATGAAACACAGACAGTAGCTGAAAAACCCGATCAAACGCCTTCTCGTAGTCTATGAAGCAAAATTTGCAGATCCATAATTGTCCTGAGATTGAAGATTCCTTCTCTTGTATCTATTCCAGGTCTGAATACAGACTGCGTTTCTCCTATTTCCCTTTCCATTACACCTTTTGTTCCTCTCCATAATGATTATTAGAAGTAGCATGATGACATGACTCTTAGGCTTATTCCATCGCATTGGGTTTTTGAGAGTGTCGTAGATCTTTGGGGATGCACCCAGTGTTATTTCATTACACAGATCAGTGATCATCTGTATACCCATCTCATCCAATGCTTTTAAGTATTCTCCTGTCATTTCATTTCTTCCCGGTGCATTTCCTGTCTAAAGCGTGTTATAATTGCTTCATCAACCTCTTCTGTCAGAATACTTGGACCGTCCGTATCTATAGTTCCTCCAGTTGAGATTTTTCATTGTCACTACACTGCAAAAACTGAGGTGTTAAAATAACACTAGTGGTGTCAACTTTATTCTTCCATGGTGTTTATATTGCGCGAGTTGCCTAATATAAACACCAATGTGTAGATTTTAACACCACAGTTTTTGCAGTGTATAAAGCTCGCTGATGTACTCAGTCCCCCTCTTTGCTCCCGCCTCTTTTTCATATTTGATACATCCACTGTTGCTTCTTATACATCTACTTATATTTGTGAGATCTTTCACTTTCTCTTGAATGTTGTTAATGTTGTGCTTATACTCTGTAGGTCTTCGATTTCTTCACACCTGATCTTTGGCATGCCTGCATGCATTCCTTTCCTTTATCGTCATTTCAAGAATCTCGTCAGTCATGTATGCCTGCTTCTTTTCTCTTGACTTCTTTGGTAACCTTTTTAAACATTAACAAAATAAAGAATTTTCTTGCAACATAGTGTTTAAGTCTTGGAATTTAAACAATGCGAATATTTTCATTACCGTGCATCCTATTCCGTTGTACTTTAATGCGATCGGAATCACTTACGCATGAAAACAGTGATGTACCCAAGCTTTAGCTTAACAACATCATGAGAATAAAAGCTCAATAGCGATGGGTACCAGACTTGTAACACTTTCCCAATCACTGGGCTCTCAATTTTCATGGCGTTTGCTGGTCTATACTAGATAAATGGAATGAACATAATTTACAATTCAGTGTTCTGACTTCAGTATTCGGTGGATAATTTGTACATTAAAAATTTATCCTTCTTTTTGTCCAAGTTTGAGAACTGAAAAAATATAATTTCATGAGTTGAATCAAGTTAATTAAAATAAGAAAAGTAAGTCAAATAATGCTGATTTTGAAAATAAATCTTTGGTGTAGTAATTTGATGAGATACTAGCCCATATGTCGAGTATTTTTTCACTTGACTTTGAACCTTGACATTATGTATAAAGGTTTTCTTTTTTCGTTTGATTTTTTTAAGTGACTCGAGACTCGGACTCGAACTCGACCCACATGAGTCGGGACTCAGACTCCCCTTCGACACTGGGGACTCAGACTCGGACTCAAGGTTTGAGGACTCGAATACAAGACTGGTTTTCAGTGTGCACACAAGAGGCATATAGGCCCTAACTTGAAATCATGAATGAGTAGGCCTAATCAAAAAAGAAAATGAGAAGAAATCAGTCAGAAATACAAGTTTTCATTTTGAACCTAAACAGAATGAAATAAAATGCAAATTGAAAGACTTGTGCGCACAACATGTAAACAACAGACAAACGGTACGCGCGCGTTTGGTTTATAGGACAAGCGCGGCTGGCGGTTCTTTCTACTGTGACATCATGTTTTTGGGATCATGCCGGGTAAGTTTTATCCATAGAAACTGACAAATTCACGAAAGAACAATGGGTATGCCATTGTTTCGTGTTCGCTTAGTGTTATACATAGGTCTACACTATAAACAAACATACCGATAATCTTATATTGAGGATAGTCTCCTAAATATTTGTGCTCCGTTGGAAAAAAATTGTGTTTTTCTTATCAAATAAATAACAAGATGGGATGCAACAAATCGACCATTCGTGTTAGTCCTGCAATGTTGGCTGGAAAGAAAGTCAAGGGCGGCAAATCCGTCCAGTATCTCCAACAAACGCGCCAAAACGTCTGGAGGCTCATGGTCCGTTTTCGCCAAGTTAAGGTAAGGCCACCAATTTCGAAAACTTGTTTCTCTCTTTTCAAAGGGAAGGTACAACCCTGGCAATTATGAAATTATACCAAATTATCGAATGAACTTATTATTACCTAAAAAGAACTCGGTGTTCAGTTGGTACACGTATCAATCATCCTGAAATTATTTCGTCTGAAGTGCTTTCAACTTGGAGAAAACAAGAAGTGTTCAAGCAATTGTTGATAATCCGACACAAGAATTTCCGGACAACTTTTTGTAAAACATGCAAACAGAAACACCAGGTAACCTTTTCGCTGTTTTCTCTTTAACGTGAACACATAATTATTGTGATGTAAACAGAAACACCAGGTAACCTTTTCGTTGTTTTCTCTTTAACGTGAACACATAATTATTGTGATGTAAACAGAAACACCAGGTAACCTTTTCGTTGTTTTCTCTTTAACGTGAACACATAATTATTGTGATGGAAACAGAAACACCAGGTAACCTTTTCGTTGTTTTCTCTTTAACGTGAACACATAATTATTGTGATGTAAACAGAAACACCAGGTAACCTTTTCGTTGTTTTCTCTTTAACGTGAACACATAATTATTGTGATGGAAACAGAAACACCAGGTAACCTTTTCGTTGTTTTCTCTTTAACGTGAACACATAATTATTGTGATGGAAACGGAAACACCAGGTAACCTTTTCGTTGTTTTCTCTTTAAATTAACGTGAACACATAATTATTGTGATGAAATTATCAAAGGTTAGTTTTATGATATAAATATTTATTGAACACTACAGGATTGAAATGAACGTTAATAACCAAATACAAACGTATTGTTCCTTTAAATGTTAAACTGTGTAGGAAAAATGTAACTCAAAACAAAACTTCAACCACTCACACATATTATCACAAATAATGGCCTGTCTTACAGTGGACAAGCTCGGTGGTCAAGACGTCCGAGTCTGCATTAGCAAGCAGGAGGTCGTTGCTTCGAGTCCCGTACAAGTCGCCTTGAAAATTGCACACAGATGTATGTTACTTGATAAGAACGCCATTTCACGCAAACAACGGTTAATGTTCACATAATAAGCCAATCCACTTCCTAGCATAATTTTTCCGTCGCTTGAATGATCAAATGAAGTCATTTTAAATGAGAATCAGAAATGCTTAAGGTTGCATCCCAGCCTCTCAATCACCACCTTCCAAATATCATGCTATTCCTGAAGTTTAAAGAACAGCTTGCTGGATCGATTTATACAAAGAGTTTTTCTACCTGAAAGACGCCCGTGAAAGACGGCCTCTCAGTTTCATGGAGATTCAACTTTGACGTTGGTAAGAAGCTAGCACGCGAGCCTCGAAGCGACGTCGGATTTTAGACAAACCATATCCAATGAAATTCCTTAAATGATACGCGCACCCGGAGCCTGACTATCCTTGATGGGGTAGACAGGAGATCATATGATCCGAACTGTGGGCGTCCAATAGAATATAGGCTACTGTTGAATGCACTTTTTGTAGCAAAGGCGCACAAGGCAAAACTAGTTGTTGACACGTGATGTGTCAATCAAATGACAAGGATCTGTGTGTGAGTTAAACATTCTACTGACACCGACCACAAATGACGGATTTTGCTGCTTTTCTGAACAGTTTATTTCGCAAAGAGTACACCACTATATTCAACCAGCTGTTGCAGAAAACTACGACCCTAGCGCACTCAACGATATAATCAGATACATGAGTTCCATGGGTTACTAATACTAGTAAGGCGACTATTACAGATGGCATGAAAGTCACCACAAAGGTGGCCACTACTAACAAGAATGTACACAGGGATTTTCTATGCATGGCCAGTGATCTAGTTTTGCGAACCATTGGGTGAGAGACGGGCTGTTCGTTCCCAGTGTCAATGATCGAAATGTTGCTGAATGTAATGTTTTCATGACGGACAATATGGCGTCTAATTAGAATCACAATCCGAGTGTAGATGACGATGATTATAGTAAGAGGAATCCAGACGAAAACAACAGCATTGATCCACATGAAAGCTGTGATTGTCGGGTTGTTAAACTCAAAACACCATCCGGTTTCGTCATAGGAAAGCCCACCATTAGCGGTGAATGCTACTCCGCTGGCGACCATGACAACGCACACCAGCCACAAACATGACACAACGATATAGGCCCGCCGTGTCGTAACGATGGACCTGTGCCGAAGTGGGAATTCTATTGCCAAGTATCGTTCGAAGGTGATCACAAGAACAGACAGGAGTGATGCAATGAAAAATAATGATTGCAGTGTGATATCAACTGCAGACCATATGTCTTTTACTTGGGGTGTTCCGTCATTTATTAGGGATATTATCAGCAACTGTAATGGAATACCAAAAAGACCGATTCCCAAATCGGCAAGAGATATCGACATCAAGAAGACGCGAGTCACTTTCTTTATGTCTGAAGCAAGCCGGATGACAATAATACAGAAGATGTTCCCAACGATGATCATAACGGAGAGGATGCTTAGAATTACAAAACGATATGTCCGAAAAGCTTGTGAATCCGACATCACGTCTTCCATATTGCATCGACGCCTGCACTGTGACACTCGTCGCGGTCGTGTAATGTTTGAAGAGTTTACTGTTCGTGTGTGAAGTGGACTATCAGATTTAAAACGAAAGGGTGATGACCAAGAACCGAACAAGTTCGAGTAGTTTTCGAATAGATTCCAAAGCTAGTTTATAAGTTGCATTTCTGAGCAGTGCTTTCAAATAGCACTCAACGTGACATGGGAAGCGAAATGTTGCGCGTCCTGATACCATCAATTTCCCAAGAACGATTGCCCATTAGCAATTCAAAGCAACAGGCTTATTTGACACTAATAGGGATCGTCCACTTTCCAGTCATTTGATTGGAAATATAAACGCACCTCCCTTGCTAAAAATGTATACCGCAAAAGTACAACAACAAACAGGCCTTTAAAAAACCCTCTGAAAACACCTTAATCTTTCTAAGACTAAACGTTCGTCAGGGGTCCGACATCTAAAGAAACTTTTGAAATGGCACACAAAATTGGACGAGCCCATACTGGCTGGCTGCAAGTAACTACGGTAATATTAGTGACGTTACTACCCATTTCTCACTTAGGCAATATCCTGATTCATATTTGCTGTTTAATTCAAATGTTGACTTATTTCATTTGTGTAGGTGAGATATTTCCATATTATGCCTTAACAGTATTTTGCCAGGGGGTTTGTTTTTGTAGTTTCACGAGCAGGTATAGTTGGGACCAGGAGCAACGAAGTCCTCTGAAGCTCTGTAATTTTAGGAATCCGAAATATATGGTTCTGAAAAAAAAAATCAATTACAGAAACGATTTGGAAATGGGGAAAATTGTTTAAAATCCACAAAATATGTATAATCCCTCTTGTGACCCACAATTTAATGGTTGGAACTAAAAAGTTGTTTGGGTAAAACTCAAAAGTAAAATAATTACCAAAAAGTGAAAGTCATCTTCTGGAAATGAAATGAAAATTAAGTTCTCTTTAAAAAAAATTGTTCAAATAACTTAATTACCGAGAGAAAATTAATTTACTAGTCTGGTTCTTCGCTATCAGACCTAGTGCCCACAGTAAATAATTTAAAGAAATATTATACAATTAAATGAAAACATGAAATAAAAATTTTGAAATATTATAGCCCAATTCTATGACTCCGGGCCAGTAGGAGAAGAGCTAGATAATGTTATTTTTTTATTCAAAATTAGAATTGCAATAATAATTTGAGAATATATTAACTTAATACGTCAAATAAAGAGCATCCGTCCAATTACGAAGCATTTTGATGTATTTGTCATCATGATGTTTCATCCTTTGGTTTATGTTGACAATTTACGAGTGTCTCAGGCAAACTCAGCCGTACCGTACTGGCAATTACGCAAACATATCAGTCAGGCTTGTTAATGAATAACTGGATGTCTTACTGTAAATTAAAATTTAGTCTGGCTTCCAGCAACTCAAAATAAATTATTTAAATAACATTTTGTATTTAAATAACATGTTACATTTGCGAGAATGACAGAAAGTCATATAATAGATGATTATTTTTAATATTGAATAATCCAGTTTCAAATTGATAAGTATATTAAATTAATAAATACAACTACGATGACGTCACATATAAACCAAAATATGATTTGTTTTGCCAGGCGGAAGTCGGCGTCACGTGATCGCGTTCGTAAACACAGGTCTAGGTCACACCGTTTATTGGATGAACCTTTTGGAGTGAACGCGCACATGGTTGTCCGTCGATTGCGGTGTGTTACCCTCACACAATTGGTCCATTCTTTAATATTTGTTGTCCCCATTTTCTAGTTCTCCCACCTTGCCATTCTTGATATGCCTCTGTAATCCCCCAGCTCTTACTATGTGTCCAAAATACTGGCATGTACGTTTTTGTTCGTGCTAAGAAGTGATCTATATCCTCCCCAACTGTTTGTAGGACTTCTTTGTTTTCCTCTATGACACTCCTCTGTCTGATATATGAACATCTCAAATGCTTGTATTTTATCTGCCATTTCCTTGTTGATTGTCCACGACTCTGAAGCATAAAGTAACGTGGACAGCACATATCATCTAGTTAGTCTCAACCTTGTATCCAGTTTGTGTTTGCGTGATGCAAGAACGTCCTTCATATCAATACATTGACTTCTTTTAATTCCAATCCTTCAGTAGTAAAGCGGGCTGATATAATAATGAGGTGAAAAAGCGTGTGGGAGATAGGAAAAATTTATACCGACGGATGACCTCATTTGCATAAATTATGAATAAATTAATAAATTATAAAGGGGTTAAAAGATAATAAGGCGCTTAAGCGTGGTGGAGATAGCAAAAATTTATACCGCCGGATGACCTTAGGGGGCGGGAACGATTGAATACTAATGAGAAAGATAATGAGGCGCTTAAGCGTGTGGAGATAGGAAAAATTTATACCGACGGATGACCTTTTTTAAAATATGTAAATGAGAAAAATAATGAGCAAAAGATAATGAGGCGAATAAAGCGTGGGGAGATAGGAAAAATTTATACCGACGGATGACCTCATTTGCATAAGTAGATAGGATAATAACGAGAAGAGATAATGAGGCGACAAAGCGTGGTGGAGATAGGAAAAATTTATACCGACGGATGACCTTAAGGTCACAGAGGGGGATCACTCTCGAGAGAGGGCTACTGTAACGTATGACGTAATACAATGAGGGTTTACTACGTCAAGATGGCGCTTGGATGCGTTTAATTTATGGATGTAATTATGTATGTATCGATGGAACAATGTACGGTGCCTAATGGAACAGTCGCGATCGCAGTTCTTTGTTCGGTGAGCGGTACTTTCCCGCGCTTTGAGTGACCCTTAGTCTTTGTTCTTCTTTCGCAACCCGTATATCCCACCCTCAACGTTTATACATCCCAAACCATAAACGGCCCCTTTCATTGTCTCATTAGCTTCATCGGGTGACATAGGATTGGTTTATAATTAATTAATACTGTTTATAACCATGATGAATAACCTTTATGATTTTAGTTTCGCTCTTAATTGTTTTCGCTTTTAACTATTTTACTATGTTTGTATTGGATGCACCATCGATGTATGATGAGTGCCACTGTCATGAAAGTGTACATCCGAATAAATTTGATTTGATATACTGGCGTAAACAACAGTGTAAACCAAACCTTCGTGTTGTGACACGTCCGTCCCGTACTTTCTGCCGTTGTTCAGCGACTGGATCCTAGTCCGTTCGACTGTCGCAGGAATTTATGCGAACAAGACTCAAATAGTAATAATTTTCAGCATTGTCAAACGAATGTTATTTGACGATTAAGTAGATGATTTGTTTTTAAACATGACAAGGTGATCACTTGTATACAAGTCGGCATCCTGATGAACTCGTCGTGTGCGAGCAGTGACTCAATTAGCGTGGAGTGTGAATGCTACCCTTTGAAATCTTTAAGAAAGATATATTTGCATGTGAGAGGGTTACATCGAGTATGTAAGAGTATAAACAAACTTTAGCCCCATCGATCGATGACCCTCTCTTTCGGCTCCGATATGCGCCTGTGTGTGGTTGGCAAAGTAACCACACCATTGCTAATGATCTACCTGCATATATATAAAAAATGCGTTTTAATGATGCGAAGCAGCGATAAAGGCTTTATGTTTATGCGTGATGTTGTTTTATGTATCAAATTTGGCCATTGCGTCACGGACCCCCTTTGCCGTTGACGAATCGATCGGTGGTCAGTCCTCTTTGAGTAAAGGATTTATTCGTATAGTACTACCGGTACACGTTCACAGTTGGTTTTCGGGCTTAGAGTCGATTTTCCAATGCTGAATGAAACATCCCATGAACTTAATGTAAAGTTCATGTTACTTTGAATGCTTCAACGTTTCAACAAATACAGTATTTTCTATGATAAAACTGACTGCGTCTTCATCCATATTTTAGAGACGAGCTTGTCTTGTCGAATTAATTTCAACTCTGTTTTTACGCTAACATCAGATACATCGCCGCCGAGTTAGAATTTTGGTTGATACTTCATTTACTCAGTTTAATTATAAACAGTGCTGCTTTACACTGTAGATGGGATCATCCCACAATAACATCAAAACACATGATTAAGAGTAATAATTTTTCAAGTATTCTTCAATTTAATATTTGTATTATAACGTTGTTTTTATTTTTATATTTCTATTTAGCATTTTATTTAGAAATTTGTATTATTCTATGTTTTATTTTATTATATTTTTAGGTCGTGCGTACTAAAGTTTGGTAATTCATTTTAGGATTAGTTGGGGTGATATTAAAATAAGGTTCGTTAATTAAAATTCTTATATATTTATGGAATCAACAAAAGTAAGTAAATTGAACACAACAAAAACACTACCCGTTAAACGAAACAAACAAAACAAATACATAAAAAGTCAGATATTGCAACATAAACCAAACTTAAGTAAATAAACAATAAATTTGTTTCAAGTAATAAAACCCCCCCAAAAAATATCGAAACACATACATAAAATTTACCAAAAATATATATTAATGTTAAACGAGAAACTAGAAAAAAAAACAGAAAAAATACTACCCCCTCATGAACACAAGCCTAAACAAAAATTAATTTACGAATGAAAATGTGTATATTTGTATACCATCTTTCCATTTTAAAAGCAATTTTGTTTAAGCATTTAGATTTTTTCTTCTTTAAATATTCAATTTTTGTTTCTTTGGATGGTCTTTGCGCGAATATAATCACATCACGTGCAACGTTTTCTATATTTTTCCGTCGGATCAAATTTTTTATTAAGTGGGTTTTGTTCGTTGCCTTTATGTTAAACCATGAAGTAGTACAACTTTATTACCACTCGTCCATAGTTTTCTATTGATTTGTCGGATCAAGACTTTTCCTTTTCCTTTGACCTTTTGATTCGCCCATAGAATTGTCGGATTAAGATCCCATTACCTCTTTCATGCAACATCTAAGAATAACCCGTGCGACCCGTTGGATCCAGTCATCTTTTGTTCTCCCAAAAGATTAAGATGTGCGTTCCCATCCCTTCATTTGTTAGATCTCCAACTCAGTCTGGTCACTAAATATTTTCCATATATACTTCTTGGCTATCAAGGTCTTAGATTTCTGCCTGTCATTTAGTTTTTCTATTCTAACGTTTTCGTTTATACACCATTGCTGTAAACATTTTATTGTTTATTAGGATGGATGAAGTCTCCCTTTTAATAATTAGGTGTTCGAGCTACAGCGCGAGCACCTATTGTTATTGTTCGGTTTTTTTTTTTTTTTTTTTTTCTTCTCCTTCTTCTTCTTCTTCTTTTCCGGATCGATTGTCTACAAAAAAACACATACTTGCAAACTTCATATGAACTTGAAACTTGGCACATACTTAGAACATAACACGTAGATGAAACATAATTTGTCACGTCATTATTAGGTCATCAGATATCGAATTTCGATCAATCGTTCTTTATTAGTTAAAACGTTTTGATTACGTTGCAAATGAAAGATCTACACGGCTTTTTCAACGCTAAAAAAGTGCGCCCTCTGTTGGTGAATGTAAATCAGCTCTGGTCGTGCTAATTATGTATGCACGTAAAAATCATATCTCAACAACCACAACAGGTAAATTGACAGTTTTTGCACCATTGTACAGATTGTTAATTGTCAAAAAATATTTACACAAAGGTGACCCCAATTTCACCTTACTTCCTGTCCAAACCGGAAGTCAAAGTTTAATGTTTAAAAAAATCATATCTCCACAACCACAAGAGGTAAATTGAAATTTTTTGTATCATTGTATAGATTGTTAATTGTCAAAAAATATTTACACAAAGGTGACCCCAATTTGACCTTACTTCCTGTCCAAACCGGAAGTCAAAGATTAATGTTTAAAAAAATCATATCTCCACAACCACAAGAGGTAAATTGACATTTTTTGTATCATTGTACAGATTGTTAATTGTCAAAAAATATTTACACAAAGGTGACCCCAATTTGACCTTACTTCCTGTCCAAACCGGAAGTCAAAATTTAATGTTTAACAAAATCATATCTCCACAACCACAAGAGGTAAATTGACATTTTTTGTATCATTGTATAGATTGTTAATTGTCGAAAAATATTTACACAAAGGTGATCCCAATTTGACCTTACTTCCTGTCCAAACCGGAAGTCAAAGTTTAATATTTAAAAAAATCATATCTCAACAACTACAAGAGGTAAATTCACAATTTTGTACCATTGCACAGATCGTTAATTGTCAATAAATATTTACAAAAAGGTGACCCCAATTTGACCTTACTTCCTGTCCAAACCGGAAGTCAAAGTTTAATATTAAAAAATCATATCTCAACAACCACAAGAGGTAAATTGACATTTTTTGTACCATTGTATAGACTGTTAATTGTCGAAAAATATCTACACAAAGGTGACCCCAATTTGACCTTACTTCCTGTCCAAACCGGAAGTCAAAGTTTCATATTTAAAAAAAATCATATCTCAACAACCAAAACAGGTAAATTCACAATTTTATACCATTGTACAGACCGTTAATTGTCAAAAGATATTTACAAAAAGATGACACCAATTTGACCTTACTTCCTGTCCAAACCGGAAGTCAAGCATTTAATATTTAAAAAAATCATATCTCAACAACCACAAGAGGTAAATTCACAATTTTTGTACCATTGTACAGATCGCTAATTGTCAAAATATATTTACAAAAAGATGACCCCAATTTGACCTTACTTCCTGTCCAAACCGGAAGTCAAAGTTTAATATTTCAAAAAATCATCTCAGCAACCACAAGAGGTAAATTAAAAATTTTTGCTCCATTGTACAGATCGTTAATTGTCACAAAATATTTAAACAAAGTTGACCCCAATTTGACCTTACATCCTCCCGAACACCTTGAGTTTGTGTCGAGACAAACTCTGAATCTCTAGTTAAGTTTTGTTTTGCTTCGGTTTTGTTAATTTATAGAAAGTTTAATTTTACAATTACTCGCGTAATTGAACGGAAATGTGTTTCATGTCGCGCTGCATGCATCGGGGCCTATAGGTGTAAAAAAAAAAGCAAACATACAAATGACACAAAAATATAAACACAAAAGAACACATTCTACTCCGAATAATTTTTTTTTAAATTTTGTTTTATTCACTTTTTTTAAATTTTAATTCACGTAACAATGAATGGATTACCGATACAAATCACTATATAAAAGAAACTCAAAATTATTATAACTCAAAGTATTAATAATTACCAAGAAAAATACACATTAAACAAGAATCCGTATATAAAAACAATGTAAATCAAATATCTATTGGACTTAGCTTGTCAATTTTGTACACGTTATATGGTGATTTTGGGGAGAGGAAATGATGAGGGATGTATAGGACTAGGGTAATCAATAGATAGTCAAGTGAATTATAAGGAATATAACAGAATTAAAAGAAAGTCAACTCACACTGAATTTTACAGGGATTAAGAGTCTACACTCCTTGCAATAAATGTAACACGATAGATTTACACATCTCACTCGTTCATACCGAGCACATGGGACGAAGTGTTTTGGATTATATTTCCGCTTCAATGAACTGCTCAGGAACTTGGAATTTCGTTGCGTGTACTGTCAACGAAACCGTAAATGAAGTCGGATATTAGGGCTCATAATACAGTTGTCTATCTTACATGAAACAACGGCCCGCTTTAGAATGTCAGGCCTGTAGTTCACAATACACTGTGTATTTAAAGATGAATAGAAAGTCACCCAGAAGTTTAGAACCCATGCAGAGGCACTCATTTTCTTCGAAATTAAGTTGTCACTACTCTTGATGTAACGTAATAGTGTAAAATAACCATAAAGGATTACTGTAAGACTAACAGAGGTGGCTATTTTATAGATTAAAAAAAAAAAAAAAATTCCTACCAAAAAACCCCACTATTATAGATGTTTTTTTAAAATTACAATAGTCTTTCTGAAACATCTGGTCTTTCATCATCACTCTTCCTCATTCTCTTCATCCTCATTTAGTTGAAGTAGTCCGTCAAATTTGGTATGGAGTTTAGGCATTACTCTGTTCAGAGCTTTGTTTACTTCCATGCCTTTATTTACTTTTTCTTCGAGATCTTCCGCAATATCCTGATGAGTGCCATTATCTTTCAGATGTAGGTAACTTGACAAAAAATCCTTGTATTTGTTGAAAAAGATTCGCTTGACTGCCCAAAGGGTTTTCCTATTGGCTTTTTCCTTGGCTTGATCTTCACTCATACCCCCGTTGACGTACTTTTCATATTTTTCACACCACATCTCTTCAGTAGCCTCTTTAGCCTCTTCCAACCAGTCTCGAAAAGTAGCATTGTCTTCCAATTCAGAACTAGACTCATCCTCTTCCGATGATTCGTCATATTCCACCCCCGTATCGGATTCTGAATCATCTTCCTCGAAATCTTCGTCTTCATCCTGCGTAGATTCAGTTTCACAAGTTTCTATTTCCGAATCTTCAAATCTACGCTTTTTAAAATCGGGTTCAGAATTATCGACGTCAGAATTGTCAGATTGGATAGCTTTAATTTCAGAATCATCGTCAACTTCATCCAATTTAGATTTCTCTTCATTATGTACATGTTCTGCATGCCTCCGTAGGTTATATCTCCGTCCAAAGCTTTTGCCGCACTGGTGACAAGCATGGGGTTTGACAGCAGAAATAACATTCATGTTGAATCTCTGATGCTTAATCTCCGATTGACAAGAAACGGAAGAAATAGTTTATATATAGGCCTATAACTACTCATTTCGCTGCTCATTTTGCTGCTCATTTGCTCATTTCGCTGCTCATTTTGCTGCTCATTTGCTCATTTCGCTGCTCATTTGCGATACCCTTTGCGATACCCTTTCGTGTTTGTATTTCAGTGAAAAGAGCAAATGAGCAGCAAAATGAGCAGCGAAATGAGCAAATGAGCAGCGAAATGAGCAAATGAGCAGCGAAATGAGTGCCTCTGCATGGGTTCTAAACTTCTGGGTGACTTTCTATTCATCTTTAAATAGACAGTGCATTGTGAACAACAGGCCTGACATTCTAAAGCGGGCCGTTGTTTCATGTAAGATAGACAACTGTGTTATGAGCCCTAATATCCGACTTCATTTACGGTTTCGTTGACAGTACACGCAACGAAATTCCAAGTTCCTGAGCAGTTCATTGAAGCGGAAATATAATCCAAAACACTTCGTCCCATGTGCTCGGTATGAACGAGTGAGATGTGTAAATCTATCGTGTTACATTTATTGCAAGGAGTGTAGACTCTTAATCCCTGTAAAATTCAGTGTGAGTTGACTTTCTTTTAATTCTGTTATATTCCTTATAATTCACTTGACTATCTATTGATTACCCTAGTCCTATACATCCCTCATCATTTCCTCTCCCCAAAATCACCATATAACGTGTACAAAATTGACAAGCTAAGTCCAATAGATATTTGATTTACATTGTTTTTATATACGGATTCTTGTTTAATGTGTATTTTTCTTGGTAATTATTAATACTTTGAGTTATAATAATTTTGAGTTTCTTTTATATAGTGATTTGTATCGGTAATCCATTCATTGTTACGTGAATTAAAATTTAAAAAAAGTGAATAAAACAAAATTTAAAAAAAAATTATTCGGAGTTGAATGTGTTCTTTTGTGTTTATATTTTTGTGTCATTTGTATGTTTGCTTTTTTACACCTATAGGCCCCGATGCATGCAGCGCGACATGAAACACATTTCCGTTCAATTACGCGAGTAATTGTAAAATGAAACTTTCTATAAATTAACAAAACCGAAGCAAAACAAAACTTAATTATTAAAAGGGAGACTTCATCCATCCTAATAAACAATAAAATGTTTACAGCAATGGTGTATAAACGAAAACGTTAGAATAGAAAAACAAAATGACAGGCAGAAATCTAAGACCTTGATAGCCAAGAAGTATATATGGAAAATATTTAGTGACCAGACTGAGTTGGAGATCTAACAAATGAAGGGATGGGAACGCACATCTTAATCTTTTGGGAGACCAAAAGATGACTGGATCCAACGGGTCGCACGGGTTATTCTTAGATGTTGCATGAAAGAGGTAATGGGATCTTAATCCGACAATTCTATGGGCGAATCAAAAGGTCAAAGGAAAAGGAAAAGTCTTGATCCGACAAATCAATAGAAAACTATGGACGAGTGGTAATAAAGTTGTACTACTTCATGGTTTAACATAAAGGCAACGAACAAAACCCACTTCATAAAAAATTTGATCCGACGGAAAAATATAGAAAACGTTGCACGTGATGTGATTATATTCGCGCAAAGACCATCCAAAGAAACAAAAATTGAATATTTAAAGAAGAAAAAATCTAAATGCTTAAACAAAATTGCTTTTAAAATGGAAAGATGGTATACAAATATACACATTTTCATTCGTAAATTAATTTTTGTTTAGGCTTGTGTTCATGAGGGGTAGTATTTTTTCTGTTTTTTTTTCTAGTTTCTCGTTTAACATTAATATATATTTTTGGTAAATTTTATGTATGTGTTTCGATATTTTTGGGGGGGTTTTATTACTTGAAACAAATTTATTGTTTATTTACTTAAGTTTGGTTTATGTTGCAATATCTGACTTTTTATGTATTTGTTTTGTTTGTTTCGTTTAACGGGTAGTGTTTTTGTTGTGTTCAATTTACTTACTTTTGTTGATTCCATAAATATATAAGAATTTAAATTAACGAACCTTATTTTAATATCACCCCAACTAATCCTAAAATGAATTACCAAACTTTAGTACGCACGACCTAAAAATATAATAAAATAAAACATAGAATAATACAAATTTCAAAATAAAATGCTAAATAGAAATATAAAAA
Organism: Zoroaster sp. YZ-2022; assembly: GCA_029582265.1. Taxonomy (NCBI): domain Eukaryota; kingdom Metazoa; phylum Echinodermata; class Asteroidea; order Forcipulatida; family Zoroasteridae; genus Zoroaster; species Zoroaster sp. YZ-2022. The sequence continues at coordinate 9,958,521 of CM055821.1, read as the reverse complement.
ATAAAAACAACGTTATAATACAACTGTAAAATTGAAGAATACTTGAAAAATTATTACTCTTAATCATGTGTTTTGATGTTATTGTGGGATGATCCCATCTACAGTGTAAAGCAGCACTGTTTATAATTAAACTGAGTAAATGAAGTATCAACCAAAATTCTAACTCGGCGGCGATGTATCTGATGTTAGCGTAAAACAGAGTTGAAATTAATTCGACAAGACAAGCTCGTCTCTAAAATATGGATGAAGACGCAGTCAGTTTTATCATAGAAAATACTGTATTTGTTGAAACGTTGAAGCATTCAAAGTAACATGAACTTTACATTAAGTTCATGGGATGTTTCATTCAGCATTGGAAAATCGACTCTAAGCCCGAAAACCAACTGTGAACGTGTACCGGTAGTACTATACGAATAAATCCTTTACTCAAAGAGGACTGACCACCGATCGATTCGTCAACGGCAAAGGGGGTCCGTGACGCAATGGCCAAATTTGATACATAAAACAACATCACGCATAAACATAAAGCCTTTATCGCTGCTTCGCATCATTAAAACGCATTTTTTATATATATGCAGGTAGATCATTAGCAATGGTGTGGTTACTTTGCCAACCACACACAGGCGCATATCGGAGCCGAAAGAGAGGGTCATCGATCGATGGGGCTAAAGTTTGTTTATACTCTTACATACTCGATGTAACCCTCTCACATGCAAATATATCTTTCTTAAAGATTTCAAAGGGTAGCATTCACACTCCACGCTAATTGAGTCACTGCTCGCACACGACGAGTTCATCAGGATGCCGACTTGTATACAAGTGATCACCTTGTCATGTTTAAAAACAAATCATCTACTTAATCGTCAAATAACATTCGTTTGACAATGCTGAAAATTATTACTATTTGAGTCTTGTTCGCATAAATTCCTGCGACAGTCGAACGGACTAGGATCCAGTCGCTGAACAACGGCAGAAAGTACGGGACGGACGTGTCACAACACGAAGGTTTGGTTTACACTGTTGTTTACGCCAGTATACTCTGGTGCCGTTTATGGTTTGGGATGTATAAACGTTGAGGGTGGGATATACGGGTTGCGAAAGAAGAACAAAGACTAAGGGTCACTCAAAGCGCGGGAAAGTACCGCTCACCGAACAAAGAACTGCGATCGCGAATGTTCCATTAGGCACCGTACATTGTTCCATCGATACATACATAATTACATCCATAAATTAAACGCATCCAAGCGCCATCTTGACGTAGTAAACCCTCATTGTATTACGTCATACGTTACAGTAGCCCTCTCTCGAGAGTGATCCCCCTCTGTGACCTTAAGGTCATCCGTCGGTATAAATTTTTCCTATCTCCACCACGCTTTGTCGCCTCATTATCTCTTCTCGTTATTATCCTATCTACTTATGCAAATGAGGTCATCCGTCGGTATAAATTTTTCCTATCTCCCCACGCTTTATTCGCCTCATTATCTTTTGCTCATTATTTTTCTCATTTACATATTTTAAAAAAGGTCATCCGTCGGTATAAATTTTTCCTATCTCCACACGCTTAAGCGCCTCATTATCTTTCTCATTAGTATTCAATCGTTCAATCGTTCCCGCCCCCTAAGGTCATCCGGCGGTATAAATTTTTGCTATCTCCACCACGCTTAAGCGCCTTATTATCTTTTAACCCCTTTATAATTTATTAATTTATTCATAATTTATGCAAATGAGGTCATCCGTCGGTATAAATTTTTCCTATCTCCCACACGCTTTTTCACCTCATTATTATTCATTTATGCAAATTTATGCAAATTTAGAGGTCAAAGGTCATCCGTCGGTATATCAGCCCGCTTAACTACTTCCTTCTTTTAATTTCAAAACTGCAGCTACCATATTCTGCAATTAAATGCCCCAGATATAATCTTCGCCTGCTCCATTTAGTTGCCTCTAACTGTGATCTTCAAACTTTCTTGATTTTTGTTATTCCTGCTTCACTTCTGCGACTAACATCTACTGTTATTTGCAACTGTTCTTTTGTTTCTCCTATTAGTGCAGTGTCATCTGCGTATGTTGTTGAGGTTTTCCCCTGTTTTAACTCCTCGGAGGATTCTCAATGTCTTTAAAAATCTGCTCTGTTGAACAGTTTCGGTGAGCGAACACATCCCTGCCTAGTCCTCTTTTGACTGTAATCTCTTCAGACTTATCTTCTTCCAGTCTGATTGTATAGCTATTTGATTCCAGTACAAATTTTGGATGATTCTCTTATCTTTCCCGTCCACTTCAATGTTATGAAACACAGACAGTAGCTGAAAAACCCGATCAAACGCCTTCTCGTAGTCTATGAAGCAAAATTTGCAGATCCATAATTGTCCTGAGGTTGAAGATTCCTTCTCTTGTATCTATTCCAGGTCTGAATACAGACTGCGTTTCTCCTATTTCCCTTTCCATTACACCTTTTGTTCCTCTCCATAATGATTCTTAGAAGTAGCTTGATGACATGACTCTTAGGCTTATTCCATCGCATTGGGTTTTTGAGAGTGTCGTAGATCTTTGGGGATGCACCCAGTGTTATTTCATAACACAGATCAGTGATCATCTGTATACCCATCTCATCCAATGCTTTTAAGTATTCTCCTGTCATTTCATCCCAGTGCATTTCCTGTCTAAAGCGTGTTATAATTGCTTCATCAACCTCTTCTGTCAGAATACTCGAATCGTCCGTATCCATAGTTCCTCCAGTTGAGATCTTTCATTGTCCCCCTCTTTGCTCCCGCCTCTTTGTCATATTTGATACATCCACTGTTGCTTCTTATACATCTACTTATATTTGTGAGATCTTTCACTTTCTCTTGAATCTTGTTAATGTTGTGCTTATACTCTGTAAGTCTTCGATTTCTTCACACCTGTTATTATACCATTGTTCTTTGGCATGCCTGCATGCATTCCTTTCCTTTATCGTCATTTCAAGAATCTCGTCAGTCATCTATGCCTGCTTCTTTTCTCTTGACTTCTTTGGTAACCTTTTTAAACATTAACAAAATAAAGTATTTTCTTGCAATATTGTGTTTAAGTCTTGTTATTTAATTTAAACAATGCAAATAGTTTTATTACAGTGCATCCTATTCCGTTGTAGTATACTGCGATCGGAATCGCTTACGCATGAAAACAGTGATGTACACAAGCTTATGGGAATAAATTTGCTCGATAGCGATGGGTACCAGACTTATTACACTTTCCCAACCACTGGGCTCTAAATTTCATGGCGTTTGTTCGTCCATGCTAGATAAATGGAATGAACGTACCTTTGTACAATTCAGTGTTCTGTGGACAATTTGTACATTAAACATTGATCCTTCTTTTTGTCCAAGTTTGAGAACTGAATAAATATTATTCCATAAGTCTTTTCAATTTCATAAAATTGTAAATCAAATAATGTTGATTTTGAAAAGAGAAAATCTTTGGTTTAGTAAAATTGATGAGATACTAGCCCATATGTCGAGTATTTTTTCAATTAACTTTGAACTTTGACATTATGTCTTAAGGTTTTCTTTTTTCGTTTGATTTTTTTAAGTGACTCGAGACTCGGACTCGACCCACATGAGTCGGGACTCAGACTCGGACTCAAGGTTAATCAAAAAGGAAAACGAGACGAAATCAGTCAGAAAATACAAGTTTTCATTTTGACACTAAACATGAAATAAAATGCAAATCGAAAGACTGTACGCACAACATGTATAAACAACGGACAAACGGTACACAGGCGTTTGGTTTATAGGACAAGCGCGGCTGGCGGTTCTTCCTACTGTGACATGTTTTTGGGATCATGCCGGGTAAGTTTTATCCATAGAAACTGACCAATTCACGAAAGAACAATGGGTATGCCACTGTTTCGTGTTCGCTTGGTGTTATAACATACGTAGATCTACACTAACGACAAACAAGCATGCGTATACTGTATATACACACAACATGAATAACAGCAGCGACGTACATAGTATAATCTTATATTGAGGATAGTTTCCTAAATATATGTGCTTCGTTGGAAAAAAAATTGTGTTTTTCTTATCAAATAAATAATAAGTATATTTACTCGAGAACAAGATGGGATGCAACAAATCGACCATTCGTGTTGGTCCTGCAATGTTGGCTGGAAAGAAAGTCAAGGGCGGCAAATCCGTCCAGTATCTCCAACAAACGCGCCAAAACGTTTGGAGGCTCATGGTCCGTTTTCGTCAAGTTAATGTAAGGCCACCGATTTCGAAAACTTGTTTCTCTCTTTTCAAAGGGAAGGTACAACACTGGTACCAAAACCAAAACCAAAACCAAAACCAAAAGGTCGTTGGTTCTAGTCCCGCACAAGTCGCCTTGATTATACTATGCTTCATAGTTACGTCAGTGTAGGGCAAAAATCTGATCCATTGATCAACAACAATGTTTACTAGTTGCACATATGTATTCCCATTAAATAAATCGTCATTGGAAAACGATTTCTGATAAATAATTATAAAAACCCAGATTTTAAGAATATTGCAAACTTTTTATGCAGAGTATCTATACAAGTTTCTCGTATATTTTATGTGATTACCCCAAATATTTTCTTTCCGAGTTGATCTCCATAACATGCACAAACATAAGACTACCCATGCCCATTATTACTTCACGCCGCGAGTGCAACCAGCTAAACAACATATTGGAGGTGGGGATAATCCCAAGTTTGAGGACAGAGGCCTTCAGCAGCCAGAAAGTGGTCTATACACCCATAGGCGTATGGGCCGGGGGGGTTGGTCCAGAATAAATGTTCAGTCGGCAAACCTGGAGCTATGGGTTTTGCTGACTGCAAATGTTTTGTGTTTCTGATTTGATGAGTTGTTTGTTATCAGTTGTTTTTACTTTGTAATACATTGTATTTCACTCACTGAAAGAGCTGCGGTTTCCGTTGAGCGACTTTAGAGATTGTCCAATCTTTTGGGGAAAAACAAAGTAAATTTGTCTGGTCATATTATGTTTATGTTTATGTTTATACAATTAAGTATAGCGCTCAATACTGCAGTTGAAAGCATTCACTGGCGCTTTACAAAAAAGAATAGAAATACAAATTATACAAATATACAAATACACACAAGCATATGAAACATAATACTCAAGAAAATGCTCGTGCAAACAGGAAGGTTTTTAGTTTTGATTTGAAGCATTCAAGCGTATCGCAGTTCTTCACATTGTTCGGCAGATCGTTCCAAAATTTGGGCCCAGCGACACTGAAAGATCTGTCACGGAATGTGGCATTTCTCGTGAACGGAACATGTAATACACAGTCACTGGCAGAACGTGTAGAATAATGGCTTTCACGTAGCCGAATTAAATTCGCAAGATATGGGGGTGCCAGGTGGTGAAGACACTTGTACACGAGAACGACCAGTTTGTACTCAGCGCGGACATGTATGGGAAGAATGTGCAGTTTCTTGAGAGCATCTGTGGAACTTGAGAACTTCGATCTGCCAAGGATAATTTTAGCAGTTTGGTTCTGTATGCGTTGTAGTGGCCATAATAATGATTTAGGCAAATTAATAAAAAGTGAATTAGCATAATCCATGTGAGAAAATATAAGGCTATTAGCTATTTTGAGAGATGAGGTTATGTCCAGATATTTGCGTAATTTTTTGAGGTTGTGCATTCCATATGCAGCAACACGAGCTTTAGAAGATATATGTTTTTTTAGAGTGAGGTGTTGGTCTAGTTGAACTCGAGTAGTTTAATAGTATCTGATCGGCGTACTGAGCATTCATCAATGATGATTTCATCAAGATGACATTTTGGTAACAATGCTTTGCTTCCGAATACTATGAGTTCGGACTTAGAATCGTTCATTTTAAGCCGATTTTGACACATCCATTGTTTAATATCATGCATTGTAGATGACAATGATGATGTCATACTATGCTCGGAATGATTGTCACCGGGATTATATGGCCCATAAACACAGTGATCATCAGCATATCCTATCAGTTGAAGGTTGTCATCAATAGCTGTTTCTATCGTACTGGCATAACAAGACAAATATATGGGTCCATTGATACTACCCTGTGGTACCGAAAAATCCAATGCTATAGGATGCGAGTAACTGTTCTTAATACACACGGCGAAGGTTCGACCGGTTAAATATGACCTCGTCCACTCTAACGCGTCTCCACATACACCGAACCTGGACTCCAGAATTCTGAGTAGTAGATCGTGGTTGACCGTGTCAAAAGCCGCACTTAAATCAATCCCGATGAGGGGTGTTAGGCGTTTGGATTCAAAGTTGTGAAGGAGGTCGTTGAATAATTTGACGAGTAAAGTTTCTGTGCTATGTTGAGCTCGGTATGCGCTTTGGTACTCTGGGAGGAGGTTGTTGTCATTGAGATGTTGGTTGAAACTAATCATGGATGCTTTTTCTGTCAATTTGGACAAGTAAGGCAGGTTACTAACTGGTCGGTAGTTAGCGATAGTTTTCTCAGCATCAGACTTCGTCAACAACGGTTTTACGGATGCATTTTTCCAACTAGTATGAAAGTCACACGACGAAAATGATGCATTGATAATTGAGCTAATGATAGGTGTAAAAATATCGCAATGCCTTTTGATCAAGGACGAAGGGATCGGGTCCAAATTGCAGGTTGTTGGTTTTGACTTCATTATGATTTTGCTGACTTCCTCATCATCTACCGCTGTGAAAGCCTTGAATTAGTGTTGTGTCGGTAAATTTACCAACCAAAATGTTTGCCCCCCTCCCTTCAATTCGGAAATTCTTGGCTATGCCACTGATTTGAATCGGCAAATTGGCTTCCACCCCCCCCCCCCCCAAAAGGAAAAATAAAGAAAAAAAGATAATGCTTTCAATACGCCCATGATCATCATGCATAATTATGTGTCCCCCGTTTGTGTCACCCTAGATCCGCTCCCTATAGCAATAGGGTAAATGTCGTTTTCAAGTTAAAGAGGCACTCTAAGGTCAAATTCAGTTTTGTGATGCACTCATTTTCCAATAGATAGAGTCCTTATTAAAGTGTGAAAAAAATTACAAGTCTCTAACTTCACTTTAAAGTGGTGTAACATATCATTTTATTTGATACCCTTTCAGAGCGATATTTGAAACATGACGTCACTATTTTCTTACGGTAAATGAGTCTGTAACATTCCATACAGGAATTTTTGTTTGTCAAAAAGTCAATTTCAACGCCGATTTGATCAAATATTGTGGAGATTCAGGAATGAACTGCAAATTCACCGTACAAAAATGTAGAGATCCATTTATTTGAAATGTGACGTCACTGTTGTCTTTGGATGTTAACAAATTTCACACAGGAAGGTTATCAAATAAAATGACATTTTACATCACTTTAACGTGAGGTTAGAGACTAATTTTTTGTGTAATTTTTTCACACTTTAATAAGGACTCTAGTTATTGGAAAATCACAAAACTAAATTTGACCTTAGAGCCCCTCTTTAACGCTATGGAGTATATAATCAACATTGGTTGAAGCCAGTTAATGAAATTATCAGTTACACATCCAGTTAAGAAATTGAGAAAAATAATGTCTCCATTGTATTTTTTCTCCATAGAAGCGAACCCAACCCAGGCCAAAATTCATCTGGAACTACAGGATTTAGGTATCGTCAACTTCCATGCCTCGGCATCCGGTGCCATCTCCTTCTCTGTGGGACGACTGACCGAGGATGGAGGGCTGCTACCCCCACGCCGGCTCCCGGCTCGTCTCCAAGAAAGCAGAAAAACTGGAGAAAGATATGAAAGTTGCAGAGGCAAGACGAAAAGTAATAACATATAAACAAGGACAATTGTTTGGAAAAGATCGCCAAGAAAGAAGCTCGTCTAGAACGATCTAAAGCTAAATCACGTGCCGGTGATAAAGCCAACAAGAAGCTGAGCTGCAAGCTAAAGTGAAAGCTAAAGAAACCATTGCTAAGAAACAGGTTTGATTCGAAGCTCACAAGCAACAACTTGAAGGTGAACGTATGGATCGCATCAGAGCCAAGTCTCGCATGGAAGAACATGCCAAGGAGGTAAGCAATCCTGTCTATACTTCAGTGAGGAAATTGGCAATTGGTTTATGATAATGATGATGGAGTGGGGATGATGATGATAATGAAGATGATGATTGTTTGCTTAATTAGATTGCAGACGTTTTGGCCAAGGATTGCCAAGAGAAAGTTTGGCCAAACAGAAGACCGTGGAATCCAACATGGAACGCTATGAGCGCTTTCGCACACAAAGGTACAAACATTTCTGTTCACAATTCACTTTATAAAAGTAAGCAGTTTGAACAGCAATTCAAGGGTTGGGGGTTGAGTGATTTGACAAGTTAGGTCTATATTAAAATACCAAGTATAGCAAGAGGAAGACTTCATTACTACAAAAAAAAAAAAAAAAATGAATGCATAATGATTGTGGGATTAATGTTCGACTAATGTTGACTATACATTAACAGAGTCCTGCTGAACGAACGTCACCGTGAGAACATCCGCCGGAGTAGTATATATACAGCATCTTGATGCCGGTTGTGGAGGGATTGAGGAGCATTGAGGAGCATTGAGGAGCAATGCCATTACAAACTGCACAAAATCACTCCACACAAATTGCTCACAAACTGCACACAAACTGCACACAAATCCACAAAGCAGGTGCACACACCATAATTTTTTTTTGCTTGGCCTCAATTTTTTTCTTCTTCCATTTTTTTTAATATTTTTTTTTATGACGTCATTTCGGCCAAGCAAAAAAAAAATTATGGTGTGTGCACCAGTTTGTGTGCAGTTTGTGAGCAATTTGTGTGGAGTGATTTTGTGCAGTTTGTAATGGCATTGCTCCTCAATGCTCCTCAATCCTCCTCCCCTCCGCCACAACCGGCATCAAGATGCTGTATACATGATTGAAATTTTCATGATTGATTTTTTTTTTTTCAATTTTGTAATACGCCACATGGTTCTTAAAATAGAAATCCACCACATAAGATGCTGCATACATATTGGCAATGTTTGGGCGCTCTCGTGACTCCATCCACACAAAAATACACAAAAAGGGAGGACCTCCTCAATTCCCTCCTCAATGAGACACGTCTGGGCGCGCGCAAAATCAGTTTGTGTGGTGGAGAATACATAATACATATATATACATATACATATATATATACATATATATATATCCTCCTCAATGCAAGATTCCCTGGCGCGCGCGTTTTGTGTGGTGGAGGAGTAGTGCGCAAGCGCAGCATGCATATTGATATTCGTCTGTCTTGGTCGTTTCTCATCAAATTGGAAATGTGCCAAATTGGAGCGTATAAGACATGTAGTGTCTTAAAATAGAATGGACACATATGAGCCGATGTATGTGGTCAAGATATGTCACACAAATTTGGGCTAAGGGCGCGGGCGCGCGCGCGCGCGTGACTCCCTCCACACAAAAATACACAAAAAGGGAGGACCTCCTCAATTCCCTCCTCAATTCCCTCCTCAACACAAAACTGCACAGGGGTCAAGATGCTGTATACGTGATTGAAATTTTTTTATGACGTCATGCAAGTGGTTCTTAAAATAGAAATCCACCACATAAGATGCTGCATACATATTGGCATACATGTCTGGGCGCGCGCGTGACTCCCTCCACACAAAACTGCACACAAAATACTTACTCCCTCCTCACAAACCGTTTGTGTGGTGGAGAATACATATACATATACATATACATATACATATATACATATACATATATATATATATATATATCCTCCTCAATGCAAGATTCCCTGCGCGCGTGACTCCCTCCACACAAAACTGCACACAAGTTCCTCCCCTTGCCTCCTTCATCTATCTAATATATACATATAATTGGAAATGTGCCAAACTGGAGCGTATAAGACATTTGTGTGGTGGAGGGAGTAGTGCGCAAGCGCAGCATGCATATTGATGATTTTTCCTTAAGGGAAGTAGAAAGGAGGGACAACAACGTACGAAGACAGACAAAAGAACGACTGTACATGAAGCTATTCAAGTATGATTTGTTAAATTTAATTTTAACAGCAATCTTTGACATCAATATATTAACAGATGGTTTTATATGGGTTTTAAATTGGAAAACATTTGATAAACTGAAAACATTAAGTATTATTATTATTGTTATTTTAAATTCTAACAAATTCGGGGCCTTTAGAACATTGAGTCTTTACTCATTGAGTCTTTACTCTTTGAGTCTTTACTCTTTGAGTCTTTACTCTTTGAGTCTTTACTCTTTGAGTCTTTACTCTTTGAGTCTTTACTCTTTGAGTCTTTACTCTTTGAGTCTTTACTCTTTGAGTCTTTACTCTTTGAGTCTTTACTCTTTGAGTCTTACTCATTTCGCTACTCATTTGCTCATTTCGCTGCTCATTTACTCATTTCGCTACTCATTTACTCATTTCGCTACTCATTTGCTCATTTCGCTACTCATTTACTCATTTCGCTACTCATTTGCTCATTTCGCTACTCATTTCGCTACTCATTTACTCATTTCGCTACTCATTTGCTCATTTCGCTACTCATTTACTCATTTCGCTACTCATTTGCTCATTTCGCTGCTCATTTACTCATTTCGCTACTCATTTACTCATTTCGCTACTCATTTACTCATTTCGCTGAGTCTTTACTCTTTGAGTCTTTACTCATTGAGTCTTTACTCATGGAGCTTTGAGTCTTTACTCTTTGAGTCTTTACTCTTTGAGTCGAAATGAGCAAATGAGCAGCGAAATGAGCAAATGAGTAGCGAAATGAGCAAATGAGTAGCGAAATGAGTAGCGAAATGAGCAAATGAGTAGCGAAATGAGTAAATGAGTAAATGAGCAGCGAAATGAGTAAATGAGTAAATGAGCAGCGAAATGAGTTAATGAGTAAATGAGTAAATGAGTAAATGAGCAGCGAAATGAGTAAATGAGTAAATGAGTAAATTAACAGAGGTGGCTATTTTATAGATTTTTTTATTCCTACCAAAAAACACTATTATAGATGTTTTTTTTATTTTTTTTAAATTACAGTAGTCTTTCTGAAACATCTGGTCTTTCATTATCACTCTTCCTCGTTCTCTTCATCCTCGTTCTCTTCATCCTCATTTAGTTGAAGGAGTAGTCCGTCAAATTTGGTATGGTGTTTAGGCATTACTCTGTTCAGAGCTTTGTTTACTTCCATGCCTTTATTTACTTTTTCTTCGAGATCTTCCGCAATATCCTGATGAGTCCCATTATCTTTCAGATGTAGGTAACTTGACAAAAAATCCTTGTATTTGTTGAAAAAGATTCGCTTGACTGCCCAAAGGGTTTTCCTATTGGCTTTTCCTTGGCTTGATCTTCACTCATACCCCCGTTGACGTACTTTTCATATTTTTCACACCACATCTCTTCAGTAGCTTCTTTAGCCTCTTCCAACCAGTCTCGAAAAGTGGCATTGTCTTCCAATTCAGAACTAGACTCATCCTCTTCCGATGATTCGTCATATTCCACCTCCGTATCGGATTCTGAATCATCCTCTTCCGATGATTCGTCATATTCCACCTCCGTATCGGATTCTGAATCATCTTCCTCGAAATCTTCGTCTTCATCCTGCGTAGATTCAGTTTCACAAGTTTCTATTTCCGAATCTTCAAATCTACGCTTTTTAACATTGGGTTCAGAATTATCGATGTCTGAATTGTCAGATTGGATAGCTTTAATTTCAGAATCATCGTCAACTTCATTCATTTTAGATTTCTCTTCATTATGTACATGTTCTGCATGCCTCCGTAGGTTATATCTCCGTCCAAAGCTTTTGCCGCACTGGTGACAAGCATGGGGTTTGACAGCAGAAATAACATCCATGTTGAATCTCTGATGCTTAATCTTCGATTGACAAGAAACGGAAGAAATAGTTTATATATAGGCCTATAACTACTCATTTCGCTACTCATTTACTCATTTCGCTGCTCATTTACTCATTTACTCATTTACTCATTTACTCATTTCGCTGCTCATTTACTCATTTACTCATTTACTCATTTACTCATTTACTCATTTACTCATTTCGCTGCTCATTTACTCATTTACTCATTTACTCATTTACTCATTTACTCATTTCGCTGCTCATTTACTCATTTACTCATTTACTCATTTACTCATTTCGCTGCTCATTTACTCATTTACTCATTTACTCATTTACTCATTTACTCATTTACTCATTTACTCATTTCGCTGCTCATTTACTCATTTACTCATTTACTCATTTACTCATTTACTCATTTACTCATTTACTCATTTCGCTGCTCATTTACTCATTTACTCATTTACTCATTTACTCATTTACTCATTTACTCATTTCGCTGCTCATTTACTCATTTACTCATTTACTCATTAACTCATTTCGCTGCTCATTTACTCATTTACTCATTTCGCTGCTCATTTACTCATTTACTCATTTCGCTACTCATTTGCTCATTTCGCTACTCATTTCGCTACTCATTTGCTCATTTCGCTACTCATTTGCTCATTTCGCTGCTCATTTGCTCATTTCGACTCAAAGAGTAAAGACTCAAAGAGTAAAGACTCAAAGCTCCATGAGTAAAGACTCAATGAGTAAAGACTCAAAGAGTAAAGACTCAGCGAAATGAGTAAATGAGTAGCGAAATGAGTAAATGAGTAGCGAAATGAGTAAATGAGCAGCGAAATGAGCAAATGAGTAGCGAAATGAGTAAATGAGTAGCGAAATGAGCAAATGAGTAGCGAAATGAGTAAATGAGTAGCGAAATGAGTAGCGAAATGAGCAAATGAGTAGCGAAATGAGTAAATGAGTAGCGAAATGAGCAAATGAGTAGCGAAATGAGTAAATGAGTAGCGAAATGAGTAAATGAGCAGCGAAATGAGCAAATGAGTAGCGAAATGAGTAAGACTCAAAGAGTAAAGACTCAAAGAGTAAAGACTCAAAGAGTAAAGACTCAAAGAGTAAAGACTCAAAGAGTAAAGACTCAAAGAGTAAAGACTCAAAGAGTAAAGACTCAAAGAGTAAAGACTCAAAGAGTAAAGACTCAAAGAGTAAAGACTCAAAGAGTAAAGACTCAAAGAGTAAAGACTCAAAGAGTAAAGACTCAAAGAGTAAAGACTCAATGAGTAAAGACTCAATGTTCTAAAGGCCCCGAATTTGTTAGAATTTAAAATAACAATAATAATAATACTTAATGTTTTCAGTTTATCAAATGTTTTCCAATTTAAAACCCATATAAAACCATCTGTTAATATATTGATGTCAAAGATTGCTGTTAAAATTAAATTTAACAAATCATACTTGAATAGCTTCATGTACAGTCGTTCTTTTGTCTGTCTTCGTACGTTGTTGTCCCTCCCCTTTCTACTTCCCTTAAGGAAAAATCATCAATATGCATGCTGCGCTTGCGCACTACTCCCTCCACCACACAAATGTCTTATACGCTCCAGTTTGGCACATTTCCAATTATATGTATATATTAGATAGATGAAGGAGGCAAGGGGAGGAACTTGTGTGCAGTTTTGTGTGGAGGGAGTCACGCGCGCGCCAGGGAATCTTGCATTGAGGAGGATATATATATGTATATATATGTATATGTATATATGTATATGTATATGTATATGTATATGTATTCTCCACCACACAAACGGTTTGTGAGGAGGGAGTAAGTATTTTGTGTGCAGTTTTGTGTGGAGGGAGTCACGCGCGCGCCCAGACATGTATGCCAATATGTATGCAGCATCTTATGTGGTGGATTTCTATTTTAAGAACCACTTGCATGACGTCATAAAAAAATTTCAATCACGTATACAGCATCTTGACCCCTGTGCAGTTTTGTGTTGAGGAGGGAATTGAGGAGGTCCTCCCTTTTTGTGTATTTTTGTGTGGAGGGAGTCACGCGCGCGCGCGCGCCCGCGCCCTTAGCCCAAATTTGTGTGACATATCTTGACCACATACATCGGCTCATATGTGTCCATTCTATTTTAAGACACTACATGTCTTATACGCTCCAATTTGGCACATTTCCAATTTGATGAGAAACGACCAAGACAGACGAATATCAATATGCATGCTGCGCTTGCGCACTACTCCCTCCACCACACAAAACGCGCGCGCCAGGGAATCTTGCATTGAGGAGGATATATATATATGTATATATATATGTATATGTATATATATGTATTATGTATTCTCCACCACACAAACTGATTTTGCGCGCCCAGACGTGTCTCATTGAGGAGGGAATTGAGGAGGTCCTCCCTTTTTGTGTATTTTTGTGTGGAGGGAGTCACGCGCGCGCCCAGACATTGCCAATATGTATGCAGCATCTTATGTGGTGGATTTCTATTTTAAGAACCATGTGGCGTATTACAAAAATTGAAAAAAAAAAAATTCAATCATGAAAAATTTCAATCATGTATACAGCATCTTGATGCCGGTTGTGGCGGAGGGGAGGAGGATTGAGGAGCATTGAGGAGCAATGCCATTACAAACTGCACAAAATCACTCCACAAATTGCTCTAAAACTGCACAAACTGGTGCACACCATAATTTTTTTTTTGCTTGGCCGAAATGACGTCATAAAAAAAAAATTTAAAAAAAAATGGAAGAAGAAAAAAATTGAGGCCAAGCAAAAAAAAAATTATGGTGTGTGCACCTGCTTTGTGGATTTGTGTGCAGTTTGTGTGCAGTTTGTGAGCAATTTGTGTGGAGTGATTTTGTGCAGTTTGTAATGGCATTGCTCCTCAATGCTCCTCAATGCTCCTCAATCCCTCCACAACCGGCATCAAGATGCTGTATATATACTACTCGCCGGGCTCTGGCTCGTCGCATGGCCGGGGAAGATGAACAGGCTGACAATGAGATGGATTATGAGATCGAGACGGCCCAAGATGGTGAGGATGATGACTTCTTTGATACTGAGCTGCAGTGGCTCATTTAGATGAGTCGACAAGTAAACAACTTTTAAATTTAATTAATAAAAAATACTTAGTCTCTTTCTTGGCAAAAACAGTTAGATAAGTACCGGTAATTACTGCAGGAGTAGTAAGAAGAACGCTACAGGTTTCAGATACTGTCTGGTTAAAGTATTCAGACCTTTCGTTGCCGGAAGTATGGAAAGTATTTTTGATGTAGCAGGGCCAAGGAAGGATGTGACAGTGAATAAGATAATCACGAAGTAAGAGAAATCGGCGATTAGTTGAATTTCCATACTATTTTTGATAGAGTAGACTTGCCCAATGTACTAACCTTTTCCAGACGATTGCTTGAAATCATTTGAGGGCCGGGGCGGGTCAGGGGAAATGGAAGGGTTGTTACAACAACAAATTCGTTTGTTTCTGTCAACATTAGTGTTGCCTAATTATCTGCCACACTAAGCCTTACATCATGTACACTGCTGTAACTGTAAACATTTACTTGATTGTTCAGACCTCAACTTGCTTCAAGGGAATGTACAACATTGGTAATATTGGCAAAACTGCTTCAGTGAGTATACTCAATGCTGACTTTAACTCATGAGAACTTGGTGTGCAAAGGCATGCACCATTGAAAAGAAAACACACTTGTAAATTTGTGTGTATTTCCCATTTTTTCTCTGAAATTAGAACATAGGCAGACACAATTTTCTGGATGATTGATACCTTTACCAACTTCATATTTAGTTAGCTTTCAGATAATTCGGTAATTGTGTAACCAGATAATTACCAATGTTGTATCTACTCTTTTGTTTCTTTTCTCACTTCCGTAATAATTCAACTAATTCTGGAGTAACCTTAGAAAGTGAAACGTCACAATGATGGTCGTTGCTATATCTTTCTACTTTCCATCAAATGCAGAGAAGAGAAGTATTTCACGTTCATTGAATCTTTGCGCCCGCCATCTTGTATAAATGTAAGAACAAGTTGCATGATGAGGGAGGAAAAGTACGCATGAAATAAGAAATAAGAAGATACACGACATTTTAAAGTAAGATTTGAAGCTTTACACAGTGGAAGACCAGTAGGCCTAAGAGTAAGGTTTGCGGTAACACCGTGAAATATCTCAGTTGTAAATGGGTTGGTTCTGAGAAGAGCCGGGGGGCGGTGGTTTGACTACTCTGATCGTCTTCACGTCGATCAAAGCCTATAGTGAAATGAAATCAGAAATATAACAGGCATATTTTGGTATCGTGTGCATTGACCATTCGTCTCCTTTAAACAATCAGAGTATAACTATGAGTTGTCAACTCACCGTTTCATCTCAGAAACAGCACATTTACAACTCATAAGAGATATTACACGGTGTTGATTGCAAATCTTCCTGTTATACTGTTCTTCCACCATTCAAAGCTTTAAATCTTACCACATACTATTACATCACACAGTATCATTAGAGAATATATGGTGATACCGTAAAATTCCTTTATGAACAATATTTCTGCCTGTCTATGAAACCAACAAACTACACCCATCACAACTTCTAAGTTCCCCCTAATATTTTTTAGAATATGTCAACAAGTATTGCATGAATTTTAAAAATTCAAAAAGCAAATGACAGAATGACATGTTCTACACAGCTCGTAATGAAATGGTTGAAATTCAATCATGCATGCACAATTGCAGTGATTTGAATGAAAATTCAGCTGAAAAAAAGTTGCAGTACAAAGCATTGCTTCAAGGGCATGTTACATATGTAGTTTTCTGTAAGAACTCATGCATCAATAACAATGGTATTGATGGCCGTTTCATAAAAATAAAAGAATATTCAAAGAGCAACATGCAACATGCATGCCCATTGTTTTAGAAGGGTAGAACAAGAGTTTAATATGGAATTGGTCCTCCATTATTCTCCACACGGGCAACCTCAACCACTTAACATTGTGCTGGACATCGACTCGGAAAGTCCGCACCGTTGTTGTCCGTTCCCTTTATTGCTTTTACAACATATCGATATGGCTGTAACGCCAAAGACCATCTCATTACTCTACTATTACTGTTCTTAGCTTGTGAAATGTAGGTGAGCGGACGATGGTCAGTTTCAATACAGAATTCCTTACCGTACAAATATAATTTATACTTTTCTACTGCCCAAACCAGAGCTAAACATTCTCGCTCAATGGTAGAGTATGCTAGCTGTCGGGGGAGTAACTTCTTGCTCGCAAAACGTATGGGAAATTGCTCTTCTCCATCGCTCTGCATTAAAACTGCGCCTACGCCTAGGTCAGATGCGTCTGTGCGTAAAATGAAAGTCTTGGCAGGATCTGGTAAGTGTAACACAGGCGCTGACGCTATACGAGCTTTTAAATTGTCAAATGCACGCTCTTGCGCTTGACCCCATTCTAATTTCTTTGGCTTTTTGCCTTTCGTAAGGTCTGTTAAGGGACTAGCAATGGCTGCAAAATTAGGAATAAAGCGTCGGTAATACCCAACAAATCCTAAGAAGGAACGTACTTCTTTCTTACTAGTAGGTCTTTTAGCTAATCCTATTGCTTCTACCTTACTTGACTGGGGTTGAAGGAACCCTTCTCCAACTACATGCCCTAAGAAATCTATACTCTCGTACCCTACAAAGCATTTTGTGGGGCGGGCGGTTAGACTAGCCGACCTCAGCCTATCTAGTACCTCTGTCAATACTTGCACATGTTTTTTCCACGTACCTGTAAATATGCAAATGTCGTCAATGAAGTTGATTACATTGGATAGACCACTGAGCAGCTTCCTCATCATTCTAGTGAAAATCGCAGGAGCGTTGACCATGCCAAAGGGAAGAACCTTGAACTGAAAAAGTCCGTCTCCCGTTACAAACGCAGTTTTCTCCTTATCCTGTGAACAAATCGGAATTTGCCAATATCCCTTTGATATGTCAATTTTAGTGAAATACTTACCTGGTGATAGCTTTGCTATAAGATCATCGATGTTTGGCATTGGTTCTAGGTCGAAAACTGTGATATGGTTAAGTTTGCGGAAGTCGACGCAGAATCGATTGGACCCATCCTTCTTCCTAACTAACACTATGGGCGAGGCATAAGGTGCTGTAGATTCTTCGATGATATCAAGTCTCAACATCATTTCTACTTCCTTCCTTATCGTGTCTTGTACAGCTAGTGGCACTGGATATGGTTTAGATCTGATCGGAGAATTGATGGTAAGTTTCACTGTATGTTCAATCAAGTGCGTTTTACCTGGGAGGTCTGTGAATACATCTGGGTATTGTTCTAGAAGAGAGCTGACGGTTCTCATTTCCGGCTTCATTCCTGTTTGGACAAATGTGCACATCAGTCACCCATTCCTGTTGTTCTAATGGCGGAATTTCTAATGCTGGTGTTTCGTCGGTGATATAGTCTGGCTCATCGACGATAGCTGCACATACTCCAGCTAGATGGAGGGGTGGAGTGATAACTTGCTTATCCTGTGAAGTCTCATCCTCCCTGCGTCTGATGTACCGTTTGAGGAGATTGATGTGGTATGTCTTCTCCTTCCCATTCATAAGGATCCTGTAGTCATTCTTGGCTATCTTCTTTATGATTCGGTAGGGACCCTGCCATTGCATCAATAATTTATTGCTGCTAGTTGGGAGAAGCACAAGAACTTCATCGATGTTGAACTTTCGCTCTCGACTCCTAACATCATAGTACTTCCGATACCTCTTGGATGCTTGCTTCAAACCTTCCTTTGCGATCTCGCACGTGGATTCCAACCGTTCCCGTAAATCTAAGACATACTGATAGCTCGATCTTACTTCCTCCTCTTCCATCTCACCAGTCCAAAGATCTCTTAAAATCGCCATTGGGCCTCTAACAGTTCGTCCGAACATCATCTCGAAAGGAGAAAAACCCAAACTTTCCTGTGGAACTTCCAGGCGAAAAGTAATGCCGGCAAGTAACGATCCAAATCCTTCGGTCTTTCAATGCACATTCGTCTAAGCATTTTCTTCAGTGTGCCATTGTACCTTTCACAAAGACCATTACACATTGGGTGATAAGGAGTTGTGGTTAGCTGTTTGATCACCAGCAATCTACTTATTTCCCTCATTAAATCAGATGTGAACTGAGTTCCCATGTCTGTTAAAATTTCGTCTGGAACGCCCATTCGTGAGAAAACGTCTAACAGTGCCTCAGCAACTCTTTCTGTTTCGATTCTCTTGATTGCTTCGGGGTATCTCGTACAATAATCTACTAAAGTGAGTATGTATCTGTTTCCACGATCTGTAACGGGTGTGATAGGGCCTATGAGATCTACCGCCACTCGGCGAAATGGAGTGTCGATTAAGGGCATCTCTCCCAATGGTGCTTTGATTATGCTCCCCTTGGATACTGTGCGCTGGCATACATCGCAGGAAATACAATGCCTCTGAACATCCCCGTTGACCCCTGGCCAATAGAACTTAGACAACACTCGGTCTGCAGTTCGTCGAATACCCATATGACCTGCCATGGGCGAGTCATGTGCAACTTTAATGACGTACTTCCTGAATTTACCTGGGACAACTAATTGTGTAAAAGTTTTACCACGATTAACTCTAGGGGAATTGAACTCTCTATACAAAAGACCATTCTTCACCTTGTACTTTGTTGAGTTATCCCGACCTGATACCTTGACCTCATTAGTGTCTGAAGCTTTCCAGAGGTTCTTCAGAGTGACATCCTCTCTCTGTGCTAGTAGAAGTTCCTCTCTAGACGCTGGTACCCCAAGTGATGCTTCAACCTTGGTTGTCCTGAGAGCGCTGAACGGCCTACTCTTCAGCTGTTTCTGGGCTCGAGTTTCTACAGCGTTGACCTCTGCTGTAATTTTAGCATCGTTGGTTGGCTGTTCCCTTACTTCCTTGAGGTTCCACGACGGATCTGGATTTTCAGGATTTCTAACTTCTGGAATATTGCCAAGTATAACATCATACAATGGTTTAGACATACAAAGTGCTTTGACAGTGCCTGAATAAAAGGGTGTATCAATGACAACCTCTGCAACTGGAACATTTCTGACAGTACCATCTGAGAGAATACATTTCTGGAATTGACCTGTAAGTTGATTTTCTTCAACTAAATTCTTTTTTACTACAACAGTGCTACATCCCGTGTCTCCGAGTACCAATACTTTTTGTTCACCGATGTATCCATCCATCACCGGCATCTTATTACCACCAGTGCATGCTGCACTAACTACTGGAAGATTGTGAACACATGCAACAGTTACCGTTTTACCTGGATTTGACAACAAACATTCACCTAAACATGCGGTAAACATGCGGCACCAGTCTCGTCTGTACTGGGTGCGTCCTTTGCTACTGTTTCTTCGTCGATTTCAGTCAGTAGACTTGCACCTGGCTTACTATTATACTGAGAGTAAGTATTTGTACGGGGTTTTCTATTTAGACAATTACGAGCAATGTGACCAACTTTACCACACTCATAACAAGATCTGGGCTCTGTTCTAGATTGATTATGATATCTATCTACCTTCCGAGGTTGTGTCTGACTCCGAATTTTACCCTGAAATTGATTAGGTTTACTCTTGGAAGTACTGACCTGACATGTTTGATGATTTGCTATCGTTTCTAAATCTATGAGCTTCTACATATCTATCAGCTAACTTAACTAGTTCAGCTACGTCCTTTGGCTGACGCTCTTTCAAAAACAAACAGCTCTTTACTACAAATCTTGTGAATCTGCTCTTTAATTAGTAAATCTACAACTCCGTCAAACGTTTTGGGAATATTTCCTATTTCGACCCACCGCATAAGATAATTCTTAATTCTATCTGAAAACTGAGAGTAAGTTTCCCCACTTTCAGGACGAGAGGATCTAAACTTAATTCTAAATCCTTCTTCAGTCAACTGGAAATTAAATAACAATGCTGCTTTTAATTCCTTATACTCCTTAGCCTTAACTGCCGGTAACCGAGCATATACATCTAAAGCCTTACCGGTGAGCAAAGCACTTAAAGAGGTTGCCCACTCAGATTGCGCCCATTTCATCACTGTGGCAAATCTCTCAAACCTCATCTATATTTTCACGAAAACTAGGTAGTTTAGGCATTTTAGGACTACTGTGATGACCTGTACTACTATCGACCTTAGGAGTCAGAGTTAAGCTCCTTCTCTTTTACTTCTAACTCTTTCATGAGACGTTCATGCTCTCGCTTTTTCCGTCTTTCATCTCGTTCTATTTGCTCACTGTTTCATTTCTTCTGCTTCGAGTCGCTTAGCATCTTTCTCTTCACGTTCCCGAATGAAGGTCATTAATTTATCTCCCTCTAACCCTAACTCTTTTCCTAACTTAAGGAAACGTTCAAATTCCATGGTGTATAATAGCCAAACACTTCTTAAATATAAACATGTAAGATATATACTTCTACTAGACACTGCGGAGCCATCTGCGCACGCGATCGACCCTACTACCACAGATGCACTAGAGCGTAACCCTTTTGACGCCGAGGAATCATCGAATATGACCGCACCTAAGCAAGAAATTACTACCACAACTACCGCTTTAGTCAAAAGATTCCAAAACATGCTCGCAAAAAATGCAAAAAAATCGCACTCTACCTTGTACTAAGCAGGAATTCATTTCACCAATTGTGAACTTCAAAATGTACCGTATGCATTATCAGAAAATTTATCGTGATTCACCGACATACAACCTAACAGTCAAACTTAAACGTATGATGGTCCTATAAGCGTGTCGAGTGACTTGGGCCATGCAGGATTTTAAACATCCAAATGGAATATCAAACTATCGTCCGTTTCTCATGCTTTTCTCGGACAAGCCCCCAATTGTCACAACCCCGGGTCCACCTGCCTTCACGCGCAATGCGTCTGGGCCAAGTCACTCACAAGGAACACACCACCCAATAATTTAAACTAAAACTTCTCGTTTAGAAAGAAAATAATACAAAATATTTATTTACACTATGTACAATTACTTACTACAAATAGATCAATTAAAGTCCAAATCAACAATGATGGACTCGACTATGTAAAAATGCAGATATAAATTATAACTAGAAATTCAGAGTTTGTGAACAAACTCAAGGTGTTCGGAAGTGACGGTAATTGATGTCCTCATCAATTGGGATCATTGTTAAAATGTGACTTAAGATTGTTTTCAAAAGTAAGTTGCCTTACTCATTTCAAAGAAATAGCTTTTCGGTATTGGCTTTTTCAACAGCCCTTTCCATTCGTACAAAAATGACACTGCAATATTAAGTTAATACGATCTATGGTTTTAGAAATATTGTAGCGCATCCGTTATTGGCTTAAACGCCCAACCACACATCTATAAAATATATTTTATCCTGCAAGAGCTTTAGCCTGTGACACCGCAAACGTCCCCGTGAAGACCGCCAGCTGTTTTCCAGTAGATAACGATCTCAGTCTTTGCGGTTTGTAAACAATGGGCCCCAGAACCACGACGGTCTGGTGTGTGTTAAGTCAATGGGATTTTGGCCCAGAAAAGGAATTTTGAAGAAAAAAACAAATCAAAATTTTGACCTTCCGGTACGACCGGAAGCAAATGTCAGACGATTTTGACGTTAACTTTTCAAATGTTGCCTAAGCCTTGATCTATCAGATCCCAGATTATGAACATCATAGCTTTAGTATATTTTGATATACAGTCGATAGCAAATGGTCATTTTTAAAACTTAAATGGCTTGTAATTTGATACCTGATGACGTTACGTAACAACTTCTAGATTCATCTACATGATAAGGTCTTTAAATGTGTGAAGTTTCAAGGTTGTGTGAAATTGTTAACTTGCACTTTCGATGTAGAGAAGAGTTAAGGAGAAGAAGAAGAAGGAGGAGTAAAAAAAACAACAACTAGAAATTCAGAGTTTGTGAACAAACTCAAGGTGTTCGGAAGTAACGGTAATTGATGTCCTCATCAATTAGGATCATTGTTAAAATGTGACTTAAGATTGTTTTCAAAAGTAAGTTGCCTTACTCATTTCAAAGAAATAGCTTTTCGGTATTGGCTTTTTCAACAGCCCTTTCCATTCGTACAAAAATGACACTGCAGTATTAAGTTAATACGATCTATGGTTTTAGAAATATTGTAGCGCATCCGTTATTGGCTTAAACGCCCAACCACACATCTATAAAATATATTTTATCCTGCAAGAGCTTTAGCCTGTGACACCGCAAACGTCCCCGTGAAGACCGCCAGCTGTTTTCCAGTAGATAACGATCTCAGTCTCTGCGGTTTGTAAACAATGGGCCCCAGAACCACGAGTGTCTGGTGTGTGTTAAGTCAATGGGATTTTGGCCCAGAAAAGGAATTTTGAAGAAAAAAAACAAATCAAAACTTTGACCTTCCGGTACGACCGGAAGCAAATGTCAGACGATTTTGACGTTAACTTTTCAAATGTTGCCTAAGCCTTGATCTATCAGATCCCAGATTATGAACATCATAGCTTTAGTATATTTTGATATACAATCGATAGCAAATAGTCATTTTTAAAACTTAAATGGCTTGTAATTTGATACCTGATGACGTGATCATGACGTAACTAGATTCATCTACATGATAAGGTCTTTATATGTGTGAAGTTTCAAGGTTGTGTGAAATTGTTAACTTGCACTTTCGATGTAGAGAAGAGTTAAGGTGAAGAAGAATGAGAAGTAAAAAAAAAAAAAAAAAAAGGAACAATAACAATAGTTGTTCGGCTGAAAAGCCGAACACCTAAAAACGGAACAATAACAATAGTTGTTCGGCTGAAAAGCCGAACACCTAATTACAAAAACCACTACTACAAGTTACAGTCTACCGTCCTGGCTAAACGTCTGTGTTTCCCGTTTACGACTCCCGTCTAGGTACGTTGATCTACTTGGTTGGAGGGACGTGAAAAGGGAGTCATCGTAGCCATGGTGGGCGATAGCTTCGTCTCCAACGACTATATATCTTCAAATAGAGTTGATTCCAACAAAGGGAGCCCTGGGAAAATAGTGAATAAATCCATAACATGGAGTGTCGTGGCCGAGCGGTCTAGCGCACCGAACTCAAGTTCTGGTGTTGCCAGCAGCAGGGTGTGGGTTCGAGCCCCGGTCGTGACACTTGTGTCCTTGAGCAAGGTACTTAACCATAATTGCTTCGTCCTTCGGATGGGACGTAAAGCCGTAGGTCCCGTGTGTTGTATAATGCACGTAAAGTGGATTGTCGTGCGGTCTAGCGCGCTGAACTCAAGTTCTGGTGTTGCCAGCAGCAGAGTGTGGGTTCGAGCCCCGGCCGTGACACCTGTGTCCTTGAGCAAGACACTTAACCATAATTGCTTCTCTCCACCCAGGGGTTAAATGGGTACCTGTGAAGGCAGAGATGGTTTGCTCTATATGCGCTAGAAATGGCAGCAATTGAGCTGTATACTCCCCAGGGAGCTGAGATGGTTTCAGGAATGATTTATGAGCCTTATGAGCCTTATGAGCAGGGATAATAATATAATGCGCCTTGAGCGCCACTTAGTTGGTGGATACGTGCGCTATATAAATCTATACATTATTATTATTATTATTACTACTAATAAGCCCGAAACCCTTCCGACCATTTTAAAGCAGCTTATACTTTAAATAATAAATACGTATACAAAACGTAGTTGACGGTTTCCTGAACCCCCAAATTGAAAGGTACCGAAATTATATAACATTCTTTAAGGAAATACATATCGTTCAATAAATAAATAAATATACATTCAACTTACAATTTAACTGGCTGCCTTGGGCATAAATACGGGATGTAGGGTTCTAGACTGAAGAAAATATATAACTATTTTGCCTAACAAAATCTCTTCTTCAGGCTTTAAATTGCTTGGCTACCGCCACTCCTCCAAAGCGTAATCCGACGCTTTCTGTCACATTTAAAGGCTATCGCCACAAAATACTGGGGAACTTTGTCCCAAAAGATTGATCAAACACTTGAACAACTATTAGAGCTACCGCTCTCTCTGTGCTACCGCACTCACTCCCAAGATTTCAGTCTTCTCTCCCCCCCTCGATATTCTTACGTATTTATACCCGGAGTTTCTAACCTCTTGAGCCAAAGTAATTTCTCAGCACAACGCACATAATTAAAACAAATCTCCTGCTGAAACCTTATTTGAATAGTGACGTATTCCCCGCCCGAAAAGTGTGCATATAATTTACATCTAATTTACATCTACTTTACATTCCGTTCTGGGGCGTGGAAATTCTGCTGTGATGACGTAAAGGTAAGTAAAAAATATCGCCCTCTTGTGACAATCCCATTAAACCATAAAAAATGCCATCTTCACAAATTAACTCAGAATCCAAGTATTTTGCTGCTTCCAAAACCTTCAAACCAGCATTTCTGATATTATTAAACCCGGCAAGTGTATTGTTCGATCCCAATTACTGAAAAAGGAATACAATTTTATTTCGAGAGATTTTATGATAAAAACATTAACGTTTATTTACGTAAATTTCGGTTTGATAAAAAGTCACCTTTTAACATGTTATTGAATTACTGCAGTAATTGTGTACAACCACGTAAAAGGCTTGTATCCCGTTGTGTGCATGATCCCCGCTACTGCCGTTACCCAGGTTGTCTACATCTGACCGGGACTTGATCCCTGGCTACTCGGCAGATATGGTTTGGCCTCTGACCTGGCCCCATAGAGCAATAGATAATTGGCATAAGTGGACCGCCCGCTAACATAGGGGCTGGTTACCTCAGTTGGTAGAGCGATCGTACGGTATTCGAGAGGTCGCGGGTTCGAGTCCGGCATCAGCCAATTTTTCTTTGCTCCCTTACCGATCATTATATATATATATATAAATATATATATATATATATATATATATATATATATATATATATATATATATATATATATATATATATATATATATATATATATATATATATATATGCGGTTGAGCGCCCTTGGCGAATTAGCATATATTTGGTTTCTCCACGTTACGTAATCAGGAATGAGTCGGATGATTTCAGGGTGTGAGCTTCACTTCACGTTGGTTCGCACCACAACTAGACGTGTTAAATTTTAAAATCGTAATAACTCTGGAATGGGGTTGTAGTTAGAAGAATCCAATCATCAGGTTGACATGAGATAGCTAGCATGGGGCCAAACTACGTTCTCAATTTTCTCACAGAGTTTCGAGTTTTCGTAGCCGGCTACTATCACGATGGTTTCTTTAGTAGTCCTATTGTAAACTTAATAAGAATGTATTAAAAATGGTGAGCGATGGAATTATCAAAGATTAACGATTATGTATAGAATTGTTAAAGGTGATATTCACAATTTATGTTATAAAATTGTGACAGACACATGGTGCGAAATAAGACCAACACAATCCAAATGATGGTTTAATTGTGTATAATTATTTAGTGTGTACTGGTTCATTTCTGGGTTTAGTGGAGAATATATATATATATATATATATATATATATATATATATATATATATATATATATATATATATATATATATATATATATATATATATATATATATATATATATAATGATCGGTAATGCATAATGTGGCTTATACATGGTTGCTAATGGATCATAATACAAAAATCAACAAAATCTAGGAATGGTTACCATGGCAGTGTCATCAAGAAAAGGTTGTTTATACAATGAAATTTAAAACTGATAATTTTGACAGAGATTTGTGTGTAAATTTATTTCTCTAAACATTAATTCTGGTGACGATATGTTATTTTTTTCATTACGTTTGTAAACATTTGTACATAATAAGACTGGCTTGAAATATATTAATAAAATTAGATATTTAGAGAAATGAAGTTGCCATAAAAAGAGCCAAATTCAAAGAATAAGAATTCTGGAATATAAACTTAAACTGAACGGGTTTTTCATATTGCACCATGCAGTAAATTACCTCACTGACTGGCAGAAACTTAATCAACACTACATTAATTATTAATAAGAAAATAATTTGTTTCTATTCACAATTATCCTGGGTTAGCATGTCAATATAAAAACTTTTTTTTATTTTTATTATAAATAAGTGTACATTATACAACTGTATTCACTTAAAACAGATTTGTGAACAAAAACTACAACTCCGTCTATGTATGTTTTAAGATTGAGCTATTGTGTGTATTTTGCGTCTGCGATAGAAGTAATTATGGCCACTTTTTTAATTAATTTATTTCTGAGAAACAACATATATTCGAATATTTAGAAAATTCATGTTGGGATTAACAATGCACTTTTCAATAGAACATTCTAATTACCTTACAATCTGCAGTCCGTACAAAATGAAAACTGAGCTCCACTGACGGTACGATAAATATCGGCACTTTGCCGCCACTGGGCTGGCAAATGCCGCCCTCTTGTGACGATATTAAAACATTGTGGATTGTACGTCACTTACACGATCCACTGTGGTACGATCGTGTTCTGATTCCTACACGAATGACAATGAAATGACAAGCAAGTACGAGAGTCAATGACTACTCGGAGGGCGGGGGGCGGGTGCGATGATATTGTGTCGATTGAGGAAAGGTATGAGGTAGTTTTCATGATCGACTACTGGCCGTACCTCTGTACCACAAACTCACACCTGTTCCTAACACTGCTGGGTGAAATGTTTCAGTAGAATGCTCATTTCTTATAGAAAATGCATCCGTCTCGTTTTCTCGTAGTTGTCATTAGGCCAAAAAAGTCTCCGCTTTCTGGTGCTGAACGAAATTGCTGGATCGATTGGAATTCTGCCGTGCTGTGTTTTAAACGACTTTTTCACAGAGGGGTATGAACGTTTGCCCGATTTGTGAGACCTCTCTTAGCCACCATACTTTGTATAATTATGTGAAATTTGACCCCCGCGTACTATTTCCCTATTGGCCAAAAAAAACAAAAAAAGCGTGTCACCGCACCGGTTTTGAAGCCGACCGATGACCAGAAACCGGATACTTTTTTGGCCCTATCATCCCTTTATCAATTATTGAGTGAGTCAGAGTATAATAAATTATTATTTATGCTCAGAGTAAAATGGGAAAGATAATATCAATAGGTCAGTTTAAGTATTATCGAGTGACATTATTCTTCTCATTTTACGAAATAAATGTACTTTATTATTTTAAATATCAAATAATTTTAAATGAAATATCAACTCGCACACAAACACATGTTATTTGATAAGAACGCCATTTGACACAAACAACAGTTAATGTTCACATAATAATTAGGCCAATCCACTTTAATAGCATCAATCCACTTTTCTTTCGCTTGAATTATTAAATGAAGTCATGATTTTAAATGAGAATCAGAAATACTTCAGGCTGCATCCCAGCCTCTCAATCACCACCTTCCAAATATCATGCTATTCCTGATGTTTAAAGAACAGCTTGTTGGATCGATTTATATAAAGAGTTTTTCTGATCTGAAAAGTTTGTTTATCGGTTAGCAACTTTGTTCCCACATCGTTTATCTTAAAAAATTGTTTTACCTCCTTTATGTTGTTGCCTTTATATTGTTCATCAGTTAGCAACCTTATTCCCAGGATCTACATCGTTTTGGGGGTCAATACTGCTCGACAGCCTTGGGGACGATTTTGATCCAATGATCCGAATAGCCCGAAGATCTAACATCACACTTCCAGGCCCGTGAAAGACGCTAGATACCTGCCTCTCAGTTTCATGGAGATTCAACTTTCACATTGGTAAGTAACTAGCTCGCGAGCCTCTAAGCGTGATGTCAGATTTTAGGCAAACCACCTATACATTGAAATTTCTTGACTGATACGCGCGCCCGGAGCATGTCTATCCTTGATGGGATAAAGACAGGAGACCAATCTATGATCCGAACTGTGAGTGTCCAATAGAATATAGGCTACTATTGAATGCACTTTTTGTAGCAAAGGCGCACAAGGCAAAACTAGTTGTTGACACGTGATGTGTCAATCAAATGACAAGGATCTGTGTGTGAGTTAAACATTCTACTGACACCGACCACAAATGACGGATTTTGCTGCTTTTCTGAACAGTTTATTTCGCAAAGAGTACACCACTATATTCAAACAGCTGTTGCAGAAAACTACGACCCTAGCGCACTCAACGATATAATCAGATACATGAGTTCCATGGGTTACTAGTAAGGCAACTATTACAGATGGCATGAAAGTCACCACGAAGGTGGCCACTACTAACAGGAATGTACACAGGGATTTTCTATGCATGGCCAGTGATCTAGTTTTGCGAACCATTGGGTGAGAGACGGGCTGTTCGTTCCCAGTGTCAGTGATCGAAATGTTGCTGAATGTAATGTTTTCATGACGGACAATATGGCGTCTAATTAGAATCACAATCCGAGTGTAGATGACGATGATTACAGTAAGAGGAATCCCGACAAAAACAACAGCATTGATCCACATGAAAGCTGGTAAATTCACACCATCCGGTTTCGTCATAGGAAAACCAACCATTAGCGGCGAATGCACCCCAGGTGGCGGACATGACAACGCACACCAGCCACAAACATGACACAACGATGTAGGCCCGCCGTGTCGTAACGATGGACCTGTGCCGAAGTGGGAATTCTATTGCCAAGTATCGTTCGAAGGTGATCACAAGAACAGACAAAAACGATGCAACGAAAAATAATGATTGCAACATGATAGCAACTGCACACCCTATGTCTTTTACTTGGGGTGTTCCGTCATTTGTTAGGGATATTATCAGCAACTGTAATGGAATACCAAAAAGACCGATTCCCAAATCGGCAAGAGATATCGACATCAAGAAGACGCGAGTCACTTTCTTTTATGTCTGAAGCAAGCCGGATGACAATAATACAGAAGATGTTACCAACGATGATCATAACGGAGAGGATGCTTAGAATTACAAAACGATATGTCCGAAAAGCTTGTGAATCCGACATCACGTATCCCATTGTATCGAAGCACGCATTGTGACGCTCGTCACGACCATGTAATGTTTGAAGAGTTTACTGTTCGTGTGGAAAGTGAACTATCAGATTTAAAACGAAAGGGTGATGACCAAGAACCGAACAAGTTCGAGTAGTTTTCGAATAGATTCCAATGCTAGTTTATAAGGTGCATTTCTGAGCAGTGCTTTCAAATAGCACTCAACGTGACATGGGAAGCGAAATGTTGCGCGTCCTGATACCATCAATTTCCCAAGAACGATTGCCCATTAGCAATTCAAAACAACAGGCTAATTTGACACTAAAAGGGATCGTCCACTTTCCAGTCATTTGATTGGAAATAAACGCATCTCCCTTGCTAAAAGTGTATACCACAAAAGTACAATAACAAATATAGGCCTTTAAAAAACAATGGAAAACTCTTCATCCTTACTTGACAAAACGTTCATCACGGCTCCGACATCTCCCCTCCAGCCTGTTCCGAGTATACTTTTGAAATGACATACAAAAATGGACGAGCCCGTACTGGCCGGCTACAAGTAATTGCAGTAATATTAGTGACGTTACTACCCATTACTCACTTAGGCAATATACTGATTTATATTTGCTTTTTAATTCAAATGTTGACTTATTTCATTTGTGTAGGTGAGATATATGTTTCCATATGCCTTAACAGTATTTTGCCAGGTTTGTTTTTGTAGTTTCACCAGCAGGTATGTGGTGGGGACCAGGAGCAACGAAGTCCTCTGAAGCTCTGCAATTTTAGTGATCCGAAATATATGGTTCTGAGTAAAAAAAAAATGAAAATGGGGGAAATTTTAAAAATAAAAAATATGTATAATCTGACCAAACAGGGGATTTGTTTGCACCCCAAAACACCTCCCTCTTGTGACGCATAGTTTAATGGTTTGGACTAACAAGTTGTTTGTGTTAAACACAAAGTAAAAAGTAAAATAATTACAAAAAAGTGAAAGTTTAAGTAATCATTATTTTGCTTTAATTACATCCAAATATAAATAAAAAGATGACTGTGTCTACAAAATACAATGTTCTACAACATATTACTTGAATTGTTCAACCATAATGTTGTATTTCCGAACACAATGTAACATTTGCCAATGATGTAACACTCATTTTTATTTCCAGATAGTGTAAGCTGTTCAAATAACATGAGGCTGAAGTGTGTCTGTAGAAAGTTCTCGGTCTCTAGTCAAATAAAACAAATTACAGAGGTATTGAGTTTGTAGAAAACAAACTCAGGGTGTTCGAGTGTGCATCATATGTGATGACGTCATCACCTAAAGTTGTTAAAAGACAAGAGTTACTTCAAGAGATATGAGTTTTCATAATATATAATTAAAATAACATATAATGTGCTATACTGAATACATTTACTTCCGGTTCAGTCATCCCATATAATTTTAAATTCTTCCAACCGTAAGTTCCGGTTCAATCATGTGACGTCATTCATACTTCATAAAATATTTCCTCATAATATGGGTGTCATTTGTGCCAAATTTGGTAAAATTCTGTGTAATGTTTTCTCGAGATAGCAAAAAGTGACGGGTGCTGTTAAGAGCAATGTTAGAGGGCGCTGTTAAGAGCGATGACGTCACCAAATATATTTCTGAAAAGAGCAGATCCCACTTAACATATAAACCCAGAATGCTTTTTTCGAATACGCTTTCAGATTTGCGTCAATTTATAAAGAGCTTTTTAAACTTGAACTTCCAGTTTGGACCGGAAGTAAGGGTGAAGAGGGTCATGTTTGTGTATCAAATGTCAGGTCCTCCATCATAGTGTTCTGTATGATTATGAAGGAATCAAGAAATTATCTATTGTGGTTCACGAGATATAAATATTCTTTTAATTATAATTAATTACGTAATAATTCATTAGATGACCTCACCATGACGTCATAGCGTTAGCTGGAACTATATGTTAAGGTCTAACTATGTGTTAAGTTTTAAGGTTCTTTGAACTCTGCAACTATGTTTTGGCTGTACAAATACATTTACAGAATAGTGATTCAGAATATTTCTTCACTTAAACTTCCGGTTTCGAACGGTCAGATTAGGGTCACGTCTGTGAACGAAATGTCACATAATTCAAGATCTTTCAGATGATGCAAAGGTTGTGAAAATATCTTTTGTGGTTCATGAGATATGATTTTTTGAAATATTAAACTTTGATTTAGTGTAATTCGATATCTGATGACCTCACCATGACGTCACAACCTAGGATACAACAACATGTTAAGATCTAACTATGTGTTAAGTTTAAAGGGTCTGTACCACAATAATGCTTAAAATGTTTAGGCCTTAATCTTTTTAATTAATTAATTAAAACATTTTTTTTGCTGTTTTAGATATCAAAGACTAAAAATATAATGAAACATATCATTAATTGGTTATTACATAAATTAAAATGAAACAAAATTCACTGACCATTTAGAAATTTGCTAACCGGCTAACCAAAATCAATTTTTAAAAGTAGACACCCAACAATTTTGGAAAAATTTACCAACCATTTTGTTTTTCTAGACTCTTTTTTGCCACATTGTTTATTAAACAATCATTGTGGGAAATTTATTGATGCTTTTCGTTTAAAAATTATACACATTATTCCATTTGCAAAATTAAATTTAATTAAGTTGATAAAATAATAAAAAGAAAAGAAATAAAATACATAAGTTTAAAAAAATCTAAATCTCTTGCCTCAAAATCAAATTTAATTGATTTTGTATTTAAATTAACTCCAGTGCCTGAAAACCTTTTGTCAAGGGCGCATTGGAAAACTGTTACCATGAAATTGATTGGCCATTAACGAAAGCAAAAAGAAGAAATAAATTCTTTAAAAAATCCTCTGCGCATCGATGACTGTTAATTTGACTGGATCAATCGCGAAAAGATGTGAAACATCATATTTCACGATGAGGTAATTGAAGTCATGAATGCCAAAAAACAATATGTTAGAATTCACTCTTAGATTTAGAACAAGCGTTAACAATTCCAAAACTATGTACAAAAATGACAGCTCGAAATAAAGGACAACGATAGTGAAATTACCGTAAACTGCGTGGACATGAAGGTGCTGGCGACGACGAAACGTAATGTATTATATTCTAATTAGATACTGCAGCGTACAGTGAATGTAAACACAAGGCATATACAGTGTATATACTGTATATGCCTCTTGTATGTGTGTGAGAGAACTTCAAGGCCGTTCACACGCGAAATGGGCTGTGCATAAAGAATGGTACTTCTGAATAGTTGTTCATTTAAACTTCCGTTTTCGACCGGAAGGAGAGGTCAAATTGGGTCATGTCTGTGTACGAAATGTGACATAATTCAAGCTCTTTACGATGATGCAAAGATTGTGAAAATATCTTCTGTGGTTCATGAGATATGATTTTTTGAAATATTCAACTTCCGGTTTCAACCGGAAGGAGAGGTCAGATTGAGGTCACGTCTGTAAACGAAATGTCACATAATTCAAGATCTTTCAGATGATGCAAAGATTATGAAAATATCTTTTGTGGTTCATGAGATATGATTTTTTTTAAATATTAAACTTTGATTTAGTGTAATTTGATATCTGATGACCTCACCATGATGTCACAACTTAGGATACAATTACATGTTAAGGTCTAACTATGTGTTAAGTTTTAAGGTTCTATGAACTCTGCAACTATGTTTTTGTCTCTGGATATGTCTCACTGAGAAGGAGAAGAAAAAGCAAAAAACGAACAATAACAAGAGGTGTTCGCGCTATTTAACTCGAACACCTAACAAACCGAACAATAACAAGATGTGTTCGCGCTGTCGCTCGAACACCTAAATATACATATACACTTTCTGCAAATGTCATGCCGAAAACTCGCGTGATAACTGTCTCTTTACAGAAACATGAAGAATGTTTCAGATATCGTTTAAATATCATTCATTATAATTATAATGTGTATACATTATACAGCCATGTTCATTTCGTTTTGTGAAATTATTGCCATTTTAAGAAGTCAACTCGCTCTCCCTCAATTGAGAATTATTACAACGCGCGCAAAACTGTATAGGGCCTAGGCATACTTTCTAACTGTCAGTACGGATCATTTTCATAATCCTTCACATCTCTCTCCGCTATCAGACGTAATCTGTGCCCATAGTAAATAATTTAATGAAACATTATACAATTAAATTAAACATGAAATAAGAATTTATCCCAATTATAGTCCATTTCTATGATTCCAGGCCAGTAGGAGAAGAGCTAGATAATGTTATTTTTTGATTCAAAAATAGAATTGCAATAATAAGTTGATAATATATTAACTTAATACGGTACGTCAAATAAAGAGCATCCATCCAATTACGAAGCATTTTGATGTATTTGTCATCATGATGTTTCATCCTTTGGTTTATGTTGACAATTTACGAGTGTCTCAGGCAAACTCAGCCGTACCGTACTGGCAATTACGCAAACATATCAGTCAGGCTTGTTAATGAATAACTGGATGTCTTACTGTAAATTAAAATTTAGTCTGGCTTCCAGCAACTCAAAATAAATTATTTAAATAATCTGTTATATTTGCGAGAATGACAGAAAGTCATCCGGTATTACCTATAATAGATGATTATTTTTAATATCGAATAATCCAGTTTGAATGTTAAATTTATATCACGGATTTTTCTAATTGGCCTTTACAATAAAATACAAACTATAGTAAAAATTATTTCAAATATTATATCAAATTACTACAATGACTCCCAGAGTGCTATAACCTGATCACAGGGTAATTTAAATAAAAACCACGATGTATTCTTCCCCTCGTATAACGAATCCCAATATAAACCATGTACCGTAACATCCAACCTTGTCCTCAGGATCTAACCTTGTTCCCACCCCTAGACCCTGAGAGGTGAAGTGATTTCATGTTGTTGTTGTTGGTTTTGGTTGGCACTTTCTGCAGACTGTATTTCATGTCAGATGACAACCACGTACACTGCAGTTCAAATACCGCAAATACCACAGTGGGCATGCGCAAGCCGATTTACGTAATGACTGTATTGTTACAACCACGCTTAATAACAGCTTGCCATACTTTTCTTAGATTTTTTTAATGTTCAATTTAACAACGCAACTTGATTATAACCCACACAAATATGTACAGGGAAATGTTAATGGTGATCACCCGCTAGACCAAGATGCAATGCGCGCGAAGTAGTCTATATACGAAATACCGGTTGCCTATTACTAATACTTGATAGAAGTCTGGAAATACCTAATCCAACCGCAATGCACCTAATTAAAATATCCAATATTCTTGAATATTCTATGTTTCAAATATTATCAGGGGCGGGGAGGTAAATCATTACGGAAACGAGGTCATGTTACGTATGTTACTATTAAAGGGAAGCTTCAGCGCTGGTAATGTTATTAAACAATAATTAATAAATACATTAAACAATAAAGCTTTGACAGTTTCATCTTATTACGTTGTGTCATTAAAGAGTGACAATGTGAAAATGAATTCTAATTTGTTCGTATTCATTCAACCGTGGAACTTATGAAAAAGTACTATTGTCTAAATTCGAAATGTAAATATTTACAATTTTCTGAAAAGGGACAGTACATCAGATTGAAACCATCATCAGCTTTACATCAAGTAAGTTTCACAAAACAATTTGACCATAATGTCAATTTGAATTGAACCAATCTTATACATTATCTTTTATTACGTTGTGAATAGTGACAATGCACTCAAATTTTATGCCGTAACAGTTTTTGTATTCAGTCAAGAAGAACTGTCAGTCAGACAGCACGGATTAACCAGTAGAGTTGAGCCTGTTCATGAAACGTTACACCCATTTTTCATTGTTTATTTTTATTTTTGGGATATTTACAAATGATGCTTCTTTAATGAATTTTTGGAAAAACACCAACATTCATGAAACAAAATTTCGATCAAACATTTTGGGTAAAATTTGTCATGCCTGGACGATCCCGGCGCAAGAACGTCAAAATCATCGTGGTAAGGCACACACATCAAATGGTATAGGGGAGAGCGTGATCCCCAAATGTCCCCTGAGGCTGAGTGGAGGGGTGCCCGGGGGCTTTTTGAAGGTGAAGCGATGCAGGAGGTAAGTAAAGAATATAAACAGCTCCATTTTGGCCAGTTGCTCCCCTAAACAGATACGACGACCTGGAAAGATGTCCAAGAAAAAAGATCAGTCATTGAATAAGAGTGTTCTCGATCCCAAGCTCACTGCCTATCGCCCAATCTTACAGATTAATAAACTGACCCAGTCTGTCAATCAGACACACATATAACTAACAGAGTTAAGCCTTTCCGTGACTACTGTTGCTATGTCGGTCAAGCACTAGAATTAAATACCGTGATACATGCTAACCTATACAGGTGGCTGCAACTTTTTGAGTTTATAATGGCGTTTCATCTCCTTGTAAGTTTATCATTAGGTAATATAATTCTGATAATACTGAATGTCTATATGCCACTAAGAAATATAAACGAGACCGTGATGCAAGTGTGTAATGACATCACTAGCACTTTGCTAACCAAATCATTGTGGTAGCCATGTGAATTCAATGATAAGTTTTAAAAGAATTTTGGTTCTGAGAAGAACTGTTAGTTTGACAACTGAACGTTACGATCAGTATACTGTGATCGTCTTCAGGATCGTCTTCAGAATGATGGACTCTGAGGCTGGAACTGCTGTAATAGTATATTAGAAAGTAGACGGGATTCGGATGCAGGGTGATTGGCTTGGGGGAAAGCACGAAGGAGGGACCTTTGAGACTGGTGTGAGTGCTTAATTGGTGTGTGTACTCAGCCTCAGATTCCAGGGTCTCAAGAGTCGTGACATGAAGATGATCAGATCATACTAAATCAAACGTTATGTTGTCAAACCAACAGTACTTTTCAGAAGAGAATTTACATAGTTTTACCGCAAACCTTTACAGATTATAATCCCACAATGCAACACTTTGTTGGTTTTACATACATTTTTTGAATTATGAACTTACCTGTACTGAACGGAATCAACTCTTCAGGTTTTGTCACTTCCCCGGCGTCATTTAAAAATCTCTCGGGGATAAATTGGTCCGGGTCTGGGAACAAAGTGGGGTCAATGTTAAGTGCCCAGTGGTTAGCAATAACCAAACAGCCCTTTGGTACAGTGTATCCCATAAGGTTCGTATCTTCAGCAGCCTTATGTGGCAAGCCTAAAGGAACGATGTTCCCGCGTCTCTGTAGTTCGAGGATGACAGCCTCTGTGTACGGGAGGTTTGGTCTATCAGACAACTGTGGAAGTCTTTCCCGCCCAACAACGGAGTCCAGTTCTTGTTGAACACGGCTCTGGATCTCTGGGTGAATCATCATGAACAACAGTCCCCATCGAAGGGTGCTGGCTGTGGTCTCTGTGCCCGCTACGAACAGATCGGAGACTAAAATAACGAGATTCAGAACGCTGAGATTAGTCTGAATATTATGCGTCTTCTTATGTTCCATCTCCCTAAGGTAAACGTCCATCAAGTCGCGAGATTCTTCTCCTGAGTGGCAGTCATTCTCATGTTTCTTTACCACGTCCATAACGAAATCCATCACATACTTCATAGTTGAGGTCATCTCCTTAATGGACGGCAGGAACCCGAGGTTGTTCACGAAAGGGAGAAACTGCATCGCTGCCCCGGCCCCAATGAGCTCCATACTCCGATCCATCGAGGCAAGAACACGCTGAAACTCGGGATCATCGTACTCGTAACGCTGTCCAAGAACCACGGACGATATGACGTTGGCCACAGCGTTACCAAACAGATGCACGGGGTTGAAAGTATCTCCCTGTAATTCCTTCATCTCCTGAACAAGGTGGCTGGCTTCCGTGGCGATCTGATCCTCGAAGCGTGCTCGACCGACGCCGAAGTTCTTGAATATATTAAGGGACAGTTTACGTTGCTCCTTCCACGTATCCCCCGAGGCAGCAGCTATACCTGTTAGAGAATACAAATATGAATATTCATGTAAATATTAATTCATCCAAACGAAACACCCAAAACAAACAACCCCAGACAACTCATAACTGGGTGAGGGAGGTGGTGTAGGCCTACAGCAGATTTAAGCATACTCTTAATTGTCTGCAACCGCTGTTGATAATATATTGTGCAGTTTCGATGGTTGAATGAAATAACACTATTTTCTTTCTGTCTTTCTGTCAAGATATTAACAACATCAACATGGAAATCTAAGGCCTACTTGGTTTTCTATAGTTTGAGCCATGTACAATTGTACATGTATATGCCTATGGTATTGCAAGAGTGTATGTTGTATATATAGCCACACATCTAGAGCTACACGCACGTGTTTACAATTTAGAGTGGCCTTGGGAATACCACGAATTGCAGGCACCGGTAAGCATGTTTTATATGTGCAATTTGTTTAAATATTGTAATTTGATTTCGACATAACATCATGTTTTATATACAGGCCTATACAAAATAACCGAAGAATAAGCTGATTGGAGACAATAGCCTTATTAACAAAATAAATAATGTTTCTAGTGGTATCTCAAAATAAGTTTTAATAATGCTTGCCATTCACAACTGTTCAGCCTCTTTGACCTTCAGGGATCTTTTTGTACACAAGTGATGTCACGTGTCTCAGGGATGTTAATGAATGAAACGAGTTGCCTTATACCATGTAATACTGAATATGTATAGTTTGATGCATCATAGCTTTCATTAAAGGGAAGGTACAACATTGGTAATTACCTAATTATAAAATAACTGAATTATTTTCCAAAAGCTCCACTTAATGTGAAGTTGGCAAAGACACCAATTAGGCCTATGAGGTGTCGTGGCCGAGCGGTCTAGCTTACCGGATTCAAGTTCTGGTGTTAGCAACAGAATGTGGGTTCGAATCACGGCCGTGACACTTGTGTCCTTGAGCAAGACACTTAATCATAATTGCTTCTCTCCACCCAGGGGTTAAATGGGTACCTGTGAAGGCAGAGTTGGTTTGCTCTATATGCGCTAGAAATGGCAGCAATTGAGCTGTATACTCCCCAGGGAGCTGAGATGGTTTCAGGAATGATTTATGAGCCTTATGAGCAGGGATAATAATATAATGCGCCTTGAGCACCACTTAGTTGGTGGATACGTGCGCTATATAAATCCACACATTATTATTATTATTATTATCCTGAACATTCGCTCCGAAGTGCTCTCATTTCAGAGAAAACAAGAACACTCATCTCACAAATTAGACTATACATTGTGCTGTATATAGGGCCTATAACTTTCACAGGTTGGTTGCTTAAAGACGTATCGCCCGTGTTTTTCGTTATTTTACAGCCAATTTCCATGGAAAACCATGCTTGCTTTTCAAGATAAATTGAAAATGTGTCACTTTAGATCAATTTCTTTCCTTTCCTCATGTAAAATAGCAATGTTTCGATGAATAATATAGCCTGCCTATTTTTTTTTAATTGTCGGTAAAATAGCGAAAACACGAGTGATACATCTTTAATGTATATCTCATTGAAGCAGTTTTGTTAACATTACCAATGTTGTAATATTCCTTTTAAGAATAGGAAATTATCAAATTAGGCAGGCCTGTAATTATGAAAGATGATGTTTGCTTACGCGGTAACCATGGCCACGTTCCATTAGTCGTTATTAATCAGTTATACGCATATTTGCCTGTCAAACCATTTCTAGAATACCATTGATCGCCATCAGCTGAATTTGCTAAAAGTAGATTTGTCCGAAATTAATTTCGAATTTCGGACAAAGCTGAATACGTTATCGTGGCAGCTGCGCTCAGATGCGATATTTGTGACTCATTACCGATCCGTGCTACACTACTAATCAGGCGCAGACGTATACGCGATCCATTCATTTCCAGCTATCTTTGGCGGCTTCTCTGACTAATAACCATCAGTGTCACGCAAACATCGTGTGGACACAATTAATGACTGTTATAATTATCAACTTACTTAACGAATGGAACCAGTTTGAACGAAAAAGCAGCTTTGTTTGTGATTAAAAACCATAGCGTGACAAACATTCAAGCAAATGAGCCTTTGAAGCTTCGCATGGTGGAGTGGATAGGAAGATTCGGATGCCAGTCAACTCGCCTCCTGGCAAATTCGCCCCCTGCCAAACTCGCCCCCTGTTGATACAAACTGAAGTGCGATTCTATAATCTGAGAAGAACCGGTGGTGGGGACTGATCTCGACGTTTCAAACAGTATACCCTGTCAGTCTTCAAGATATGAGCTGGCAAAACTTTCAGATGTCTAATGTTGTTTCATACGGCCAGATGATAAACACAAACAGGACCACTACCGAGTACCGGTACCGGTATATTATATCCGTCATCTTATTAGCCTTTAGTCCAGGCGCACGCGGCAACCCAACACAAAGCACGAAAAAAGACCACGCACGCGAGTGGAAACGCCACGGGCGCCTTTAATACCAGTCCGTTCTGTGTTATTCCTCTACCGATTTGGTAGATAAATGTTAATACATAATACATTAAGTTACTAATTTGATATGATATCATTTATTTAAATATATAGATGGGCTCAACATTTTGGTTTAAAGGTACAAACAGTCACGATCAACAGGCATATGGAATTGGACTGGTAGTTTGAGATTATTAACTCAATGACTGAAAACAATACCCCACATGATAAGGGCATATTGCCATTGTTGCTGCATAAATGGGCCAGTCTTTTTCAGTCACTGTGTTCATCTTAAACTAGAACACCGATTCAATTGCCCGTTGAAATTCTGCTCTGATCGTGACGCTGTATTGGCCCTTTAAATAAATTTGCTTTGCCACTGGCGTGCGCGGTCTTTTTCCAGGTGTTGTGTTCCAGGCTGCTGCGTACGTGTGCCTTGACTAAAGACTATCATCTCATCAATTGCATACCCACCAAAACCTAGGTGTAAATATAACACCAGTGGTGGAACATTATTCTTCCATGGTTTTCGTACTTCCATGGTGTTTATACTGGACGAGCTACCCAATATTATAATACCTGCTATAATGTTTGAAACACCTCAGTTATTGCGATGTACGGTCTGGTCCATCGGTCTGTTTTGTATCAACAGAAGTGTATTACCTATACGTATAGGTAACAGACTTCTGTATTAAAACTCCTGCACATGCTGTTTGGAAATTGATTTGAGTTTGAGATTAAAGAATGACACCGGAGCCCGCTGGCATATGGGATTCCCATTTCACGACCAAGTTATCCACTGGTCATGCGCCAGCAACATTATACGCGTACCTATGTATGGGGCTTCCGTGTTCATCACATGTCGACACAATTTGTTATTCCCACCTACAGCTCACTGGATGTATTTTGAATTAATATTAATTTTATTATAAAATATAGCAAACATGTATATAGGGGCGTATCTATGGGAGGGGAGCACGGTGGCAAAAAACAAAACAAAAAACTAAAATGAGCGTTCTTTTCTTTTACGGCATCGGCTGGTGACGTCATCCTTAATGTTGGCAGCCCAGGGAGCTGAATGTGCGATACCTGACGATAGTCAGTACCCTGCGGGAAGTCCTGTTTCAAACTCATGGACGTCAATGACAATTTACAGCGTTTATGCCTAAAATTGTAGTCTTAAATTAGAAAAATTTACAAATGTTTAAATCGATAGTTCTTATTCTTTTTAATACAAAATCCTATTCAGAGCTACCGTGCTATCGCCTCCCACGTGCATCAGCGGTTTTCACCGCGAACTTCTCACTTTACAACACGTGTGTGTCATTAACCTTGTAAATAGTACACAGTAGTTTGTTCCATCTGACCCTGAGGGTCACGTTGTGAACTTTTACTTTATATACAATGTATCGTATGAAAATAAATCATTTGGGATATATCAACCCGTTTTTACAATTACTCTACATGTCGCTGTATTCATGGCATTCACTCGTAGCTGTCACATAAGGTTGGAGAGAACGGTTTACACAAACCCAAAAGGACAGCCGCCTCTGTTGTACGAGCAAACGGAACAATGCGGTGTATTCTGGTATAGTTACCCAACAACAACGATCGACCACCGTCACCTGTTAGTGCAGCTGCCCCCAGATCGATTTTTATAAGGCCCCTTTCAAACTGAAATGTTTGTTCAGTAAAATATTTGTAAACCAACACATTTTGTTACATTTAAGGCCTATACAATAATTTTGCTTTGATCTTTCCCTAATCTATTTCAACCCGCACTGCACGAGTGATCCCTCATGCAGCTTTTACAAAGTGTAAACAAACACAATATTATCAGCAATCTCGTTCTGTCTATAATGACTATATTGTTGGTGCAACAGCAATATATAGACCTAAATAATTAATTTGTTATTTATACATTTATTTATACATTTATATATACATTTATATATGCATTTATATATGCATTTATATATGCATTTATATGTGCATTTATATGTGCATTTATATATATATATATATATATATATATATATATATATATATATATATATATATATATATATATATATATATATATATATATATATATATATATATATATATATATATATATATATATATATATATATATATATATATTTATACGAACCTTTTGCACCATTGAACAGATTTCTAAGAATGTGAAGTTCCGGCCGATCGTTCAGGTTGGGGTTGTTGAAAGCCTCACGTATCGCTCTGTACCCGTGGACAATAACCATTCTCTGTCCCAAGATGCTAAGACTGAACACCGGCCCGTACTTCGTGGCCATCCGCATGAATACTTCGTGGGGTTCACCGGACGCGAAGGCCAGGGATGGCAGGCTTCCAACGAGGGGCCAACCCCAGGGGCCAGGTGGGAGGTTCCTGCTGGTCCGTCGCATGACCCACGATAGAAAGAGGAAAACCAGTAAGCCGAGGAGCACCATCCGGAGATCAATAACATCTAGTATAACCGTTGCCATCGTCATGCCATCACATGCAATGAGAGGAAAACAAGTCCTATAAGTTTAACACGCTGGTTTTTTTTTCAAACACGAAGTGCAGTCCGTGGAACCTTTTCTCATCTATAACTATAGTTCAATGATTATAAAGCCCGCATAGGGCCCTATATAACTAGCAATTCAAGTGGACGTATTTGTATGAGCCTCTTAGCTCAGTTACGATGACACTATGGTAGTCCTATTGGAGGCTTATCTGTCTGTCTTATCAAGAAATTGATAACAACTGCATTAGCCGCCTGTACACTGGTGGCCACGCGCGCGATATGAGTATATACACTTTCATGCGTATATATATATTTTTTTAATTTAGCCCTAGGGACTTCAAGATATAGTAGCGCCTCATCATCATTATTTTAGTCACGTGGGCTTCAGATTATTCACGGCTATTTCAGTTTCATTGAAGGGTGCATGCTCCGAGTGTTTACATAAAATTGTCCATCAAAGGGAAACACAAAACAAACATATATCCAGTAGATCTCTTGCATCGATATCATTTAAATTTCAATAGATTGCGTCCTTGAAGCATAAAAATTGAAAAGGAATATTTGCTCAAATTGCAATGCAAAGTTT
This sequence comes from Zoroaster sp. YZ-2022, assembly GCA_029582265.1. Taxonomy (NCBI): domain Eukaryota; kingdom Metazoa; phylum Echinodermata; class Asteroidea; order Forcipulatida; family Zoroasteridae; genus Zoroaster; species Zoroaster sp. YZ-2022. The sequence continues at coordinate 9,915,050 of CM055821.1, read as the reverse complement.
GTCAGACACAGAGTGGGTTTACACGCAGCTTACTGAACTAGAAGTTCTACAGCAATTGAACAGGACAATGCATATCCATTTATACCTGTCTAAATGTTCGTGTTTAATCTTCCCCACGTTAGAAGTCGTTGCACCCCAGCTACACCCAATCCACGTATGTTAAGTGGTAAAATAAATCAAATTGCCCTAAACATCTCGCTTTGGCCTCGTGGGATGCATCCACATGCAATGAGCAATTCTAGTGAAATATTTCAATCTCGGTGATGTTTATTTCTGTGTGTTAGTTGTCCATATGTAGTGAAATCACCGGTAGATGGAATCTGGAAGATCGGTATGCAAGGCTAGGCCCATCCCCTGGGCAAACGTGTATGGTCGATAAGAATAATATTTTGCATAGCAGAATAATTGTTTGAATGTTTTGACTTGGAATTTATTTTTAATTAATTATTAGTTTTGGTATAGCTATTTTATTTGAAAAAATGTTGGGGGGCTTATTCATAAATTTATATTTGTAATTTATTCGAAGAAATTGTTCGTATTGGCGGCAGCTAGCTTGGATGTTTGCGCACTGCAGTATAGGCCTACACAATTCCTGAATAAGTTACCGGTAATGATTATTTTCCTTTGAAAGTGTAAACAAATTTGCTCGCGAAAACACGAAAAAAAGTACCCCGAGCAACACTGCAGTTTGTAAAATTACAAAGGGAAGGTACAACATTTGTAATAATTAGAGAATCTAATAAACGAATTATTATCTTATTTTGTGTTAAGTTGGTACAAGTGTCCATCATCATCCTGAGAAATATGATCTGAGGTATTTTCATTTCAGCAAAAAAGGAATTAATCGATGTAGTTTTTGCGTCGGGTGATAAACTATTGATTTGATTTTTTTAAAAACCTTTACACCGACGTGGGTTCAAATCCAGCGCGAGTCGCATGTGGAGTTTTTTCACAGACACTCGGAAAGCACTAAGTATACATGCAGTGCTTCATACAGATACATCGGTATACAAAATATTGTTTGTATTTCAAAAATTTGCCAGACAGCAACTTTTATCAAAGCATAAAAACATTTTTTGTAATTTTCAGGTTGCAGGTTTTTATGGCATAGGCCTATTTCCCTGAAAACGAGAGGGTTGCAATGAACGTATCTTTCCGAATAACAATGTTGTATCATCCCTTTAAAGGTAAGCTATATGCCGATATGATTGGTAATTCAAAATAACCAAATGGTCAAACTGTAATGTGAAAGTTGCTTAGATCATGGTGATGGTGATGGTGATGGTATTAATCTTTCCTATAAACAATAGAAATCATTCTGTCTGAGGTGCTGTCGCTTTTAAGAAATAATTTCCAGGTGAAACTTAGGAAAGGGACTCTTTTCTAAATTTCACGTTATGAATACAACAAATGTGAATCCTTTTTTACGTGATATTCTCGTTAAATAACACAGTGGTTGTAATAAGCTGAAACTTTCACTAGATTGGTTGTTTAATGTATTTTTGATTCAAATACAGTAAGCAAACTCGTATAGAAACAGTTTCGCCAAGTGACATTACCAATGTTGTACCTTCCCTTTAAGTTTAACCCAGTGACGTCACGGTCAAAATGTTTTGGTCTTTCCCTTCAATCACGCGAAACATTTAGAATATGGCAGAATGTCGTAACTGCCTCAAGAGTCTCATCATTATGTTGCCTGCATGGTCACTGCCGCATTGTGGCGAGGCTATAGGTGAATCACAATACGGTCTGTTGGTGAATAATAATAACGTGCCTGAAATTCAACTTGAATTAATTATTTTTTAAATAGGTTATAGAATTGGTATTTCAAAAATAGCGAATTATGGTCGAATTTGAATGTAAAGCTTATGGCCTACTTGGAGACATTTGCGGATCTGGGAAGTGGGGAGGCTCAAAGAGGGGCATGCATGTGCCCCGTTTTTATCGCTGTCATTTTACAGGATGTAAATCGCCAATACTTTTTTGGTGTGCCATTTTACAGGATGTAAATCGCCAATACTTTTTTGGTGTGCCCCATTTTATGTTGTGTACCCCCCTTTTCGAGACCCTGGATCCGCCCCTACTTGGATCTAAACTGATGATGGTATATCAATCTTCTCTCGACTGAAATGTTTAGATTGAAATTCACTTGAACCGTTGTGGAACTAGGGGCAAACTATATACGGAAGACAATCACTAGTTCCAATCTAGGCCTATTCCAATCTATTAATAAAAAGTGAGCATATTGACTCTCCCCCCTGCTAAATAGATTATTCAAATGCATTTTTGTATTGTAAACAAACTATTTGTTTCTAGTTTAATTTAATCAATATGGTCAATGATGTTAATGATAAAAATATAAAAAATGACAACATTTAATAATTGAGAAATCTTTACCTTCAATAAATTTAATAACAAGTTTTCAACACAAAAGTTCAGTAAATTTAATTATCAATATTAAGTTAGACTGATTGCATACGAAGAACACAAATGTATTAATGTGTTAATGTAAGGAAACTCTTCTCTTTCAATCTGGAACAGTCTGTGGGTAGCCAAACTACAAAAACAAGGTATTCATCTGAGGAAATATTTGTCCGAACCTACTCTAGACTGAGATAACCCAACGTGAACAAAGTGTTGAACACAATACTGATTGTATGATAACATCACTGGTAATAATCAGTTTATCATATTAAAAATAATTATTTGAAAATATACTTGGTTTAAAGTTTATATAGGCCTACAAGTAGAAGTTTCAATAATTCTGCGAAATTATTCCGTCAGAAGTGCTTTCTTCTTCGAGATAAAAAGGAATTGTTATGTCCAATTTACTCAAAACAATTGCCTTCCGGCAACGTTTTGTAAAACATAAAAACATAAAACAGTTTTTCGTTTTCTCGAAAACGCGATGAAACTTTCACAGGTTAGTTTGATGTGAGATATAGAATCGTGAAATATATGTGGTCAGTATATGGTTGAAATGAATGTACATGTACACCACAAAATACCAATGCTGTACTTTCCCTTTACCGGACAATTAAAATAGGGATCCGCTTGCACATGCGCGAGTGGATTTATAGGCAAGAATAAATAATAATAAATAACTGTGAGTCAATGAAACAAGAAAAAGAAACAAATCTCCCCCTCACCCTCCCCATTAAGATGATTCGCAAATTTGTTTAGATTTTTATTCAAAGTTGTCAATTGTTGATCTTTTGACGATCTCCATTCTATTATAACACGTTTTTGGCGTAAATGAAAAATGGGGTCAAGTTATAGACATAGACAAAGATGAATGAATATAAGAATTGAATAATAAAATTAAAAAAATGGTAATGAATTATTGCTTAAAGGGAAGTACAGCATTGGTAATTATCAAATTAACGAATTATTAATATTATCCAAAAACTTACTTGGTGAAAAGTTGGCACATCACTTATCAATCATCTTAAGCAATTATTTAGTCTGAAGTGCTTTCATCTTAGAGAAAGATTTAATTCTTTTGTCGAATTTACAAAAAGTTGCAAAACATTAAAACATAAAAAACATGTATACCAGTTTTTCGTCGTTATCGCAAAAACGTGATATCTATGATAATTTTATGATATACTTTTTCTTAAAAACTGGAGAGTTAAAATCAATATACGTTGCCAAATACTAGTGTTGTACATTCCCTTTATAAAGCCACTGCACACGATTGATAATCAGTGGCGTAAATCCATGTCGAAAAGTGGGAGGGGGGGGGGGGGTTGATGTTGAAATTTGTTTGCATGTACTGGATTTCGAACCTCTCTCAACGGGGAGCCCCCACCCCATACCCCCCCCCCCCCCCAACACCGCAAAAAAAACATCACTTTATGTACCATGTTTTTTTACCGATTGTTTTGTTTTGTTTATTTTTTATTTATTTATTTTTTTTGTAAATCGGCATGCCACCCATGAGGTGGGGGTGGTTAAACCCCCATGGTTACACCACTGGCGCACAACCAATCAGAAAAGCAACGGCTAACATAAAGATGACACCCAAACATGACAAAGAAAAAAACCCATAAACAATATTTAAACAAACCAAATTTACCCCTATTTTGCACGAATTATTCGCTTATTAGCTTATTATTATTTTTTACCGCACGACAAATTCTGGGGCGATGACCTTCCTCCTGGGCCAAAACGTGGGGGTATATATCCCCTCCTTCCCCCGGGATTTACGCCCGTGTTGGTAATCTTAAAATATAGAAAAGATCACCTTAATTGGTGTAAAATATTGACACACATCCCATTGAAATTAAAGTATCAAACATCCATTGAAATCTTTCAGTCTGATGTGTATATAATTTTTATATTTTTTCAGTACAAATATTTCCAAACAGAAGTGTAAGCTTCCGGAAACTTAAATTACACCGTTGGAATAAAAACAACATTTCTGAATGCATTTTTACTATTTTTCGTTAATGACACAAATAAATAAGATGAGACTAACTGGTTTCTGTACATATTTCTGTCTTCTTATAAAGTGTGGGTGCATTGACAGACATTTTCCATTTGACAAATGCTTACCGGTATACTGGCGTTTAAGGGAGCTTACATAAGTGGTAAATATACACATAAAACTGACAACATTATTATTTAAAAGCATACTTGGATCTAATATAGTAATGGTACCAAACGTCATGCGAAATTATTCCGTAGTGAGAATACGTGTAATATATGTAAACAAATTCGTATCTAAATGGATCTGACAATTCGTTTGCACGTAAGAATAAATACAGATATAGTTTCTCCTTAACGACAGGACAAAATTAGCTGAAACTTTCACAGTACTGAACAATTATATCTCTGGATTTTTCTGTATATAGGAATATGTATTTTCAGACATTTTACAAAAAGTTTAAAATTTAAGCCTAATCAAAAATGCAAAGAATGTTAATACTGCTAAATAAAGCTTTCAAAGGTAAGGCTGTGCCGGGTATCCGGTTACATTTTTCGGTTCCAATTACCCGTTAACGACTTTTTAAAATTCCAACTGAACATTTTAAGCCACACAAAATAATAAAAGTCTCTGATTTTTTGCTAACAAAATGAAGAAAACTTGGATGAAGGCTTTAGAAGTAACATTTGCCGACAGCCTTTCACATACTGACCGGCTTTTGTTTGAAACTTGTATTCGCATTGGTTACGGTATTTTATACATTCGGGAGTATTTGTATTTTTACAAAATTGTTTACGAGTACCCGGGTATCCGAAAATTTCAAATTTCGGGTATCCGGTTCCCGAAATAACCGAAAACGCACAGCTCTATTCGAAGGATAGACTTTTGGGGGTACACTTATTAAAGCCGTTACTAAGGCTGTCCTATTTATCGTACGGTGTGCGCGTTTTTTTACTAGCCTTTCTTATACACCATGCACGAACGAACAAAAACAACATCTCGAATTAAGTGAGTGGGGAAGCTATACGAGCACTATTGTAATCGAGTACGTTTTCATGAACACGAGTACGAGTATAGTACGAGTGTACGAGTATGAGTTTATCCATCCAACTCTGGCACCTTTACCAATTCGTTCTGCTAATCAGTTATTCGTATATTCATGTAATTTGAATATTGAAATCTACAGTTTTATGTAGTCCAAGGTCTTATGAGATTGTAAAAGCCCTAAGCATTGGTCAAAATCAAAATGGTAAACGGCTTAGCATGCTCGGCTACAATGCAAGACCGTATATCCGCGCCTTGGTCAAGGCATTTTCTTGTACCGTTGCCCATAAAATCAGTTTCTTGGTCACTGACCATGACGCCGATAATTAGAACAGCGATGGTTACAAATATACAACCTTGGAGGGGTCAAGTGGATGAAGCCCCAAAAATGATTTCAAGAGGGCCTCCAAGAGAAATAGTTGACATGTCCTCATTGTAAGAGAGTTCATGTCTTAAGGGAACTGACTCCACCAACCCCTTTTGTCTCTAATCCAGGTCCACTGGGGGTAAAGAAATGGTCATCTCCCTTGCAAAGTCACCCCGTCAGTCGACAAAATCATTGGTGAAGTATTGGTGAAACAATTGTGCAAATAAAACCGAAAAATCAATGCTGTTGCACGTGTAAAGGAAGAAACAAACATTGCCCCCTGGCCTCCCTCGTAGTGGATTGTCCCCTGGCCTCCCTCGTAGTGGATTTCCCCCTGGCCTCCCTCGTAGTGGATTGCCCCTGGCCTCCCTCGTAGTGGATGCCCTCTGGCCTCCCTCGTAGTGGATTGCCCCCTGGCCTCCCTCGTAGTGGATTGCCCACTGGCCTCCCTCGTAGTGGACCCTATAGGTTTTTCTGAATTCGAGCCAAAAGGGATTCAGACAAAATGACTTTTACAATATTTTACATTGTTTTGTGTTTGTGTGTTGGGGTGTTTGTGGGGGTGTTTGTTTGTTTGTTTGCATGTGCAATGTTTCTTTTGTCGTGTTTTGTTCCTTCCTGATATTTGCACGGATACAGTTGGAAAGTCTCTAGACAAACTCGAAGCTTTTAGGCAAACTGCCTGTAATAATATAATAATATAATACAACTTACGAGAGAGAGAGACGCCCCGAACATTCTTTCATTTCAGTGATACGTATCGACCAAGTAACAACTGTTTTGATGTTCTGTTTCGCAACGGGCAAAGGTATGTGTGTTTCCATGACGACTGTTTACATCTTGTACTTTGATATCCATGCCATCCAATGAAGTTTAAAATGCATTGAAATGAGATCCAGTATTATAATAGTCTTAACAAATTTCAACAACCCGAGCGTGCCCGATGACGACAGGTTGGCAAGTATTGTAGCTTTTGCTGCCTGTCGCAGGTGACAGAGTGCGCTCTTTTTAGTATTGTAATTTATGTCATGTGTCACACCTCATTCTCTTGATGACCTAATATCTTGAAAATAGATGAATTCATCAATCATCAACCAAACCACTTGGAGAACCATTTAAAAGCAAAGCCTTAAACGGACTTTCAGCAGGGCATGAAATCGGTGTCTTAGGCCTACGGTTCTCTTAGAACCTATTGAGCAATCGTTAAACTATTGGCCCAAACTATTAATTAAGCTTCAGTTATTTGTCGCGTTGACGTTTACTATCAACATTGCGATTAGCATCCTTCAGACGCTACATTTTTCCTTATTTAGCATACTCTTTATCACATTGTCCTCTTTCTTTTGAGCTGTTTTCTTTTGGTTCATCATGACCTGTCGATACGTGTTGCCATTAGGCCAAAAAAAAAAGATGTTGAGTTGCCCTCCACCGACCGACCCAAAAGTGCTGAAATCTCGGGTCGGGTTTTTTTAAATCTTTTTCTTCTTCTTTTTTTCTCTTCCCCCGTAATTCATAGGCCTATTTATTAATGAAACTTACCAATTTTCTTTGTATAAAACATAATACGTTTGATTTGTGAAATTTTCCACTTTTTTTTACCGGTAAATTTACCGATACCCAAGACTCAATCTACATGTTTTCAAATCGAATGGCCCCGGCCCTCACATGGTGCACTGCCTTCGCGCACACTGTGTGCCAACGATTGCGACTCAAATCTACACGTTTTCCAATCGAATGGCCCCTCACATGTTGTGCACTGGCTCCCCGCACTGTACGTGTGTCAACGGTTGCGACTCGATCTACACGTTTTCAAATCGAATGGCCACTCACATGTTGCATGTTGAGCATTGCACGCAATATGGATGAATTTGCTGTGTCAATCACAGCGAAAAGTACAACAAAAATGCTTGGGATACTTTTATTCTGAAGCAAAATTCCTTGCTGATAGGTATACAAATGAAAAACATAGTATGTGGTTTCTGTTCCAATGCATTTCAATCTTAAAATGAAGTCAAGGAGGAAAAAAAAATAAATAAAATAAATCCCGACCGACCGACCCCTTCAAATATTTTCACTGGAGGGCAACTCAACAAAAAAATTTTTGTTGCCTTATGGCTGACTTTTTTTCTGTACCTCGTCTCATTATCAAAGGTCAGCTTTTTTGTCATCCTCTGGTCATCATCCCTACATATATGCTCAATCCAATTATACTGTTGTTTTTGTATAAATTCCTCAATCGACCTACCCCCACAAATCTCAACTATTTTTTCATTTTTCAGTTTGTACTTACTGAATTCTCCTTCAACTCCGTCCTTCCTTGTATATTTTATTAGGTTTTTTCTCTCTCTCTGGTGACCTCCTTTGACCATTCATCTGAGAAAACCTGTGTATGCCGACTCCAGCTAATCAAATTGCTTTTGGGTTAAAGCCCAGACTTGGCATCCATACATGAGTTTTGATCTGACAAGGGATTCTATGAATCTGATCCTAGTTTTGAGTAGCTTGCTTCATTCCGGATTTGAAAGCAACTGTTCTGTGTAGAAGCAAACAAAGGTGATAATTGACTGTCCTAGTACCTACAAAACAGCATGGAGGTATGGAAACAGCTACCATAGTCCGGAACATAGTGTCAATGACATTGCCACTGCTTATCCTTCACTAATCTTCCATACATACACAATAGGCAGTATAAATCTCTTAATACTATAGCCCTTTTGTCTGACCTAGGAGGGCCAGTCGGGCCGGGCGCATTCAAGCATTGAAAAAAATATTCACAGTCAATCGTTTGACCATTGAATCGTCTTTCAGTAGTAAAGCTTGGGCAATCGCACCATAATATCGAATATTGCAATACCTTTTTTTTTATTTGATTACGATATCGAGAACCTTTTTAAGTTATCGAGATATTGGCAAATCGCGATTTAAAAAAAATATACCGCGATTAAAAATAACTCACCATTGTGAGTCAATTCAGAAATTCCATGGAAACAAAATTAGAACAGTCTTTTCAGCTTTTGGAAGTGAGAAACAAAAGCGAACTATTTCAGAAGTACATACACGCTCTGCAAATGAATTTGCGATTTATTGTGATGCTTGTAGACGGGGTACATACCTGTGGTTATTGGCTCTAAAGCAATCGTGCATGAATGAAAAATACGGTTTGCCGATATATCATCCCCACCGGCTTTTGTGTTGGATGAGATTGGTGCAGATGAGCGAAGGTAGCCTGAAGATCTGACGTCACGCTTTTAGGCTCGTTACGCCAGATACCGGCCACGGCCTCCGTTTTATTTTCGATCCCTGAGATTCAACTTTGAACGTGATGATTGGCGTCCACGCACAATATTTCCACGCACAATATTTGGATGGCAGAAGTACGCGCGGGCGTAGTACAGCGTTCATTAGCACGCGATCCTCGAAGCATGACGGTAGACATTTTTTGGCACAATGTATCCAATGAAACCCCTTGAATGGTACGCCCGGAGCCTGTCTTTATCCTTGAGCTGCATATAATAATATTGTTGGTGTATGTACGTATATCGTAGGCAATAATCTACTCAAGGTATCCTGTGGCGGCAATTGGGACGGTAGGGATTAGGACCCGTGAACAGGGGACCAGTACAAAGTAAAGGTAGCACTGCAAAGTGTTTCAGCTTTTAATTACAGACTCTATAGAGGGCGTTAACACAAGATAATGCACACAGCTGTATGTTTTGTTTCTACTTGGTGTCAAATAATATTGTTGGTGTATGTACGTATATCGTAGGCAATATTCTACTCAAGGTATCCTGTGGCGGCAATTGGGACGGTAGGGATTAGGACCCGTGAACTACCCCCCCCCCCCCCCAAGGCATCCCTACATTTGCGAAAAGTACACGTTTATTTGAAAGTTTCGTACTATACACTGTCGGGGTATAATTATGACACCGGAAGATTTTAAGAAATATTATTTGCAATTGCCATTATATGGTTCAATGGGGGGACATTGCCATGGGGGACATTACTTATGGGGAACCCAGGGTCATAAGCTTCGGGTAGGAGGTACATTCCCCAATGCTCCCCATGCATAGTTACGACACAGCGGTCCCAGTGGGTCATCCTTAGGTAAAGGACTCACCTTGGGTAAAGAGGTGTGCTTGCTGCAATTCTCAATACGGACGGCTCTGACTCGATTTCTTGTTGAATATAGCGCCCTCTATCATAATTACGTTAACACAATAATAATATTGTGAAAGACAGTTGGACGACGGGCTAGCTAGCTAAATAGGAAATGGTTTAGGGGTATGGCCGGGGCACATTGACTTGTATGTAGACATGATCTTTACTTGTGGGCAGGGACGGATTAACCCCCACTAGGGCCCCTGGGCCGATCATTTTTCAAGGCCCCCCTTGGCGCAGTGCGTGGACCCCGAAATTTTTCGGTTTTTTTTCGTTTTTTGGGGGGTTTTATATCATCTTTTTGACCTAAATTTAACACAATCAACGGCCAGTGACGGGCCGGCGGGCCGCCCGTCAGAACACAATATAATAGCTTCAGGAAGGAGCTTGAACTGTGCTATAATTGTTAGGTGGAAATATACCTATAACTCCTGGTGGTCAGAGGACCCTAGGAAGGGACGGGTCGGGGTGGGGGTCCCGTTAACTTACGGCCTTCAAGGCCCCCCTGAGGCCCCTCCTCAATGGGACCTCTCAAAGTGGGCCCTTTGAGGACCACTGCTTCACAGTACGGTGGAGCAGTGGTCCTCAAAGGGCCCACTTTGGATCCCCAGCCTGGAGGGCCCCAGCCCCCAGGAGCCTGCGTTTGAGGCTCAGACCCAGCGAGAACCACTACTGTACAGAGGAGGGGCGGGGCCCACACACATTTGATATTTGATTAACCTATACGTTTCATTTTAGGCCTCGTGTCCCAGTTCCCCCCAAGGGCCTGTGAGAGCCTACACCGTACAAAGCTGGGCTTTGTACGGTGTAGCAGTGGTCCTCAAAGGGCCCACTTTAAGGGGTCCCCAGCAGGGACCTCCAGCCTGGGGGGGGGGGGGGCCTGAAGGCCGGGCCCCAGGAGCCCTTGTCAGGGCCTCAAACCCAGTACCGCGCCGCGCGGTCCAGTTTCCCCGAAGGGCCCCTGAGAGCCAAGGGCCCCTGGGCCCCGGCCCCACCGGCCCAATGGCTAATCTGGCCCTGCTTGTGGGGGGTTTTATAAACCGATTGGGGGACATTATAAACCAATGTCCATGGACCATGGACCACGATTGATCGTCTGAGTGAGTTGTTTTTAGACCTTTTGTTTAAAATAAAGTTGCTTTACAGACGGCTCCCCCTCTTTATGTTTATATTATATGGCCAAGGGATTAGTTTTTGTAAACAAATCAAATCATAATAATAATAATAACGTGTGGACTTATATAGCGCACGTATCCACCAACTAAGTGGTGCTCAAGGCGCATTTTTTTTACGTGCATTACACAACACACGGGACCTACGGCTTTACGTCCCATCCGAAGGATGTTTATATTATATGGCCAAGGGATTAGTTTTTGTAAACAAATCAAATCATAATAATAATAATAATAATGTGTGGACTTATATAGCGCACGTATCCACCAACTAAGTGGTGCTCAAGGCGCATTTTTTTTACGTGCATTACACAACACACGGGACCTACGGCTTTACGTCCCATCCGAAGGACGAAGCAATTATGGTTAAGTACCTTGCTCAAGGACACAAGTGTCACGACCGGGTCTCGAACTCACACCCTGCTGCTGGCAACACCAGAACTTGAGTTCGGTGCGCTAGACCGCTCGGCCACGACACTCATGAATCATGGGGAGGAAATGTTCTCCATCTACCGCCCTCTATCGGGACGAGATCGGCGAACACCAGTGCAAAGCCAGTGCTCTACTATACTCCTTACAGGGCCGTGTTTTGTTTTGTTTTTGTTTTTATTTTAATTTTACTTAGACCGAACATCTGACGTCACATTTCGGAGGCTCGTGAAAGACGCTGGATACAGGCCTCTAAGTTTCATGGAGATTTATCTTTGCCTTGGTTAGTATCATAGCTGCTCGCGAGCCTGGAAGCATGACGTCAGATCTTCAGCACACAACATAAAATCCAATGAAATCCCTTGATTGGTACACTTGGAGCCTGTCTCTATCCTTGACAGGGGACCAGTCTAAATTTTACTGGGCTAGGCGCCCATATATTATTTTGTTTTCTGATGATAAAATAATTATGGCTGTGAGAGGACAGTACCCTTCTTTCTTTTGTTTTATACGAGTTACACAAAACTTGTGTCTGTGCATTTATGCTATGATGTCAACTGTAGACTGTTAACACAAAGGAACAAATCAAACGGGACATATGCTACCTAAAAAGTCTAACAATCAAGGGAAACAAAATATGGAGCTTAAAAATCGGATGGAACTGCTTAAGTAATGATTTGGTTATTTCCTATACGTTTAAGCTGGAATTCCCTACCTCTCAACATTCGTAGTTGTCATACAAATCATATCTGTTTTTATCTGAAGGACACTTACCACCTGCTTTTTCATTTCATTTAGTCCTTTTTGCCTTCTCTGGAATTGTTCTTGTACATAGCGCATTGCAACCCGTCGGGAAAATGCGCTTTATAAATGTGTGTATAATATCGCATGTTAATTTACCATACTTTTGTGTGTGTTCCCTCATTTAAGGGAATGTGCCTCCCCTTTTTGGGACTGTGGATCCGCCCCTGGATCTATGGTCAGAAAGTGCGTTCTCTTTTGGTAATTTACGCTACAAGGGAGCCACCAAATGGCCAGTAGGGGTGGACCCAAGATTTTTTTAAAGGGGGGGGGTCTAGATGGTCTTTATAATGTCTTTATTAGGACAAAAATATTAGTCGCTTTGGTAAAAATGTCTTTTGATTACTTCGAGGGGTGGGGAGGGGTCGTGACCCCTGTAACCCACCACCTCTTTCGATCCACCATTGTGCCGGCCTAAATATGTCCTGCATGGCATCACCGCATAATGACATAATACGCACTTCCGAATTGAATATAGCCCTATTTATAAACCATGCATTAAGTAAAAATTGTACCAATGAATTTATAGGTTCTTTCCCCATGGTACGGTTAACTCGTTTTATAATGAACAACAAATAAATGCAAAATAAGAAATGACGTATGAAAAAACATAGTGAGATTCCCCTATTTGATTGTTGGGATACCCTAACTAATTATAGCCTTATCCAATTGTGCATGTACCACGTATTACGCGTACGGATCCTTTTCACGAAAGCGAATCCTGTTATTTTTCTGTTATTCTTCATTGATCGCTGGTACTCAGCATATAAATGTGCTTGTAAGTATGATCATAATGTGGAGCACCAACGTCATTCAGGTCCCGATCGTCAACAAGGAAGCTGGCTGGGTAGTGGAACTTGGGGATCTTAACAATCGAGGCTCTCGCAGCCTTCAAAAGTAAGTCTTTTTAGAAGAAAGTTTAGCTCATTTTTTAACTAACAGCATTTATAAATGGTTCCAGAGAGCACCAGACAATCGTGGAAGTGTTGTAAGTGAACCAAATTGTTTGATTTGTGGTGAGTACCAAAGTCCGGGTGGTCTGCGGCTTTTTTCCGGCTGGTCACCACACCGTGTGAGGTCTCATTTATTTGGCCGCTACTTACATGTAGCCATGGCCCATGTACATCATTACATGTACTAGGATGGCCCTCCTTCATGATGTAAATGTAAAATTTTGTATTATGTATTATTTTTGCACACTTAACATAAGGATACATTGAAAACCTTAGAATTTACTCCTAATCATGCTAGCCTTAGTGTCGCCTTCCTCTGACCCTTAGACAACTCAACTCTCCTTGTGGCGCAACTTGACATCGATAATTCAACTAAAAAAAAACAACTTGTCCTACGGGAGAACTCAACTGTTGTGACATTTTGACCCTTATGACAACTCGAGCCCTTGTGACAATGCGGCCGGAAAGAATGTAGAATAAAACCGCCACTTTTCTATTCAAATATGACAAATATCACAGATTTTAGTCCATTGTAGGTGGTAATTAGTAATACCTAATCTAATTGCTCTCTATACTGGATACACTGTACTAGCAGTGATGATGCTGCATGTATCTCTGCCGGGCAGATTTGTCAGCCTGGCCACCGGATCAGGGATCATGTGGCATAGACTACAACATTTCACAAAGGACGTGATCCCCTCCAGAAATGTGGGGCAGATATATTGGCCCTCACCCAAAAACTATGTTTTAAATTTTTAAACAGCAACCATTTAACCCCAGCAATTTTTCTACATTTTAAACATTCACTCTTGCGCTGGTCACATAGACTTTTCCATTAACCCTAACGTCCTAGGCATTCATTTGGGGTCCAGTACACTGTACTACAAAATACTACTCAATTCTCATAGACCAGTGTAGTAAAAGTACACTGTACTACAAAATACTACTCAATTCTCATAGACCAGTGTAGTAAAAGTACTCCATACTGCAGTTTACTCAAGTAGTATTTTGTAGTATTCAGTGAGGTTAGTGTTAAAATGCATCCAAGATTTCTCTCTTATTTTATTGACAGCTATGTCCATTGACCAACATTGATTGCCTTCATGTGTAATAAGCTTGGGCGATATCGATTTTTTTTTCATACACGATATATCGCCAAACATATATAGCGATTTTGGATAGTATCACGATTATTTGTTTTTCATTCACACATGATTGCTTTAGAGCCAATAACCACAGGTACTGTATATACCCTTCTACAAGTGTCACAATAAATCACAAATTCGTTTGCATAGTGCGTATGTACTTCTGAAGTAGTTCGCTTTTGTTTCTCACTTCTGAAAGCAGAAAAGACTGTTCTAATTTCATTTCCATGGAATTTCTGACTTGACTCACAATGGCGTTTTTCTTAATCGCGATTTTCCGATATCTCAATAACTTAAAAAGGTTCTCGATATCGTAATCAAATAAAAAAAGGTATCGCGATATTCGATGTTATCGTGTTATTGCCCAAGCTTAATTGTAATAGTCTTTCCATCGTTTGTTTATCATTCTGATAGTTTTAGTGATCCAGGATGCTAGCTTCCAACCTGAGTCAAACAGTGGATGTTGAGGACTCTATCAGTAACCACACCGTAGTCAAAGAAGGATGGGTCAGCAAACGAGGTAGGAATATAGAGTTCACCTAATGTCAAAGTGCAAAGTTGGCCATCTTTTCAGGCAACGACAACCCATTTTCAAATGCATGACTTTGTGTCAGTAATAAGCATCATGTGCGGCACGCGTGCTTATCAACAAATTCCATGCACCACTGGTTAGTGAAGTACATCACTGCATAACAAAATTCAATACTTTAACCCTTTCAACTCGGCCCTGTGTAAAAATCGATCGCCGGCGATCGATAAATTTAGAAGCTTGCATTTTTTATTTGCCACCCTCTATTTGCTTATTTTTGATACTAATTTGTAGCTTATTAGTCTGGCTTTCCAATGATCAAGTTTGTTTTGTGATTTAACATAATGGGTCTTGAGGGTGATACGCCAGAAGGACACCAGACCGCATGTTTTTCGTGAACATTCGGTCCATGTATTTCACATGTTAACGTTAACGTTAGACGTGAGTCACATTTCTGCCGCCGTATTCCAGTAAAATGCCTGTGTGAAAGTGTAAGTCAAATGCAGATAGATGACACATATCATCAAAAGAAGAGATTTTTCCTTAGAAATTGATGTGAAGTTTTACAAATTTTTTGTTCTGTGTTGTGGCAATGCATGAATACACATGTACATGTACATTTCCAGTGTTTACAAATCTGTAATATACAGTGAGTTACTCATTATTGCAAAATTTGCACCAAAATGGGCCATATTTACGTTATTATTCTTACCTATTATAGTATGAAAAATAAATACAATTGGATTTTTTTTAATTTATGCATGGAATTAGAGTTGTTCTTTGAAACCATGCATTCAAATCATTCCTAACCAGTGTGCATCATATACTATTTGCCCAAAACTCACAAAAAACATTAAAATTACCCCAAAATTTGGTATTCAAAATGGCTGCCATTTTCAGGGGGCATACAATAGGAAAATTTTTAACCCAAAAAATAATGCCCAAATCATCGGCATTCAAATGGTATATAACTTACTCATACATGTACATGTATATCTAGACAAAATATTTTGCAAGATTTAAACTTAGTCAAAAAAAGCTAAAAACAGTGCTGAGTTTAAAGGGTTAAGCAGCTCGAAGCAAAATCCAAGTTGCCTGTAAAGATGGTGTCTATTTTTTTTTTTCTTCAAAATATCCCAATTTTGATGTTTTTTTAATTATGTGATTTGAGTTATGCCTGAACAATGTTGCATCTAGTCGCAGGTAAAATATTCAATAGTAGAATTTCTTTGGTTGAGAACTGGTCATTTGGCTTACCACAAAAGTACATTATTACAGAAGTTCATGTATTAACCCAGTGGTTAAATTAATGGTTATTATTAAAAAGGTCATTTTAGATAGTTTGAGTCACTGTTCATAATGACCCAAGTCCGAGTCACTAAAAATATTACTTGAGTCAGAGTCCAAGTTACAAGTCATACAGTTCAGTCACAAGGGCCTTTAAGGAAAAGTCACAACATTTGATGATGATAGGTTACATGGTAAAGGAAAAATTATAACAAATATCAAAGGAAATCTAATCTTTTGGTCTTAACACAACCCTAATCCAGTGTGTCAGAATATTTAAGAAAAAATGGTAGCTAGTCTACCTTTTTTTTGTTAATGAATCATGTAAAATGAATCTTCATAAATGAATCTTCTTTAACTGTGAATTTCCACAGGTAAGCCAGCCAGCCAGCAGAAGTCTGTTGAGATATTGCCATCTTGTTTTGTAGATCCCCTAAGTAATTTTGTTTTAACTACCCCCTTGCTTTCAGGAGAGTACATCAGGAACTGGAGGCCAAGGTATTTCCGGCTGATGTCCAATGGGAACTTTCTGGGGTACAAAGATAAACCCACGACGCGTGCCGAGTGTGAACAAAAGGTCTTAAACAACTTCTCCGTTGCAGGTTAGTGGAATAATTAAGTTCAAGAAATATATCATCAAACTAACCTGTGAATGTTTCATCACAATAGGTGCTCACGTTTTGGAGAAAACAAAGAAAACATTTTGTTTTATTTAAATGTTTTTTATGTTTTACAAAAATGTTTTGATGAAAGGCAAATTGTAAAGTTTTACTTAAAACTCCCTTATTTGTCTAAGATGAATGCACAGACAGAATAGTTTCTTGGATAATTTAATCTAATAATGTGTTAATTTGATAATAACCAATATTATACCTTCTCTTTAAAGTTTTGTCTTATGGTCTCCCATTTTAAATGGGATCTGTCGGAAAGATAACTTTGCAATAATGTTTGCCCTTACATTAACTTTCAGACAGTGTCATAACTTTAAGGGTGGAGTGAGGAGAAAGACTGTTTAAAAAAAAAATGATGGTCACGTTTTGTTTCCCCTGAGTTTAAAAATGCAGCCAACCTCTGATGTGTCATGCCAAATGCCAGTGATTCTATGAGCCAAATATAACACCTGCACATTAATATTTAACCAATTTTCAGAGTGCCTGCTAAATATCAGAGCTTCTCCTCCTGTCCCAAAAGGTCTGTAAGTCGATATAAAAGATAAATGTGTGAATGGGATTTGAACTTGTTTGCTCATAACTCAAATTCAAAGAATTAATAGTCACGTGAATGTCATGTGGAAACTGGCTTGCTATTTTCCAACTGTTTCCTTGTGTTTGTGAAATTCCTAGTTTTCCCACAAATACATTTTTATCATTAATATAAAAATTATATATAGAGAGAGAGTGGCTTCCTAATTTCCAACTTCTGGTCTGTTTCCTCATATTAACCCTCCTATAGGTTTAACAATCAAAGACACTCAAAATGTTTATGTCACTCCCAACCCATTGACTTTGTGCAGTGCACTCAAATAAATGCAAGGAAATATGGCTGTGGTAGGAGGTCAAACCAAAACCACTCGACTGTAACTTATGTAGTATTATATACACAGCTCTGTGTGACTCTGCATATAACTTGTAAGACATACACAAGTGTGTTTGACTTTGCCACTATACACATGTGTGAACAATTGGCAATGCAACCAAAAATACTCAAGTGACTGTCTGTGGGTGCGGTGCTTACTGGGCCAAATTTCAGCCTGGGCATAGGAGGGTTAAACCACTCAGTTTTCCTAGGAATAAATCTGTACAAATATATTTTGATACAAACATTGGGGAAATCATGACATAATTAGTTTTCCTCATGTTTTTTGTTAAGTCAAGTCAACAGGTGATTCTAATTTGTTGGGAAATGGATTAGCCTTCCATAATAAAAAAAAAAAATGGTTTGTAACAGCAACAACAACAATAACAACAATAACAACAATAACAACAACAATAACAATAACAACAACAGTGATAACAATATGTTAAACCCATTGACAAAATTCAATTGTTGTTGATTGATACAGCTAAAGGCCCACTAGAAATGGGAATATTTTCTTGTGCTTCAGTTGTTGTCAATTATATTAACTGTGTTACTTTGGACTTTGGACCACAATACATACATGTACATATCATTTGAATTTTAACACACTATAAATTGTACTCCATTAGCCCTAACTCCCTAGGCCCACTTGCTTACACATAACCTGAATCCTCCAAAATCCTTCAGTAGTAAAGCAAGCACAATGACCACTACCATTATATGCAGATGACATGTATGCACACATGTGTTGCTTATCTGTGATATATGTACATGTACATGGCCCAGGGCCAGGGACCCTCCCTGCATGCATGGAGCAATAAACAGCATCCACTGGCCCAAGCACTGACCTTGCAATCACTACAACAAACATGGATGTACATGTACCATGGAGGAAGGAAGGCAAGTATGCCTCATAACCTCAATCCTCCAAAATCATTTTTGGAGACCAACATGTACCATGTAACCTCAATCCTCCATTTTCATCCAGTGTCAAATATAGCCTGATAACCTCAATCCTCCATAATCCACCAAGCAAATAATCACATCTGCTCTCAATCCTTCAGAATCCTTCATCACTGCAATTTCCACATAACCTCAATCCTTCAAAATCCTTCACTTTGGCAAAGAGGTTTTTGGAGGATTTGGGAAGGTTAGGGTTAGTCAGTGATTCTACCATAATAGACAGAACTTTGAATGCCCAAATTACTATCTGAATCAGTAACCCAAAGTCCTTAAAGGTGGTAAGGTATAGGATTGGTAATTTAAAAAAATGTTAAATTATAATGTAACAAGCCTCAACCTTAATGATTGAGAAGGCATGGCCACTTTGGCCTTCGCTGCATCAAAATTTTAAGGCCAACCAATGGGGCATTACGGCCAACTCGGAGGGGCACCACGGCAATGGCCATGGTTAAGATCGAGGCCTGATGTAAAACAAATGATGTTATCAAAGAAAAGTGAAATAATTTGTTTTTGACAACAATTATGTATAATTTATCCATGTTTTAAATAAGTTTCTTTAAAAAAAAAAAAAAAAAAAAAGTATGATTTAAAGAGAAGGTACACTATTGGTAATTTACATGTACCATATTATGAAACTAACAAATTATTTAAAATCTTTCTTGGTGTAATTCCTCAGAAATGATTTCATCTGAAGTGCTCTCATCTTAGAGAAAACAGAAAAAACATATACATGTTTTTCATTGTTAACTCAAAAACATGATCTCCTATTGTGTTGAAATTTTCACTGTTAGTTTAATGATATTTCTTGAAATCTAGAGGGTTGAAATGAACTAGGGGTGTGCTAGGGATATTTTTGGAACCGGATTTGATACAATGTATCACAAACAGTTGGAGAAAAGTATATGGAAAATATCCGTAAAATACTACAAAGGCTTTATGGAGTGCAATCTCTTGAATTTAAAGATAATTGTCTGTAAAAGTGTAAACATTACATTGTTCAAGAGTCACAGATTTCTGTTCGCTCCTCTCAAATGTTGAGTCCGAAATTTAAAAAGTCGTTTACGGGTAATTGGAACTGAAAAGTGGAACTGGGTAATGACAGTTTCGGCTGGGTATCCGAATACCCGGCACAGTAATTATATAAATATGTTTAAGTGTACCTTAAAACATGCCCAAAATGCACCATATAGTGTCTAGAATGCAACAAGTATCCAGGGCCCTCCCACACGGTTGCTGTGTAAGCTTCACGTTTCATGGAAGCAGTTTGAATCTAAAAAAAAACCTTATTTAAAAAAAAAAAAGGTCAGTTGCATGCCAATCCATCAGATCTAGCCGAGACTTGCAAGAAAATAGTCAGGTAATAACAGACTCAAAACTGGACATGAATTTTGATGTGAAGTTTGTCCTTAGGTCTTTATCCTGTGGAAAAGACCAAGCGTCATTTTCAGAATTTCAATAAACAGTGCCATTTGTATTAGAAAAGAGCCAGAGAGAATCTGACAAATCCAACATTTGAGAATGATATTCCAACTTGGCCAATGAGTCTGCAAGAAATAAATACAAACTTGTACACTCTGATTGGCAGTGTTTTAACCAGGATTGAGGAAACTGGGAGTGCAAAATTAAAAACATGCAGTGCACATTTTTGTTGACAAATTTGCATGTGCATGTAGTGCACATCACAAGCGCACATCGCAAACTCTCTGGTGCAATTTTAGCCTTCTTTTTGGAAAGTTTTAATGAACATATAATATCCGAATATCTTTCCACTTATCTTTCCTAAAATCCTGAAAAATTTTATTTACAGAGTGATTGCTTTCTTTATTAACAACTTTTTTTTGTGGTCATATTTCAAAAGCAGTATTTAACTAATTAAAATAAATTTCATACATTAATTATTTTTATTTTGAAGAAAAAATTTGTTTATGGATCATTGTCCTTCCCAAAATTTCTTCAATATTTGCTGAAAAGTAAAAAACTTGCTGCAAATTTTCAAAAAAGATTTTCGACTTTTTATACATTTTTGTGGGATTTTTGTTTCATTTTAAAAATTAAATTTGCGAAGTCATTTTCACTTAGCGAGGACTAAGCCAACTCTATGTGCGTCAGTCATTAACCTGTGGTAAAGACCAATCATCAAACATTTATTCCCATTCATAAATGTCCGTATTGATTTCGTTTTCAAAATGTATAAAAAATTGAATTTTTTAAAAATAAAGCCAAATAGAAATGGGCAAATTCATGTTTGGGGGATAGGTGACACAATGCAAAACAATCTTCATCACTGATTGGTTCAAATTAGACAAGTTTTCAATTTTTGGTATACTGCCGGAAAAAAAGTGGTTTTTGTTTTTAACTTATTCCACTGGGTCATATTTTTTAAATGTACTAGCATCAGGAATTTCAAATCATTTTTACTAGAAATAATTATCGTTAGTGTGCGGTAATTGGGCCAAAAGTGGTACCAAATGGCCAAAGTCATTATTAAACGAAAGTTATTCCTCCATCCATTTTTATTTCTTTGCATAATAATGTAGCGAAACCATCGTAAGTATTTCACAGAATGGGGAATTCCTGTGCACACTAGTCAAGGCTTGGTATCTCAGGATTTCTCAACGTGATTTGACTGGTGCCTATTGGTACGGCGTATAAAAAGTACGCATGCAATGAAATTGTGATTTAGCGCGCGCAACGAATACCAGTCGGCTTGAAACAGGACAAGTGCTACATACACGAGTCAGGGTGCAAGTTTGTTGCCTCTTTGCGCAATTCCACAAATCGTTGCATTTGCAAGTTATATCTCTTGATCACCAAATGTAATTTGCCTTGAAGTAAGTTTGCTACCGTACATGATCAAAGTGAATAGGTTACACACCTGTTGTTCATTTTTGTCGTGCTGATTGTGCTTTTTTAAAAACACACTTGTGGAATTTTAAGGAGCGCTATTATTTACGCACCTCGGACAAGGTTCTAGAGAGCAGAGGAGCGCGATCGCACTCACACTCACACTTTCATGTGAAAGTTTTGATGTTCACAAGAAAATAGTGAAAATGTATTCAGATATGTTTTGTACTCATTACAATGTGGAATTTAAATATTTATATTCAAACTGAAAATTATTTTACTTTTCTTAAAAATGCACATACCTCCCAACTGACCTGCGAGTCGTGGATTGGCCTGTGAATTGACCTCCAAACCTGCCAACCCGCGAGCATGACTAAAAACCTATTAAAACTATTAAAAAGTTGTTAGTGCAGATTGACTTCACATCACCAATTCTGACCGGGGATGGACGTACATATGTAGCATGGTCTGTTTTTGCTTACGATGCCACTACGTACCAGACAATTTCAAAATTCTGCCCAATTTCTACAATCGACTGTACATTAACCCTCCTACAATCAGTGACATTTTTGAAACAACCCATTCAGGCCACTCCAAGCCATTGCTATGGTAGGCAGTGGCTCCTCATAGCTATACTGCATAGTAACATAATGCCTCATATGTCTGTTGGTTTTAGTGGTTTGTGATTGACATATTGCAGGGCATATTACTTTGTTCCAGACTCGGTGGCTATTGAGAGGTTACTATGGAGAGTCTGTGTTCACAAAATAACTGCTGAAAATCCCAATGGATGATGGAGGCTTGGTATGGTTTATTGGTCTCAGTGGCTGATGGTGATTTATTATTGGGAGTCTGTTTACAGTATAACCTGCTGAAAATAAGGTCAACTGTGGTATACATGTGTCTTTGTATGCATGTATGTACATTGGAGATTACTTCAAAGGGTCAGTGTGGCTTATATGCACAAACAATGTGTGTACAACACATTGGACATTTAGTGGTTTACAGTGGCCTCTATGTGTAACCCTATGAGGGTTAAGTACACTACTGTACATTACTGTACACTACTGGGGACCGTACTCAAGTTCCCTCAGCCTTATGTTCCCTCAGCCCTATGTTCCCTCATCCCAAAATAGACCCTATGTTCCCTCAGCCCTATGTTCCCTCATCCCAAAATAGACCCTATGTTCCCTCAGCCCTATGTTCCCTCATCCCAAAATAGACCCTAGGTCTATTTTTGGATGAGGAACATAGGGTTGAGGGAACATAGGGTTGAGGGAACATAGGGCCTAATTTGGATTTAAAAAAAATGTTAGGCATTGAGGGAACATAGGGCTGAGGGAACATAGGGCTGAGGGAACATAGGCATGACCCCCACTACTGTACATTACTGTACACTACTGTACATTACTGTACACTACTGTACATTACTGTACATTACTGTACACTACTGTACATTACTGTACACTACTGTACATTACTGTACACTACTGTACATTACTGTACATGTACATTACTGTACACTACTGTACACTACTGTACACTACTGTACATTACTGTACATTACTGTACATTACTGTACATTACTGTACATTACTGTACATTACTGTACATTACTGTACATTACTGTACATTACTGTACACTACTGTACATATGCACTGTGTATACATATTCTGCATGTACATAATAATGAACAAACATTGTAAATATGACCAGCGAATTCACCCTTCCAAGTTGGGAGCTATGATGACAGCACCTCAGACAACAATATTTTTACATGATTTATATTTATATTTGACCATTTGTGTGTACTGAGCATGATATGTCATTGCTTGCATCTGCATTGCAGATACATGGTGGACATTAAAAAGAAAATACGCATGCTGTGTGTTTGCTGTACGCATGCTGTGCGTTTGCTGTTTTATTCTCTGAACAGAATCTGAAAATAATCTAAGTAAGGTAATCTTCCAAGAATACACCTTAATTCATTTCATAATATCCTTCTTGGATGGATTACATATTATTTACATGTAAAGTGACACATACTCATGTATGCCTCTAATGTTCACATATTTACATAGCATGCATCAGTGTAACAATTTCTGAATAGACATAAAAAAAAAACCCATTAATTCTGGGATATGAACAGCAAACACTTTCAGTTGTATGTTTTCTTCAGCTGCAAGGGGAGCGACAGGAAATGGCTGACATGAGGAATCAGTCTACATATAGATACACTGTGGTGTTAAGCTCCTTGTCTCCATCATATCCTTGAGAAATTCATACAGTGTGATGGACAGGCATGGGGTTGAGTCATCCCTGCACACTGTGCTGCAGTGCGGATATAATTGGTTTGTTCTCATGGACAACCCACGTAAACAAGTTCAGTGAAGTTCAACATTTACCTGGGTGTGTATACACACAGACTTGCCCCACTGAGTTTATGTATATTTTGGGTCGGGCTGGGACTGTAGATAAATCATCCTTAGTGTGATACAAGAAGGTGTTGTTGGAAATAGGTTTGGCATTTTTATATGATGGAGGGGGTGTTTTTCCTCACTTGATATGCTGTCAACTGGACAAATTTTTATTTTACAAAAAATTATGAAGGACATAACACATTTTCCATAATGAAAGCGACCTTTATCATCACAGACTTAGGCAGTGTTAGAATTATGTTGAAACTGTCTGAAATCTTAATTGATTTACCTACATGAAGTGTATCTATCCCCCAAGGTAGAATTGTGTGGGATGGTGGGGGATTACAGAATATATGTAAATGGTACATTGAGCACTTGGGCAAACCTCAAAGAGCAATTTGGGTTTTGGGTTTATGGACTTGACTGTGGAAAGTGGAAAGTGGCCATGGTAAAATTGAAAGGGCATTGAAAAATAACCATTGGAAAAAGATGGAGCTCACTTCATCATTTGTTGGTGAGGGTTACACTTTTATTTTTTAAGCGGCATAAAAGAAAAAGATGTGAGGTGCAATTTGGTGCATTCTGGACGTTTCTGAGCCACATTGATCATAAATGCATCTTTGAAATTGCTTTTTGTAAGCACAGGTGTATGGATTCACTCGTGAGCTGCTTTTGTTGTCTCCAGTTGATGAACATTGTAGCCTACATGTATGGTGTCACTGTCTCACCAAATTTGTTTCCTGGGACCCATACCGTATACCATAGGGGCTTCATGCTCACAGTCTGAATCCGAAGTTAGTCAGTTGAATGCCTGTCCTGTATCTGGCTAATTCTTGGCATCATGCTCCACCTTCCTCAAATGGTGGATCTCGTTTCACTTTTATTTTAACACACTTTATCCTACACGTAATTTCTCATTGTCTTGGTTCATCACGGACATGCTGGTACATGTAATTCATTTGCAGTTCTGGCACTCACTGAGCCACTGGTATTTTCAGCATTTGTTCCTAATGGTACAGTTTTTGCACTTCACATGAGACACTTGTTCATCTCCTCTGTGATGGGATGTCATATGAGATAGCTTGCTATAGAAATGAGGTACATGTAGCCCAGGCATTCTACTGGTCTATGCATGTTTACCAATTTACCAAACCCAATGGTTTACTGGAGACAAATTGGCCAGTGAGCAGATGAAGCCCACAGTGATATAGCCCTCAAAGACAAAAGTAGGTTGTGAGTTTGCATGGTATTAAAGTGACTATCCATCACCCATTACAGCGACCACCATGATCATGACTGTAACTGCAGATGTCAGGACAGAGACCTCATTATGCTGAAGATTCCAAATTGACAAATGAAAGACCTACTCAACATTAGACATTATTGGTCAGCCTAACAATTGTGCTAGCATATCGTCATGTCAATAAAGTGAACAATTTGTCAAAACAGTATGTCATACTAAAGGTAAAAGCTACATGTAGGACTTTGTGATTGGATATCATGTAAATTAAACCAACAACAAAATGAAGATAATAATGTTCAGATTCGCAGAAAAGAAACTGTAACCGGAATTCCGCCAATGTTGTACAGAAAAACATGGCAGACACTGTATGAAACTGTGCCAAGACAATTGGTTAGTGTGCATAACAAAATAACAGCCATGGTCAAGGCAAAGAAATGTGGACCATACAATAAAAACATCAGATGAATCCTATGTTCATTTTATACAACAACAGAACATTGATGATATACTAAACTATGTACGACTGTACATGTACATGTATGTCCTAACAACGTGTATTTGTTTCATCTCAATCTGGGCATTTTGTCTGAATTCCAACATAGCAATGTGCAGTTGTCACAACAGTTCCCACTCACAATGCTTTCAGTTTGTTTTCTTGCCATAGTTGCCATGTTTCTGGAATGATTCAGAAAGATTTAAGAGGGCACCAGTTGGTTGCTTTATTTATGGTGTGGACTGTTTGGTTTATGCCCAGAGACAAGAACGATGGTTCTCGTACCATTCAATACTGGGTATGAAAGTGATGTACTGATGCTGCCATACTTTGTAAACATCAGATTTAATACTATGGTAGCTTTGCATATATACATGTACTTGCCTACATGTTTTAGACAGTAAGCACTTGCAAATGTCTGCATCCATGAAGTGCATCCATATGTATATGTACATATATTATATGAACATTAATATACATGTACATTAACCCTTGTATACATGCAGTCTCCAAAATGTCACCAAAAAAACCCTGCTAAGTACACAATGCTTTTTCTATGCATGCCTCAAAATATTGCATACTGTACATAAGAATGGTACATGGATACCCCAAAATGCCCCTCGGGTCTGGGACAAAAACAAAGTGTTCTGACCTTCACACAGTATGTGTATACCCCAAGTTACTGCACTGGTTTATTTCAAGTTAGCCTTGCAATGAAACAAAAGCAGGTGGCTGCTTCAGTTTACCTCATCTCTCTGAAGTGCCTTGGGCTATGCCATTAATCTTTAGATAAGAAAGTGTGTACCACAATATGTCCCAGTTGAGACATTTTGAAGTATGGGTCCACTTTGTAAAGAACAACACTGATAATAGGAGGGTTAATATAAAAATCGACCTGTTAAAGTTTCAGCTTATTTCATTTTGTTGACAACGAGAAAATATTGAAAATGCATTCAGATTTGTGGTATTTATTGCAACAAGGAATTTTCATCCCTTGAAAAAAATCATTTTGCGACGTAATTTGATTGTTTTACAATGATAGCACCTCAGACAGAAATATTCCAAGGGATGTTTGATTCTATCATCAACTTTACACCAAGTACATTGTAAGTTTCTGTCATCATTTATGTTCACAAAAATACCAATAGTAGGAGCTTTAATTTACTACACATATGAAGGCAGAAGATCACATATATACATAGGTCTGCTCTCAACAAAACATCTATTAAACATGTATTCATTGTGTTAGTACTGATGTCAGCCAACATGTGTAAGGTGTATAGGACTGCAAATATAGTGTTATTTTTGTAACCGTGTAACTGTATTTTGTGTTCGGTCACTTGGTTAATAATAACCAATCCAAATTTCAAAATGCGAAATTCCAAGATGTCAGCCATCATAGGCATTGCTATCATGATAATATTTAATTGATCAAATATCAAAATATTTAAAATATCAAATTAATACTTTAATATGATTCTTTTTTAAATAAAAGAAGGAAAATGAAGGCTAGATGTTACCTTTTTAATGTACACACTCTGAGGCCGATGTTTGCTTAATAACTAAGAGTCGTTTTTACTGAGACCATAGCAGCGTGTACGTACATTATAATGCCATCAAGCAGCCGCCTTCTTTGTCAGATTCCCTGACTGCACCACAATGGTCATAGCACTGATTCTCAATACATAAAAGGGGCCAACCTAGTTTCCTCTAAGCCTCACTATGGTATGATTGAATACATGTACATGTACAATACAGAAGAAAATCAAGATGGTTGCAGCGTGATCATAAACCAACTTGCCAAACAACAATCACTTTGCGAATATTAAATAAGTTGTTTTTGACCAAATTTCACAGAGCAAAGTGGCATAAATATGGACTACATAAACTTCAGACATCAGGTCCATTCATGACACCATAAATAAACACCCTGTCTCACTGCAAATGGTTTCCAGAGACGTATTTGGTTGCCAACTAAACTGGAATAATGCCAGGGATGATGAATGGTTCTGTTGATGCCTAGTATCCACCATGGCCCAATTATGGCCCAATTTCATAGCCCTACTTATTGGTAAGCATATTTTCGTGCTAACTATAGCAGAAAAAATTGCTTAAACATACATGTAAGCATGTTTCACAGGTTAGCAAGAAAATTCAGAGCGGCGGTGAACATTCACCATGGATGTGTTGTTGCATCATTCATTTGCTAGCAATAACGGGCGTCAAGATAGCGTGCATTTCTCTGTGCTTAACGGTTATCAGTGCTATGAATTGAAAAATGTACAGTAAGCTTAGCGGCTCTATGAAATTGGACCCATGTCTGAAGCTAGATGACAGAACTGGGATGCATCTACAACTTGAAATCAGAATAAAGCAAACGGTCAAAATAATAAAAACTCGGTATATTTAACTTTTGAACGTTTCATTTAAACAAAAATATTAATTATTGACCCCCCACTTTTCCTTCCCTGGTAATTTGTTTATTGTTCCAGACTTGAAGCATATTTTATGTAAAATGCATTTGATTAACACTATCCTCTATTTGCCAACTTTCAGTCCAAATTTGTATATTACTTTTCCAATTTTCTCACAATTTATATGGAATATGGAAAAAATGTTTCATACCAGATTGTTTTTTGTATTTTGAAGGCCGTTTCCACTTAAAACTTCTACTTTCTGTGCTATGACCATGGACTCTCTGTTTGAGCTAAAGGGAAGGGAAGCTAAAGAGAAGTTGCAACATTGTTATTTGATAATAACCTAATACAATAATTATCCCATAGCTAACTTGATATGAAGTTGGTAAAGGTGCACATGTATGTACCAATCATCCTGAACAAGTATTTGCTCAAAAGTGTTTTCTGTAAAAAATTGTGAGTGCTGTTTCACACTTTTCTCATGACTTTGACTGGACTGCAGTGGGTTAAAACATTTAAATGTTGGTTCCTTAAAGAGAGTAAGCATATTCATGTATGCATACAAGCAGGTTGTCAACATTACCAATGTTGTATCTTCCCTTTAAAGGTTCAAACTTGTAGGTTCCATGATTACAGGAAAAGACAGTAATACTACTAATAAAACATATTTGTTAGGTTCCATGATTACAGGAAAAGACAGTAATACTACTAATAGAACATATTTGTTAGGTTCCATGATTACAGGAAAAGACAGTAATACTACTAATGGAACATATTTGTTAGGTTCCCATGATTACAGGAAAAGACGGTAATACTACTAATAGAACATATTTGTTAGGTTCCATGATTACAGGAAAAGACGGTAATACTACTAATAGAACATATTTGTTAGGTTCCATGATTACAGGAAAAGACAGTAATACTACTATAGAACATAATTGTTCGTGGGATTAGGCTGTTTATTTTACCTTGTACAAGATTATCACTAGCACATGAAAACTTATTTGAATTAAATTAAAAAATTTAAAGATGTCATCTATCTTTTTCGCTATTCAAATGGCAATTCCCAGAAATTATCTTTTTCATCGGAAAATTGCTATTGTACACTTGAGGAAGTGAAAAACTAAAATAATCATGGGAAGCATGGTTTTACAGTAAAAAATGTCCCAAATGATTTATGGTGGGTCATCAATTCATTTTTGCACTTTTGTTTGCTGTTCAACCAAGCTTCTGACAACCATTTTGTGAAATACTGTACATGTACATACATGTGTACATCATTTCAATGTATTTGTTTCCCTTTTTACAAGGAAATGATCAATGTTCAAATGGAAACTAAAATTTCTGGAAATTGCTGGTAAAACACGGGCGATATATCTTTGATTTATGAAGAGAAAGCAGTTATGGAGGAATATAAATGGTTACCTGAAAGGGCAGATATGGTAATTGTGTTTGTTAATCACTGATTATCCAGAACACTGCCTATATAGGCTGTATGCTCCCTGGGGGAGTTAAGAAGGAATGATCACCATGTAAGTGTTGCCTAACAATCAGAGGTAATTTTGCCATGCACATTGGCATTTCCTTCTGTTATGAAATGCACTAAACAGCAATTGTACATTGTTATTATTCAATTTAAAGGGATTCTATAGGATTGGTAAGGATCAAAAACAAAATTGTTTAGTTTCAATCTGAAAGCTTACTGTTCATAAAGTTGATACTAGTACCAATTATCCTGTGAAATATTTCCCTCTGAAATGCTGTCATCTTTGAGAAAACTGTATCTGAAGACCTCCAAAAACGCAACAGCTGATTTTGATTGCAACAACCAAAAATAATATTTTTTTTAAATCAGTTGCAATGTCGCCCTCAGACAGCCAAGAATAGCGTTTGCAATCAGTCGTATCCGTGAATCGGCTGCAGTGCTGCAGTAGTCTGATTTGTTCCCAGAGGTACTCTCAGAGCTCGACCTTAGCGGTCGCCCGGTCGCCAAATGCGAGCCAAAACATCGGCGGGCGACCCCAAAACTTCCCTGAGTAGTCCGGCGGGCGAGCCAAAAATTTTGTTGTGACATAAACTGTAGTTAAAAATGTGCGTTCCTAATATTAGGAGCGTACATTTTTAAACAATTGATGTTATATTCTTGCCGTCGGAGAAGTTTTTTTAACCCGTCTTTCGAAGCCCTCTTGACATGCTTGACGGCCGGTGTAAATCAAACAAATTGTCCTGACCGCAAGTTTGGTTGCCCAAGACGCGGCGCCCAGTGGCATTGTCTAGTCTTGTCTCATAGCAGTTAAGCAGTTGTATTAATTTGTTGTGTAATAATTTGTTGTACTATAAGGCTTAACATTCGTAGTTGTTTCAAGTTGTTTGACCGAGAAAGGCGTAAGTGAATTCGGAAAAATGTGGCGATTTCTCCCCAATGTTTGAACCCGGCGCTAATAAGACATCGATATCGACCAACAAAGCGAGATCGAGACCCAGGAGTGCGATAAAAATAAAAGCGGAGATCGTACAGAAAAGAATGGGAATTGCAGTATAAATGGCTAAACTTACGAGAGGAAGAAGGGGTGATGTTCTGCAAGACATGCCGGGACAAGTAATGTCACTGGCGAGCAGTGACAGAGGACAAAATTCTCTGTATAAGGGCAGCAATACCAACCGCTGGCCAAGAACCACATGTTGTGAATTTGGGGGCAATGCATATTCATTTGAAGAGCCCTGATCCAATGATCACCGGCTGCGTGCAGCGGCGGCTCTCACTGACGGCAGCCAACCGGTGTATACATATGTATGAGACACGCTGCGGCCAATCACCGCTTCTGACGGCCAACCAGCGGTTACATATGTATGAGATACGCGGCGACCAATCACCCGCTTCTGACGCGGCGCAGCCAACCAGTGTATACATATGTAAGAACACGTCGCGGCCAATCACCGCTCGGCAGCCATTCAGCGTTTACATATGTATGAGAGGCGCGTGACCCGATCACTAAAAGCCAACCAGTGTGTATGAGTCACGCGCGCGGTGATCACTGATCACTATTAAAAGCCGTCTAAGGTTTTGATGCCGTTGAATGTAAATGTACAAAATAAGTGAAAAACTTAATAAGTTTCGCAGCCGCTAATCACCGCATTTTTATCACCAGCAGTCAGACACTGGGTCCCTTATTGTTTGTGGAAACGGTATAAGCGACTGATGTATTTTAATTGATTGAAAAATTAGTGTTAAACATGTGGGCGAGTTAAAAATCTGGCGGACTACCCAAAAATCTGCCTGGGTAGTCCGCCTGGCGAGTTAAAAAAAAAGTAAAGGGAAAGCACTGACTCTGCTGTGTGAGTGTGTTTCATGCGTGTTCGATGTGGGATACAAGGTTGTGTTTGTGCATGAGACAATGTACAACTGCACTGCAGCCTGATTCAGAACGGGCCAGCACGCACTTTACCAACTGTTTCCGCGATTAACTCGTATGTCCTAAAATAGTCGTCGATTCCCTGTTTTTAACATATGGTGGCAGTATTTAAAAATCTCTTCGGGGAATTTTGCAAGTCGAGAAGTTCCAGTGATTTTGTGACTTGGATGACCGATTGAGCTCAAACTTGCCAGGTTTGTTATTTCATGCATATGATGGATCACACAAAGTGTTAACACTGCCAGCAACTATTGCTAACTACCTGACTACCATATTACTGAATGATTATCTCAAAGCTAACTTGATGTGAAGTCAGGAATGGTACAGTACCAATCATCCTAAACAAATTATGCTGTTTTTGCTCTTATTTCAGAGAACACACAAAATAAATGTTTGCACAATTACAAAAAAGTTGCCAATGGCAACTTTTTGCTCAGTGTCTCCTCTAAAAATAGTGAATGCTTTATTCACACGTTTCTCAATACTTACATGTACAATCTGTAATGAGCTGAAACTTTCACAGGTTTGTTATTTGCAAAATAGTAGTAGCAATGCCTTTTGAGAAAGAACATCCTAGGTTTGAAACGTAAGACCAATAACTGCTGTTTTGCACTACAGGTGCTTTAGGTTGGTAAGCAGTTTGCAACAGCTAATTCTCTACTTTCTCTAGGTTTGTTATTTAATACATCTATGCCTGCCCATAGAAGCAGTTTTTCCAACAGAACCATTGTTTTACCTTCCCTTTAAATTAAATTATTTGATTCTTAAGGATTCAACAACATTCATCACATACAGCTCAGTGTATATTGCATACTGTAGAGTGTAGGGTTGGTAATCCAGAGATGGTTGTGAAGGAGATTTACAGCAGTTGTTTGCAAAACGTGTTTGAGCTGTGTTTGCCCCCAAATTGATGTCACTCTATAACAACATTAGAATAAGGATTTAATAGACTAAAAACAAGATAATAAACAGTTTAAAAAAAATCACAAAAAAACCACACACTTTACAACACGTACAGAAAAAATCCCCAGTGACCATGAAACCTCAAAGCTACGTGTAAATAATTCAGTAAAACAAATGCATCAGGGTAAAATAACATTGAGATGAGTGACCAAAATGAACAATACCATACAATATACAAACTAAAGAGGACAGGCATTATTTATCATAAATAATGCAGAAAGCACATCCCATCCCCAAGCCAGATAATCTTGTTTATCATCTTGTTAATGCTGTTTTAACTGCACAAGCAATATTTGTTATACTACACATGTATAATGATTTTGTATTGATCATTGGGCATAAATGCATTCTGGTCACAACTTCATTCCCAGTTGATGTGTTGTTTTCTATGTATTGCTTTGCTTTGTATATATTGTTAATATCAAATGAATTCATAATAATGATGTTTTGTTTATTAATTTGTATCATCCCTGTAATTTTCAGATTGTGAATGCCAGGTGTTGGCAAAAAACAAAGACAAAAACATTTTTTACGTACGCTGTCTGCAATGGACCACCATTGTCGACCGAACGTTTCAAGTGGACTCTGCGACAGATAGGTAAGAATACTGTTAAAGCCCATAACAACCAAAATAAAAAATCATATTCAGGTAAGATTTATTTTAACGTATTTCAAGGCTAAAAAATGGAATACTTAAGAAATTATGGAATAAAGGAAATAATGGCTAATTTAGAGGGAGGGTATAATAATGGTTTACTGTAGGTGTACAGTTGTACTGGTCTGAGCTGGGGGCTAACACTCATCGTGACTGCCTGCCTGTCTGAAGGGTGTCCCATAGGCCATCAATAATCATGTCAAATTTTTGTCAGCTCACACATGGAAATGTGTACAAAGGTCAATGCTTTTGTTTTTTGTACATTTCTCAGTAATTATAGGATATCCAGGTTGTTTCGTTTCCTGGAAATATTTCCACAAAAGGTAAATTGTCATTCTACATGTATGATGAAAAATAACACCATTTCAAGGAACCCAGTATGGCTGTACAGTATATTTTAAAATCCCAAATTGGTCATCTGGTTCTCACATATACAAACTATCAAATATACAATTTATCAAATAAACCACAAGAGGAAACTGAATTGATAAAAATTGAGTGGGATTTGATTTAGTTATTTTTTTTCAGTTACAAGTGACGCATGTACAATGTATGTACAATGTACATGTATACAAATTTGTTACAAGCAAAAGCATACTACAATCAATTTATACATATAATGTACTTTAGCCAAACCTGTTCTAATGTATCCTGCACAATATATGGACATGTCTCCTATAGCGCTCATCATAATTAGGTGTTCGTGCGACAGTGCGAACACCTCTTTGAAATAGTTTTTTTTTTTTTTCTCCTTCTTCTCGCTGAGAATTGTTGAACCAAAAAAAAATCCCAAAGTTCACAGGGCCTTCAAAATTGACACATACTTAGACCATAACATGTAGTTGTCAATAAAGTTGTGACATACAATTTCCGGTAAAGTTGTGACGTCATGGTGACGTCATCAGATATCGAGATACACTAAAATCCAATTTTAATATTTCAAAAAATCATATCTCATGAACCACAAAAGATATTTACACAATTTTTGCATCATCTTACAGATCTTAAATTATGTGACATTTCGTACACAGACATGACCCAATCTGACTTCTCCTTTCAGTCGAAACCGGAAGTTTAACTGAAAAAAATATTCTGAAGCACTTTTATAGGGTCTGCAGGCAACATGATATGGTATTTGGGCGTGCTTTCCATGGACGAAATTACTATTGACACATGACCTTTTAAAAAATGTGGCTGATGACGTCATCACCTGTCACAGCGCCCTCTGGTGGCGGGTTTAAAAAAAAAATTCTATCTCAAAAACCATAGAAAATTTGAATATGACTTCTGTGAATAAAGTGATATGTTTGGTGACATCAAAGTTCAGAGCACCCCCTAGCGGCATTTTTAAAAAGGGATTATTTTCCAGTCTCAGATATTGAACCAAATCGGGTACTAATGTTATTTTTTATGATCATGAGGAAGTTTTATTGTGTCATGACCTTCAAATCACCTGATCTGACCTTTACTTCCGGTCTAAACAGTTCTAAAGTTCAAATTCATCACGTTCTAACACAAAATTGATAGGTCTTTTGAATATGAAATTGATATTGTTATAATAAAACATGATACACCTTTGCAAAATATGATTGACATCATCAATAATAATTTGATTGAACCGGAACCGTGTTAGTATTTACAGCATGTACATGGAGGTGATTATGCACAGTGGTGCCAATTAACTTGTATACTTTCTGGAGCCGTACATTATGTCATCAGTATTGTGTTTCATGAAAAGCTCTATTCTAGTCAAGAGTTACACAGTACACTGGTACAAGTTAAATGATTGTACATGTACACTGTAACCGTTACTGTTGGAAGGTTTGTGGTAGCACCTTGTTGATCTCTAATGAGTTGTACATGTAAATGTGTTCGTTCTGAGAAGAAACAGTGGTTTGACAACTCAATGCTGCGATCAGTATACATGTACATGTACTCTGACAGTAAACGATTTTGTTTTGTATTACACAGCAAAATACAACTCAAAATACACAATTTGCTACAAAAAATTCACACATTAATTTTTCGTCCTGTTGGTTTACACAATTTTTAGTGAAATTGTTCCCTGCTCTGATGGTCTTTCATGAAAATGTCAGACTCTGAGGTTGAAACTGTTTTAGAGAACTAAAGCCATTTTCACACTACAGAGCCAATTCCTGGGAAAAAATTTCCGGGAGTTTTTAACCCCACCAACTCCCCAGCAACCGTTCACACTGTACCTATCTGGTCGCTCCCGGGAACATTATTTCCTGGGAATATGCACGGTCGTTTCACACTCGCGATCAAATCCCGGGAAATGCGCTAACTGAATCGGCCCACACGGAAGTTGAAAATGTTGTGGGCGCAAGTCCAATCCCAGAATGCCACACGCTCAAGCACTCGCCGGCGCGGTGACGGCTGGGTTGTTGTGACTGTTTCCCATGCATCGCGTCATGACCAAAATGGCTCCTTCAAACGTGTCACCACATCATTTTCGCATGCTATTATTATACCAATAATTGTGAGTTAACTGAATGTTAGCGAAGACACGTAATGCCACACGCACGCCACTTGGCATGCAGGTATACGCTTGAAAAAAGGAAGACTGGTACCTAACCATGCGGACATTATAAATACACGTAAATGATATGGATGCTTAACATGGCCTTGTCCGCGACAATTCTTTTAATCAATTCTAAAACCATTTATTTGGTCACATTCTATAAAACTAAATATATCGTGTTATTTACAGATGTAGACATTTATATTTTAAGAAGGAATGTTTCAAAAGTACTGAAAGACAACACTGGATATTAGCACGCGAACTATTTGGTGCGCTATTTGTGACCACACTGACCTTTCAAGACATGTTGACGTCCCAACATCCGCGACGCGAAAGTGGGGTAAGTTAAAACCGCTTTCGTTTCACACTAGTTGCTATTTCCCGGGAAAAACAGTTTTTCCCGGGAAAAACTCGCTTACCCCTACTCCTGAGCAGGGGTAATTATTTCCCGGGAATAAGCTACTTCCTGGGAATTTCCTGGGAGTAGCTTTTGCAGTGTGAAAAGACCGACCAGAATTTCCCGGGAAATACGTCTAGTGTGAAAGGGGCTCTAGAGTGTACATGTTGATGGGTATCAGTGTTGCAACCGGTTCTAAGAAATTCATAGAAAAGCATAAAGAAATAACAAAACAGACGGTCTATTCAAACTTCAGTGAGCCTTGATACAAAGGAGTTTCAAGTTTCAACTGCAAATGCAGTGATGATCATGTTGTTGTAAAATTTTTACATTATGGTTTACTTTTTTATTTATTTAAATAAGTAATGTAAAATGGAAATGCTAGAGACTTAGTTTAATTTAGAGACTTAGTTTCATTATGCTATCCTTGTGTGTGTACATGTACATGTCCAAGTCCTCAGTGGCGAGTGTCGAGTATGAGTCTTGAGTCACAAAGGTCGAGTCCGAGTTACAAGTCCTTTGAAAATTTAATGAAGCAATAGTAACAAATATTGGATATGGATGTCCAGTATTTTATTTTTTTCCACAACAATTCTGCCACCATCATACGATGTTATCGTGGGGCATGGTAACGATCTTATTATAATGAAGACATTTTCAAATTTTACAATAGAATTTGTTCAATTAAGTAATCTTTGCAGGCTTTTAAAACATTTAATATTAAACATGCCATTTTGCCTTGGTTGTCCTTATTGAAGTCAGGGTCCAAACGGTTTAGTCCGAGTCTGTCTGTTTCACTATAATATGACTCAAGTCAGACTTGAGTCATACAGGTCTGATGCAAGTTGATGGGTTTGGCTAAATCACAAACGGTGATGCACATGTACAGTACCGCTAACAGTAAACAAATCACGATGCATTATAAATTCCTAAGTATCGTGAATGGTTACCGTGATGTTCAACATGATACCGGCTTATCAAGGGATTAACATACCAGATCACTATGCATGATCTTGTGGGTTTTTTTATAGCTCAAACCGGCACCGCTAATCCATTAACGTGGCTAACCTGCATGGTACACGTTGTAGTTTTTGCTTATCAAGTCTTGTGACGATAGCGTGTGTTAATGAGCACGGTACACGCTACAGCGATAGTGCTGTTTAGGACCCCGTAACTATTCTACAATAGGACAAAATCCACTTGTATTTAGGCCTAATTTGACTCAACTAAATACCTGGTGGTGATGATGATTTATGTACATGTATTTGGCAGGTTCTTCAAAATATGGTCTAATATATAGTAATGGGGAAACACTGCTCAGATTTTTTAAGCTGTGCATTTTAAAACCAATTATGTCCAAATAACAGGTTAACAGACACATGATTAATCATTATGTACAACATTGGTATTTCAATCCCCTCACTTAATCTGGAATTCGAAAATAAAATTCTCGAACGTCAGTATTTTTGACGGAAATTCACTACCTGAATTTTTTTTTTTATTAAATTTTAAATAAAACCTCATGGATTGCTGAGAATTTGATTTTTTCAGTATAGAAAGGTTGTAGATGATCTATTTCTGTGTATTCATGACATGGGATGAATTAAAATGAAGTTCAAGAATCCACACAGTTGCCGTTATTTTTAAAAGTTGCGAACGTCATGGATTTCCGTCAAGATGTCAACAATAAGAAAAATGTGAAATTTGACACGAAATAAAAAATTCCACGAACTCGCTGATTTGCTGTTTTATATTTAAAACTATTCAGATTAATTCACAATATCAACAAAATTATTTACTACTAAGCAATTCACGCTAAAGCAACTGAACTTTTCTACAACGCAAAACTGTCTCGTCGTCCAAGCGATCAACTGACGTTTGATCGAGCGTTAATCCTGGTTTCGTGTTAAACTTGGACCCCGACCATGACGACGCACTTCTTTCTTTTTATGCATTACTAGCAACTCTCACATCGGTAAATAACGAACTCCGCTGTTTCCCTGGGTCGGTACGATAGGTCATCTTAATATCGATCTGTCAAAAACTGACGTGCGACAAAGATGACGTGAAGAGAACCGATTCACGCCACCAGATTTATATTCAGAATGCCGCGAAGCATAACCGGAACTATAAATTCGTAGCACATGAACGTTGACAGCTAGCGAAGTGACCGGCCGCTCGTGGAATATTGATGCGCAGCGCACGACACAATAATGTTGCGAGCGTCAGTTTTTGACATTTGTTTTCTAACGTCATTTATTTGACAGACTATTTAAAAAGTATCGAAGCGTCAGGATTTTGTTGAAGGATATGTATCGAAGCGTCATATTTACGGACATAAATTAAGTTGGTTTAAACCAGATTGTGAAAATGACAGATTACAAATGTAGAAGTATGCTCATGGACCCAAACAATTGTGCCGTTTATCGATAGAAAGGAACGTAAATTTTCACAATGCTATTATTAAATAAAATCTATTTCTGCCTTTGATAACTGAGAGTTGCAATGAATGTATTAAATTGTTAACGTAGATGGTTATTACTTTTGGTATGTAGTAAATACCATTAATACTATTAATACCAGTCAGCATAAAAAGGATCGACGTTACTTTAATTTTGT
This sequence comes from Zoroaster sp. YZ-2022, assembly GCA_029582265.1. Classification (NCBI taxonomy): domain Eukaryota; kingdom Metazoa; phylum Echinodermata; class Asteroidea; order Forcipulatida; family Zoroasteridae; genus Zoroaster; species Zoroaster sp. YZ-2022. Next base: position 9,876,188 of record CM055821.1, on the reverse strand, counting down.
TGTAGGTCTAGCAAAGGTATGTCTATGGTGTTTTACCCTCTAAATCGACCAATTAATCATCGGTATAGACCACTTGCAGACGCGGCATGTAAATCTTGTTAGTCATTTTGGGAGTCCAATCGGTACACTTAAAGTGCAAATTCTGGATCAGGATCACTACCAAAATCTAATCAATTGATCCTTGGCCCAAGGCCAACCCGTCCACAAAATTTTATCAAAATCCGTCCATAAATTTTTGCGTAATCGTGCTGACAGACAGACAAATAAACACCGGAAAACATAACCTCCTTTGCAGAGGTAACAAACAGACATACCACACAATTTGTGCGGCTTAACAAACATAATACTTACCCGAATCCTCGGAGTTACATTCTGTCCATTGGCATTCTTCGGTTGTTAGTAGGGTATTTATTACACTCTTTCAACTTCATTTAATTTTACAAAATACTTTATATATATAAATCTCTGATATTCAATAATCATTTATCAACACTCCAATCACATTTACATTTTTTTTAAATTCAATTATTTTTTTTTAAAGGTGGAACCATGCAGTTGCTTTACGCAGGGTTGTAGCTACGCTGGTCGGCGCCGGTCGGGTCTAACCGGCACTCCCGCTGGCCGACCGGCACGAAACGCAAATTGATGTCTTACCGACCGGCACAAAATTGTGTGAATATTTCATTAAACAGTAATAAAAGTTTTAAAAGTTCATGTATTCTTCATTTCTTTGAGTTATTTGCCACTATTTTGAGGACTTTAGTCTATAGATCAATTAAAACATCGTACGATATTATAAAATAAATCTCAGTTTGTAGCGGTACAAACAAATACACTAATTAGCATTTATTTATGCCGTCAGGGAAAAGACCTGGGAATCCCCATTATGATTGGTTGTTTGCGCCTGCACGATGAGCTAATGCCACCTAGTCTCTACCGCGCCGCGTGTAAATGATGCGACGTGAATTTTGCCCAGTGTAACGTTACTTTGTGGTATGATCAAGCTTGATTTTGATTATTAAAAATTCATCAGGAAAATGAGTGGTTGAAAGCGCGATCATATTGTGTGCCGAAATGATTCTAAATCTCACCACTACATATATAAATGAATGCTCATTTTGTTAATTTTCAAAAACTTTTATTATAAAACGAAGTTAGTAACGTTTCTAGAGTTTGAACACGGCCGTAGTGATCGTCGTATGAAAGCGCACATGTGAACTGAACACGGTACTATTGTGTATGGGGGGTGGCTCAATTGCTCAATGTTCCAACCCCCAAACTCAGGAAAAGAAAAAATAAACACGTGTGAAGCTAAAAAAAAAAAATGGGCGGTTGTTGCGTGTTTTCCACTTGAGAATTTAACGCTCGTAGTTAATTCATCAGCAGAAAAATAATGCATGCACATAGAATTTTAGGCATTGCGGAAAAAACATTTACGGATTGCTGGAAAATAAAGTTGTGTTTACTGTTGCATCAACACCGTCGCGTCGGCGTAAAGTCATCGTTGAACACGTGCGTTGCGGACGTACCCCGGCATGGTCTGGACACCACGGAAACCATGCGGAAACAAACCCAGTCGGGACGGATAGCTCTATATTTTTGGTCGGAAATATACATGTAAAGCGTTATTTCGATTAAGGTTTGTGAATATGATTTTAAAAATGTTTATAAATCTGTCGAAATTTGTATCGCAAAATCTGCGATGCATTGTTTGAAATTCCATCGCAGATTGCCCAAATGACATCGCATTTTGCGATGCGATACAGGGGAAATCGTTCACTGGATAGACACGGCAGCCGGGTCAAGCGAGAAGCCGGCAAATTCGGGACATTCTTCTGCGACCACATCTTCGTGTTCGAGCACAACTGACCCGGGAACTGATCACGCTACCGAGTCTTCGGCCACTAGGCCTTTAGTGTTTTTTTAGTTCGTGCAGACTTCAATGGTACCGAAAAACCGGATGCGGTTAACCTAAATTGCCAAAATGGTTGGGATCATGTCGGACGAAAACGTAACACGATGCGGTTTGCTATCGAGCGCTAATCGCCTCGATGCATGTTTGCTTGTTTTTACGACGGATGTTTATGGCCTAAATATCATGTATCGTGTCGATTAGGACTCGATAAAATAGCATGTATTGAACAACGTGTTCACGCTACGTTATTATCGTGTCGGGGTCATGATAAGTAGGGTTTATCATGCATCATGAAATGTTTACTGTTGGCGGTACTGTAGATCATGATAGTTATCCGGTGTATACCAAGTTTCATGTTACCGTACACATGTTACCGTACACATGTTACCGTACACATGTTACCTTACACATTTACCGTACACATTTACCGTACACATATGCCGTACACATATGCCGTACACATGATGCCGTACACATGTTACCGTACACATGTTACCGTACACATGTTACCGTACACATTTACCGTACACATTTACCGTACACATTTACCGTACACATTTACCGTACACATTTACCGTACACATGTTACCGTACACATGTTACCGTACACATGTTACCGTACACATGTTACCGTACACATGTTACCGTACACATGTTACCGTACACATGTTACCGTACACATGTTACCGTACACATGTTCCCGTACACATGTTCCCGTACACATGTCCCTGCCACTGCTTCATTTCATTGTACCTACGAAGATGATTTCATTGTACATGTACCGTGTAAATACTTGTACATGTAGTACCTTTTTGATTACATTGCATACAAACATTACAGACAAAATCATCCGAAAAGTTGATGCTTGCTTATTAAAGGGACAATAAATCCATGCAATTTTGTACAACAGTGTTTTGGTCAATTTATTATTATTTTTAAAAGGTTTTCGTCACATAAAACGGCCCCATGCAAGAAATTATTAAAAGCTTTGACACGTATGTATTTCCAGCAGTAAATGCAATTGACAGCAGCACATTATTGCATTCAGATTGGCTCCATGTATTGCATGCATGTTGCACATCAGCTGTGAAGACAAGGTACCATGCTTCCTCCAAGCACAAAACTGCTCATGGTCTTAAACAATCACGTGACTGATTGTACACACATTTCGGTATGATCAAAAATGTGATTTTTATTATTTTCAACAATTACAGGGATGGATATATAAATGAATAAATTAAATCGGGAGGGTGGCCTTAGCTTTCGATCCAAACCGGACATATATATTTTTCACCAATAGGGCGACCGCTCCATAGAAACGTGCACAAAATTCCCCCTTCCCTTATTTATATATCCTCCAACCTTCCAAAACTCTGGAAATAAGATGTTTACAGGCTAAGGAAGCGATTTAGGCTATTTCCGAAACAAAATTATGACTTTAAAGGGTAGCTAGGCGTTACCCGGAAGCGGTCGCCTTAACGCAGAGAAATAGCAATTTCTATAGAAGTCGGTCGCACTAAGACTGAAAAAGTAAAGATATATATATATATATATATATATATATATATATATATATATATATATATATATATATATATATATATATATATATATATATATATAGGCAATTCATAGCAGTTGACATGACCCAAAAAATTTCAAATAGAAGTTTTTGAACTTTTTTCACTTTTGCAGGTGAGATTGATACCTAAACCTTATGAAAATGCATTGATATCACCAACATTTGTTCATTTTCATTTTTTCCCGCACATTTGAATATGTACGCATAATAAAACGTCAACTTTTCAAAAGAATTGTAAAAATAGGAATGTTTTTTTATTCTCATTATTTATCAAAGCCAACATTTAAAATAAATTTATTATATGCAAAATAGTACTTACAGTACATGTAGGATACCTTCTCTAAGAAATTGGAAAGATGATTGTGATTTCAATTTGCATATATACGCTGCACATGAATGTATTTTACGTATTTTTTTTCCATGGCACCATGTAACGTCCGTAACATTTTGGTCATCTTTTTCCTCTAAAATAAAATCCAATGAAGATTTTTTTGTTACTCTACATATTTAAAGCTAGTTTTTGATGTGTAACTTTGTCCAGTATGAAACTTGAAAATCCAATAATTAGAACGAGGCTAACGAGTGTTACGGATGTTACGAAATTTTGTTACGGACATTACGTTACGGATGTTACACATTTTACAATGCACAAGTACATGAAAAGACCCTGATGCACATAGAACTACGTCATTTGAGTATAAATTGTATCAATTTTATGCCTTTTGGTGGGAATGTTAAAGACTCATGTGTTAGGCAGGCAGTAGTAGCAGTCAGTGAAGAAGTACAAACACACAAAAAGGTAAATGAATTTGATAGTTTTCATCAATATATTGTCTTTAAACATTTTGCCATTTTTAGTATGCTATAACAAATCAACTACTACATGTATTTTTTACTACATTTTCCAACTAACAGTTTATAAAAATCCTGATTATTCATTTGCAGTTAAGGGATGTTCTTGTCTACATGTACATTACTGTAGGCATCCTATGGTAGTGTAATTAACTGTTATTTTGTTAAGAGTGCATTAGGCGTGTACTGGAACTAATTAAAACCTCCGTGTACATTTACATATATGTACATGTACGTAGTCTTAAAAATTCAATTCTACAATGTATTTCTTCATTGCTTTTTCAGTTCTTCAAAAAAGATTCCCCAACAATTAAAAGAAGGAATGCATGTTCATACACCATGTAGCATGAGATAATAAAAATCTGAAAATGTAATAATTATTCAACATTATCAATATTATTTCAGAATGACCAAAACAGTTAAAGCGCGTGCCAGGGAGTTTAGAGAGGCTGAAGCAAAATCCTGTACTTCCCTGATTGATGTTATTGTTATTATTAATTCCATTAATGTAGGCATGATATTCTTCCTATTTTAATGTGATTCCCAATTTTTTGCCTAAGAAAATCAGTAAGATTTTTATTAAATAGCCTCAAAAAGCCTTTCAAAGCATAAACCATATAGGCTAATGGCCCTTGTACTGCGGTCAGTAAGATTACCCTATGCTTTTTTTTTTAAGGGTCAAATAAAATTTCTGATTAATGTTCACATGTTTGTAAGGCTGGTCTTACATATTAAAAAGATGAAAAAAATTTAGAGCTGAGAAAATCATGATTCTTAACTTTCTGCCCACGTTATTTCACGTCCGTAACGCTAAAATGTAACGTCCGTAACGGCAAAAACTTCATGTTCCTCCATTATCAGAATGACTTTTTCTAAATTGTCAATTATGTTTGTATAGAGGGAAGTTATATCTATTACTACATAGTTATTTCAAAGCGCTCTGACCGAAAACTGCACAGAGTTTTACCAATATGTCACCGAGGTTGAAAAGCCTTGTCAGAATACGTAACGTCCGTAATGCTCGTTTGCAGTGGTTACATGTATATCTAATAAATAAACCAAGCTAAGTACAATTTCACCATGTCATGTTATACACTAGGGTCTAAAGTAATAATGTGCAGAATAATTCAAATCTGCTTTGACTGCAAGTATGTTACTTTGTTTTCTAAAAATTGCTAGTCACCTCTGTATGTAACGTCCGTAACGGTGGAATTGCCCATATATAGATATTGATATTTATTTATATTCTACTTTTAGAAGACCTTTCCAGCATTGTACATAATCTTTCAAAGGCTTCATGTTCCTTTAAGTTTTAGGAGGGATAAACAACCATTGCTCATGTTACTGGAATGAGTACTTTTAACGCATGCATACAACCAAAATCAAGCTGGCCTAAGATTCTGCCACAGAATCAGCTATGGATGTGACCATGTTGTTCCACTAATTGATTCATTCTTGGTTACAAATCGGACAAATCTGGCATATCAAAACATGACACATTTTCCTGACGTCGTCTGATTTATGTAATTACAATACATGTATGTTAGAATAGACTAGCATAGTCTGGTCGAAACTGGATGTTGGTCAAGGTACTAGCGACTGCACAGAATCGACAGATGAACAGAATCAATAGGGTGGTTGGAAGCCGGGGATCTGATCGGAACCACATAATTAAACTGTGCATTTAACTTCCTCTGTTATATGTGTACGTACATGTACATGTATATACCCTGGACATGGAATGAACATGGAATGAACATGGAATGAACATGGAATGAACATGGAATGAACATGTACAGATGTTTTCCCGACACAGACACAATATAGCTCAGTTGGGGATGAATGTTGACTGCATTATCTTTCCTCTAGATTTTCTCAGTATTAATGCACATTATTTTAGCTGTCATTATAATAATTGCGGCAGAGGCAGCAACAAGACCAGAGAGAGTCAATGACTCACATAATGTTGAGCCCTGTCAACCTGGGCATTATACACATGAATGTACAGTCACTTTCCCTCTTGGAGTAAACAACATGGCCTGCTGTAAAAATAACCTTGTTTCTCAATTGTGTATTTTTCTGGTGTATGTTTACCAAATGATATCAAAAATGTTTACATGGTACACATGTACAGTATGCTTTGTTTAACTGTTTATGGTATTCAACTTTTTGCAGTTACAAATTTCTGAAATATACAAATACATCAATTGTGAAGTAATTGTGATTGTAAGAAATACAACAACCACTTCTTCTTCCAAATATTTTACAGGAGAAATTTTGTGGTGAGGACCTCCCGCCAATAGTCATCAGTGGTTTGTTGTTTTTAGTCTTGTTCCTTGTTTCTCTTTCTGTTTCTGTCTTGTTTGTTTTGTTTGTTTTGTTTTTACATGTTTTTTTGTTTGTAAAAAATGTTTCTTTGGAGAAATTTATCACATAACAAAAAAGAAAAAAAGGAAAACAAATTAAATCAAAAGAAAGGTATAAACATACTGAAACATACATTCTTTTCAATCGTCAGGTTTTGACAGTTTCGTAACAATACATGTTCTAAGGGCTGAAGTTTGAGAAAACAAACATTTTGCTACAGTTTTTGTCCTTTTTCAAAAAGCTGCCATTTAAAATTTTGATTTAACAAAATTTACAAAACAAATAATTTGTTCTCTTAGATGGAAAAAATTCTCAAGATGATTGATACTTTGAAAATAATTTGTGAATGTGTTAAAGACCATACAAAATGGTAAATAATTTCAACCCTATTTTAAAAAGTAAGTAATTCTAAGTAGGAATAACCAAAAATAAGACTCATTATTTTTCTTTAACCCTTCAAAAAACCTATGAAAATGTACTTTGCAACTACCGCGAATGGCAGGCCCGAAACAAAAGCCGTCTGGACACTTTCACTCAGCCTATTTTGATGACATACATTTACGGGAGGGCGAACGCTACAACTGTTTACTGCGGTACGTTTTGTACACGAAGCATATTACATCGCGTACAGCTGCAAAAATAAGTTTACCAACTACGACTTCCGAAAGTGTTTTTGAAGAAGTTTCCAAAAGTAGTAGTGTGTATTGGGTTGTTCATCATCGTCATTTGATGGAGATTACATGTATACTGATGCCGAAGTTGGCAAAATAAGGGGCATTGAATCGTATCAATTTGAGCCCGAAATAATAATAATAATAATAATAATAATAATAATAATAATAATAAAGATTTGTAGCGCGCACATATCCACCCTGCTTGGGCGCTCAAGGCGCGGAAACAAAGAGAAACATGAATACAAACAATAAACAATGGTAGCATCGGGAAAAAAATGTACGAAATCCAGGTGAAAATGACAGCCGAAGGTCCGGACACCTGCATGTACTGTACGTATACAAGCCATGGACAACGTGACGGCAGCCAGACCGTTGTTAAGACGGCTGCTTCCAGCTACCGCCGTTAAAGTATGTCATGAAAACAGGCAAAATGTTTGCTGCCGCCACGGGTCACAACTAAAACAGTTACGTCGCGGATTTCAACCGATGGAATTTTTGGTTGCAAATTATGATTTTTTTTCCACACTTTCTGATTTGTGTAAATATTTTTTGGAATAGCATAAATAATTAAATACATACTGAACACTTTTGAGTAAATAAATCAAGGCACTTTGTATGGTCTTTAATAAATGAGGCAAGTATTGTACATGTACCTTCCCTTTATGTACATGTACCACTTCAAAACTATTTTTAAACATGAAAATAAGTAAGTTTGTCAGTTGACTGATCGGATTCATTATTTCAATTTTGTTTTGCAGTTTCCCAGTGCTGTTACCATGGTTACAGGTACAATTAATTTTTATTCTGGATTATTGAACTTTAGTTGAACTTATAAACAAGACAATTTTACCTTTATTGTACTATATTTGGGCCTGCTAACGTACAGGGCAAATAATACACATAGGTAGACAGGAAGACAAATAAACAAATCATGGATAAACATGTCATTGTCATCTTAACATCATGTGTGAAACAAGCTTTGATGAATCTCAGTCCAAGAGATTATATTTCTAGGGGAACCTTGAATCCCTCCTGGCCAAAGACTAATACAATAAACTGAACAAAGACTAATACAATAATCTGATCAATTCAATACTCTCTTGTGATATTTTGACCATTGGAAATTAAAACAAAAAAGTGAAATGTAATACAGTAAATCCATATCGTCAAACTAGAAGGTTGTAATATCTGTTACCATTTGTCATGTTGCACAGTGTACAATGCGCATGTACGCATGTATGCAAAATAAACACGTTGACGGATTGAATTTAAAACCACCCGCAGGACGGCAAAACTGCAAATGATTTAATTTGGGGAGTGCAACTTGGCCAAATAACTGGATTGGATAAATGGAAGTAGTTGCCTTAAAAATAGACATGTATGTTGAACAGAACAGGATTTTATTTGTATTATTTAAGATAAGGTAAAGAATTGGTTATTAAAAATAACCAAATGGTATTTTTTTGGGGGGGGGGGGGGGGGTAAAACTTACATACTTAACGTAAAGCTGATGATGGTATTAACCTTCCCTAGAAAATAATTTTGCCTGAGGTGAATTTTATATAAGGATGAAATAAACAACCAATCTGAATGCATTTTTACCATTAACCCTAACTCCCTAGACAACAAAGCCAGTTGGAGGATTTTGAAGGATTTTTATTGTTTTAGTACAATGCCTAGGGAGTTAGGGTTAAGTGTAATAAGCTAAATCTTCATGTTGGTTGTTCAATGTATACATGTACATTCAAGGGCAGAGCCAGGGTCTCAAAAATGGGAGGACACACAGCCAAAAAAAGGGGAAGCTTGCCAAAAATGAGGGGGGACCACACACTATTACAACGCATTATTGATACATGTTCAGTATATATGTATATTACACAGTGCGACCGTAAACTTCCTTTTACTGTTCTTCCGCCAAGCAAAGCTTCAAATCTTACATGGACGTAAAACACATGTATGTACTGCATTTAAAAATAAATAAATAAATAAATCTGTGACAACAGCACTCCAGTGTAAATCACCACTCCCATGGTCGATGTGTATCATTGCACATGGGACAGAGTATCAGGCAGAATTGATTAGCCAGGCATGATATGGCAAAAGGAAATCCCAGCTTCCTGTGCTCTGAAAAAACAAGTTGCATCCATGGACGTAAACAAGCCTATTTTTAGGGGTACCTGGGAGTTGTGGGTCTGAGTGCATTGGTCTGGCCAGTGTTGCTGTCAGCTGCTGGGTGTCATGGTTATTCATGCATAATTTGTGTTGTGTGTATTCATACATGTACAGCTTCTTCATTATTAATTTGCCTATTTGTTATTTTGTACGATGTACATGCGCAGTGTGTGTACATGTACATTGGAGGTGTTTGGTCCTGGGACTGAATATTTTGATGTTAAAGGGAAGGTACAAATGTTGGCAAAACGGCTTCTACGAATATGCTTACTCTCCTTGAATCAAAATATGTATACATTCAGCAGCTTACAACATTGTATTGTTCATAAGTAAATTCAGATTGTTTTTATTCATTCTAACATGGAATTTAGGAAAGAGTACACTTTCTTAAATTTGTAATGGAAATTATTTCACTTTTTCTTCTCATTTTGTGGTAGTAGGTCTCAATGTAGGTCATAGTTGGGCTTTTTAATTACATGTGTACCATATACCAATCCTATACCTTACCATTAATTGAGACATGTCATTGATTGAGACATGTCATTAATTGAGACATGTCATTCAACAAGAATTGTCTGATGTGCTATGGTGTGGTGCTTGGCATTTTAAGGTTCGTGGTACGCACAAGAGGACAGAGCTGATTGGAAGCCAAGGGTTTCTTGGAGGTTCTGATTTGTGTACTTGTTTATGATGGTAATATATACATGTATGTATTCAGTGAACGATTTCTCCTGTATCGCATCACAAAATGCGATGTAATTTGGAAAATCTGCAACAGAATTTCCAAGATTATGTGGCAGATTTTGCGATACAAATTGCGACAGATATTTTCACCGTTGTAGTTTACTAACAAACCTTGTTGAAAAAGTATGATCATCTTGTGAATATTCACAAACCTTTCCCAAAATATTTACTGCACCCAAAGGTGAGGTAACATTCATATTTCCAACCAAAGAATACCAAGGGTTCGTTTGTTTCCGTATGTCCAGACTGCGTCCGTCCAGACCGTGTCCGTCCAGACCGCGTTGTCAATGATGTCTTTACGACGTGACGGTGTTGATGCAATGGTGAATGCCTGCACCGGTGCATGTGGTTTTACCTGTGTATACGCTTTGCATGCAACTTTATTTTCCAACAATCCTTAAGGATTTGCACTGCAGTGCCCCAAATTCTTTGTGCATGCAACTGTTTCTGCTGACGAATGATGTTTTTTTTCTTCTCCTAATTCAGGGGGTTGAGCAATTGAGCAATTACGCCAACCACCTATAAAGGGCATTTCACACTTGTCAAATCCCCTGGGAATTACGGTCAGCCTTTTCACACATGGATCGCTTTACCCCTGGTCTGCCCTGGTAAATGGTCATCCCCCGTGGAATAGAACCCCCTGCTCTGGAGTAGGGGTAAGCCGTAAAACCCTGGGGGCTTAAGAAACCCCCAGGGAATAACGGCTAGTGGGAAACGAAAGCGGGTTGTGCTTACCCCAGTTTACGTGCACGCATGGCAGACAGATAACGTAAACAAGCTGTGAAAGTGCATAGAAACGTTGTTAACTTGAACATTTAACAAAATTTACATTCATTTTATATATGTGGTGGAGAGGTTAAAATAATTTCAGCACTCATTATGATTGCCCTTTCACCTACAGTGAGTCACTCATTGTTTAAAGAACACTCAAAATTCACTTTGAAAAGCACCCGAACACGTCGCAGTCGGTATTTTTTGCTTTGCGATATTGCATCTGTTTTAGCGATCGATATAACAATGCAAACAAACAAAAATTGATGGAGGACTAACTTTCATGAATTGCTGCAATTTTGCCAAAATAAGGAAGAAATGGGCCTGGAAAAAAGACACTTGAAGTTCTTTGGGCATTTTATTACCACTTATGGCCCAATTTCCGGACACTAAAGATAATTTTTTCTGGTAAAATCTGGACATTATATGATGAACCAAACGATAGTAAATCCTTGAAAAACAACACCTGAACTTGTACACACTGCATAATGTAATTTTAAGCATTTAAAATTTGGTATACAAAATTCACAGATTGCTCTATACAAAAATATGATTTTGCTATGCAAATTCTGTTTTTGCATGCCAGTTTTGCAAAGCAAAATTTTCAAATGAAATTGTTCCCTGGTATTGTTTCTTCAAGTACTTGGACATACATGTACATGTAATATGATGTTGCTGATGCTATTGTCTCTGTGTCATCTTTATTTCAGTAGAAATCTTCCAGCAAACTCTCTGATTGTGTCACTAGAGAAGCCTAAAACTGCTTCATCGCATAATTTGAAGAATCAATGTCACTTTTTAATTGTGATGAATCGAACTGAATTGATTGATTGGTTCAGAAAAGATGATTTGAGCCTTGATCCTTGCAATTATTGGACAGTGTGCACTGCTTTTTATTTGGTCTTGAGGCATTTAAATGTAGGTAAATTAATGTGATAATGAATACAGTGCACATATTATTACATAAACCTTGTACAGAGGTGCAGTCAATAGTGGCAGCTACATTTGTTTGCACACAGATTTGCAGTATCTGCTCCCTTGCACAGTCGGATGAGCAAGTACACAATGTAAAGTGCGGATGTGAACATTTTCTTTGGGAATTAATTGGCTGCCAGAATTAGACACAAAATTATGCAAAATGCTCACACAGTCTCTCTCTTAATTACCGATGGGTACGTGTATGTTTGCATCACCAGAGGGGCACGATTGTTCAATGATTAGATATTATCTTGTTTGTGTGCAGCTCATATACGCGTACATGTAGGTATTGCCAGAGGGGTTCCAGATGGGACCTTGCCCTTTTTCTCCCACCCCCCCACCCCTATTGCCATCACTGAGGCAAAAAAAAAGCAAAACCTGATAACTGATTTACCTGCTACAGTGGTTTGCTTTAATTGCTCCCTCCCCCCCCCCCCCAACATTTCTGGGTAATTCTGACTACACCTGTGTTGCAGCTGATTAGGCCTTTCAGAATTTTTGGATGAGTAATCAATTTATTTTTGGTCAGTTTATTTATTCATGAATCCAGTCTGAAATACATGTATTTGTGCACTGCAACAATTTGCAAGTGCACAATTGTACAATGGATTATGTCAAACCAGTTAAACACTCTGTGCGTCTAGGCCCTAATACTCAATATCCCCATTTCTGTTTTGTTTGCGTTTCATCTTTTAAGAAGAAAGATTACACTTTCTTATAATTAAATTTTGTTTTGGTTTTAAATTCCTATGTTGTAAATTGACTGTTAAAATAGTATGTTATATTCTTGAAGCAAGGGATTTCTTTATTTTGTGCTATAAATATGTTTCTCTTAATATATTATTTCCAGCATTACTAGCTTTTGGGACAGAACAGTTTCCAGCTTTGTGCCTCATATTTAGTACTCAATACTGGAAGAATGCAAAACACATAATTATAGAGCATTCTTTAAACAAGAACTCACTTCAGACAAGACACTTATCTTTGTGGACATTTGACAATCTCTTGTGTATGGATCGACATCTTTGAATGGCAGTTACATGTATTGCCAGATATTGTACACTTAAGACGTTGTGTTTATTATTTCCTATTATTTCCTATCCCAACCTATTCTCAGTTGCTTACATTTCCCATGCGTGACAATATCATTTTGTTTCCATAACTTTTCAGAGATGAATGGATGGCAGCAATACGGGATGTAGTTGAAAGAGTCAGCAAATCAAGCGAAGAGAAATGTGCAGAACAGAATGCACACATTACAGATTCCAAGAACCTTGAGAAGAGACATACAAAGGTAATACACATACTGGGTGCTAGGAGTGGACGATACCACGATAATATCCTAGGTAATACACATACCGAGTGCTAGGAGTGGACGATGCCACGATAATATCCTAGGTAATACACATACCGGGTGCTAGGAGTGGACGATGCCACGATAATATCCTAGGTAATACACATACCGAGTGCTAGGAGTGGACGATACCACGATAATATCCTAGGTAATACACATACTGGGTGCTAGGAGTGGACGATACCACGATAATATCCTAGGTAATACACATACTGGGTGCTAGGAGTGGACGATACCACGATAATATCCTAGGTAATACACATACTGGGTGCTAGGAGTGGACGATACCACGATAATATCCTAGGTAATACACATACTGGGTGCTAGGAGTGGACGATACCACGATAATATCCTAGGTAATACACATACTGGGTGCTAGGAGTGGACGATACCACGATAATATCCTAGGTAATACACATACTGGGTGCTAGGAGTGGACGATACCACGATAATATCCTAGGTAATACACATACTGGGTGCTAGGGTGGACGATACCACGATAATATCCTAGGTAATACACATACTGGGTGCTAGGAGTGGGCGATACCCGCGATAATATCCTAGGTAATACACATACTGGGTGCTAGGGTGGACGATACCACGATAATATCCTAGGTAATACACATACTGGGTGCTAGGAGTGGACGATACCACGATAATATCATAGGTAATACACATACCGGGTGCTAGGAGTGGACGATACCACGATAATATCCTAGGTAATACACATACTGGGTGCTAGGAGTGGGCGATACCACGATAATATCCTAGGTAATACACATACTGGGTGCTAGGAGTGGGCGATACCACGATAATATCCTAGGTAATACACATACTGGGTGCTAGGGTGGGCGATACCACGATAATATCCTAGGTAATACACATACTGGGTGCTAGGGTGGGCGATACCACGATAATATCCTAGGTAATACACATACTGGGTGCTAGGAGTGGGACGATACCACGATAATATCCTAGGTAATACACATACTGGGTGCTAGGAGTGGGCGATACCACGATAATATCCTAGGTAATACACATACTGGGTGCTAGGAGTGGGCGATACCACGATAATATCCTAGGTAATACACATACTGGGTGCTAGGAGTGGACGATACCACGATAATATCCTAGGTAATACACATACTGGGTGCTAGGGTGGGCGATACCACGATAATATCCTAGGTAATACACATACCGGTGCTAGGAGTGGGCGATACCACGATAATATCCTAGGTAATACACATACTGGGTCCTAGGAGTGGACGATACCACGATAATATCCTAGGTAATACACATACTGGCTGCTAGGAGTGGACGATACCACGATAATATCCTAGGTAATACACATACAGGGTGCTAGGAGTGGACGATTCCACGATAATATCCTAGGTAATACACATACTGGGTGCTAGGAGTGGACGATACCACGATAATATCCTAGGTAATACACATACTGGGTGCTAGGAGTGGACGATACCACGATAATATCCTAGGTAATACACATACTGGGTGCTAGGAGTGGACGATACCACGATAATATCCTAGGTAATACACATACTGGGTCCTAGGAGTGGCCGATACCACGATAATATCCTAGGTAATACACATACTGGGTGCTAGGAGTGGGCGATACCACGATAATATCCTAGGTAATACACATACTGGGTCCTAGGAGTGGACGATACCACGATAATATCCTAGGTAATACACATACTGGGTGCTAGGAGTGGACGATACCACGATAATATCCTAGGTAATACACATACTGGGTGCTAGGAGTGGACGATACCATGATAATATCCTAGGTAATACACATACTGGGTGCTAGGAGTGGACGATACCACGATAATATCCTAGGTAATACACATACAGGGTGCTAGGAGTGGACGATTCCACGATAATATCCTAGGTAATACACATACTGGGTGCTAGGAGTGGACGATACCACGATAATATTGTAACGATACAATATTCAAAAAAATATCGGCTGAATCGGTTATGGTTTTGAAGATATTGAAATATCGCCATTTCGACGATATTCCAAAAATACCGCTGATATCAAATTTATATCACTCTCTTTAGTTAATATCGCTGGAGTGATAAATTGTCTCCAAATTTCATGTCATTATACGGTAATATCAATGAAGTTACGGTACCGTGAAGAACTACAAAACAGTTCGAAATCATGACACGGCGCCACCGCTCATGTTGCCACTACTTTCGTGTGTGTTTTTTTTTCGTGCATTGTGCTCCTGGTTGCCGTGTGGGCCTTAACTAAAGGCTAGTCCTAGTATCACGTGGTACACTCTACTGGAATAATCGCACTGGTGTACATTGTGAGGTTCTTCATATTCAGCAGATGTTGGATACCAGGATAAAAGCGTGGATAATGACCGCTGAACTGTGCATGTGTTTATAAATCATGGGTTTGTTTATGGACGTCACGGTCAGTTCTTTTTATGAAATGTACGTCGCACCGAGCGGTAAAAATCTAAGAACTCGGCTCATTTTGGAGCGACTGTTTGGAGTAACTGTTCATTACCTATAGAACTTGCATACATGTTTAAATAGTTATTTCGGTGTCCATTGTTGTTAATGTACGATACATACATTTTTTCACATATTTATTAGGCTTGGGCGGTTTTTGGTAAAACTGAGTAGTCACGTTTTTTAAAAACTGACAATGAACTAAATCTATCCAATCACGATGCGCAGAAACAGGCACGTGATCCTCAAACACAACCTGTGCACATTGCCCACACAGCACAACTCAGTCGCATCATGGTCGCACATGGTATGTACATGTTATGTATATGTTGTACAGTACATGCATAATTGTGTACTGTGTGGTGTGTTGCATTCTTGGGGAATTCCATTTCAAGTTTTTTCGTGTTTATAGATCTTTATGAGTTGAATTTCCCGATGCTAGTATATTTAAAAAATGAAGAAATTATGGCCCAGTGGAATAACATTTGTAAATATAAAGTAAAAGTAACTAGGATTTAGTACAGTCTTTATGACTGTGACTAGCCCGCCGGACGACTTTGAAGGCGTTTTAACCCGTCCGCCGCCATTTTAACTGCCATTTGGCTAGGCCAGCGGACTACCATAATAAGTCAAACCTTGGTTTATGTTTCGTAACAAAAATATAGAATTTTTTTATTTATACAAATTAATAAGCAACAGTGGAATAAATATAGTAGATAAAGTAGTAGATTTGTATTGCCCTCTGATTATACAGTGAAAAAACATCAGTAACATATGTAAATAAGGACTTTTCATTATTTTTCTTTTCTTCCAAACCGAAACCATGGTTTTTTTCCCGGCAGTAAACTGGCTAGCCAAAAATTGAAAACTGCCCAAGCCTAGTATTTAAAAAATCCGCGTATTAAGACAATAATATCTATATCGCCGATATAAGAAAAATCAATATCGTCACCCCTCGTGGGTGCCTTACAGTCCAATGGGAGCATTAACAGTACACACATACTGGGTGCCTTACAGTCCAATGGGAGCATTAACAGTACACACAAACTGGGTGCCTTACAGTCCAATGGGAGCATTAACAGTACACACATACTGGGTGCCTTACAGTCCAATGGGAGCATTAATAGTGCACACACACTGGGTGCCTTACAGTCCAGTGGGAGCATTAACAGTACACACATACTGGGTGCCTTACAGTCCAATGGGAGCATTAACAGTACACACAAACTGGGTGCCTTGCAGTCCAATGGGAGCATTAATAGTGCACACACACTGGGTGCCTTACAGTCCAATGGGAGCATTAACAGTACACACACACTGGGTGCCTTACAGTCCAATGGGAGCATTAACAGTACACACATACTGGGTGCCTTACAGTCCAATGGGAGCATTAACAGTACACACACATACTGGGTGCCTTACAGTCCAATGGGAGCATTAACAGTACACACATACTGGGTGCCTTACAGTCCAATGGGAGCATTAACAGTACACACACACTGGGTGCCTTACAGTCCAATGGGAGCATTAACAGTACACACATACTGGGTGCCTTACAGTCCAATGGGAGCATTAACAGTACACACACACTGGGTGCCTTACAGTCCAATGGGAGCATTAACAGTACACACATACTGGGTGCCTTACAGTCCAATGGGAGCATTAACAGTACACACATACTGGGTGCCTTACAGTCCAATGGGAGCATTAACAGTACACACATACATGTACTGGGTGCCTTACAGTCCAATGGGAGCATTAACAGTACACACATACTGGGTGCCTTACAGTCCAATGGGAGCATTAATAGTGCACACACACTGGGTGCCTTACAGTCCAATGGGAGCATTAACGGTACACACATACTGGGTGCCTTACAGTCCAATGGGAGCATTAACAGTACACACATACTGGGTGCCTTACAGTCCAATGGGAGCATTAATAGTACACACCAGTGTTGGAGCAAAGGCTTTGACCCTCAAGGCCAAGGCTTTGACCCTCGAGGCCAAGGCTTTGACCCTCAAGCCTCAAGGCTAAGGCCAAGGCTTAACCCTCAAGGCCAAGGCCAAGGCCAAGGCGAAGGCCCTCTAGTATAAAATTACTACTAATATAAAACATGTCACATCATAACGAATCGCTCAAAGTAAGAATAAAAACTTCACGTACAAATATATGACTGAGTGGATACCATTTAAATATAACAAAAAGAATGGTTTGCTTCCATACTGATGCACATTAATCTAAACCAAGTATAACAAAAGGGGATCTAAGAACGGCTGTTTTTAACTGATGTTACCTCATTATTATGTAACATGGAAGTAATTTTATTTTCTGGGCCATCATGGTTAGAAATATTAGCATTACCTAAAACAGACCAGACTTTATTCACCCAGAATTTGTCAAAAATCTTGGACCAAAATCCACTGAATGGCTTCGAGATTACTTCAGCACCTGTATCAAAGTTCAGAAAATCCCAAAAATATGGAGACATGCTAAAGTAATGGGAATTCTCAAACCGGACAAGGCCGCCGAAGACCCGGGCAGCTACCGTCCAATAAGCCTACTGTGCATAATCTACAAAGTGATGGAGAGACTAATATGCAATCGTATCCAACCCATTGTGGATCCTCAACTCCCACCTGAGCAGGCCGTCTCCCGTACAGGACGCTGTACAACAGACCAAGTAACACTCCTCACAGAAGACATAGAGGACAACTTCCAAAAAGGTCTCAAGAACGATGCTGTACTGGTCGATCTATCAGCAGCATATGACACGGTATGGCATAAAGGTCTTGCCCTAAAATTACACAAAATCATACCTGATAAAACCTTAGTAAACTTTCTCATGACAATGATCACCTGCAGAAGCTTTACAATGACGGTTGGCGAAGAAACCAGTAAAAAATGCTTCCTGAAAAACGGGATCCCGCAGGGCTCAGTGCTCGCACCGATTTAATTCAACATTTACACTGCTGACCTACCAACCACTGTCTCAAAGAAATACATCTACGCAGATGACAAAGCACTCCTAACCGATCTGCCAAAAACTTTAACAAGCTTGAAACAACACTTGGCACCGATATGGAATCCTTAAGCCGTTACTTCAAAAACTGAGTGGAGACTCCGACTTAACATCACCAAAACTGTTTAGCAACTAAACTGGCTAACTACAAAATCAAAGTCGTTTGCAATGGCACAACCATCCCGGATGATGATTTCCCCAATTATCTTAGTGTTAGTTTGGACAGATCTCTAACATACGAAAGCCATCTCACACAGCTCGCACAGAAAACCAACGCTCGCAACTGTCTCATAAGACAACTAGCAGGCCTTTCCTGGGGCGCAGACTACAACGTTCTTCGAATCTCAGCAATAGCTTTAGTATACTCTGTTGCAGAGTACTGTGCACCGGTATGGGCAAGGAGCACCCACACCAGCAAGATTGACGTAGCCCTTA
The DNA here is from genome assembly GCA_029582265.1 of Zoroaster sp. YZ-2022. Taxonomy (NCBI): domain Eukaryota; kingdom Metazoa; phylum Echinodermata; class Asteroidea; order Forcipulatida; family Zoroasteridae; genus Zoroaster; species Zoroaster sp. YZ-2022. The sequence continues at coordinate 9,856,832 of CM055821.1, read as the reverse complement.
ACAACACCATGCGCATCATCTCAGGATGTATCAGATCAACTCCCACTCAGTACCTTCCAGTAGTCACTGGAATTGCTCCTTATGAAGTGAGACGACAGCAGCAATACCTTGCTCTTGCGCGACGAGCCGCTGGGTGTGACTCCCATCTGCTTCATCAACTGTTTACAAACACCAATCAAAAACCCCCACCACAACTGCGACTGCCATCAAGAAATCCTTTCCATCAACAAGCCCACAGACTGCTAGAAATTAGCACCGGATCGCACCCAAAGACTTGGGCACTAAACACGTGGCGGAATATGTGGCAAGAATCAGAATCCAGGACGTGGATATTTAACTACATTTCACCACTGCTGGGTCAAACTTAACAGACTAAGAACTGGCCATGGCCGATTTGGACATAACATGCTCCGCATGGGACTAAGTGACAACGCTAAATGTACCTGTGGTCATGATGACCAGACTGTACATCACATCGTTCATGACTGTATTATTTACAGATGTGATGGAAATTTAACTGAACTCGACCAGTCTGCATTAAACTGGATCCATAACCTAACCTTGTCATGTTAACTTTGTATGAACCATACGATAAATAAATAAATAAAGCAGTCCACAGCACAAATCAGATGATGTTCTACATGTATCTACCCCATATAACTGTATGCAAGTTAAGTATAATTATATCTCCCTGGCCCCACAAGTACATGTATACAGAAAATTATTATAGCTTTGTTTTGGGGGAAGCAGCAAAATGTACTATCATAGTAACAATATGTGATGCTGTAAAAGTGAAAGTGTGTCAACACACAAATCTATGGTGTTTCCCTCCTCCATGGTAAAACATAATTAAATTAGATACTGCAGACTTTGCAGACTTTGCAAACGGCTGACTCCAAGTTGTATGTTTGTAGAAAAGCAAAATTTCAAACAAATTTACATGAACAATTCAAAAATCGATGGGCCTTGAAGAGCAAGGCCCTAAAGTTGCAAGGCTTTGACCCTCAAGGCCAAGGCCAAGGCTTTTGCCCTCGAGCCTTAAGGCTAAGGCCAAGGCCCTAAAATCAAGCCTTAAGGCCAAGGCTCAGCATCAAGGCACTACATCACTGGTACACACATACTGGGTGCCTTACAGTCCAATGGGAGCATTAACAGTACACACAAACTGGGTGCCTTACAGTCCAATGGGAGCATTAACGGTACACACAAACTGGGTGCCTTACAGTCCAATGGGAGCATTAATAGTACACACATACTGGGTGCCTTACAGTCCAATGGGAGCATTAACAGTACACACAAACTGGGTGCCTTACAGTCCAATGGGAGCATTAATAGTGCACACACACTGGGTGCCTTACAGTCCAATGGGAGCGTTAACAGTACACACAAACTTGGTGCCTAACAGTCCAATGGGAGCATTAACAGTACACACAAACTGGGTGCCTTACAGTCCAATGGGAGCATTAACAGTACACACATACTGGGTGCCTTACAGTCCAATGGGAGCATTAACAGTACACACATACTGGGTGCCTTACAGTCCAATGGGAGCATTAACAGTACACACATACTGGGTGCCTTACAGTCCAATGGGAGCATTAACAGTACACACAAACTGGGTGCCTTACAGTCCAATGGGAGCGTTAACAGTACACACAAACTTGGTGCCTAACAGTCCAATGGGAGCATTAACAGTACACACAAACTGGGTGCCTTACAGTCGAATGGGAGCATTAATAGTGCACACACACTGGGTGCCTTACAGTCCAATGGGAGCGTTAACAGTACACACATACTGGGTGCCTTACAGTCCAATGGGAGCATTAACAGTACACACAAACTGGGTGCCTTACAGTCCAATGGGAGCATTAACAGTACACACATACTGGGTGCCTTACAGTCCAATGGGAGCATTAACAGTACACACAAACTGGGTGCCTTACAGTCCAATGGGAGCATTAACAGTACACACACACTGGGTGCCTAACAGTCCAATGGGAGCATTAACAGTACACACATACTGGGTGCCTTACAGTCCAATGGGAGCATTAACAGTACACACATACTGGGTGCCTTACAGTCCAATGGGAGCATTAACAGTACACACATACTGGGTGCCTTACAGTCCAATGGGAGCATTAACAGTACACACATACTGGGTGCCTTACAGTCCAATGGGATCATTAACAGTACACACATACTGGGTGCCTTACAGTCCAATGGGAGCATTAACAGTACACACATACTGGGTGCCTTACAGTCCAATGGGAGCATTAACAGTACACACATACTGGGTGCCTTACAGTCCAATGGGAGCATTAACAGTACACACATACTGGGTGCCTTACAGTCCAATGGGAGCATTAATAGTGCACACATACTGGGTGCCTTACAGTCCAATGGGAGCATTAACAGTACACACATACTGGGTGCCTTACAGTCCAATGGGAGCATTAACAGTACACACATACTGGGTGCCTTACAGTCCAATGGGAGCATTAACAGTACACACAAACTGGGTGCCTTACAGTCCAATGGGAGCATTAACAGTACACACATACTGGGTGCCTTACAGTCCAATGGGAGCATTAACAGTACACACATACTGGGTGCCTTACAGTCCAATGGGAGCATTAATAGTACACACATACTGGGTGCCTTACAGTCCAATGGGAGCATTAACAGTACACACATACTGGGTGCCTTACAGTCCAATGGGAGCATTAATAGTACACACAAACTGGGTGCCTTACAGTCCAATGGGAGCATTAACAGTACACACATACTGGGTGCCTTACAGTCCAATGGGAGCATTAACAGTACACACACATACTGGGTGCCTTACAGTCCAATGGGAGCATTAACAGTACACACATACTGGGTGCCTTACAGTCCAATGGGAGCATTAACAGTACACACATACTGGGTGCCTTACAGTCCAATGGGAGCATTAACAGTACACACATACTGGGTGCCTTACAGTCCAATGGGAGCATTAACAGTACACACATACTGGGTGCCTTACAGTCCAATGGGAGCATTAACAGTACACACATACTGGGTGCCTTACAGTCCAATGGGAGCATTAACAGTACACACATACTGGGTGCCTTACAGTCCAATGGGAGCATTAACAGTACACACATACTGGGTGCCTTACAGTCCAATGGGAGCACCTATTATATCACTCAGTAACATCTGGACTGTTCCATTTTCACCAGGCAATAATAAGTGCTCTCACTGGAGGACATAATGTCACGTAATATTTGTGTATAACTCACACATAGATCCTTGTAATTTGATATTTTTCAATAACTTTAATTGATAAAATGATTCTAGATAAAATAAACAATTTTGTTTATCATGCACATAAAACGCGTAGGATCCAATTATCCAAACTACCTGTGTCCTTCCCTATGCATGTTTAGTATGTACACATGTCTTGCAATAGGAAAGCTCTAAATGTGTACTATATTTCACACACAATTCACAAGGAACACTCGTGGTAAATGTTTTGGAGTGAAGGTGCAATGGCAAAGTTTGTGGATAACATTGGGCTGTGTGTTTCACCAATCAAATGACAAGGATCCTTGTGTGTTACAAAATATGTTTTACACAGTCTTTTGACACTGCTGCTTCTAAATATCTGGTGCCCGCAAGTATCACTATGCAAGTGGTTCACCTCGTTATAAGCACCAGTCTATTCATTGAGATGTTGCATTTGAAGTCGCACACCCAAAGTACACCCTTGTTTTGTTCAAGCAATGGTAACTCATAGGCTCTGCACTGCATGTACACATACACGTAGATGTGTTTCTGTTTGACCTTAAACATGGCGGCAAATGCAAGCTCTATATTTTGGACGCGAGTCTCTTGAGGTAACCCCTGAAGGAAATGGTTCATGCAATAATAAAATCACAATAACAAACATTTATACAACGTCCAATTCATGTATTCATGCTCCTACATGTAGGCACGTAACAGATCACAAACAAACCACAAACAAAATAAGGATTGAGGTTGTTAACAGTGAATAATGTATACCAATGTCATGATCCTGCCCCTTACATTGTACTCTCATTGAATCAAGATATACGTGTAAGGACACAATACTGACTAACTTTCATGGTGCACAAAATGATCTTGATTTTCTTAAATAATTTGACTATTTTGAACTGTTTTTTATTTTAGATAATATTTGTATGTATGTTTAAGAGACAAATAAAGATAAAATAAAGTGTGAATACGTGTTGTGTCACTTTTAATTCACGTTTACAAACCGATTTTATTGCCAAAATGGCGTCTAAAAATGGGACATTAATTGAACCAAAGTTCATCAAATCAAACAATTCACGTATCCCTTACTTATTTTTCTCACGATGTGCATATAACTTGAGTAACTTAATGAAGAAATAAACTGGCTCCTAAAAAAATAAAATAAAATAAAATAAAAAAATATATAAAAAAATAAAAACAAATAAAAACAAATAAAATAAAAATAAATTCACGAACCTCAAAAATGATCGCTAAATCTGTGTTCACGTTAGTTACACATCGTGTTCGCCAAATCATACGATGTTAAAACTCATCCTTACCAAACTAAGCCATTTTTTTTTATTGGGAATAAGCTACATAATCATGGTGTAAACATTTTTTTGATTTGACTTTTATTGTTGGGTACTAGACTGAAAAGTGGACACCATGTAACTTACGTTAACTTTCACACGCCAATCGAGAAAATACAACAGGGAGGAAAATCTACTTGGCACATTACTTGGCACATTATCTCTCCAATGCTATTTTCAAGTACAAGGGTGTCCATTCTCATGACTTCCAAGTAAATTACAACTTTCCACCAATATTTTTGTTCAAAACCCTGTGTCCCATTTTTGTCAGCCAGTATTGTGTCCTTACACATACATTAAAAGAAAGATACAACATTGGTATTTAGTAGCGTACGTTCATTTCAAACCCATGCTCACATGTTTTTTTTACATCCGGCAACCTTTTGTAAATTTGACATAACAATTCCTGTTTTAAGATTTGAGGCTTTGCATGGTGGAGATAGATGTTATTGAGTTCTTTCGGGTACACCATGTAATAATCTCTTCTTGGAAGAAGTGATGGCTCTGAGAAGAGCCGGTTGCTTTGTTCTCAACGTTTCGACTGATCTGCTCTAGCCATCATCAGTCTCCTGATGACGACTAGTCTTCACTAGCCGTCATCATTCTCCTGATGACGGCTAGAGCAGACTAGTCGAAACGTTGAGACCGGATCTTCTCAGAGCCATCACTTCTTCCAAGAAGAGATTAATTACATGGTGTACCCGATAGAACTCGATAACAATTCCTGTTTTCTTGAAGACTTCAGACAGTCATTTCTCATGATAATTGATTTTTGTATGATTTTTATTTGATAAACTCATATCTTCAATCAAACTTTTGAGTGAATTTCTAAGTGCAATGAATAGATTTTCTAGATACCATCACTAAAGACCATGTATCTTGTTTACAATTTTTGAAACAACCCATTCAGGCCACTCCAAGCCATTAGCTGTTGCCAGTGGCCTTCTATGGTTACCTTTCTGTGCACTGTCACACCACTGAGATTGCAGGGTAAAGTGGTCTCCCATTGATACATTGCAGGCCATACTAATATGTTCAAACATTTACAGTGGCCTTGGGTGGCACACAGTTGATTTTGTAAGATTACTTGGAAAGGACAGCAGGCTTGTACATGTACATATATGTACTGAAGGTTGCTTAAGAACAGAATTTTGTGGTTCGGAGTGGCCTCCATGTGTAGGAGGGTTAATATAAAACAACCAACCTGTGAAAGTGTAAGCTTATTTCATGGTGTCAGAGTAAATAGTTAAAATGCATTCAGAATTATTGTATTCATTTTAACATGGAATTAAGGGAAAATAAGGTAATCTTCTCTAAATGGAAAATATTTCACTTTTCTTCAAAGAGACAGGACCAAAATTATTTCTAGGAAAGATAAATACCACCATCAGCTTTACACAATATTTATTTCATTTTTTATTTTATTTGTTTCATATTTCAATTTGACAATTTGGTTATTTTGAATTAAGTGTACCCAATCCTATACCATACCTTTAAATGGTATGAGTGATGGACAAATTCTATCTCAGCTATTCATTGTAATTTTAATCAGAGCAGAAGTAGGATAAGCTAAGAATGTGTCATACGCTGAAGGGAAGTCATCTATGGCCCAGTGCTGGTGTGATAAATCTTGCCATATATCCGTCAGTGAATGTATGCATGTAGTTAATCATTCTGAACAATTTGTCTGCAAGAAAAAATTGAATAGATGATAAGTGTACACATTAATCTACTACGACATGTATGACACATGCTTTGGTGTTGTATCATGTGCATTAACAGAACATGTATTCTGGAAAATATGAAGGGAAAATATCTAAAACAAGTTTCGATGAGGGGGGAAAGTTCAAAGTGCGAAGCCATTTAGAGTGGGAGGGGGTCCGAGGCCCACTTAAAGGCCCTAAAATTATACAAATTCTAGACAATCTCTGATGTAATATGAACTTTTTCAGGACCAAGTTTGCCAACTATTCTAGCTCATGATGCTACCCAAATGACGACGATATACACGTTTATATATTTTTTATTTTTTATTTTTTTAGGTGGTGGGGGGAAGGGGGGAAGGGGAATTGCAAATATGTTACCAATATTGCATTACCCCTCATAGAAGAAGCTTTGCACTGTGGAATCCCACAACACTCATGACACTTCTGTGCAGAGACTAGACACTCTTTGCCACATGATATCCTAAAATACCTTATAGGGGCAAGGCCACTTTTCCTGAATAAAGAGCACTTTCATTAGAATATTAGACAGTTTATGGGAACATTTTTAAGAGGCACCATGGCCAAGACCAGGGCAACAGAGGTAGTGACCACCCTGGTCTCTGTGAAAGTCCAGGCTTGAAATACTGTACTTCTGTGAGAATGATAATACGGCATTACATTTTGAACATGGCTTTTTTTTTCCAGCTTATATTTTGGATGAAAAAGTAAATGAATTTCCTCTATATTTGACAGACCCTTCAAGACTTTGAGTTCCTGAAGATGTTAGGTAAAGGTACATTTGGCAAAGTGCTACTTGTAAGAGAGAAATCTGCTGGAGAGCTATACGCCATCAAGATCTTAAAAAAGGAGGTGATCGTTGCCAAGGTGCGTGTTATGATTCTATCCCTTGCCCCTCTGCCATTGCCCAATGTTAATGGAATACCCCTTCCTTGAACTGGGAACAGATGACCTACATGTACATGTGTATCTAAGGCTAAATATTTACACATACAGTGGAATCATAGTATAAGCAGAATGTTCTATGTAATGTAAATACATTTGGACACCTTTGTACGCCCTTTTTCCAAATCTTGGCTTATATACCGAGTGGAATGAAAGAAAGGCAGATCTATTCAGAGTTATTGTAATAAAGGTGTCATCCTTTTCTGGGTCATTTTGTCAAATGATCAAGATGTATTTTAACCCATATCCGCCGATCTACGTGATAACCCGTAGATATGTAAAACGCTACAAACGCCGACCTACATGTACGTGATTTTCCGTACCGTGTTTTTGTCCAATTCCAATTTACTACGTTTTTCCGATGACTGTATTTCATGATTATAGATATGAAATTAGACAAGTCTGACATCATAATAAAGTGCATGTTCTCCTCTTTCCATCAGTATATAATGTGTCTGTGTCAGTGATTGTAATATTTTCTAAATAAGGAATCTTTCTGATTGTGTGCAAAAACAATGTACATGTATCTCTGTGCTGGGGCTTAGGCACATACATTCTTTTGTGTGTTTACATGGTTAGGCGGATATGGGTTAAAGTAAAAAGCAAAAGACAATTTTGTTATTTACTGTATTAACAAGGATATGTCTTTTACATGTTAAAACTAGATGAAATTAATTGAAACTACATGTACATGTACATAGTTTCTCATTATCTTACTATGGGTTAAAATAGTCTTACACACATCATTACTGTGTCAAGAATCTCAACTTGTATAAGGGAAAGAGTGTATGGATGAAACAATTAGTTACTCTGCCTTGCATTAAGAAAGAACAGAATTAATGTTATAGCATCCTTAATGGTTGCCTTTGGCCAAATGGCCCATATGGAACGTCTGATCAGACAGTACCAGTATGACTCATGGTGTGGTAAGCTGGGTGCATTCCCTATCCCCCATCTCCACAAGTCTGAGACATACAGGTCTCTTTTCCTCCAATTAGCCATGTGTCAGTCATCCTTTCCTGTTATTCTCATTTTTGGTTGCTCCCCACAGGATGAAGTGGCCCACACGCTGACGGAGAGCCATGTCTTACAGAGAACTTGTCACCCTTTCTTGACGGTAAGTCACGGCATTGGGGAGTGCAAGGGGAATTGGTAACAGGATGACATGACTTGATCTGCAGCTGCACAAATTAAGGAAAAGGTCGCAAGACCTTAATCACACTGTTGCCATCTTTATCAGGTTCTCTGTATACACAAGTACTATTAGTATGTGTTTAATATCAATGCAATGGACCAGACTATATTCCCTTCCAGCCTCAGTTTGGTCATGTGGATTTGTACTGAAGAAAATCTAAATAGCTGCACCGTGATAAAGATCTATTTGAGCTCACTTTGTCATTAAGCATTATATTTCACATTTCACATTTCACATGTCCAAATTCGATTCACATTATTACCCTCATAAGGCCAATATCATTCCAGTAATCTTTCTCAGCTCCCCGGGGTGTATACAGCCATGAGCAGCCGTAGCACTTTGCCAAATTTTTCAAACACAATTCAAACTCACAGGTACCTATTTATACTCCTGGGTGAAGGGGAGCAATTACATTTTGAAGTGTTTTGCTCAAGGACACAAGCACCACAATCTCCGCCAGGATTTGATCCCATATTCTGAGGACTAAGCCAGCAGATCACAAGTCTGATGCAATAAACCGCTCGACCAGTTCTAAAATAGAATTTCTCTTCTGGTTGGCATTTAAAAAAAAGTCAATTTCTGAGGAATATCTGTAAATGCATCCATCCATACTTCATAAGAACCAAGAGATATGTACAGAAACAAACCTGTGAATGTTTCAGTGTATCTCATTATGTTAACAAGAAAATGTATTCATTCTTACGTGGTGTTTTCATCTCATTGTTGAAAATTCAGTTGGGAAATTAAAGTACTAATTTTACTAAAATGATAGCGCTTTGAGCAGAAACATTTCAAGAAATGTTCAGTACAATCATCAGCTATACACCAGGTATTAGTTTTATGTAAAACAATTATGCTTTTAGAGAATATCAATAGTGTACAGTGGCTTTGATAACCTGCCAGAAATTTTAAGCTTTAGGATTCAACAAAATGAAATTCATCAACAGTAATACTGAATATGAAGTTGGTTTTTAAATCCCTGCTAACGTTTCAGCTTGGCGAGTTTTGATCTTCATCCCAGATAGAACTTTATAATCAAAAGGTTCCATTAAAAAAAATCAGTGATAATCATGACCGAGATACTGGACTAAAGCAGAAAGGTGTAACCCTGTTGGTTAATTCCTGTTGTCAATTGACAGGATGGATTAGTCTATTACAAAAGAAGAAAACACAAATCAATACATTATTTCTGGAAGGTCAGTGTGGACACGGTAACACTTGGAAGGTCAGAATTGCTCCACCAAATCATTGTGTCCCACTTCCAATCCAAACTGACAAAAATATCACCAGGGACACTTCCTGGTCTCAATCTGCCGGAGCAGCTACATGTATGAGCTGATCGGAAGTCTGAATCATGGGGTCATTCCCATGTACCTTCCCCAAGTGGCTTCCCAGTCCATGTACACATTGTAACATCCCCTAGGAATGGCCTGTAATTAAAGTGATTGATGTGAGCTTAAAATAGCCACTATTGCCTCAATCAAAAAGAGGAAGTATCTACCCTGGATGATATATTAAGCACAAGTTTGTGTATTATTACATAAAAGTACAAATGCTTCTTATTTTAGGTAATTTGTTTTTAAAGAGAAGGTACAACATTGGTAATTACCAGATTATCAAATTAATGAATTATTATCCAACTCCAAACACCCAGATAGTTTTTTCCTCTGAAGTGCTTTCATTTTCACAAAAACAGAAATTGTTACGTGTAGGTCTCATTTTCAAAAAGTTTACGTCTGGCAACTTTATTGTATTTTACTCATGAATGACTATTTGTGAATGACACAATGAATGAATAAAATTCAACTTTCACAAGTTGTCTTTTATACATATCTCTTGATTCTCATAAAGTATGGATCCATTTACACACATTTTACCAAAAGTCTTGACTGACTTTTATAAGCACATGGAGATATTTATTATGTGCTTAATAAGCATTGTGTTATTAATAATAGCTTTAACAGGTACATATATCTTGATGCTATTGCAGACATTTTACCAAAAGGGTATACAAAGGAACATTGCATTAATTTGTAAATCCTATTATCTTATTCTGCAGTCACTGAAGTATTCATTCCAAACTACCGACAGACTCTGTTTTGTCATGGAGTACGTCAACGGTGGGGAGTTATTTTTTCACCTGTCGCGAGAGCGAGTATTCTCGGAGGATCGGACGCGCTTTTACGGTGCTGAGATCATCTCTGCATTAACTTACCTGCATGAATGTAATGTTATTTACCGGGATCTCAAGGTAACTACAGACAAGGGACATTACATTTCCTGCTTAAAGCGTACCTGGCACAGTTGACACTTTTTCATACAGTTTTCCAGAGTCATCAATCACAATAGATAGGTTCTGATAGACACCATCTTTATGGGAATATGGGCCACTTTAATATTTGAGACATTTTGTTATATTTATTTCAGGTCATTCATTCATGGTTTGTCTAATGACTGTCGTTTTCACTGTAATTTTGTAGCATGTGATTAAGCCAAACCAATTATATTTATAACCAAATAAACTGAACTGTAAAGAGAGCTTTATATTTTAGTTCAAAGAAGATCTTTGTCAAGTCGGTACCTAAAACCTTACATCTCGATTACACTTGGATTTGGCTGTGAGCTGTGTTTTGAAATGGGGTCAAATACATGTATCCAGGCATGATATTTTTCCGACTTAAGTCGGATTTCCGACTTGTTTGCTGTCAGAAAAAAAATCTGATTCCGATATAAAATCGGTATGATTGTATATTGATAGGTTTTTAAACATTATTGTTATTGCTATTATTATTTTTATCATTGTATAGTAAGTGTTTATAATATGATTTTGTCAAAAGACAAATCGTTGGGTGGGAAGTGGTTCCGTAAAAAGAAACGCTATCGAGTAATTCAATTGGCTCGTGTAATTAACGCAAGCTGAACATGTACTGTACATACATGTACATCTACGTGTACATATCAAAGACCATTATGTGTGGTGTATATTGCATACAGCCACCACACTCACAAAGTCTTATCAAAGCACACACGATCTAAACTGTTATATGTATGGATCCCTAAAATGGACCTTACCACTGTGCAAAAAGGGGAGTGCAGAAATAAGAATGGAGAAATAAAAAAATAGCTAAATGTTTGTAGAAAAGACACAAGTGAAACCGATTTTTGAATATACTTACAATGATATCAATTTAGTAAAAACACAAAGGCCGTTTAATTTACACCAAAAAAAAAAAAAAATTTGCTCGTCTTTGCAATTTCCTACTCCCCCTCAATAAAATGGTACTCACCAGCGAAGAGATGCAGTGTACACGTGTATGGTACTTTTACCATGTAAAAAAAATGTACATTGTATATGTGTGAACGCATGGTATCTGCAGATCATGATCGTGCAAACTCGTCATCGTGGCCTCTGGAAAAAAATTGCGTGAGTCTATTCCTTTGTTTCAGTGAGGATTAGTGGTCTGCACTGCACCTCAACAATAGTTCTGTGACAATTTACTGTATGTGTAGGTGGTCTTTTTTTTCAAGGGTCGAATGTCATGCCTGATATCGTTTATAACGTACATAAACATCACAAGCTCATGAAAGTCACAACGAGAATGTACCTTTAAGTTGGTGCTCACTTTTGTATTGAAAATATTGGTAAATTTGTTTTCCACTTTATCAAAATATACAAATATAAAAGGATAAACAAATTAAAGTGACAATAGTGATTGAGTTGGGGGGGGGGGGAAACCTCCCTAAAGGTAAGCTCGTGCATGGATATCCCCCATAACTATTTTGTAGGGACTACATGTAAAATATATCCTGTAAGCCTGTGCCGGTTACACGGTTACACGGTTAACCGACCGTTTATCCGGTTACACGTTTACGATTTTTCGGTTCAGTTAATCGTAAAATAAAGTCAATTCAGAAGGTTCTGCGGTTGAAGCTATTTTCCTGTAAATTGCGATCTCGCTGTCGCTGATAACAAACTTGTTTTCTTTTCTTTTGTGATACATTTTCCAATCGGCAGGGCTTGTTGCTTATTATAGTTACAGTCTCAGTTAATCTGTGTTATCATGTACCGTAATTTCGGAATATAAGCGCGGCTTATACGCTGATTTTGACACGGTAAAAGTTGCTCTGCGGCTTATACGGTGCGGCTTATACGCCGAGGTATGAATCTTGAAGAACAAAACACAATGCACAATTAAGCAAAAATCGTTGGTAAACAGACAGAAACAGAAACCTAAAAACCTTTATTGTTCGTAGCGAAAATGGTCTGGTCATTGTCAGTTTTAGTGGCGGACCTCGATACACACAGATTTATTCAAAACTTCTGAAAAACCGTTTAACGTTTAGCGCCAGCGACATCACAATCCACTACGTAGATCGTAGTCTATGCCATGCGTGTACCAGAGAGCCAATGGGAAAATTCGTTTATATCGTGGTCTATGGAAGGAGCCAATAGGAAAATTGCTTACGCGTGGCAGGCGATGAGTCATCGTTTCGTTGGTTGCCGTTGTAGTGATTACATGTGCGTTGTGCAGAAAGCAGGCAACCAGCGGGACTACGTTCGACATTCGAATTCGTAAATAGTGATACGGGAACGGAACAGCAAAATAAAATGGTGCAGAAATTTCGAGATAAATACTCGAGATAAACTCGAGATAAACACATGTCTTAAATATGAAATAATAACACGAACACACGACTAAAAAGGTTGTGTTTTATTAATTTTTTAAGTTGTTGTTTTCATTTGATACTTTTTAACTTGAGAAAATCAGTTGATTTTTATTAAATTCTGTATGGCATACATTGATTATATTCCATTCAAAATGTTTCGATCACCATGAGTATCATACTATTGTGCGCGCCGGTTCGTAGAACCTATTTTTTAATCAACAATTTTTGACTGAGAGACGGACGGTTACACGTGTAACCGACCGTTTCAGAAACGGTTACACGTTTACAAAAATAACCGTAAACGCACAGGCTTAATATCCTGTCTTTGTCTTTACTTCCTATCATAATCACATTTTCTTTTTCTAACATTCTAATCACAGTTAGAGAATTTGCTGCTAGACCAGTATGGCCATATAAAGATCACAGACTTTGGGCTATGTAAAGAGGATCTTTCCTATGGGAACACAACCAGCACGTTTTGTGGCACGCCAGAATACCTAGCACCAGAGGTAAACAAACTTATTATCATCATTAGTGGCTGGAAGATGGTCTTGAAATCAGCCGTTTAAAAAAATATTCATATGCAGGGAAGTACAGATAAATGTTGTTCAAGATGTATCTCCTATGTTTTTATTATTTTACACATTTTATGTTTCAATTGGATTATTATTCATTTCCTTTTAGAGCTTGGGAAAACAAATACTTTTGGATGAGTTATTTCACAAAATAATTGTCAGAAGTTTGGTCCCAGAGTAATTAAGTGCCCTTTTGAATTTATGGCTGGATCAACTGTAAATTCATTTTGGGACATATTTTCTGGGCTTTTCTAAGCTATGTTATGAAGTTGGTTATTTGAATAGAATAGAGTATTTGTTTTCCATTCCTCAAAGAAATAACAATATTCCAATGAAAAAAGCAAATTGTAAATTTTTTGTGGGGGTCTGATGGCCTTCAAGATACTGTCCTTAATGGTAATATTGAATTTGTATAGAATTGTGTTCATGTTTTTGTTCAAAGATATTTATGTACATCTTCCCAAGTATAGACAATATGTCCTGTGACGTCACTCTTAAACCAAAACAGGACATTTCTGCCCGGTGGTATGTGCATGCATCCTGTTTTGGTTCAGGTGTGACATCACATGTCACATCATCTATAGACGATGCATTGATCTCTCTTATACTGATGATAGAGATCAATACGACGATGTGACCTGTGATGTCACGTCTAAACCAAAACAGGATGAGTGTGCATACCACCAGGAAGAAAACTTGACCACGCCACCATTTCGTAAAGGTCACATCGTCTATAGTGTTTCACTCCAACTGTGTCTTATGCTTTTGAGTTTGCATGATAACTAAGTTTCAACCTCATTACAAAATAAAAAAAATCTTTTGCTACTCATTTAGTTTTTGTTTTATAACAAGTGCAGAAAACATCATGAGTTTAACCCTTTCCTTACCATAGGCGACTTTAGTCGACTGCACTCATACCCCCTCTTTCACACAAAAAAGCACTCAAGCCTGAGCACAAAGGCCATTTGTTATAAAGCTGTAGTTTTGTCCATGTTCACCCTCCATACCCAAGCTTACAATGGTTGGAAAGAGCAAGATCGGATCTTTCCATTGATGGTGAAATAAAATAAGGTTGCTATTATGCAATCCCTTCAAACTGGAGTGGAAAGATCCGAAATGCCAAACACCTACGGAGCGCCATGTGTTTGTGTACAAAAAGTGTTTGAGTTTACAGATCACACTGAGGAAACAAAGACCGAGAACTTGGACATTTATTGACCGATCTTAATGTTTTTTGGATTTTATGAAAGGGAATTCAATAAGTAAGATATTTTTTATTATTTATTTTGCTGTAAAACGATATCTTCAAGGTGATAATAGAGTTTGTAAAATTGGCCTTTGAACACAAGCTTTCTGTTGTGTAAGAATGTGTGCTTCACGCTTGAGTGGTCAAACAATGCGGTCACCAGCGGTTGTTTATGTCAAAACAATTCGGTACTGAGAGGGTTAAGACTGTCACTACTATACACTATTGGTAATCACAAAAAACATAAACGATCAAAATTTTACATAAAATTTACTTGATGTAGAGTTGATGATGGTATCAAACATCCCTTGTATTATTCGGGTACCATCATTTCTTAGATGCTATCGTTTTTAGTCAAATAATTTCTATGATTAATTTCTCTCATCCTTAGACAGAAATTCCACCTTGGAATGAATACGAACAATCTGAATGCATGTTCACTATTTTATATACATATCTTTTCACATATACATCTTTGTTCTTGAAGTACATGTATGGTTGAATTTATAGGGACAGTATCATCACGATCAACAGGACATGGAATTGGAGTGCAAGTTTAAGCTTAACTCAGTGACTGAAAATAATACCCCACATGATAAGGTCATATTACCGTTGCTGCTGCATAAATGAGCCAGTAATTTTCAGTCACTGTTCATCTTAAACTAGGACACCGATTCCATGCCCTATTGAAAGTCTGATCTGAACATGGCCCTCTTAATATGCATTTTACCAAAAGTATATACTGGATTTTAATACTGAAACTGTGGTTGTGCCAGTGACTGACTTTGACAGTAGCCAATGAATAACAATTATGATGGTTTATACAGGTGCTAGAAGATAGTGACTATGGGCGTGCTGTGGACTGGTGGGGTACCGGTGTAGTAATGTATGAAATGATGTGTGGCCGTTTGCCATTCTACAGTCGAGACCATGAGATTTTATTTGAGTTGATCCTAGTGGAAGAAGTCAAGTTTCCGGCAAGGTTATCGGAGAGTGCCAGGTCATTATTAAGTGGTCTCCTGGCTAAGGACCCAACAAAAAGGTATGAATCACAAATTCAACCCTCCCTCTTCCCCAAGAAGGCCATGAGTTAACCAGGCCTGGGCGAATAGTGAAAAAATGCTATTCGATTAATCGTCAGCAACTATTCATGAAAAACAAACTATTTGAATAGTTGAACGAACACATTAGCCTTAATATTAACGTTCACTGTGTGTTTACAATGTGTTTTCAGCCTTATTTTACAACTGTTAATAAAAAACATATACAGAAAATTTGTTTATAAGTCTTCTCAAGTTTGTCTCTAGTTTAACTACAAAATTTAAGAAATAAACAGGGAAAATGATGAGCAGAAGACACAACCTGAACCACCATTGCGCATCATTTGCATATATTTTTTCTGTGTATTGTACTTGGCCGTATCACCACGACCCCAAGCCAGCACGGCGCAGTTGGGTACACCCTGAAGAACATACTTGCGTGAAGAGTAAACATCATATATACCAAACAATATTTAGCAAATAAATATTGATATCAAGTACAATCTAACTTTATTACCTTGTTATTTATGCTTTTAAGTCTACCATACTTTTATTTCTGAAGCTCCAAACCACCACACGTACGTGACTTTGTTCGGTAAAAATATATTCCATGTCCAAAAGACCCAAAGGTGCTGTACTGTGTCCAGGGATCTTAATTCTCTTTGGGAAAAAATGTTCATGCTATCTCACTAATTTTCTGGATTTTCATTGTCTGTTATTGTCACTGATTTACATGTTCATTGTACCCAGCATCTCAAAAAAAAGGTCCACACCAAACAAAGTTTCTTGGTTGAGAAATCATTGACTCGACTACATCAATACATGTATATGCTGCCCGGCCGTCCTGCCGAAGTGGGTAAACCCCGAAACTACCCTTGATATTCATGCACATCGGTAACTCGGCCCGCTCTGTTTTGAGTTTCATAGTCATCGCATTGAAGTTGTTAACAAATTGGCCCTTAATTTGGGGGGTGATGAGTTCGCAGTCAAGTATTTGCTAGTAGTTTATAACACGAACAATGGCATGGTTATTACAAATCAGCAGCATGTTAATATATCCACATCCCAAAAAACTCATTATATTCATGCGCGTCAGTAACCCAGCCTGCGCGCGCATTGTTTGTTTGCAGTCATATAGGAAACGTTATCATTTCATTTCGTTTAAATTTGTCAAAGCCATGGCTAAGATGTTGCTACCTCATCGCCCCCAAGTATTCAGAAGTAGTAAAGTGCTTGAAAGACAGAAAGTGTTTGATAACTAGTACAGTCTTTATGAATTTGTTCAGGATATCCATTCATCTCTAAATCTTTAACTAGCTGAACCACATTTCAAACATGTTTTTTAATTTGCACCTGATCAGCCGCGGATGACATGTAAGCTTGCTGATTGCTAGCCAATCTGCATATATATGGCACTCATTAATTTATTAATTTCTGAACAATTTTAAAGAAGAACCATGGATGAAAAGTGTACTTTTTAGACAGTTGCAGATACTGAAAATTTGATGGTATAAAAAAAAATATCCACCCATCCCAGAAAGTAATTCATTGATCAGCAATCTTTAGTTGTAGAAATATTGCCTGTATCATGCCTTTGAAAGTTAGTTTTTTTTGGTTTTTCGCAGGTTGGGAGGAGGACAAGAAGATGCAAAGGAAATCATGGAGCATGCATTCTTTGCTTGTATAAACTGGGAGGACCTCTATAACAAGAAGGTGCTTCTGAAAACTGTATAATCACAAAATCCATCTCTGGTCATTAGGAATTCTCTCGGCTTTTATAATTGGTCGAATGCAGTATCAAGAAAACATACATTGCATAACATTGGCCTTGCCAGCAACTTAAAATAATGAAGTCTTCACTTCAAGAACTTAAAGTGTATTTACACCTTTGATTATTACTCAATTACAATATAAGCGTAGACATTTTTCATTTATCCTACGGAAAGAGCCCCAGCCTGGAAAGAGCTGTGTGCGTTAAGAGTGTTTAGTGGTATGCAAGTATCTGGAAAAAACATTTATTTGAATAGCCTGAACAGTAATAGATTAACTTCCTAGTCAAATGAAAAGAGAAACATTCATATTTGATGTAGGGTAACACTCTGGGGATGGTACATGACCTTTTGCAGTATAACATGTAACCGGTTCTCAAACAATGCAAAGGGACTATGTAATACCATGGTATAGCAATGATATTTGATGTAGACACTGCTAGGGTGTTTCATGACCATTTCCAGTCTGCATCCTGACTGGTTCCCAACCAATGTAATTCTACTATCTAATGCCATGGTTTAACACAGGCCAGTACCATTCCTCACTGGTTCCTGACTGGTCATCAGTAATAGCCTTGAAAAGAAATGAAGAAATTGCTGTTAGCTTTCAAGTAAAGAAAACAATTCCTTTTGTCTGTACGTGCAGAGAGGGTATGTTGTGAAGTGGATTAGTTGACATGCTGTGAGGAAAACACTGCATATCATAAAAGAGAGATTTTCACAAATTAATTGTCAGAAGTTTACTTCAGCAGTTAGTAATTACCCAAATGAATTGATGAAAGGACCCACCTTAAATTAATTTTGGGACATTTTGACTGTAAAACCATGCTTCTCACCATTGTTTTGAGAAATGGGTAAATTTTTAAGCTTTAAGCATATTTTTGCTTTTGTCAAGGAAAATATCAATGTTCCAGTGAAACAGAAAATCGCTGGTAAAATAGAAAATACGGGTGATACACATCTTCTTGAGCCTTTTATTAACTTACATTGTTGTCCTTAACCACACAGATTGAACCACCGTTCAAGCCTAGTGTCAAATCAGAGACAGACACTAGGTACTTTGATGAAGAATTCACTGCTGAACCTGTAGAACTCACTCCCCCAGATAGCAACAGTAAGTAGCTTTCCATCAAAAACTGTTATAGAAAGTGGTAGGTTTGGTCTTCAACAAACCTCTCAGTTATATAAGATGTATGGAAGTTTGCACATACAAATTGGTATGAACAGAACAGATTTTGTTTTACTGAAGCAGGATTTGTGATTCATACCTGGCACTTTTGTTAGAGACTTGTGTCTTTATTTTGTTTTTAGGGAATAAACATTTTGGGGCATTGCCATGGGCGATAAAGAACCTTGGCTTTATTTAGCTCAGTCCTTCATCCCTTGTTACCACACTCAAAACCAATCATTATCCCACAGTAAAGACCAAACATTAAACAATTATTCCCATCTCTAAATGCTTTTATCAATTTCATTTTCAGCATTTCAAAATTGCTCGTCCCTCATTTTTCTTTACCAATTTTAATCAAAAAATCATTTACAAGTTATTAAATGCCTCTAAAAATAAACACTATCAGTATAATTTTCAAAACATAGATGATTACAGTTTTAATTAAATGGTGTAAATTTGATTATGGTATTAAACATCCCTAAAATGATTTCTGTCTCAAGTTCTAAGTAAAATTAATTTCTGACATCCAGAGACAGAAATTCCATATTGGAATGAATATGATGATCATTAACCAGTTCGCATCGGAGGCCGTGTATACACGCAATTTTTTTTTGCACCACGGATCGGAGAGCGTCTAAACACGGCATAGGAAACTCCGATATATTTGTATGCATGCTCGGTTGAGCCACGCGTGTACGGTGACATGCTCGGAAGACGTGGCCATCCGCTGTGGAAGCTTTCATTAACGTGTGTGTGGGAAAAAGAAACCCGCACAGGGGCCCAGAAAAACTTTTTTATTCCCGACGCGAACTGGTTAAGGACACAGTGAAATCAGCTGAAAACTTCCACAGGTTTGTTTTAATATACATTTTACCAATAAGTGTATATTGGATTTAATAATAATAATAATAATAATAATGTGTGGATTTATATAGCGCACGTATCCACCAACTAAGTGGTGCTCAAGGCGCATTATATTATTATCCCTGCTCATAAGGCTCATAAGGCTCATAAATCATTCCTGAAACCATCTCAGCTCCCTGGGGAGTATACAACTCAATTGCTGCCATTTCTAGCTCATATAGAGCAAACCAACTCTGCCTTCACAGGTACCCATTTAACCCTTGGGTGGTGAGAAGCAATTATGATTAAGTGTCTTGCTCAAGGACACAAGTGTCACGGCCGTGATTCGAACCCACATTATGTTGCTAACACCAGAACTTGAATCTGGTAAGCTAGACCGCTCGGCCACGACACCCCATGGCGAGGAACACCGTGAAATGGAAACAAAATCTGCCAAAGCTCATTGACCGTCTTTTACCTAATTTCCATCTTTTCATTTGTTGCAGAATTGTCAACTGATACGGGGCTGCCTCAATTTGAAAAGTTTTCATATTCCGGTGACAAAGGAGGACATCTTTAAGGTTGACCTTTGCGTTTGACTTCAGAAAAACCCAGGCCAGCCACCTCCCCAAAACAGAGGGAAGACTGTTATGGTGATAATCTTATAATGAAAAGTTTTATTGAAAGCTGCAATATTTATCCAATGTATGGGCAACAGGAAATGTAGACCAGAATCTCAACTGTGTTTTCATTTCTGGTGTCCTGTTCATGTCACCTTCAAATGTGTGAATTTTTGTTTTAGTTATTGGTATTTTTTGTAATATTGGCAACGACATAAATGAATTGAGTAAAGCCCAATTTCTGTACGATCTTGTTTGAAGATAACAAATGGTACCTCAAACCCACCTTGATGTTAAATTATATTTTTCAAGCCCAATATGAAGACTGTTGTGTCGTCGAAACTGACTTTTACACGATTCCTCTCTTCTCTTTTATCTTATTCTCCTCATAATCATGTTTTATTTCACTGACAAAGAATTAAGTTAGATATATGCTGTATATTGGCCATACGCCATGATTATTCTATGAACTAAGTATCCTCTGAAGTAATATAAAATTGACCTACATATATCATGACATGGAAACGATTTCATAAAACTTGTCTTAACTTGCAGTGTGTGAATTCAATTAATATTTGTGACATAATTTGCATTCACAAAACGTCTGAGCTCAAGACTAAGCCATACGTACTGTCAAGTTCAATTCATGCAGTTTGATTGACGGGCCGGATGACTATATATACTGCAAGTAAAAACACTTGATGTTGGGGAGGGGGGTTGGTAGAGGAGGTTTCTCTATGAGATTTCTCATGCATTTTTGTTGGTGTTTTCTGTGAATGGAGAGCACTTAAATTTTCATCCATACCAACTTCAAATCAAGTAAGCTTTCAGATAATAATTTGGTAACTTTGTAATCAGGCAGTAACCAATATTGTTACCTTCCCTGTACCAATTTCTTTACAGAGAGATGAAATAAAATCAGCAATATCAACTAGTGAAATTAGAGATCTGTTTGATTCATGTCAAAGGTTATCGTCTTTATTCAGACATTTCTTCTCTTGGAGAGAGACAAAGAGATGGGTGAGAAGGCGCGATACCAGACCCATTTTCCAAAAATAATAATTTTTATCTTTATTTATGTATTATACTGTCAGTGACTCATATGGGTT
Organism: Zoroaster sp. YZ-2022; assembly: GCA_029582265.1. NCBI lineage: Eukaryota > Metazoa > Echinodermata > Asteroidea > Forcipulatida > Zoroasteridae > Zoroaster > Zoroaster sp. YZ-2022. The sequence goes on along the minus strand of CM055821.1, from coordinate 9,835,302 downwards.
TTTCAGCAGCAATTACAGCAGTTATGCAGTTGTATTTTTTTCTTTTAATGAATTATTGTGTGAAATTGAATGAATACAATGGATTTTGGGAACAACTCACTTTAAATCAGTGTGACATTGGTGGGTGGGGGGGGGATTAAAGTTCACTGATAAACCATGTTGTATATTTTTATTGATAACTCATCGCAGTCATATTGTATAGACAAGTTTTAAATCACAAGTAGATTGTATAGTTGCATGTACTTCATTATATGATATTGGTTTTATTTTGTTTAAAGTAAAAAGGTTCTGTGCACTGCTAAAATATTTCTTTCTTAGTAGATCCTGAAAAAAGGTGAATCTTTTATTTGTTGAACTTATTTTATAGAACTTTTTTTAAAGGAATACACGACTCTGTAATGCACAGTTTTGTATATTTGGGGACAAACAAATGTGTGCTATTGTACTTGTGTATTATAGTTTCTGCCAGTATAACTGAGTAACATCAGAACATCATAGGGATATTACATTGTATTGTTTATGTTTTTTTACATAGTCAGATTTTCAATGATGAACACGCCACCATAAAGCCTCATTTATTTGATATAAGATTCCTTCTGAGTTTGTCAAAATTGCATGTGATTTTACTGAAGGTTATGACAAATATTGACATGGTTCAAGCTGACCGGTGTGCCATGAGAAAGTTATGCTGTTAAAGGTATATCACACAATTTAATACAATGAAATAAAGCTGTGACCAACAACCACTGCCTGTGGCATACAATTTCCATTTACACAATATGAGTGACTGCTGTCTCATGCAATTTTGTCACGCATGAAACGTTCAGCACGGTTGAAATTCTTCCAACAGTTCCCATGTGACAAAAAAATTGTCTGTTTATTGACCATCTTGTTACAATAATCAAATTAAATAAACAAAAACCTGCACCAGCCATGCCTTTTTAGCACTAGAAAAGTCAAAATAGTCAAACTAAAGTAAGGCAAATACCAAAAAAAGTGTGCTTTATAGCAGATTCTCTTAGTTACCAGCTAAACTTCCATACAGAATTTGTGTATTTTAGCTGGTAGTTTGTTAAATTGCAAAATTCTCTGCTTAGCAGCTCGATGAAATTGGCCCCAGGTCCAAACCAGTTAGCTAGACAAAAAGAATACCCTTGAGGTATAAAGTTATTATTATACATTTCTGGTAATGAAACCAAGGATGCCTCAAAAGCACACTTAAGCACTGTAGCTTGGAAGCCTGAGGAAACCTGTAAACGAGGGCGCTTGCTATGTGAACCAGAAACACCGAGGTAAACCCCTACTCTTCCACGATAAGTGTTCTGGGTTCTTTTATGTGCATTGCGTAATCTAGTACACGGGACCTACAGCTTGATGTCCCATCCGAAGGACAAAGCAATTATGGTACAAGTGTCTTGCTCAAGGACACAAGCGCTATGACCAGCCATGCCGGGGTTCAAACCCACATTCTGACAACACCAGAACTTTGAGTCTGATGCACTAGACCGCTTGGCCACTCTGCTCCACTGTTTCTCAAACAGTCAAAACAAGTCAACTGACTGGTTTGGACCATATTGGCAACTTGCAGCAAGTTCAACCTTGACTAATTTGACCTGAACCCTTTCAAGTCGTAGACAGTTTGACTATTCTAGTTGACTATCTGGAGGCAGCCCACTGGTCATGGTTGCTTTGCTGGTCTCATGTTTTGTCCTAAACTTCTGCAAAGCACAGCAAAGAGCCATTGACAACTTGTTTTTTTCAATCTTGGTTGTTGGAGTGTTAATGTACTGAGCGTTTGTCAACCTGTAGTCAGCAGTCGAACTTGCAAGTTATAAAGAACAAAAATCAGAATACAAATTGGATAGTGTACTTAAGGCTTAAAGTCTGAAGTGTTTGTAGAGATGAGGCAGCTGACCTGATTGATTGTTCTCATGCTTCGGCCATCTTTGTTTTCTCTTCCAAAGACTTGCATACTAACCATAACTAGGCATGACATAAATAGGCTGGCACCCATCCTGAAGTAAATTATTAAGTAGTCGGATGGGCTGCTAGGCACTATAATCATTGCCTTGTATTCAGCAAATCATACAAAGATGGTCTTAGTGTCAAAAAGATCTTATGTTTTCCTTTTTAGAGACAAGATCATTGGAATCTAGTGGGGAGATTTCAACCAGTATATCCTTAAAGCCCTATACACTATTGGCATTCTTGAAGAACATAAATGATCACAAATGAAACTTACTTGTGTAAAGTTGATAATGGTATGTGCATCCCTTCGACTTCAGATGCTTTCATTTTAGTCAAATTAATCAAATTATTTTGCAAATAGTTTTTATTCTCTGGAGACTTTCAATGTTGGAATGAAAACGAAAAAACTGAATGCATTTTCTCTATTTTCTTGTTTGTCATATATATGCATGCATGCATGCATGCATGCATGCATGCATGCATTTACATACATTTACATACATTTTAACCCAAATGTATAGTGTATTTAACTGTTGGAGGGCATATTCTGTGACGTCTAATGTTACTGACGTTAATGTTGTGAACCTCAACAAGAAATCTATTTGTGGTGTAGGGGCGAGGGGGGGGGGGGGGGCAGGGCTATACATGTTGTCAATTCAGTGCATATTGTAGACATGTTTCATTACACGTCCCATATGTTGTCAGCACTTGGGATCTTTATATCAGCCCTGCGAAGCAGGCTGATATATTGTAATGCAAAAATTCTTTCTTTCTTCGGGCAAACGGTCACGTGACCAAAATAAAAATGCCATAACTCCTAAACTATTTGGCCGATTTTAAACAAACTTGGTCAAATTAAACCTTGATACTTGCCCTATCTAGAGATGGTCAAAAAAAATTCGCCAATGGTCATTTGGTGGTCAGTAGTGGTCATTTCATGAATATTTACAAAATGCTTCTCCCACATTCTTTAGCCGATTGCAGCCTAACTTGGTCCAATGCTTCATTGACTCGAGCCCCATTTGGGGTGTACACAGATTTTGGCCAGTGGTCACCTATCGGTCAGCAGTGGTCATTTTATGAAAAAAATTTAAAATGTCGTTTTCACATTTTAAATGTATTTCATCTATCTGGGGATTTTCATAAAGTTTGGCCAATGGTCATCTAGTGGTCAGTAGTGGTCATTTAATCAATATTAACAAAATGCTTCTCCCACATTCTTTAGCCGATTGCAGCCTAACTTGGTCCAATGCTTCATTGGCTCGAATACACAGATTTTGGCCAGTGGTCACCTATTGGTCAGCAGTGGACATTTTGTAAAAAATATAAAAATGTCGTTTTTACATTTTAAATTTAGTTTATAGGGCTGATATTCGTGCTAAGTGAAGCACATTAGCTCTAGTTCATATTCTATTCAAAAAATACCAAGTAAAATAAGGTGCTGAGAATAGGCCAGACTGTACAATCATCACCAACTTATAGTCTCCCAATTGGAGGTATAATGGTCTTGTACTGCACCCCCTTTCCTCTATTCAGTCATGTTGGGTCTCTACCATAGATTATGAATAAGAAGCTACAATCTCTTGGTGGTGTGTATGCATTATGTGAACATCTCTTGATTAACATAGGGACAGTTTCATATTACTGCTTAACTGGTGAGCACAGTTTTTCTGCTAACTAGAGCAGAAACAAACCAGCTGGACGTAAGCTTAGATCACCATGTTGCACGTTCACCATGGATTTGTATTGCTTACAGTAAATTGCTTATTTGCCAGTAGATAGTGGTTGGTAATCTAGCATGGCTGTTTTTTACGATTAATTTCTGTATGAAATGGAAAATGTCACGTAAACGGCTACTTAACTGCATGCTGTATGAAAGTGGCCCTTGTTCTTTGTGAAGAATGGTATTTTTTTTTTTTTTGTATTTTTTTTTCATTTGTTTGTGACCTCAAAAGATGGAAATAGGTATAGCAAACTTGACCAAAATTTGGTGAGTTATTACTAATGATTTTTTTTTAAAAGTTAGAATATGCTTTATATGTGTTACTGGTAATAAATACATACCATTAACCAAACTGTACAGATTAAGACAACTGATTATATACTGTTACTGTACATGTGGAATAGTAAATGTGGACTTTATACATATTATAGAGAGAAGCTTGCATGTGGTGGGAATTAAAATTGTTAAATATTTGAAACCATTTCTTTTTTTTGTGTATACTAAAAATATCTTTATCAAGCAGAAACACATGTAAATGGACCTGTATTAAAAAACCCAGGTAGTTTTTGAAGGTATATTGGAGAGATTTGAGCCGAGGCATAATGAGAAGATATAAATTAACTACAAGATTATTTGAGGAGTCTGGTGAGACTCGGTTCATTTTATATGTAAAGTCAAAGCTGAAATCCATCTTTGGATTTATTTACATGTCTGAATCTAGTTTATGTACAGTAGGCTATTCAAATTTTGTGCGTCTCGTCAACATATTGTAAAGTAAAAAAGAAAAAGAAAAACTTAAAACCCCATTTGTTTGAACTGTGTTTCAATTTGTATGTCTCTGTTGCAAATTGCAGCTCAAATGTGACGCAATCTTACTACATGAGTCTGAAGTAGTCAAAGCTACTTTTGTATAACAAAAGTGAAATATTTCATTATTAAACCATTTTCCTTTCTTCAAGGAATTCAGAAATTTTCAGAAAATTCTGATTAGGCTTATTACTACTCGACCAAGCTTTTGACAATTATTTGATGAATATTTGGTGAAACATTTAATTATAAACCATTGTTTCCCTTTCTCAAAGACAGTCACACATTTTCAGAAAATCAACAATATTGCTTGAATCAAGTCAAAATACAGGGTGATACATCCTATACATGTTGGTGCAGTCAAAATGTACATGCAAAAATTAATTAAGGATTAAGAAATCTGTGTCAGTAGCCAATCAATGAAAGTGTATCCTTTTTAGAAAATCTGGCTAATTAATTTACAGTTTCTGTCAACAGAGAGCAGTGTTTGTACCCACTGCAGTCAGTTCACCTTTAAAAAAGAAAGAAAAAAAAAGACTTTTTAGAATTGTTTTTTATTTGTAATTAAAAAAATATATATATCGCCCATCTTTTTCACTATTTTAACAGCAATTTCTGGAAATTGTCTTTTTCACCAAAACATTTCTATTTTATTTGAGTAAGAGAAAACAAATGCTTTAAAATGACACATGAAGTGTGGATTTACAGTTATGTACCAAAATGAATTTGTGGTGGGTCCCGTCATAATTATATACATTCTTGACATACTAGTTGTTTTACCATTAAACCAAGCTTCCGACAGCTACTTTGTGAAATAAATCATTTCTAAGTAATTTTTATCCTTTTTAAAAAGAAAATTCCAGATATTGCTGGTTGGTCAAACACAGGAGATGCATCATTAATTTCCCCAAGGATGGAAAACAAATACTTAACAATAATCCATTTCACAAAGCAATCATGAGGGTATGCATAATTTTACTTTGTGTGTCCAAAAATGAATCAGTGGTCCTGTGGGTACATGTAAATCTATACTACTCAAAACAATTTAGGGAACACCGGATTTTTAACATCAAATAGGTTTGAAATGTTCCACGAACCGGGATTTTCATTTGCAACCCCCTCTCTCTTTCAGTAGTCATGTCATGAAATGTGTAATCACTACATGCATCCTTTATCATCTGTTTCATTGTGCAGTTGTTTCTCATCAATTCTGTGAAACATTGTGTTTATCTGAAATAAATGATCTTGCTTTAACTGAGATTATTCCGGTGTTCCCTAAATTGTTTTGAGTAGTATATTATATATTCATTATCAATATTGGATTATTCTGTGAATCACAGATAATATTTTGCTGAGTTTGTTATCCGGTAATTACCAATTGTACCCTACACTTATTAGTCAATTATTTGCATCTTTTTATACAGTGATCCATACAATTCATCAAACATTAGTTTAATTTGTACAAAGGCTTTTTTAATAATAAGAACACCAACAAATTAAATTACTTTAAAAAAATTACTAAAATGAGGAACAGTCATGCAAAAAAATTAATTAAATTTCAGAGGAATGGACCAACTCAAAATAAATATGAGAATAAATGGCAGCAATTTTTGGAGACTCAATCATTCCACCCAGAATCAGGGGTGTGATTTGCCCAAAAAATCCTGAAAAATGGGTAGCGGGCTTGGGTCTCCCTTTGGTCTTGGTCTTATTGAGCACAAAACCATCTGAAACTTCTGGATATTTAATTTTGGAGGATTTAGAAAATTAATTTTACAAAGATTTACAAAGAAACCAGAGATTTGGACACAATACAGGCTACTTTTTTCTTTCCTTTGTTGCTTTTGAGGCAAAGGGACATTTGTAAAATAAAATAAAAATCTGAAATCAGGAAAATCCTGAAAAATCACAGGTCTGCAGAATACAAAATAAAAAGGAATGTATATCATTGGTAATGTTGACCAACTGCTTTCATGAGTTTACTCTACTCTTTGAATCAAGATAAACATTAAACAACCAACCTGTGAAAGTGTCAGGATAAACGTTGTGTCGCTAACATAATTCATATTTTATGCAATGTATTCATATTTTAAATATTCATTCAAACATATTTCACTTTTTTTCAAAGTAACAGCACCACAGACACAATTACTTCTATGAAAGATGGATACTAACATCATTTTACATGGAGGAAGTTTTACATTAAACTTAAAACCATGTTTTCTTCATCTTGAATTACCAATCATATACCTAACCTTTCAATAATGAGATACATCAAAAGTATCTTAATGAAAACAAATGTAACATAGATTCAATGAATATAAATTATGTTTGATCAAAACCAAGTGCATGCAAGTTTTAAATATCCAATTATGATTGTTGCATAGGATGAAAGAAAAGCGATTTATAAATGTATTCAATTTACATGTATCCTCTTGGGACATTGCTTTGTATAGTATCTGTGAATTATCTTGAGAGATTAATGGGTTTCATCTCGGATGACTTAATGATCTTTGATGCAGCGTCTGCTGTGACTGTAAAGGCCAATCCTAGAGTGGCAATCTCTGTCACAGTTACTGCAGATAAAGCCAGGAGGCTGTGGAGGCGTGGAAGTCGATGTTTCTCCCCAACTCGCTGACTCTCCCTGTGAGAAATTTGGCCTGTAAAACCATAAATTTAAAAAACATTAAATCAATTAAAGTGTTCTTGCATAAAACAGAAGTTGATTGACATTTATGTAAGGAAGGATTAAAGGGAGTGTACACCTTTCGTAATTACCCGATTACAAAATAACTACTAATATAAAACATTTACTTAATGTGGTTGGTGATGATACCAAACATCCTGAGAAATGATTCTGTCTGACATGTTATCATTTTTGAGAATGATACAATGAAATAAGCCGAAAATTTCACAGTGGATTGAACATTTATAGCTTCCAACAATCGGTGGGAATTTATCACATTTTATCGTTAGATGATACACAGGAAACATGTGTATTCCTTTTCATGTCTGCATGTGACGTACATTGCAGGCTGGAGGGGATAAAATTCTAACAACTTATGGTACACATACCATCATTCCACCATCATCCCTCCACCACCCCCCCCCCCTTTTTTTTTGCGCCGCCAATGGGTTTATTGCTGGTTGCAAATACATGTATGCGTTTTTAATGGGATTCACACAGCAAATACAGAATGTTGGTATATTTCAATAAAATTAGTTACTATTTCAGGCCAAATAATTTTTACATCAAGTATAATTTCTTTGAGTTAGCTTAATAAATACTTATCAACATGCATTTAATTGTAACAAGAAGTTGTAATAGCACTCTGATGTACCGCAGGGGCTATTTCCGATCGCATGTGCCAAACTGGAACTTCACAACTTACTTGATTGGTTATACTCATTGTATAAATACTCTACATGTATTATTATTATAATATGAATATATTTGATATTTCTTGGGCCAAGTGTGCCCACATAGTTGGGGTCAGGTGTATACCCACAGATATAGCCAGGTGTGCCAATTAATTGTTTTGGGCATGGGGTAATTGAGCCCAATAATGGTTGGGGTCAGGTGTACCCAAAGGTATGGCCAGGTGTGCCAATTAATTGTTGGGCATGGCGTAAGCCCAATAATGGTTGAGGTCAGGTGTACCCAAAGGTATGGCCAGGTGTGCCAATTAAATGCAAACGGAGGATTTCTCAGCTGATTTCTGGAGTGACAGTTATATTCTAATTTGCTTGTTGCACTGTACTTTTTAGGCAAACTCGATCACTACTAACGGCTGTTCGGTTTTCGGAACATATATATTTTTTTTAGAAATATTCTCCTCATCGACAAAATATATATATAATGGATGGATGGTAAAAAGGAGAAAGCAGTGCCTTTTACCACTTGCCTTTGTTTTTTATACATTCCTGATATTCAATTGTTATTATTTTTTGTACATTCTAATTAGCAGTAGGAACAACAATTTATTGCTGTTTGACAAAAGCTATAATTAATACAATATTAATCCCGAGGGGATTAAAATAGGCAAGTCTCATTTCAGATCTGTGTCCCCAATCTACGATCGGGGAATGTGATCCGGTAATCAGACGGTCCCAAAATAATATAATAATAAGATATAATAGTTTCTTGATGAGATAATAGTTCTCAACTAGCACTTTGTTTGATTTTAATTATTTTTTTAATGGTTTATTTTTTGGGTGGCAGCAATTTTGTATTTATTTATTTATTTGTTTATTTCTTTTTTTGTTAATGTTTTTAATTTTACACTCAACCGACACCCCCAATTTATAATCATCATTATTGTGGGTTTGACTACGGTTTGACCATAATGCTTAATTTGTTTTTTAAATACGATGAAATTATCCCCCATTTTTTAGAAGAAAAAATGCTTAAAAGACTAAAATATGGTTGTCGCACCCGGGGATCAGAAATCAGCTGAGAATTCCTCCATTTGTGTAGCTTCCGGGGGGAAAATCAATTCTTTTCTTAATTATAAAAATGTTGTTTATAATTTAACTGATTTCTCCATAATTCTCCATAATTTTGCTGTAATACGTAAAAAACGTCAATTTTCTGACCAACTACCTTTCTCCTCCATTGACTTTGTGCACAAACGTCTGTGTTTGTTTACAACTTTTTTCCAAAACCCAACTCCCATAACTCATTGCGCGCACAATTCCGATAAGGAATCACAGATTTTGTTCAGTTTAATTTGCAATTCATACATTCACATCAGGAGATTTTGCAGTATATTTGTAAAATGTTGAAGTATTGTAATGCAATTGTAGTGTTTATATGTGTGTAGGCCTAGTGTTCATATGTGAAAATATAATTGTGCATTCCGTCATATATAGTTTTAACCTATTAATAATGGAAGCGTCTATCAATGTTTTGGTGGTTCTCTAATTCATTGGTCATCCCTACAGCAACTCAAACGCAGGCGGGCTGCGTTCATGAATATATGAATAATCAATGCTTTACCACTTACTCAAGCCTGTGTATTAAGTGAAACTTATGCAATTAATGCCACATGTTGGGGGCGCTATACACAGACAACTATGCATCAGACTTGATCTCAACTCTATACCACCCATACTGTACATACATGTACCTTCAAGCCCCACATGAAATCGCATACCATATTATACGACGCACACCATATCATGCAATCTACAGTTTGCGAATGGCTACGCTGCCATTCACGTATGCCCAGAGGAATGCTGGGGTGTTCCCAGTGGAATGCTCTTGTGTTCCCAGAGGAACGTTCTGACTTTTGAGATGCTCCCTTAGAGAAAGCAGGAATAGTTTTTAGTTCAAAAATGTGAGCAACTATTTTGATGAAAGTTTAATAGTTTATGATATATTTATTGAAAAACAGAGGGTTGAAATGAATGTATATGTAAATAATAATTACTGTGCTGATGTGGACATCATCCATTGCATGTCACCATGGGGGAAAAAATAGACACAGATTTCTTTTAACGCTTGCACTGATTCTGGGTCACTGTGAATAAATAAAAAAGATACACAGACATTATAAACTAGGTAATAATGAAGGTAAATAAATTTGTCTGAGGTGGTGTTATTTAAATAAAAACAAGTGAATGGGAAAGAGGTCTTTTTTCCTAAATTCCACATTAAAATGAATATAAGTGGGTATGAGTTTGTGTAGGTATTCAAATCGAGGACTTATAACAAAAGGGACAATACGTCCCCGGTTGCTATCACAATGGAGAACAATATGTCCCTGGTTGCTATCACAATAGAGAGAAATAATGGGAGGTCCTCGGTTTATACACCAAAAACAAAGCTGTGTGAGTGGGTGTGTGTGCACTAGGGGTGACGATATTGATTTTTTTTTTATGGTCGATTATCAATCACCATGATATCGGCGATATACGATATTGTCATCTCAATACGCAGATTTTTTAAATACATGAAAAAATGTATGTATCGAACATTAGCGACATTGGACACCGATATATGAACTACTTTTACATGCAAGTTCTACAGGGAAGTTGCGTAGGTAATAAACGGTTACTCCGAACAGTCGCTCCAAAACGAGCCGAGTTCTTAGATTTTTGTCACTCAGTGCGACAAACATTTCATAAAAAAGAACTCACCATGACGTCATTTATAAACTCATGGTTTATGAATGCCTACAGCCCCCCATCCCAGAGCTGAGAATGAACGGGCCATTGATCGATCGCGCACACACAGTTAAGCGGTCATCAGCCGGTCACGCTTTTATCCTGGTATCTGACATCTGCTGAATGTGAACAACCTCACAATGTACACCAGTGTGGTTATTCCAGGAGAGTGTACCATGTGATCCTTGGGTAAGTTTAAAGCCCACGCCGCAACCAGGAGCACAAAGCACAAAAAAAGACCACGCATGCAAGTCGTAGGAACATGAGCGAGGCCGCGCCGTGATTTCGAACTGTTTTTTTTTTAGCTCTTCACGGTACCATAACTTCATTGATATCACTGTATGATGACATTAAATTTTGAGACAATTTATCACTCCTGCGATATTTTAACTAAAAAGAGCGATATAAATTTGATATCGGCTATATTTTTGGAATATCGTCAATATGGCGATATTTCAATATTTTCAAAACCATAACCGATTTAGCTGATAATTTTTTGAATATCGTATCATTACAATATTCTCGTGATATCGTCCACCCCCAGTGTGTGCCAGATGTGTGTTGGATGGGACTAATCATGACAGGGGTCCAGGTCCCAGAATTTTAGGCGCTCTGATGCAATAGGAGCGTTTTCAGGACCAAGTATTCTGGATATGATGCAGTGTGTAGGCCCCACATCGTTTAATTTCCCAACCCATCTGACAACAAATTTGAGTGGTGGGGAGCTTCTCAGTTTACTAGAAAAGTGTTTTGGGACCATAGTCCCCTCACAATGCATGTGTGAGCCTTGGTGTAACAGAATGCCTTATTATGGACACTGAAAATGTTTTGATTCTAGATTCTCAGTAGCATGTTCTGAGTGCTTTATGACAATGTTTTTTGTCTGGGGTTGCAAGAAAAACTGTAGCATACAGATTCAGGGCAGACCTGCATAATTATTTGGGGTTTTATTTTTGCATGGGCCATCACAAAAGTGATGGGACAATTACACAACAAATCCGCTCTTACTCTCGACTAAAAGAGTAAATGATTACAGAATTACTTGAAAACTTACTTGGTGTTTAAAAAATTCCTGGAAATATTTCTGTCTGAGGTGCTTTCATTTTAGTACAATTAATTAAATTATTTCGCAAATTAAATTTTGTCCACTGTTGGAAGGAATGCACAAGATCCGAATTCATTTTCACCATTTTATCATCAGTGAATGACACAATGGAATATGCTTAAAATTTCACATGTTTGTTTTTATATATATCTCTTGATTCTCATCAAGTATGGATACATTTTAATGCATACATTGTAACAAAAGTGTTGGCTTTAATACATTGACTTTAAAATTATAAAATTCATCAGTGATATGAATAGTATACTTACTCATGCCTGAATCTGACTACAAAACCTGTCATGGGGTTAAACTTGCTGGTGTAAAGAGTTGGACTCAATCCAAACTCATTGTTAACATATATCCCCAGATCAGTAAAAACATCAGGCTTGTAGTTCAAAATTCCCGAAATGTTGAGGCTGCGAAGACCTTTCTCCACTTTTAACACAGCATGTTTATCTGTAAAGTCGTCATTATACACACAAATTACATGTGTTGTATTCCCATTCTCACGAGTGCTAACTTTAGCAGAATCACCAAGTTTCCCATCTAGGGTGGCTTTTGCTATGTCGCTCCAAACCTTATCCACTTTGTTGCCTTCTGATTCAAAAACAAGCCATTTCCCCGTCTTGGTACTGAAAATGAATGAAGAAATCAACGTTAAACATAAATTGTTGATAAATGGAGTTAATCAAAATGTGAAAACTTTTCAACTCAGTTGCAGAATGTTGTAATTTCCTGGGTAACATTGTCCCTGCATGCAACAATTTTTTCCCCTTTAAAGCAGGACTAATACATTTTTGTGAAATAAACATCCATGCTTATTTCATTGCCTTGTGTTGATAAAATGCATTCAGATTGTATGAGTTCTTTCCCACATGGAATTTTCATCTTTGGATAACAGAAATTAATTTTGGATATGATTTCACTAAATTTACTGAAATGATTTACTAAAGAGAATGTTGGAAACCATCATCAACTTCATACCAAGGAAGTTTTATATAAAACGTAGTCTGAATGCATCTTCCATTCAGTCTCGATGTGTGTAAAACTGTCATCATTTATGTTTTTGAGAATAGGGCTCGCAAAATCGGTTGTCCGACATCCTGCAACAACCAAACAAATCTTGTCGGCCAGACAACCACAACTTACTTTTTGCAAGCCTAACAGGCAACCACTTGTTTCTCTGTAACAAACTTTTGAGTTAGAAAGGCCAAAATAATAATGAGATCGCAGTCATAAGCAAATTACCAAATTTAGGGGTTAATTTTGTAATTTATTAAATTCAAATTAGTACCTAAACGTCATTTTGTTATACAAAATTAAGGCAGGAAAATGAAGAATTTACCTGTATGTTATTAACAATGGCTGGTGTATTTAGTTGATTAATTGAAACGACGTTGATGGATTTTGAAGGGTTATGTAGTATTGGTTCAAGATGATGATGTTGCGTCAGAGGTTGATGATAAAATTAGTATGGACCAATCACAGGCCGGCTTTCATCATACTTTTAAATGAATATTAAGAACTATATACATGTAATGATCACTTTTTCCTCCCAAAAATAAACAAAATCATAACACTCATAACACAAATCATAACACATTTTGAATATATACAACTCTGTACCTAAATGTATAATTTTTAAAATATAAATACAGGTAGGAAAAATTTATGTTATTCACTATATCTAGTAAATTTTGTGGATTGATTGAAGAGACATTGATCTTGTATGGGGTTATTCAATTTTCTAAAAGTAGTTATCATATAACTGAATCATAAAAATTAGCCGAGTATTAAACTGTATTAACCAGTTCGCGTCGGAGGCCGTGTATACACGCAATTTTTTTTTGGACAGCGGATTGGAGAGCGTCTAAACACGCCACAGGATTCTCGGGAATATTTGTATAGATTCCCGGTCGACGTGGCAACGAGCTATAAGCATACGGTGGAAGATGCGGTCTCCCCGGTCACGCTCTGGTGAGCACCATTGGTCGTGTTTGTGCGGTAAAAATAAACCCGCCACGGGGTTCGGAAAAACTTTTTTATTCCCGGCGCGAACTGGTTAACATTCAGTTAACCGGGTAACCAAGTAATCGTTGTGGATACATTTACAGACAGGCAATAATCAAATTTAAACTCCAGCTGTCCCTGTACTTTTGTCTATATTCATGTTTAATCCTTCCTTTGTCCGGTCCCAGAACCAATATATGATTTGGCTTCTTTTCTTATTTTGTGTTTCTTTTACACCTGACTAACTTCTGCCCACTCTTGTGTTTAAGTTTGTGTGCGCGTCCATTTTACCTTTGAGAAAGAACTTGCTATAGGATTTAGGTTGGTAAGCAGTTTGCAACAGCTAATTCTCTAAGTTTAAATTTATTTTGTAACACTAAAAAGCAGTTACCTGCAAGCTTCTGCAAGTTCACAGATAATCTGATAGCTTTGATGGCCAGACACAGACAAGCCATCACATGAGATGTCATCTTCCCTTCTTCCCTTTCTCTGTAGACCTGACCTCACATAAATCCAAGAGAAACCTTTGTTCCTTTTTAGGAAATTGTCAAAATAGAATGGAGAAAAACAAACAAATAGCACAATGAGTAGGTAGTAGACAACAGAATAATTTAAGTTATCTGTATGTTGGATATCATGTACAAATTAATTTTGATTAGGCGATATTTTTAACATTTTTTCTGAGGATTAATTACGTACCATAATTGCATTAAACACTTTTTGGTCAATGGAAATTAAAATTAAAATTATGCTCATTTGTTAATACTTTTGTTCACCTCAAAAGTGAAACTAAAAGACCAAAGAACCCTGAAAAGGTTGACCTACAATAATTCCTTTTAAAATGTATTCAGTGCACACAAATTATTACATTATTCCCTACAAAATTCACAATTATTTTTTATACAAATGATCATGGGATTTGTCAGTTGGGGGGGGGGGGAGGCTGGCTGGGGAGGTAGGTCCTGCTCCCCACCTCCCAAATCATAACAAGAAATTAGTACCACTGTACCAGTACATAGTGCTCAATGTATACATAGCTAGTGCTCAATGTATAAATTTACTATTTCTTACCTTAATACTTTTGAAGGTGCCTTTTCTATCAGAAATGCTTCTATATCAGTGTCAACAGGGTTGAAGCGGATCCAGCTGCTCATTTTTCTGTTGAATAAAAAAAAATTAAAAATAAACCACAGACTTGCCATTGAAAATCACCAATCAATAATCTTTCAAGGACAGGAAATTAAGTGAATAATGAAGATCGCCAAGTTTTGCACTGAGCCTTCTCAGTTGGACAAGAAGTATGTCATGTATACACTACTAAAATTATGCCAAGGATTGTCACAACTTACACTGGCTTTCCCTTCTAAAAGAGTATTCTAACGAAAATAAAATGGTCACGGTGTGATTTTCCAAACTTACATTTGACTTTTCGGCCAGATTCTCTGACACATAAAATAAGAACCACTCGGAAAAAGTCCAGTTCAGTACTGTCAGGATCAATCTTCAGTGAGTGCGCCAGTTTAATTGGAATGGGAAATTCCCCTCATGAGAAACTACATCTATTTTTTGTGAAGCATTTTGGGCGCCCTCATAAGCCCAGCAGGCAAACGAATTAACAATTTATTGTAGTCAAGGCGTAGCCAGAGATTTTTCATAGGGGCGGGGGGGGGGGCGTTGATGTGTGCATACCAATTATATTTGTCAGCTGAATTATTGCATGCATGCCCGGGGGTAATTCTTCCCCTAAACACCGCTTAAAGTTAAAACAACACTTTATACCATTCCTCTGCCTTCTCCCTTCTCCCCACCGCCCCCCAAAAAACAAAAAACAACAACAACAACAACAAATAAATAAGAATTCGGAAGGCCCATGGGGGAGGAGAGTTTAACCTCCTGATCCCCGTGGCTACGCTACTGACTGTAGTTAACAATAAATGATCATATATAGTCCGGATACAAAATGAAACATTTTTCTCCAATTGTCTTTACGCCGTGTCAATGGACAATCCGTTATTTTATACATGGATCGACAGTTTGTTTGCCTATATGGACCATCCACTGCACTGACAGTTACTTTGATTGAAGTCGGCCCTAGATAAACACATAAGGCCAAGTACCAGTATACATTCACAAAACCTACACGTTTAGCTTTGTGACATGTACAGAGGATGGCCGTTTAGCATTTAAATGCATTCCTAAACGCGTTTATTTGGCACGTGTTTAAATTCTAAACACCATATTTACAGTGTATTATTTATTTGTCCATACACGTGAATGAAAAGAAAATCTTTGTTAAAACATTTAAGACAAATGTAATTTGAATACATATTTTGATCCGACCAAAATATGTCTCTGTATATGTTACTTGTAGGCCTACTAAAAAAATTATTTATGAAGAAAATGAACTATTTGAAAATTTACTCAACACAGAATCTTTCTCATTTTTTAATTCAGGAATAACTGCAATTTGTTTATTTCCAATAAGGACAAAATGTGCTATAGATATTACGTATGCATACAAACGAGACATTTTAGATTTCACTGCACTTTACAGTGATGCCTCTGATGATTCTTTCAGGTGAAGTTTGTAATTTTTCAACAGTATTAATTCATGGGAATCATCGTTGAAAATATATAACTCCCTCCCAAACAAACAAAAACAAACACAACAACATCAACACACCAAATACACACAGCGATGCGTCTTTGACCATAAAAGAATCCACCAGTGCACTGGAGAAAATAACCAAACATACCCAAGGAATTCGTACAGAACCCCCCCCCCCCCCCCCAATAGCGCCAGGATCTTTGGGATGGGTGAACCTTTTTGGCGGCAGCAATTTATTTTAATCTTTTTTTGGAGATTCGTATGCCTCATAAAATTATTTGCAACCCACTGGCACGTCACAAAGCATCCCTCTTGTAAGAATGGAAATTTCCGGGCTGTCGGTGATCACATCCGTAGATTCAAGTAGTTAGCCACCAATCACGTTTCCACAGGATGTATTATTTTATCGTACATTATCACACTACGGACACGACGCAAAACTCGTATTGGCTCACTCGCCGAAAAGGTATAGGCCTAACTGCTAGAGTTCAGGCCTGTTACATTTGAAGCATTCTATCTTAATTTTAACGAGAAAATAAGTATGTCTCGATGGCCACTTTAAGGTTCTCATCAAGTTTCTTTGAAATAAGAACCTGTGTATTCACATATCTATTGTATGGGCTTTTAATCTTTATCTTACTGAAAAGATGTGAGTGTCTAGACAGAGCATGTGTGTCTTACACTAAACCCGGGGATGTCATCTTAGGCGGGGTGTTCCCCGTCCACTACGTGGCTGGTCCGGGACAGTGCACAGACGCACAATCAAAGTGGGGCACTCTGCTCTCCGAAACAATGATTTTTGCCGTGGAAGAGATAAACCAACGGAATGACATACTGCCCAACGTGACGTTGGGGTACGACATTAGAGATGACTGTCGCTCGGAAGACATCGCCCTGTGGCATGCCTTATCACTCGTCAACGGTCTCAATCCTACCGAACTGTCGGGTCTCTGTCATCCAAAACCCACGGCCAAAGTCATTGGCATCGTTGGTACATCGCAAACCGCGACAAGTGTGGTGGTGTCTAAGGCAGCTGCCATGTACAATGTGCCTGTGGTATCCTACGGTGCTTCCGGTGATGAGTTGGGGGACATTCAACGCTTTCCGTTGTTTCTTCGCACCTTACCTCAAAACAGGCTCCAGGTAAGGCCTATGGCCTATATAATAGGCTATGGGCATTTGTATTCTCATGGACAGGGAGATAGAAGCCAGATCTTGTTTTGCCAGGCTAGCTGCTTTCAGAATATACCACTCGAAATAAGGTCAGCCACATGCCTACCTCTCAGTTTATGATTAAAATTATGATATTTTATATCTACAATCATCAACTGTTCTAGTTATTGTCCAAACGTGGACCGCAATCACTTTATTTTGTTAACAAAAATGATGCTAAAATCTTGTTATTGTGCAATTTCTCTGCCACCTGTTTGATTGACACCCTTATAATGTACCGTAGCCCTTGGTGTCCCACCCACTTTCAAATGAAGCCATTTTCATAGTGGGAACCCTTCCGATGTGATTTCGACTATTTTCAACTCTTCACGGTGCCATATTACTTCGTTAATATTACCGTGTAATGACTTTTGAGACAATTAACAAATCACATATCTATTGTATGGGATTAAACAAACTCCGGCGATATTTTATAATTAAAAAGGACATAGGCCTATATATATTTAAACAGGAAGCAAGCAAAGAAAAATTGGCTGATGCCGGACTCGAACCCGCGACTTCTTGAATACCGTACGAGCGCTCTTACCAACTGAGCTAACCAGCCCCTATGTTGGTGGGCGGTCCACTTATGCCAATTATCTATTGCTCTATGGGGCCAGGTCAGAGGCCAAACCATATCTGCCAAGTAGCCAGGGATCAAGCCCCGGTCAGATGCAAACAACCTGGGTAACGGCAGTATCCCGCACAACGGGATAGGCCTACAAGCCTTTTACGTGGCTGTACACAGAATAAATATATAGGAAGGAACTGACCTTAAATATTATACATGTATATAAGGGAAGCGAGCAAAGAAAATTTGGCTGAGATGCCGGACTCGAACCCGCGAAGGCCACCCTCCCGATTTATTATTTGTATATATATTCATTTAGGCTGTGTTCATCCAGTGTAGGATGTAGCCCTCCTCATGAAAATGCCATTCATCTCTATTTCTAGCTGTTCTTGTCCATGTTGTTCCTGCATATGCCCTGATGTCATCTCTCCATCTTCTTCTCTGTCTACCTCTTTTCCTTTTCCCTGTCCTTGGTTGCCACTCCAATAGTCTTGTTGTCCACCTGTTGTCTCTTCTTCTTGTATATATATATATATACTACTCAAAACAATTTAGGGAACACCGGAATAATCTCAGTTAAAGCAAGATCATTTATTTCAGATAAACACAATGTTTCACAGAATTGATGAGAAACAACTGCACAATGAAACAGATGATAAAGGATGCATGTAGTGATTACACATTTCATGACATGACTACTGAAAGAGAGAGGCGGTTGCAAATGAAAATCCCGGTTCATGGAACATTTCAAACTTATTTGATGTTAAAAATCCGGTGTTCCCTAAATTGTTTTGAGTATATATATATATATATATATATATATATATATATATATATATATATATATATATATATTATATATATATAATAGATATATATATATATATATATATATATATATATAAATGTAGGGATGCTGCGTAGCACTGTAAATTATATATAAAATGTGAATAGTAAAGGTGAAACAGTGCTCACCGTATAGTTATACCCGAGCTTTTGGTGCGATGCACCTTCATCAGGGAATTATGGCTTGTTGTTATGAGCCATAATTCCCCTGATGAAGGTGCATCGCACCGAAAGCTCGGGTATAACTATCCGGTGAGCACTGTTTCACCTTTACTCTTCACATTTTATATATATATATATATATATATATATATATATATATATATATATATATATATATATATATATATATATATATATATATATATATATATACGCATTCTTTTCTGCAACAGGTTGAAGCCATTGTAGATATTATTCATTCTTTCGGATGGGTCTACGTATCATTACTACACGGGACCGAGTCTGATTACCTTCACGGAGCACTTCTGTTTCAGGAGATAGCTCCAGCATACGACATCTGTGTGGCTTACTCGGCCGCTGTCAGGGCAAACGCGGGAGAGGAAGAGATTCTTCAGATCGTCTCCAAACTTGATCAATACCCCAAGGCCAAAGTGGTTGTTGTTATCGGCGAGAAATTCACCGGCAAGAACGTCATGCATGCTGCTCAAAAGGCCGGGATGGTCGGTAGGTTCCAGTGGATCGGTGGGTCTAGTTGGGGTTATGGAATGCAAGAAGATGGTCTGGCTGATATATCTGATGGTACCATCTTTGTCCGGAACTACAACGCAGCCGTGGAAGGCTTCAGTGACTACGCGAAAGCTAAGGTACCCGAAGAGCCTGACGTGTCACCGTGGTATAAGGACTTAGCTGTTGCGACAATGGAACAAAACAACTGTACAGACATCAGAGATTGCCCCCTCAGTGTCGGAAACTCCGGAGGTGCTATCAAAGACGCTGTCAATGCGTTAGTTTTCGCCTTCCAAGATCTGATCATGGATAAATGCGCTAATGTCAGTGTCTGCCCGGTGAAGGAAATCGCTAAAGACACTGCCAGTTTTCTTAAAAAGCTCTTCAACGTAAGTTTCCCAGGTGCTGACGGCAAGCAGATTCACTTTGACAGTTTTGGTAATTCAGGGGGAAAATTCAAAATTACGAATCTCCTCAGTGAAGGGAGCGCTGAACACGACGTTGGACTGTGGGTCTCCGAATACGATTCGGTCAGAGAACGTCTCTCCATTAATTCCAGCATGATTCGGTTTGTTAACAAGAGTTGGAGTCATCCTAGATCCATATGTACCGAGGAATGCAAGACCGGCTATGTGGTTGTTCCACTTGAGGAAAAGTGTTGCTGGGGATGTAAGGCTTGCATTTCCGACGAAATTGTGGTAAGTTGTTTAATACAGAATAGATATAATGAAATCCATAATTTTACAACACAATTAAATGACCAAAGTTCAGATTATGTAACTTCAACATGTTCGGTTGGCTGTTCGTAGGCCCAATAGTAGGCTTTTTGATATTATTTTACTGTCTTTCTGGTTTTAATGAAAGCACCAATAGTACTGTGAATAGAAGACGATGAAGAAATGTTCAGTTTTAGATGTGGAAGAAAAACCCCAGAAAGATATTTTAGGGAAAACTCACGTAATCAGGTAGAGACTCAGAACCCAATTCACATGTTGGCTTGTGTACGGGTGTCCAAGTAGGAATCGAACCCTTTCAGAGGTGAAAGGCGAGGGAAGTAAGGGTCGTAGCGAAGGCATCGTCTTTTGGGTGTGGGGGTGTAGAAGCCACTTTAGTGGCGGATACAGAGAACGGAAAGGGAGGGGGCTGAAACGGTTTTCAAAATAATTAACACCTTACAAATCGCTTGATGGGGGTGGGGGTGGGGGTAGCTGTGAGAAATGTTGGGGGTAGGCAGAAATTCTCCCCACGAAATTAAATCAACTCAGGCGCAAAAACCACAAATCTTCTTCGATGGTTTGATTTGGTGGTTTATTTGCTGACTGAGGATCTAAATGCCGACTGAGAACAATATAGGTGTGATGTCACACCCAGTGGCTACGGCCTGAGGAAGGTACAACCAAGCCAACCTAATAACAAATAACCATTAAGTTAAGCAAGTTTCGGGTTACAAGTTCTAATTCAATGTTAAACTGGTCAGTACAGTAAGCGCACAACTATTAAAAACACATAGCGTGCAAAAGAAATTTGAATAAATTCAAGATATTTTTGAAATTCCAAGTTATTATCTAAAACGAAAGCATATTGTAGACCTACAAACAAACAATCCCACAATATCATCACCAATGTAACTGTTAACTACTTTCATGACCGATCGGTTATATGCATCTGACTTGTGAAGTCAGAAAGTGCTTATCGAAGGAGGGGGACTGAATATAGGCTAAAGCAGGACTGCGATGCCCCCGGTCCATGGCAAACACCATCGAAAGGACCACAAACTGTCAAAGGCGCATAATTATAGGCACAGCCCTCTTTAGGGCCTAATACCAGACGGGTTGGTTATATCATTCCCCCTATTTTGTTCTTGCAGTTTTCAAAAGAAAAGAAAATGACATCCCGAACCAGGGGTGCAGAGATTGCTCTGCGTATCTATATATAAATCTGCCATTTCTGCAATTCCACGCGCACAATAATCTAAATTGAATTTCTTCAATAACATACATCATTTTGGCGCCTTTTTTAAATTATTTTTTATTTGTTTTAAAATAACTTGCCTCCTTTTTTGGCAGTGTGCCACATTTTTTGCTGCGTGCTCTCCCTCCCTCTGAATCCGCCGCTGACTAGACCTACACGTGACTCATTCCAAAGGGCAACTGATGTGGCCAATATAATTAATTATCAGTCTGATTTATTCGTTTAGCACATCTACCCTTGGGGCATGCATCTTTTCACTTAAAATGTCCTCTCATACTCAGGCCATATCACATCGACTGTGAAAAGATTATTTATATTTATTATCGCTCTACAAGGTCACAACATATTATGCTTCAATTAAAATTCATGCAGTTGATAAAGGGGAAATGCATGAAATATTCCAACCGTGGATTTATATAGAAAGTATAGGAAATAATTTATCCGATCATGATCGTGGAACACAGCCCCCCTATATAGATCTTCAGTCGGCCAAATCGCGCTTCACTTGGCAAATAAACTACCAAATCAAGCCAACAGAGCAGTCTTGTAGTTTTTGTATCCACGGTGATTTTTTTTTCGGGGGAAATTTTAACGCCTTCTTCTCTTCATTTGGCGAATTATTCAGAGGATAAAATGTTCACTCCTATCCCCTCTTCTTTAAAATTTGTCACGCCTACACCCCCATCGTCCAGCAATTTTGAATTTGAGTTCAGCTTCCACACCCTCCCCCAAATATTATGCCTTTGCTACGGGCCCTAACCATTTCCTATTAGTAAATATATATTTTAGTTTTTAAATTTTGGCGTGTGGATTATGGTTTTGTGACAAATAATTACGATTAGAACAGGGTTCTAATCGAAAAACTACTGCATAGAAATTATTTAAAAGGGAAGGTACAATTCTCAGCATAACGTTGGCAAAACTGATTCTACAAGCATGCTTACTCATTCTGAATTTAACAACTAACCTATATGAAATTAAGTTTCATCTTTAATACGTTTTGTCGCTAAAGGGATTGTACAGTATTGGTAAATGCCTATAAATGCATCCATTTATTTATAAACCTACCTCATGATCCTTACATTACATAAACACTTCTGTGCGCCTTGAAAAATAACTATAGGCTATAACATAATTATAGTGATCGTTTGTAAACTCTAAAATCTCGATTACTTGCTTTGCCGGAATCACTCGTTAGATCATGTGGACATGAAACCCTATGTTTCCGTCAGCGCAAGCGAACAGCCCAAATGCCAACGACCAAGCGAAGCCATTGATTATATAAACCATTGATTATATAAACCATTGATTATATCCTTGGATCTCACTCAATTATGGGTAAAGTACGTAAAATGGTTGTAGATGAGGAAGGTAATTACCATATGGGTTCTGACCACAATGTCTTAATTCTTAATGTGAAAGGAGATACCAATACGGCTACGGAAGAGACTAACACATTTCCGAAGAATCATAAACGTATTGTTTGGGACATCAATCGTAACCAGAATTGGTCTAACTATCAACAGGAAATAAACAATCAATTTTCAGATTGGGATAATCACAAATTTCATGATGCAAATGCCTTATGGGATTCCTGGAAATCCAAACTAATTATTGCAGCAACTAACACAATTGGCGTTAAAGAACTTAAAAACAATAACAAATGTTGGCTCGACAAGGACATAACAAAATCAATAGAAGAGAGGAAACGTGCTAACAGAAATCATCGTCAATGGTTGAAATCCGAAAATAGAATTCCAGCAGAAGGTGATGATCTATGGAACACTTACAAAGAGAAAAAAGAATTTGCCAACAAACTTGTTAAACGAAAGATCATGCAAAATAGAATTGACAAAAGTATCGAAATAACACAAAGGGGGACCTGGATGCAAAGACTTTTGGACAAATTTGAGAGGTAGTAAAAAATCTTCAGACAGACTCAATTCACTAAAACTCCCGATGTCAGATGAAATTACCACTGATAAACAAGTCATGAAACAGACAATTATGCATTACTTCCACACACTTGGCAAGATGAATCTTAACCTTAATGACAAATACAATACGAACAAATCTAGAACAAATATCCTAAATAATGACGACATCACTGCCGGTGTTACATGTAATACTCAGATTAACGATATACAGTTCACTGTTGACGATGTGAGATTAGCGGTAAATGAAGCTAAGAACAACAAAGCACCCGGATTAGATGGTATTACCAATGAATTAATTAAAAATGGCGGGCATGGACTAGTTCAGTCATTATACTCAATCTTCACTGCATTTAGAGACTTTGAACAGATACCTGATGAATGGAACAAAGGTATTATAATACCTATTCATAAGAAAGGGCCAAAGAATGACTTAAGCAATTACCGGGGAATTACTTTGAATTCGTGTATATCAAAAATTTACAACAGACTGGTTGCAAAAACGTTATCGTCATACTTGGAAGACAATAATCTCTTAAGTGAAATTCAGGGTGGGTTTAGAACCGATCACAGATGCGAAGATCATATTTTCACATTAAAATGTATCTTAACTTGCAGACAAGCGGAAGGAAAGAAAACCCATCTCGCTTTCCTTGACTTCAAGAAGGCGTTTGATACAATATGGCGGGATGGACTACTTAAGGCAGTGTGGGATATTGGAATTAGAGGGAGGATCTGGAGAATAATATCAAATCTTTATAACAATGTGCAGGGTCAAGTTAAATTCGGGAACATTATAACGAACTTTTTTGAAATTGAGGAAGGGGTGAAACAGGGCTGTGTTCTCTCGCCCGTTCTATTTTGTATTTTTATAAATGAATTTGCCAAAATGATCAAAGAATCTGCAGTTGGGGTGCGAATTTGTAATGTACAAACAGGGTGCTTGTTCTGGGCCGATGATGTGATTCTTATTGCAGACAACAATAAAGACTTACAAACAATGTTAAACATAGCAGCATCATTTTCAAATAAATGGAAACTGAGTTTTAACCATGATAAATCTAATGTGGTTGTAGTAGGCCAACGTGGAATAAGTAATACTAGATGGTTACTGGGTTCTAAGCGTATTTCCGAGGTTAGTCAATACAGATATTTGGGCGTTGAAATTAATAACAACAATTCAGACCACAAACATATCGATAATGTCATACATAAAGGAAATAGAATAATTGCATATATCAGATCCATAATCGATGGGCAAGATAACTTCAGAAGAATTTACTACGGGGACATATTATGGAAGTCTATTGGTATGCCAACCATAAACTATGCATGTTCGGTTTGGGTACCAAATAGTGCTACAGATAATAATAAAATTGAAAACTTGCAAGTACTGATGGCGAGAAACATTTTGAAAGCACCACGGAACATGACTAGGGAAGCGATGTACGCCGAACTGGGCTGGTATCCTCTGACGTCAACTCAAGATAAATTTAGAATGGATTATTTTAATCGTCTTCATCTAATGAATAACGAGAGATGGCCAAAACTGTTATTTAACGCAACTTACCATATTTTTCAAAGTAACAATAATATCAAATGGAAATGGTTCAATCACACACAGAACTGCCTAACACGATGTGGTCTCGATCACATATTTAGCAATGCTCCCTCAAACTCGCCAAGATGGGTGAATGATTACAGGGAAATTAACAAAAACCTTGACTTAGAGGACTGGCTCACAAAGGCACAAACCAAATCATCATTAGAAATATACCTGACATTAAAGGACAACATTAAACAAGAAAAATACCTCCTGGAAAACTCAAATTTCACAGGGGTCTCTTTGAAACTAAGAGCGCGAACTAATACCCTGCAACTTGAAAGGTATATAAGATCCTGGTCAGCGTCAAATGATGGCATATGTAAATTATGTGACAGAAACCAAGAAGAAAACATCATTCATTTCTTATTCGAATGCACAGCACTCCAGCAAATTCGCGCCAAGGAATATATATCACTGGAGAATAATCTAATTAGCAATAATCTTAATGTACTTTGGGAAACATTCATAGCTAATAACAATGATGTCAAATTATATATGATGCTGGGGAACCTATTTGAACTGGATGAAAACCTTGGTTTTATTTTTGATCAAAGTTGTAAGAGATTGCTTAATAACCTATGGGAGGAACGTAAACGAATCATTAATAATACATAACGCCGTTTTTAAAACCATGTTGGAATTATTACTACATGTAGTTGTGTTTACTTTTATTACTATTAAATTATGCACATCTTTACAGGCTTTGGAATTTAATGATGTATAATAATGTATAATGCATAAAAACCATGCTACATGTATATAACCGTTTATAATAAGGGGTTTCACTGAGATTGTACGCATGTACACATTGTACATAAATAGTAATCAGAGTCCAAAATTGAGTACCTGGTTATATGTGTACTTTGTTCACTATATTTTGATCATCTTTGCTTTACCACTTCCAATATTAATGTATAAAAATCATGATAGGCCTAACCAATCATAATAAGGGGTTTCACTGTGATCGTGCATATTAATTGTAATTAGAGACCATATTGTTTACTAACATTATAATTTTTACCTTGTTCACTATTATTGATCAACTTTACTTTGGTACTAACACTTCCTAATATTAAAGTAAATGTAAAAAAAACCATGCAATATGTAAGAGTTAATGGGGTTTCAATGTGATTGTATAATGTACACAAATTGAAAACTAGACCCCAGTCGTGGGCTAGTAGTAAACTACACCGTTGACTCTCGAGAACACATGATCTTAATTTAATTTCCATTATACATACATGTACATTGTGATAGTGATAGACGTATCCTGTGTCACGCGGCGTGGCTGGTGGGGGATAGGAACGATGCGTGGTGCGTACCGACAAGACTGACAGTTGACAATACATAATAATACACGCCCCTTTCATTGTCTCATTAGCTTCATCGGGTGACATAGGATTGGTTTATAATTAATTAATACTGTTTATAACCATGATGAATAACCTTTATGATTTTAGTTTCGCTCTTAATTGTTTTCGCTTTTAACTATTTTACTATGTTTATATTGGATGCACCATCGATGTATGATGAGTGCCACTGTCATGAAAGTGTACATCCGAATAAATTTGATTGATTTGATTTGTCGGATGACAATAATCAATTATTTCCAGTCAATTGTCAACCTTTCAGGAAAATCCATAATGTTTAAAAATTAACATAGGCTACAGTGAACTGAATTTAATGGACCAATTACAGTATTGAAGCACCTAATTAAAATCTGAATTCAATGTCACAAAGGACGTTATATTGATCCCACCAGAGTTGATTGCACGGAATATTCCCTGCATTGAGTAAGGAAGCAAATCCAACGTGGTTAAGACGGGGACACGGAACAGGGACGTGGAATAAACATGGAAAGGGGAGGGGGTACATTGACTTGTTTTTGAGAAAAGTTCCATTTTGTTTTTAGGACAATAAAAAGCGAACACACGATCGACAAACAAACAAACAAAAAATGGAAAGGAACTAAAATGTTGGCGGCACCCGCGAAGGGTTTATGCTCGAGGATAAGGAATATAAATTTAGCAATCACATTTACATAGATTAATAAAAAATAATAATAAAGATATACACGAGTGCGAATCCCCCAGGCCCCAAACAAAGACCCCATTGAGTAGCACCCCCGAATAAATACATAGCACATAATGAAAAAATATATAACCAAATTTATAGCCACCCATAATTAACCATCATATTAAAATCTCAGTCTTTTGTTGAGACATTTAAAACTAGCAAGAATAAGGCAAGGGATATTTAATTAATGAGGGAAGATACTCCTCGAGACATGAATTTAGCCAGACAGTTTATTACATATCACACGTTTGAGGGGGCAATTTGGAGGCGAGACTTTTGTACACCAATGTAATTAGGTGAAAACTGGGCCGTGCACACCAAAGTTCACCCCTGCAAGTAAGACGAAAACAAACAAAAAACAAATTAACAAATTAACAAACAGATAATATGGATTTATTCAATGATATTGCATATTGGAAATACCTCTAAAAGTATTTGAAGTGACAATATTACGTACCTAAGGCCAAACTGTGGACCAAGTGTAGAAATAATCATCATATTATTCCATTCATGCAAAGGAATATCAAATTAATCAGGGAGCTATCCAATGGCACATCAAATGATATTTTGAGACCATCAGACTCTCAAAATAATTGACATAGCATGATAGCATATTCGTTATACATCACGCAGGGGACAATAAATCGTCAGTAATCATTTGTACACATTCTAATTGGGAACAAATGTTGTATCAGCCCTATATAGTGCCAAGATTCTATATATACAACGTTATAATTAACAATCAGCTTTTTGACATAAACATAATTATATATTATTTTCAAAATATGAAAATGACGATGTTTCCGAAAAGTCCGTCTACCCTCGAGGTTTTCATTTCATTTCAGGCCGACTGTTTTGTGATAGTACCCTGGGGATGATACGCACTTTTTACACTTATTATCCTACTTTCGCCTTTAATAATTTACATTTTTGTCAAGGTATTTACTCTATACGTTGACTTTTCTTCGGCATTGATATGAACAAGTATTTTCTTTTAAAGGGAAGGTTCAACTTTGCTTATAACCTGATTATCAAATTACTGAAATATTCAGAAAGTTACTCGGTGTAAAATTAGCTCATGTATCATGAGCTTTCATCTTATAGTTAAAAGGGAAAAAAGGATCATGGTGAAGCCAATAAACAACGGAAGAATTAATGCGCCACACAAATATGACAGGCTGTATGCAGTGACTTGTGGTGAAGCTAGGATATGAATAGAATATTCAGTTGGTAGAGCACTCGTATGGTATTTGAGAGGTCGCGGGTTCGAGTTCGGCATCAGCAAATTTTTCTTTGCTCGCTTCCCTTATCAGAGAGAGAGAGAGAGAGAGAGAAGCGAGCAAAGAAAATTTGGCTGATGCTGGACTCGAACCCGCGACCTTTCGAATACCGTACGAGCGCTCTACCAACTGAGTTAACCTAACCCACCAACATAAGAATGTTAGTTGGTGGGCGGTCCACTTATGCCAATTATCTATTGCTCTATGGGGCCAGATCAGAGGCCAAACTATATCTGCCGAATAGCCAGGGATTAAGCCCCGTTCAGATGCAAACAACCTGGGTAACGGCAGTAGCGGGATCACACAACGGGATACAAGCCTTTTACGCGGCTGTACACAAAGTAGATTTATAGGGAGAAACTGACCTGAAATATTATATAATAAGAGAAGCGAGCAAAGAAATATAATATATATATATATATATATATATATATATATATATATATATATATATATATATATATATATATATATATATATATATAAATTAAATCGGGAGGGTGGCCTTAGCTTTCGATCCAAACCGGACCTTCATCAGAGGCTTTGACAAAGTACAAACATAAAAAACACATCCATTTACAGGGAAAAGGAAAGCAAAGGATCATGAGGCGGGATCCAATAGTAGCCAATATTATATAAGCATCAGTCCAGAAAAGCCAATAGGAGTATCATTAGTGAACAAAGGAGGGATTATTGAGTCACACAATAAGTAGACGTGGCAGCTTGTGGTAAAGCGAGGGTAAAGGAGGGATTATTGAGCCACATAATAGGTAGAGGTGGCAGCTTTTAGTAAAGCTGGCATAAACATAGGACAATACACAAAGGGATACGACAACAAAAAGGGGGGTTTGCACCATACAAATTGAGGAGTTGGTGTGTTTCAGGTTTCAGGTTTTAGGTTTATTTATTTCCACAGTATTAAACCAAAGAAAGTTAATCACAGAAAGTTACATGTAAATGAAATATATAAAGATGTGAATAAAGTAAATGTGTTCGACTAAACTGTTAATCAGTAAAGGCCCTTTCACACGAGACCGTTTTAACAAGGGACCTTGACTAAAAATCGCATCCATGTTAAAAAATAGCAAATCCCAGTCGTGTGAAAGCTATCCTTGTTAAATAATTACCACGGACCCTCGTTATTTATAACAGAGATCGAGACCTCCTCCAAAAAATCGCAACGATGTTAAAATCGCCACGATAGGTCGTGTGAAACGCTTCGTGCGCCCAAACAGGGGACCCTTGCTTTGGCGGTATCATTTCGCATGCGCAGAACGCGTCACTAAATCAGCTTGCAATAAATCCCGGATGTGTGTTGGTAAACAACTTGTACACGTGTACGTCCTTCCAAGTTGGCGACATCCGAAGAAATTCGTGCTACTTCTCTTGAATTTCATGAAAGAATTTGAGTCCATGAAATCGTCGAAAAGAGCAAAGGATTCCAGAAGAAGAATTCTTACAACTGTTTATTTTTCTCGTTGGATGGCCTTACGTAAGAAATCGGGCTCTGTGAATCCGTCGGAATTGTTGCAAGTATATACTTGATTCAATATCCATAATAAAATGATAATAAAATTGTCAGGAAATGGGAAGGAAATGAAAACAAAATGTGGGAGAAAGTAACGTTTGACTTCACACAACGCGTACCGGTATATCTTCGCGGGAAAACCACTGGTAACGTAGAGAAAGCGTTCAGTGAATAAGCTCTGCGCGCGGTACCAGTGAAATATTGCTTTGACCGTCCATGGAAAACGAGGGACGTTCGTTGTCCTGTGAAAGTTTGTTAAAAAATCGCAAACGACCGAGGTGACAGACAACTGGCGCCCATTACCAAGGACCTTTGTTATCGGTGCTCGTGTGAAAAGGGCTTAAGATTCACAGTTTGTTATCTGATCCTTTGGCTTATCAAATTACTCCCATTATAGCTAGCTTGTCATTTCAGTATAACAAAAGGCTTAATCAGCTTAGTGCTTGCTAAGTGTAGAGCTGAATGGACCGATTTTATGGCTGGTTACTTCTTGTTTGCTTGCCTTTGCAACCTGCTAACGAGCACGGCTACTAGTCTTAAGCCCCTTTCCCACTTACACGATTTTTGCTACGGTAGAGCACGATTTTTCAATTATTTACAATCGCAACGGCGTCGTGGCCATGTTCGTGGTCAATCGTGGTCCACCGTAGCGCACCGTAGTAGATCTTGATGGCACCGTGGAGTAGCACGATTTTTTTGGAATGTTCAAAAAAATCTTGCTCTACCGTAGCGGTGGAAAAAATCGTGGTCCACCGCAGCAGCATCGTATTACAGTCGTACCGTTGTCTTGACGTTGTCGTGGTATGTCGTGACGGCGTCTTGTTCATTCGTACTCATTCG
The DNA here is from genome assembly GCA_029582265.1 of Zoroaster sp. YZ-2022. Classification (NCBI taxonomy): domain Eukaryota; kingdom Metazoa; phylum Echinodermata; class Asteroidea; order Forcipulatida; family Zoroasteridae; genus Zoroaster; species Zoroaster sp. YZ-2022. Next base: position 9,804,359 of record CM055821.1, on the reverse strand, counting down.
TGGTGGCCGCAACACCTACGGTAGGCCAAGACTTCGCTACGATGCTGATACGATGCCGCTACGATGGTGCTGCGACCTAGCAAGACTTAAACAAGACTTAAACAAGACGCCAGCAAGAACATGATTTTTTTATCACGTGTCTCTTGCTGATAGTGTGTGTTTTTTATCACATGTCTCTTGTCTCTTGTTTAAAAGTGCACACAAGCACACTGGCGTCTTGTGAAATCGTACTGACGCCGTAGTGACGTCGTAGTACAATCTTGGCATTTCTTGGTACGCCGTGACAAATCTTGACGATGTCGTAACTCTACCGTAACACTGTCGTGGCACTATCGCACTACTGCCGTACCACATCTTGACGGCGTCTTGATAGCGTCTTGACAAGACGTAGAATTCGATAGACCTTGAACTTTTTGAGTGTGAATTGCTACGGTACCGCACGACTGAGCACGATTTTTCAACTTTGAAAAATCGTGCTCTACCTTAGCAAAAATCGTGTAAGTGGGAAAGGGGCTTTATGCTGGGTTTACACTGGGGCCACGATGGCCACGATCTGCACGATTCCAAAAAAGCGTGGAGCTCCACGATTTATTGTTTACTTTTTCTTTTTCTACGCTTTCATACGCTTTCCTACTCTCTGAGTACGTTTTGTTACGAAGCCAACACGATTCTGGTCAAGGTCTGCCACGATTTTCATCACGTTCCCTCAAGTTCTCTTACGATCACCACGATATGCTCTCACGTTCTGTCACGTTCTGTTAGGTTCTGTTTAGATCTCTCACGTTCATCAAGTTCTGTTAAGATCTCCTACGATTTATGACCACGATTTGAGCAAGATTGCCACGCTTGGAGCACGATTGGGGTATAAAAAGGAGGCAGGGGGTCACCCTCTCATTCTCTCCAGAGATACCAATGAGGAACCATGCATCCAAGAGATGAAGAAGATGCTGAATTGGCAATTCTGGTTTATGCATATATAGTCGCTCGAAAAAAAAAGAGGCAGCAGCAGCAGCAAGAAGAGACAGAACAGGGCAGGGTAGAAGAGAGAGGAAGGAGAAGAAGAAGGAGAAGGCCTAGGAGGTGGTGGGTGAGACCATGGTTAAGTGCAGACAGAAGGCACCAGTTGGGGCACTATTCTCAACTTCTCAACAGAGAACTCAGGTGTGAAGATGTTAGCACCTACGCCAACTATGTAAGGATGCCTCCAGATCTATTTGATGAGATCCTGGAAAGAATAACACCAAGCATAGAGAAGCAAATTACCAGACTTCGAGAACCCCTATCACCTGGATTGAGGCTGGCCCTCACCCTAAGACATCTGGCCACTGGTGATAAATACCCTTCACTATCCTATGCCTTCAGATGTAGTCGCTCCTCCATATGCCATATTGTTCCAGAAGTTTGTAAGGCCATTGTCGAAGCATATAAAGATGAAGTTGTCTCCTGTCCTATCACCTGTGGAGAATGGAAAGCCATAGCAGACCAATTCGAGAAGCAATGGAATGTGCCACATGCAATAGGGGCTCTGCATGGACTTCTGCTGGGGCTTCTTCAGCTGCTGGCGGTGGTGGAGGAGGTGCAGAAGCCTTGTCATTATTGGCAGAGGCCTTCCTTCTTCTTTTGGCTGGCATCTTTGATGATCAAACTTCTGTTCTACAAGTCAAATCCAAAAACTATAGCTGGTCAAAGCTGAGATGTTTTCGTGTAGAGTGTTGAAAACGCAATGAATCTTGGAGAGCGCTGGAGCCCTTCCATACACATCGTGGGAATCGCGCGGGAACTTATCAGAGCGTGACAGAGCGTGGGAGCCAATCGGGATGATCGTAGCAGAACGTGTCAGAGCGTGATGAAATTACTCATGCTACTCAATGTATCTTGACGAATCGTAGTAGAGCGTGATAGAGCGTGATAGAAACGTGGTGGGATCGTAATGAAACTTGAAGGAATCGTGTTTCCAAATTCACCAAGATCCCCTACGATGGCGCATCAAGGTCTGTTACGCTCTGTTAAGGTCTGTTAAGCTCTACTACGCTCTACTACGATTCCCACGTTCTATCACGCTCTCTCAAGGTTTGGCGTAAAATCGTGATAATCGTGACAAAATTTTTGACAGTCAAAAATTTTGTCACGATCATCACGATCATCACGATTCCACCAAGTTCCCTCAAGATCATCACGATTCGATCCCACGACCCCCCACGCTCATCACGATTCTCTCAAATCGTGGCGATCGTGGACATCGTGGCCTAGTGTAAACCCAGCATTAAGCTAAGCCAAAGTGTGACTTCTGAAAATCACTCTTTTGTGCACTGTGTATTTGGTCCTTCTGCACAATCTTTTGCCACTTGCGCTAACCAGATTCAATATTTCAGGATTTTGCTTATTGCCCCGTATAGAGTTAAAATGGATAGGCAGTGGTTAGAAGCTGGAAAGGAGATTGGTTTGATTGGTGAAGGATTGATTGATTTTGTGAGAGAACGTGAGAAAAGTGCGAGAAAAGATAGGTTTCAAGAGTTACAGTTACGAAGAGAAGAGAAAGAATTACTTGAAATGAAAATTCGTCTTGAGCAACTAAAAGCTGATTCTTCTGAAACAGGTAGTATGGCAGGAGAAGCAAGCAGAGGGCGTTCAAACCTAGTGGTAGCACGAGCGCCTAAACTACCCGTATTCGATGACTCAAAGGATGACATCGACGAACATCTACAGAGGTTCGAACGATACGCGCGAAGCCAACGTTGGGATGAGGAGAATTGGGCAACCAACCTCAGCGCTCTTCTCCGAGGAAACAGTGGCGTAGCTAGCGGGGGGCAGGGGGGGGGGGGGGGGCGGGCGGCCGCCCCCCCCCGGGCTCCAGTTCCAGAATAAGTGGGCCCCCCCAACACATGCGAATTTTGTTCACATGCTTATGGGACTGACTGACGGGCCCACCAGCAGGCAGGACTATACAGGCAGGGCCGGATTTAGACCTTGAGGGGCCCGGGGCACTTCAGGTTCGGGGGCCCCTCGACATAGAAATTAAATTACATGACAAATAAAAAATGAACTAAAATGAATGATAAACCGCATTTCTTCGAAAAAAATATAAAACTAATTTTATAATTATTACATTTTTTTATATAAAGGAAGTCCTTAGTCTGGGGGCCCTCTGGCAGGGGGGCCTGGGGCAATTTCCCCCTTTGCCCCCTTATAAATCCGGCCCTGTATACAGGGCCGCTTTTACATAAGGGCAAAAGGGTAGCTGCCCACGGCCCCAGGTAAAGAGGGGGCCCTAAAAATCTGTACAGTCATTTTTTTATAACCCGCGATTAATCAAAATCCAATGGCTTAATATGCATGTAGAAGGTATATAGCAGCACTAACACTTTTTCCGGATAACAATTAAGAAAATGGCCCCTATTTATTTCCTTGCCCGTGGGCCCCGTAATACCTAAAATCAGCCCTGGGACTATAGTTCTCTGGGCCCCATTCATTGATTGGTGGGCCCCCTGGGATCCGATTCGCCCCCCCCTGGCGAACATAGCCAGCTACGCCACTGCGAGGAAAAGCATTGGAAATTTATTCACGGATGGCTCTCGACCATTCAACTAACTACGAGGCTCTTAAACGTGCTTTACTCCGTAGATTCCGCATGACAGAAGATGGTTTTCGTGCAAAATTGCTAACCCAGATTCAGGAGAGACGGCATCTCAGTTCGCCATACGCATCGAAAACTATTTTACCCGCTGGGTAGATCTCTCTTCAGCTGAGAAAACATACGACGGTGTGAAAGACCTGTTATTGAGAGAACAGTTCATCAACGCGAGTGGGGTTCAATTAGCACTGTATCTTAAAGAGCGAGCGCCTTCGAACATCGATGTGATGACCGACCTGGCAGAGAAATACGTAGAGGCTCACGGGGGAACTTTTAGTCACTAGTCTAGTAAACGTCCACCACGTCCTCAACCCACCAACCAACGACCACTGGCCAGTGACAACAACAAATGGATTCCCAAGAAATCATACCGAACCCCTCCTACCCAGAGATAAACAAGGTCATGTTATAAATGTCATCGTACCGGCCATATAGCAAGAGACTGTCGATCCAAAGGCCCACCATCCAACAGTTACAGGACAGCTAGCATGTTGGTACCTGATGCCACGGCAGTCGAGACCGTATTCATCGAAGGCGTCATATTACAAAGGTAGAAGCCAGAGCAGTGGACGTGCTAGATCAAAAGAAGATGAAACCCACCGATCGCCTGCATCAACGGAACATGTAGTATGTCATTGCAACAGTGTATATCTCCATCTGAAAAGGACACAGCAGCTTGTATGGTTGTACCCCAGAGACAGTTACTTGAATGTTGTAGCTTCGATGGCGTTGCCACACTCCAGTGTGGACACGAATTGGCGGTGATGAGTGCGGCATGTAAAGGTCCAGTACAGCCAGGGATGCCAGTCATTAAAGGTCGTCTTGGTCCACAGGAAGTCAGCGTCTTGAGAGATAGCGGCTGTAGTGGAGTCGTAGTTCGCCGTGATTTGGTATTGCAAGAAGATATGACCGGGATTTACAAACATTGTGTCTTAATCGATGGAACAGTGCGAAAGTTCACAACAGCCAGTGTTTTCATAGACAGTCCGTACTTTGTTGGTTGTATCGAAGCATTATGCATGTCTAGGCCAGTATACGATGTAATCGTAGGTAATGTGGAAGGGGCAAGAGCACCAGACGATCCTGACTTAGATTGGCAAGCTGTTCACTCAAAACAGAGTGATGACACTGAGACTACTCGCATCGAAAAAACCATGGCGATCCAAACACGAGCCCAGGTTAAGAGAGAACAGCAACCACTGAGGAAGTTAGTCATTCCTCCCAGTCTTCCTGATGTAACTCCAGAAGAAATCAGATCAGCTCAATTGGTCGACCCAACTCTGAAGAAGATACGACAGTTAGCCGACGAAGATGACGGAAATATTGGTGCCGATGGACACACCTCCAAGTTTGCTAGACGTAGAGGGTTGTTGTATCGAGAGTTTCAATCCAAAAGGGTCAACCTAGGCAACACTATTCGTCAGCTCGTAGTACCTGCTCAATACAGGAAACTAGTTATGAAGTTGGGCCATGAGTCTATCATCGGAGGGCACCAAGGGTCCAAGAAGACGATTGACAAAATACTAAGTGATTTCTTTTGGCCAGGTGTACATGCTGATGTGACGCGGTTTTGTCGATCATGCGATGTGTGCCAGCGCACAGTCCAGAAAGGGAGAGTAACTAGAGTTCCAATGAGTACCATGCCGCTTATTGATACACCATTTGACAGAATAGCAGTTGATATCGTTGGTCCAATCCACCCATAACAAGAATCGATACATCACGATTGTAGACTACGCCACCAGGTATCCAGAGGCCACAGCCCTTCCAAGTATCGAAGCAACGCGTGTTGCCGAGGCCCTTAATTGTTGATGTCTATACTCGAGTAGGGATACCACGTGAAGTGTTGACTGATCAAGGAAGCCAGTTTACCTCTGAGGTGATGAGGGAAGTCAGCAGGTTATTGTCCATCCGTCAGCTCACGACTACCCCGTACCATCCGGCGTGCAACGGCTTGGTAGAGAGGTTTAATGCTAGTCTGAAGAACATGCTGAAACGAATGTGCGCAGAACGGCCCACCGATTGGGACAGATATTTAAACCCTCTTCTCTTTGCCTACAGAGAAACACCCCACGACAGCACTGGATTCGCACCGTTTGAATTGCTCTATGGGAGAACCGTAAGAGGACCTGTGGCGATACTTAAGGAGCTATGGACAGGACAGGTTGAGTCTGACAATGAAGTGAAGACAACCTATGAGTATGTAATCGATCTAAAGGAGAGGTTAGAAAATACCTGCAAACTGGCACGGAAAGAGTTGGAGAAATCCGTGAAGAAGAATAAAATACTACAACAGAAAAAGCCAAGACAGAAGATTTAAACCAGGAGACAGAGTCCTTATCCTTCTCCCAACAGATAAAAACAAATTTATTCTACAGTGGAGAGGACCCTTTGAGGTATTGGCCAAGATTGGTACATGTGATTATCGCCTGGACTTGAAGGGAAAAACTAAAACATTTCATGCCAATCTGTTAAAACTGTATGTACAGAGAGAGGAAGCTGGCCTTCTCAGCGTAGTTAGTCATGACAGTGGTCTACTTGATGTCATATGTACTGCTACCATTGAGTATGATGAAGACAACCTGGACGAGGAGAGTTATATGACGGGAAAAGCAGGGTCGATTGAATTCCCGATTTTGAAGGCCACTGAAACTGTCAACGACATTTCAATTTCTCAAGAACTTACACCTGAGCAGACTGATCAGGTCAAGCGGTTACTAGGCAACTACAGTGACATAATGACGGATATGCCTGGTGAAACGACGGCTGGTGTACACGACATTAAAGTGTCTACTGACGAGAGTATCCACCAAAAACCTTATCCGATTCCCCATGCTATGAGAGATACCGTCACAGAGGAGATCAAACAGATGTTAGATTTGAAGGTAATCGAACCGTCGGAGTCGCAGTATTCCTTTCCTATCGTCATTGTAAAGAAGCCCGATGGAAGCAATAGGTTCTGCATCGACTTCCGTAAGCTGAATCGTATAACCATCTTCGACGCCGAGCCATTACCTAACCCTAATGAGATATTCGCCTGCCTGTCTACGAATTATTTCTTTACTAAGCTAGACATGACTAAAGGGTACTGGCAGATACCGTTGGCAGAAGAGAGTAAACCAAAGACGGCATCTGTTACACCTTATGGGCTCTTTCAATTTCGCGTCATGCCCTTCGGTCTAGTTAATGCTCCCGCCACGTTTAGTCAACTAATGAGGAATGTGCTACAAGATCTTGCGAATGTCCATAACTACATTGACGACATCCTCGTACACACTGACACCTGGGAGGAACACATCAAAACCTTGAAAAAAGTGTTGGAAAGACTCCGGAAGGCAAATCTTACTGCTAAACCAAAGAAATGTCAAGTTGGGTTTTCAAGTATCCATTTCCTTGGTCACATCGTGGGAAAAGGACAACTTAAACCCCACCCAGATAAATCCTCCGTTTGCCAGATTTTAATCGCCCACTTGTTTTGGGAATGGATGCCTATGACATTGGAATAGGGGCAAGACTATGATGGGAATAAGCAACCAGTTGCATATGCCAGCAAGAAACTGTTATCCCGCGAGCAGAGATATTCCACTATGGAAAGGGAATGTCTTGCTATTGTTTGGGGTGTCCAGAAGTTTCAAGTCTATCTTGACGGTAAGGAGTTCGTCTTGGAGACTGATCATCAACCACTAGTTGTTGTTGTTGTCCTCTTTCGGCTGCTCCCGTTAGGGGTCGCAACAGCGGATCATGATCCGCATATTTGATTTGGCATAGGTTTTACGCCGGATGCCCTTCCTGACGCAACCCTCCCATTTATCCGGGCTTGGGACCGGCACTAAGCATGCACTGGCTTGCACATCCCCAGTGGCTGGGTTTAATTCGGCCCTCGCAGCAATTATGGTAAAGTGTCTTGCTCAAGGACACAAGCACCATGGTCGCGGCAAGGCTTCGAACCCATACACTCTGACGACTCAGCCATCAGAACACAAATCCGATGCACTAAACCGCTCGACCATGGCACTCCGATCATCAACCACTAGTCTACCAAAGGCCAAGCTTATCAACAGTATAGGATAATGCGTTAAGCATCGTTGTTGCAACCCTTCAAATTTCGCATTGAAGCGATCCGAGGCGTAGACAACGTTGGTGCGGACTTCCTAAGTAGAGTACCAGTATAAGAATGACTTTTCATCATTCGATACGATTGAATGTATTTAAATTTGACATCAGTGAGAAGGAAAATATACTATTTTCTTAAAAAGGGAGTGATTGTAACAACTGATGTCCCCTTGTAAATAACCCTTTAGTCAGACTGGTAACAAGTCTCTTTTTCATGAATAAAGATGTTATACAAATGATTACGTGTTCATGCAAATTGTTGTCCTAGTTAGAGTAGCCATGGTGAAAGTGAATCTTGATTGTTATGTTGTGACGTATGTGTTTTCCGAGCGTATGATTGGCTAGAGGTGCGTCTGCAGCGGAATTTGAAACTAGGAAAAATTCTGACTGTTTGATTGAAGTGGTATACGGCTGCTTGGGAAAATGTCAAACTAAGCGCTGCTTTGCCTACATTTTCAAATATGACTTTAGGCCAAGTTCAGCCCTGAAAAACCGTGAGTAGTAATATTTCAATGATATATAAATGCATTTGATAATATATTATTTAGTGAAGTTTTATGATTAGTTTATGGGTGATAATGTAAGGACTGTGTCTAAGGTCACTGGTCAGTTTATATAATGGACAGATTACTATTTGTATACCACTGTTACTTGAGTTTTCAAGAAGCCCTGATTTGTTGACATTATATAGAGACATGCTTAAATAATTTCAAAGGGTTTTAGCATAAACTACACATGTTTTGTTTTAAGAATAAGGGGCAAGATACCTATGTTAAATAATACAATAGAAATGACGTCACCGTTAGCCATGTTGGTTATTTGAAAGTTAAAAATGGCCGCTGTTACAGATAACGTTTTAAGTAATTTAATTTTAAATCAGAGTGTATAAATTTGGGAATTGTAACAATTTTCCAGATTGCTCATATGCCGGACCAGAGTGCGAGAGGGCATAGTAACCACCACAATATATACACCCATCACAACTTCTAAGTTCCCCCTAATATTTTTTAGAATATCTCAACAAGTATTGCATGAATTTAAAAAAATTCAAAAAGCAAACGACAGAATGACATGTTATACACAGCTCGTAATGAAATGGTTGAAATTCAATCATGCATGCACAATTGACAGTGATTTGAATGAAAATTCAGCCGAAAAAAAAGTTGCAGTACAAAGCATTGCTTCAATGGCATGTTTGTTACACATGTAGTTTTCTGTAAGAACTCATGCATCAATAACAGTGGTATTGATGGCTGTTTCATAATAAGAAAATAATATTCAAAGAGCAACATGCAACATGCATGTCCATTGTTTTAGAAGGGTAGAACAAGAGTTTAATATGGAATTGGTCCTCCATTATTCTCCATAACTGAGTTCTTCAGTGAAGTCTTGGTCTTTCCAGGGGTCAGTCGCCTCTAACTCTACCTAAGCTAAATTTAAAACTAACATTTATTGACAAGGTGTTCCTTGAAAAGAGATGGGAGTAGACGGGGAATGGAGGTGAGAACAAGAGTTGAAAAGAGTGGACAGCTAGAGAAAGACAGCTGAGGAGGGAGAGTATGCTTATCCCCTCACTCGGGTGTAGACCAGCTTCTGACCTCAAATTAACGAATTGTTATAGCTATAAAGGCTTACCGGTACTTGATGTGAAGTTTATGAAGGTATCATACTACAAATGCTATTCTGTCTATAGTGCTCATATTTAAACACAAACAATATGCACATTTTATCAATTTAAACATGCCACACTTTTCTCATGAACATTTCCAGACTGGCTGTATAATGTATATCTTAGCCAAAAAGTATCCCTTTAAAAGGTGATTTGGATCAAATAAAACATTCGGAGAACGTTTCAGTGACCAAGAAATTATCAAATTAAAAGGGTGATTGTTTTCTTTCCTAAATTGAACCCCACTTAATAATACACCATTATGTTTACACTGGGAGTCTCTTTGGCAGGTATTATGGTTTATACATGTAAACTATTTCAGTGTAAATTTCTCAGCTAAATGTTAAATCATCTGAAATCTTATAGTTTTTAAATATTTTTAAATGGTAAACGCATTAACAAAATTAATCCAACTCTCCGCCCCACTTAAGAGCAATTACGTAGTTTGTTTTTGTGCGCTGCCTTCAAAATGTAAAATGCGAAATTCAATCATTTAAAGTGATGAAATTGGTTCTGTTTCCCGATTGTATCATTGTATTGAATAATATGCTTTATTAGAGGAGAATGGACGTATTGTGTACACTTCCAGTTCGAAATCTATCTTTGATCGTTTTCTGGCGGCCGACAACAAACGTGAGTTCGTGGACAATGCGAACAACTAAGCACCAGGGTACATGAATGGCAAGGCCATAATAACAGTCTTGTTGGATGCATTTATTTTATTAGTTATAGGCCTACTTGGTCCACGTAGCAAGCATGCGGTGTTACGGCTTTATCCTTGTAAATGTTAAAGATAAATACTCCGTGCTGTGCTTCAGGGCACAGTAACTGAAGCTATATATATATATATATATATATATATATATATATATATATATATATATATATATATGCTTAAATGTAGCGGTCTATCTTGAAGTAGAGTGCTCAATGCCACATAGACAGAGCGTAATATACTTGTAGTAAAACTAGTGGAACGCTGGTAGTTGTAACTCCGAGTTTCACGCGTTATGCGATCATCGGAGTTACAACTACCAGCGTTCCACTAGTTTTACTACAAGTATATATATATATATATATATATATATATATATATATATACACAATGCAACTTTTGTATACAATGACTACAATTAATACGTTTTCAGTTTATTTCAATATATCATAACTTTCTTAACACTAAACAAAGAACTTGGGACATCAATGCCCAATATTATCAGTACATCCGAAACCCATGTCAGCGTTTTCATCAATAGGTTAACCTCTAGTTATAATGTATGACTGTATTGAAGTGACAATCCACGTACAAGGTGACACAATTTGACAGTAATTTTCTTGAGTTGTGGTTCTGCAAAGAAATTAAAGGGAGGTACTTACGTGTACGCCAGCGCTCTTTGAAAATAGATATCCAACAACTATTACCTGTGATAATTTCTTCGTGTTAATACCTTGTGTCGAGAACATAGTTTTACCTTGTGTGGAATATTAAGCCATTGGTAAAGGCTTACGCGGCAACCTGGAACACAACACCCGAAAAAAAGACCATACACGCTCATGGCAAAGCCACGAGCGCCTTCACCATCAGTCTGTTCCGAGGATCTTGATTCAAAATGAAAGTAAGCTACGTATAGGCCTATACTTGTAGGAGCAGTTTTGCCAACATAACTGACAGTGTACATGCATATATACTTCTTTACATTCATGTTGTATGATAACTTATTTCAAAACAATTCAATAAATGTATACAGTATAAGGCAAACAAACAAAAGTCTCTGGTTTCTGGTCTCCGCGCGCGTCGCCTCAGACCCAGCGCGTCGGCATTTTTAATTTTCTTTTTTTTGTGGCTATGAAACGATGTCCAATTGCAGCCAAAAGTGTTGGATCGGTTGGAATTTTGCTGTGCTGTGCTTTAAACGACTTTTTCACAAAGGGGTTTGAACGTTTAACCGATTTCTAAGGCCTCTCTTAGCCACCATACTTTGTATATGGGAAATTTGGTCCCCGCGTATACAATGTATCGCGTATTTCCCTGTTGGCAAAAAAAAAAAAAAAAAAAAAAAGAAAAAAGATTTTGAAGCCGATGACCAGAAACCGGAAACTTATTTGGCCTAAATGTTTGTAAAACAGGTATCGAATGGTACGGAGTGTCATAAATGTGGTGAGAAGGAATGGCCCGACAAAGCACGCTCTGTCTGTCTACCGATCGTTCCCACCCTCATCAGCTGGGGCGAAGCAGTAGTTCTCGTCATCCTAACGATGTCTGGCCTGGGTATCATTCTCTGTGTTGTCATCATAACTGGCCTGTTGGTTTACAACAGTCACCCGTTGATCAAGGCTAGTAGCAGGGAGCTATCCAGCATTAATGTGGCCAGTTTAACGGTGACCTTTTCGTCGTGTGCCGTACTGCTCGCCGCACCTACGCATTTCTCCTGTATAATGGCAGAGCTCATGCTACTTCTGTGCACTACGCTTATCTACGCTCCTACCTTGCTTAAGGTAGGCAATCAGTTTACACTGGTAAAATGTCTGTAAATGTAACCATCATTTATAAGAATAAAGAGATATATTTGTGGTAATAAAACCAAGGATTCTTTAAAAACGCCAATAGCATTGCAACTCATAAGCCTAAACAAGCCTGAACAAAAGACGGTGTCATTTTTTTCAGAGTTTTAGATGTGGGAGGAACCCCCCCCCCCAAAAAAAAATCACGTTATCACAAGAAGCTGTAAGCTTAATCCACGTGTCGGCTCGTGTCCGATCGTGGGATTCAAACCGGGGTGAAACAGGTGGAAAGCGAGGAAAATATCCGAATTGCATAACAACCAACATGTTAAAGCTTTAAAACCACTAAACCAGCCTGTAAACCAGCCTGTGAAAGTTTCAACTTCGTCGGGTTATTTTTTATTTATTTTATTACATTTTACACTGGCAATAAAATTATATCAATTAAATATAAAACCAAAACCCTAAAGACAAACAATACATAAACATTCATTTTAAACAAAGCCAGTGAGTGGTAAGATAGAACAGGTGACCAGCACCTCTACAAGGCCATCCTACCACAAGAAATCCACTAAACATTATATACCTCGTTCCACCCCGCCCGTCCCCCCGTTACACCACTGGAGGGCCGCTGAAAGCAAGTTAGGACGGAAAAGACAACATTAAACAACAAATTAATTACGCTGACAGAGAGAACAATGGCAAGAAGACATCCATGTACAAACGTTATCTAACGAAAAACTGGAAGCAACTTTTGTTATTTCATTGTGTCTTTCTAACGAAAAATTAGTGAAAATGCATTCAGATTTTTCGTATTTATTCCAACGTAGATTTACATTTCCAGATGACAAAAAAATAAAGTAACAGTGAAAATGTATTTGTATTCAGATTTTTCGTATTCCTTCCAACGTTGAATTCGCGTATCCGGAGGGCAACAAATCACTTTAAAAATAATTGAATTTAATACTGAGTTGTACTTAAATCAGAGAAATTCAGAAAAAAATATTTCAAGGGATGTTTGGCATCATCAACTTTACAGCTTACTGTGATCATTTATATTATTTTTTTGATTATAGCTAGGCTACTGAGTCCAAGTAATTTTTCTTCGAAGACTACATGGTTTTCTCTTCTTTTTTGGATCAGAATTTGCTCTAGACCAATTTGCAGAGACAAATCATTCGCAAACAAATCCTTAGGCTATTCCTAGTTTCATCGGTTAGAGTGTGTCAAGGCCTTTATACACTACATTTTTGATATATGGTCTTTGAGAGAAGACAAATTTACGGGGTATACGAATAAAACGTATGAAGGTTTCTTGATTATTTCTGTGTTCGTGCATGTCTCTTTTCAGATGAAAAATACATGGTTTTTGGATACTCCTGCCACCTTAAATGTATGTTTACCGTATTTCTAGATTTAAAAAAACTGATGAAGGTAGGCCTACAAATCATTCTGAGAAATTATAATTGTTCCGTCGGACGCGTTTTCGTTTCAGAACAAATTGAGTTACTTGAAAACGTCGCAAATGAGCCAGTCTAAATGTTTCTGTAAAATTAGTGAATATTTTGTCACACAATTTAGCTGAAATTTTACAGATTTGTTGTTGCCAAAATGTATCCGGTTTCTGGTCATAGGCTTCAAATTCGGTGCGTTGACGCGTTTTTTTTTTGTTTTTTTTTGGATAATCCTTTTTATTTTTTGCCAACCAGTGAAAATATACGTGATACACTGGAACCAGATGTGGTTATTGGAACCAGACCAAATTTCCCATACACAAAGTATGGTGGCCAAGAGAGGCCTCACAAATCGGGTAAACGTTCATGTGAAAAAGTCGTTTAAAACACAGCACGGCATAATTCAAATCGATCCAGCATATGTTGGCTGCAATTGGACATCGTTTCATAGCAAACACAAAAAAAGAAAACTAAAAATGCTGACGCTCGGGTCCGGAGGCTACGCGCTCAGGGACCAGAAACCGGAGACTTTATTGGGCCTTAATGTGTCTCGATTTAAAGAATTTAAGCATACACGCAGAAGTAATGTTTCCAATATAACCAATGTTTGACCATAACATCTTTAAAGCCACTTTAAAATATTGGTAATCTTGATAAACATAAATGATCACAGATAGGTTGACATGAAACTTACATTGTGTAAATTTGATGATGGTATCAAAATGCAAACAACTCTTGAAATATTTATGTCTTTGGTGCTAGGATAATCATTATAGTAAACAAAATTGTTCATGATTTATGTTTTGCAAAAGATTGGCATCTTAAGAATGGCTACCATTTCAGCGATAAAATCGTATTGAAATCGCGAAAACGTAAGAAAGGTTCACAACCTTTGTAATTATACAGTAAATTATTCTTGCATTGGAGCCATAAAAATGAAAAACAAGTGTGCGTTCTGTCAGTATACGCACGCATATGACGCATCTACTTACGAAGAGGATGTACGTGGTTTCTGATATAAATAGAGCATTCAACATACAGCATTTACGTATTCCCGATATATGTAAACAGAATTCCCGATACAACATCCTCATTATATCTTGTATATCTTGATGACAGGTGAATCGCATCTTTCGAATCTTTCAAAAAGCCCGGAAATCCACCCAGAGGCCGAGATTCAGTGGACCCAAACATCAAGTCATCGGCTGTCTCATTCTGATTTCTGTTCAGGTAACTTCTTGATAAGAGAGTATGGAAATGTTATCAACTACTGGCCCATACATATTATTATGAGTAAGGCGCAACTTTAAACTACAAAGTACATGAAGACAACCAAAACGTTGGTAGTCACTTATTAAAGGCACAAACCGACTGTTTAATTTTGGGCTGTGAAAGCTACACACACCCGCAAAAGTAAATCTGTAATTATCGTGTGGAATGAAAATCTCCATTTTTATAGCTAAAGTTGTTCATACAGGTTGGATTCATTAGCTCAAAATTGTTCATAAACCTCAAACAAAATGAATAATTTATGTATGCAAATTTATTTTAATTAATCTTTGTAAGGAAAATGCTGATTTCGTCTATAGGCCTATTTAAATAATGATATCATAACAAATCAGTTAGCTAATGTACTAAAATTTCTCTACCAGTCAAGGAGCATGTGGCAACGCCCTAAAAAGACCTCGCATGCGATCGCATGCGATGAGTGGCGAAGTCACGAGCGCATTTACCAGTCCGTTCTGAGGACGCTACTAATGAATTATTTATAAACCTCAATCAAAATGAATAATTTATGCAGGCAAATTTATTTAAACCAATCGCCGTAGGCAAAATGTTGGACTCATCTATAATATTCAAATAAGTGATAGCATAACAAATCAGTTAGAATTATGTACATGTATTAACATTTCTCTACCAAAACATAAGACTTCAGAACGGACTGATAAAGTCCCTCGTGCGTGATCTTTTTTTCGTGTGTTGTGATCCGGGTGCTGCGTGGGTCTTAACTAAAGGCTAGCGTAAGCCTTAACCAAGGCTGTTGTAGCAATTTCTGGCCAGCGAAATTCAGCATACACTAAGGGGGCGCTGTCCCCGGATGGGGTCGGCACCACACAGTGGTCGACACACCTGCACTGTACAGCGAGATAAATAACGTGTCGTAGGTACGATTGTGCATTGCGACCTCGTATTATGTTCGAACTCAATCAACAGCCTCGATTTTTCTGTAATCAAGAGTTTATGTGTGTCTTTATTTTTCCATTAGAATCCCACGCAAGAGCTGTTAATTTGTCGGAGATTTTTTAATTGATGGTCAATCCTAGGCCCCAAGCTTTGACCTGAATAATGACGTATTTGACATGAACATAGGCCTATATGCATGCATATAAATTTGGTATTGTTATGACAATGAGCTCCGCCTTGAATGTTGGCAAGTACAAAAGGATCAAGGCCCGTCGCCCTGACGTCGACGAATGGTCACGACACGTACACACATACACATACAGTATACATTATGGATCCGTGCATGTGTGCTTACACCAACAATTTGAATATCTAAGCGGGGCAAAATTATGCAACCAAACCGTTTAGACTCGACTTGGTCAAGGCTACTCTATTTAGCGTGCGTACTGTCAGAGATGATATCGCATACGTTGGTGAACATGGACCTCCACAGCTCCCTCTCCTTTGTTGTTATCAGTAACTCTTGCTCTCGAATACCCGTCCATTTGCTCAAACTGCCCATATATGTCAGTCTCTGTCTTCCTCTGCTTCTTGTTCCTTCAATTTTGCCTGTCATTACTAAATTTTCTAATCATTCTTTTCTCATGACGTGACATCGCATACGGTATCATATTGTATTTTTTTTCTCCAAACATTGAAGACCCGTCATTACACTAATTACGACATGAAGAATAAGTAATTATAAAAAATTATGAGTTATAATTACTTAATGCAATGTACAGTATTCACGCTTTGCCTATTGCATGCAGCTACAGTATAAACGTGGGCAAAGTGTTAACGACATGTGCAGATGGATTTTAAGAAACATTGGAGATGACTGCACTATTTTTGGGCTATGTCCGCAGTGTCGAAAGAAAGGAGAATAAAACGATGAATATCCAATGTTTGTTATTTTGCTATAAGGGGTCTACAACTTAAGATCATGGCAATTCGTCGAAGGAGACGGAGAAAATGCACCTTTCAATATGTTGGACTTTGAAGATAGCCATTGTTGTTCGCTATTTTAATGGCAATTATCGCTATTTTAATGGACATTTTATTTTTCATCGGAATATTGCTATTTTAATTTACATTTTAACATTAAACATTTCTCCAACAAAAATGGTGAGAAACATGGTTTTAATATTTACCGAATGAATTTGGTGGGTCCCAGGTCCTGTCATAAATCAATTTTTTGGCTGTTAAATCAAGCTTCTGATGACAACTATACATAACAGCAAAAGAAACGTCACCCCTAAAAATATTTATTATTTTCATTTTATAATTAATATTATTTGTTTAATGAAGAATATTATGAGTATGGAGTGTAACACGAACACATTGTGGCAAATTTTGTTGACCTCAAAATTCGTCATGCATGACGTCCGAGGACACATAAGCTAAACACGTTCTCAGACTTATCAAAATTTAGGGGGTGACGTTTCTTTTGCTGTTATGTATATTTTGTGAAATATCTCATCTCGAAGTATAAACCTATTTGTATTCCTTTATACTAGGAGGAAATTATCAATGTGAAAACAAATGGAAAATAGCATAGCAGATAAATTAATTTGAAATAATAATGAAGTGAATTTGATTTAACGAACATTTGGAAAGCTAAATTTTTGTCGTTCATTGTTTTCCCTCTCGATACCAGGGTGTAAGCCAAGATAGATGCATATGGATACATACAGTGGCCATCGTCGCCTTGACCCTTCTGTACTTGCCAAAATTCAAAGCGTACCTCCTTATGCTAATATAATTTTAAAAACCAAATTTAACAAAGAAAGACGTATTCTCATTAGTTATTTTTGGCACAGCAAGTGCTCCCTGCGATGTCATGTGCAAAATGTGTGGCATGTATTGCGTATGTTAAGGTCAAATACGTCATTATTGAGGTCATAGCTAGAGGCCTGTGATTGACAAACCAACAAACCAACAATTCTTGCATGAGAAATTTCCATTGGGTTTTCAATAGGAATATAAAGAAACATTACATATAAACTTTTGATTACAGAAGATCCAAGGCTGTTGATTGAGTTCGAACATATACGAGGTTGCAATGCACAACCGAACCCACGACTTAGTTATTGATCTCGCTGTACAGTGTATGTGTGTCGACCCTATCCGGGGACAGCGCCCTCTCCGTGTGTGCTCAATTTCGTTGATCAGAAATTAGTACAACAGCCTTTGCCAAGGCTTACGCTATAGAGGCGCCAGCGGACATAATGGGCCGGACATAATGGACCTATGGACATAATGGACCTACGGACATAATAGGCCGGACATAATGTGCCCGCGGACATAATGGGCCGGACATAATGGGCCCGAGGACATAATGGGCCGGACATAATGGGCCGAAATCGGTTCGCCGACATAATGGTCCTGGCGGACATTATGGTCCGCAACAGACGTTTTAAGAAGATTGCCTAGTAATTTTGGAATTATTTTAATTTTGCGCCAATTAGTATTCGCTTATGATATTACATACCATGACACACGACGAACCAGTACTTACTTTCGACTTCGATTTCAGAAGCGCAAATAACTTTATATTTTATCTCCAAGGTCACAATGAAAGATATGCCTAGACTTATTCCTCTATTAAGAATGTCCAATCATGGTCCAATCTTCTCTTATTTCGGGGTCAATTTGAACCAGAGATTTAAATTACTTTGAAGGAGAAATACATGTCTGCTCCAGAAATTCTTGTGAAAGCCCAAATTGCATTGACAGGTTTTAATCACCGTAACCACGCAGCATCAATAACCGTTGGCATTGAAATTCTATCTACTTTCGTTCCAATGCGATGCTTGCAGAGTAATACCTTTTGAAAAACAATATGACCAAAATCCGGCATTCACCTTACTCTGCTTGAGAATTCAAGATATTTTACATACACAGCTCAAGGCTTTACCTAAAGTGATTACTAGATATTAACGAATGATTATCTTAAAATGTCAAGGCTATACACGATTTAATCATTCCGAGCAATGATTTGGTCTGAAGTGCTTTAATTTGGGAGAAAAAGGGGGAAATTCAAGTCATGCCGTCCACCAACTGTTGTTGGTAAAACATAAAAAGACATGTAACAGTTTTTCTTTGTTTACTAAAACATGTTATCACCTATTGTGTTGAACGTTCCAAATACAAATACTTCAGCTATATGAACCTCATGGGACACATTTTGCACTTGAAATGTTGCATGATAGTTCAGAATGGGCCAGATATCATTTTAAGCCATGGACCTACCTTAGGTCTCAACCTTTTGGGGGCGGGGCTAGATTTGTTTTTGAAAAGTGGGAGCAGAAGACCGAAAACGACGTCATGGCATTTTACTTTGCATCCTCTTTGGTCTGAATTAGAGTGTTCAGATGAAGATCGATCTTTGATTCTTTTTTATGGGTGTGTGTCATTTTCAAAAAGTTTGGGGAAAAAGACCAAAGGCAAGCAGCCAAGCTTTGTCAACTTCTTATCTGGAATTGGCACGTATAGGTAAGTGTAGTCCAATGCAGGTCCATCTTGGGTTTTGCCTATTTTAGAGACGGATTCATGTTTTCAATAGGAGAGTGGCATGGATCACCCCAGCAAAGAGTGCATGGATCACCCCCAGCAAAGTTGATGGTACTGTGCCAATGCCTCCACCTTTGAAATATTCTGGCATTGCCCCTACAATAGGCAGAAATACAATATACGTGTAAAACACGGGTCTACATCTGAAAATGTTTCATCATCCTGATGTTTTAATGCACAAAATATACTAAAAACAGTTGTTTTTATTTGGTCTTGTGCCGCCCGCTTTTAATTAATCTGGCCCGCCAATAAAAGAGGCTGAATACAATAGGATTCACCATCTGAACATGTTTTTTAAGTTAATCATATTTCTATTTTTATAAATTTTTGGGTTTTACAAACTTTCAATGTTGAAGACAGTTTTCTCAATTGGTAGTGTGCCAACCACCTTTAATATTGTAGACTCGCCCACACAATAGTAAAAATACAAGATGCATGCACATTTAAAAATAAAGTACCCTTTTCCCCACAACGTGTAAGCTATCAGAATTTTTCGTCCCTTGAATGTTTAAATAATTTCATTTTAAATGAAAACAAAAAATTATTCTGGCTGTTTCCCAACCTCTCACTCACATCCTTCAGTACCGGTATATTATTTCATTCCTCATATTTATAAACGGCTTGCTGGTCTTATCAAAGAGGAGTTTTTCTTCCTAAACAAATTCAGTTTTTGATCAAATTCAGATTTTGTTGAATCATTTGTTTATTGAATATCAACCTTTTCCCCAAAATCTATACCCCATTTTGGGATCGAGACTGAAAGTATAGGGGAAGATCCAGAACTATATCGGATGACACATGATGTGTGTTTCACTAATCAAGTGGCATGTGGATCTATGTGCGAGATAAACTACGGTAATCTTTTTATAAAGTTGATCTGCGGCTTTTGAAGTACCGGTAGTTAGTTATTTAGTTTTCCAAGCAAAATTATATAACCTTTCGACCGCCTTTACGTTACCATGACTCATTTCTTGTAAGCAATATTGAATTATATTGCAATGTAAAAAGGGCCTATAGGCCCTATACACACGTGATACATTTATATTGATTGTAACAATGAGAACGACAACAAGCAAATCTATTTAAGTTGTACAAGCCCTAGTTCTACACTAAATGAAAATATTTAATTTCATACGCATGGAGACAAAATCTATGCCTTTGAAAAACAACCAAGTTAATTGCAATACATATACCGGTACGTTCGGGCTTACAAATGACATAAATCAATCATTGGATAGATAAGGAACAGACACAGTGAAAACGATATAACACCCGTTAAAGACACATAAACTGGAAGAAACGGCAAGACGAAGATGTGAGGGAGGGAACGTTCATTAGGAAATAAGAAACTGTGTAGTATTTTAAACCGGTCCACTCTGTTCAAATAAAAAATTACTGACTTTGACAGTTGATTGTAGTTAAGAATAGCCAGTTACGTTTTTAATATGACATGGATTATTAGGTGTTCGAGCGCGCAGCGCGAACACCTATTGTTTTTGTACTGTTTTTTAAATTTTTTTTTTTACTTCTTCTCAGTGGCGCTTGTCCGGTAACAAAGGCATCCTTGCTAAGCATTTACAGCCTTCAAACTTAACACATAAACAGAACATATCAAGCAGACGAAACCGTTTGCTGTGACGTCATGATTACGTCATCAGGTGTCGAATTACGCTAAATCAAAGTTTAATATTTCAAAAAATCATATCTCATGAACCACAAAAGATATTTTTACAATCTTTGCATCATCTGAAAGATCTTGAATTATGTGATTTTTAGTTTTTAGACGTGATCCCAATCTGACCTCTCCTTCCGGTCGAAACTGGAAGTTGAAAATTTATAAATTTCAAAAAATCATATCTCATGAACCATAGAAGATATTTTCACAATCTTTTTATTATCTTAAAGATCTTGAACTATGTCACATTTCGTTTTCAGACGTGACCCCAATCTGACCTTTCCTTCCGGTCGAAACCGGAAGGTTAAGTGAAACAATATGCTGAATTACTATTCCCTGTATGTACGAATAGCCCATATCGCGCGTGCACAGAATACGTACACACAGCAATATACGGAGTTTAATACTGGCCTACAACGTAAAATCCTTGTCACACGGGGCAATTTTTTGGCAATTTTCAGGCAATAAAAGTTGCTGGCAATGAGATTGCTCGGAGATTGCCCTGTGTGGCATTTCATGCAATCCAGTGGCAATGAGTAGACTGGCTTCTACTTTGAGGCAATCTGTCGAGGCAATCTCCAATCACATTGCGTATCAGTGATCACGTGACATTTTATCACAAGCAAAACATTTTCAGCGGCGGCCATTTAATTCTCGTTTACATGAAAAAAATACTGAGGAATTTTGCCGTTCTTTTTAACTCCAAAGCAAAATACAAGAAAATAAAATGGGTTACCGAGAAAGAGGAAAATATAATTGCATTATTAAGAGGTAAGTAGACATTATTTAGAGGTTTATTGGCCTAGAATGTGCGTTTGTAAAGTAGGCCTATCGATAATCGTAGACATAATTATTGCATGCACAATCCAATGGAGGTTCGTGACGGACGAAACTGTTGTACTGCATCTATTTCGTAAAAACTGTATTGAGTCTACTCTTTCCCTGTTTTTGCAGTGTACCTACATGATTTTAAGTTTGCATTTTAACAAAGGATAATGACTGAGCATGGATAGATTGTCCAGAAAAAAAGTTTAAAAACTGTGCCATGCAGTCAAAGTCAAAAGAGCATCGTTGGAAAATACTTCATTGTGTAACTCGCCTGTACAGTACATGTATGCAAATCCATGTAAATATATACATGTTCGTGTGTTGTTGTCTCTTCTGCAATTCTGCATGTTCTTCGTGTCAGCGAAATATATCCCTAACTCAACCTAAAGAGATGCTTTTACTTGATTAGTCTGCTAGTTGTAGCCACACAATTGTCATAGGGGCATGCACGGATTACCGCACGGGCAAACTGGGCACGTGCCCCAGGCCCAGGAGCCAATAGGGGCCCTTGGTTTTCAAAAAAAAAAATTAATAATAATAATTTTTTTTTTTTAGGGAGGGGGGCCACGGGTCACTATTAAATGTCAAGCCCCCCCCCCCCCATTTTAAAAATATTGGAGTAAATGTGATTTTGTAAATGTATGACTATGGCATTGTTTGAATGTAAATCACGTGTTTAATAAAGCCAATTAAATCACGTAGCCTACAGCGTGACGTAGGCCTATGCTGTGTGGTTGTTTCTGTGCTATTGTGCAACAAAACTATGTAGGCTATCTGGGAAGAGGGCATGCAGTGAGTGCGTGTGCGTGCGCGTGCAGGCTAAGTAGCATAGTACTAGTAGTATTATGCGCGTGTATGGGCCCGTGGTGAATTTGTGCCCAGGGCCTGTGCTCATGATGATCCGTCCATGCATAGGGGCACCTGTTTTTTCTGAGATAGGTTACATTTGTTGTTTTGTTATTATTAAGCATAAAAAGTCTGTCCCTCTATGCTTTAAAGAAAGGTCAGGTGTTATAACATAAAAAAAGATGAAGAGCCTGCATAAAAATAAAAATAAATAATAAATGAAGAAAAAGCTGCAGAGGGATGAGTTAATATGAGTTAATTGGAAAATAAACAAGCAGGTGTGTTGGTGGACAACATGTGTACACCAAAATTCAGGATGGAAAATGCAAATGGGGTGGGGGTGATTAAGGTTGTTTTTGCAATTATAGAGGGCATTCTCTTACTGGAGTAATACATGTTGGCCTTTCCCCATTCAGAATTAATTTTTTCACAGAATCATTTGAACATTTCTTTATATTTTGTATTTTAGCTCTCCAGTATGCTGAGTAATTGGAACTAGATGCAATGGCTGGCATCAGTGAGAATCAGTTCAACAGCCTAGAAAGCATCTAAAACACAAGCCCCAAGGTAACCAATAAATCTGTGGTACAATTATTGTAAATGTGTGTGTGTGTGTGTGTGTGTGTGTGTGTGTGTGGATGATTGCATTCCTCCTGACTGCCCTATGATCCACTCACATGACCCCACCAACCTACATTGAAGATTGTGATTTTTATTTTCAAAAAGCAATTCTTTTTAAACATTATCTACAATGTTGTATTCTTTCCCAGTGAAAACAGGTCAACTCGTATGCGTGCCAACTCGTACTTTTACCAACTCATACTCATTTTGGTCAACTCGACCCGTAAAAATATTTATTACTGAATATTTACTGGCATGTGTACAGGTTGACATCCGGTGGAGTACGAGTTGGTAGAAGTACATGTTAATTTAGCTACACTATAGTGTCTGTAGTTCCTCATAATACTAGTAGTGCTTATGTCTTGTGGTGATGGCTGCATTGCAGTTTAGCACTCAATTATAGTAGCACTCAATTTTCTCACTAAAGTAGACCAGAAACAAATATCACCACCTTTATTGAGATAATGAAACAGTCACATCATGGAGGAAGGAAGACGTCACATGTAACTTTCTATTCCATTGTAAAACCTAACTTACTGGCATTGTTCTGAAGGGATCATTTTTCTAAAGTTGCATAATTTTTTCTGAAGTTACATCAATCCATCATCCTGATAATAACATATGAGGGCATTCTAAGTTATGTGTGTTTTGTTAGCATGACCCATTCTTCTTCGTCCCTCTTTGAAAACATTTAATGTTGTTTTTACATGATTCGTTTATATTTCAGATCAACGGTATCCATTTGTGCTACTGCTACAAGGTGTGTCAGAGTCTGTGTAACTTTGTGATCCAATGGCCAGCATTTGAAGTTTATCCATTCATCAAAGGAGTTAATGTATGATTCAAATTATTTTATATGGACTTATCCTATCTGTGGCAGTCTTTACCCTCAAGAGAATTGTTTTTTTAGGACCTCAAGACATATCTAGGTCTTTCTAGGAATTTCTTTAACATGTTAGAACAAAAATAGTACTGAGGAATTCTTATTATATTTTTGACTGGACCCAAACATCCTCACAAATGTAGTTATTAAGCAATATCTGTTGGTGATCTAGTAAAATGTATATTGCCGACAGTGAATCCCTGGCAGTTGGGCCATTATAAACATAGTAAACATACCCCCCCCCCCCAATCTTTATTGCATGGGTGTGTCAGCCTTGGAATACCTTTTGCCAGATCACCCAATTAAAGTTACTATTTATTTGTATGCTCGCATTGGGATAGTACTGACCATCAATCCCATAAACACAATTGGTTAAACAGACAGTATCGTCACGATCAGAGCAGACTTTCTACAAACGGGCCATGGAATGGTGTCCTAGTTTAAGACGAACATAGTGACTGAAAATTACTGGCTCATTTATGCAGCAGCAACGCGAATATGACCTAATCATGTGAGTATTATTTTCAGTCACTGAGTTAAACTAGAACTTGAACTCTGATTCCATACCCTGTTGATCGTGAAGATATTGCCACCTTTAAACAATAACTTTAAAATGACTATTTATGAAAATGTATTTTCAACAGTTAATGACAAATAAATACATATACATGTAACAATCAGAAGATCATTTCAGTATTGTTTGTTTCTTTTTATTTTACAGTTATCCTTTAAATTACATTGTGTTGTCTCTTCCCTATAAGTATTGTTTTAAAAAACTGAACCAAACATTTAAATATTATAACACTTGATCGAATTTGTCATTGTATTGTACAAGACCTGCACACACCTCAATGATCAAGCTGTGATGATACATTATTTTATTTCTTTTTTTGTTTTAGTTTATGGGCAATCAATTTCAGGGTAACAGTTTGCCAATGCTCCCTTGACAAAAGGTTTTCAGGAACTGAGTTAATTTAAATACAAAATGAATTAAATTTGACGTATGTATTTTAACTTATGTATTTTATTTCTTTTCTTTTTATTATTTTATCAACTTAATTAAATTTACATTTGCAAATAGAATAATGTGTACAATTTTTAAACGAAAAGCATCAATAAATTTCCCACAATGATTGTTTAATAAACAATGTGGCAAAAAAGAGTCTAGACAAACAAAATGGTTGGTAAGTTTTTTCCAAAATTGTTGGGTGTTTACTTTTAAATATTGGTTTTGGTTAGCCAGTTAGCAAATTTCTAAATGGTCAGTGAATTTTGTTTCATTTTAATTCATGTAATAACCAAATAATGTTTCATTATCATTATCACCTTGAACTATGCCACATTTCGTTCGCAGACATGACCCTAATCTGACCTCTCCTTTCTTTCGAAACCAGAAAGGTTTAAGTGAAGAAATATTCTGAATCACTACTCTGTAAATGTATATTTTTGCTATTTTCAGAAAAAATTAGAATTTTACCAAATTTGGCACAATTGACACCCATATTATGAGGAAAAATGTTGTGTATGACTTCACATGATTGAACTGGAACTTACGGTTGGAAGAATTTAAAATTATATTGGATGACTGAAGCAGAAGTTAATGTATTCAGTATAGCACATTATATGTTATTTTTATTATATATTATGAAAAATCATACCTCCTGAGGTAACTCTTATCTTTTATTTATTTTTATTTTTATATTCTGACCACAAAACATCAAATTTAAAATAAAAACATAGTCTTCCAAGTCACACTTGTTAATTTCTAACGTATTGCTTAAATCTCACAACTTTTCCAAGTTCAACACCCAATATCTCAGGAACTAAATGACCTATTAGAAAACAAAAAACAATTGAATTCCTTACATTAATAGCTTGTAATTCTTGTGAAATGAGTTACCATAAATGCTTTGATGGTCAAATTAGTGGCACAGAAGTAACGATTTTAAAAGGTTATATCTCATAGCTTCAATTTGATGTACAGGGTGTCCCCATAAAAAGTATACCGAGATAAAAATTACTGTAATGGCAAAACTACTTTATATATGGGAAAGACAAATATATCTCTAGAAAGGGCAGAATGTCCTCTTTGCAATGGTATACAGCTTGTGATGTTATTGACACAGATGAGTGAACAAATTAGACAGATGTTAAGGGTACTGAAAGCAGGACTGTGACAAGTTTGCATATTTGAATAACAAAGGTCCAAAAAGCATTTTAAAAAACCTGCACATTAAACTTTTGAGGTAAGTAGCGAAAACAAAGCAGATTACATTGTTTTAGGTACATTCCTTGTTTTCAAGAATGTGTTGAAAAAACAAAGGCATTTGGTATTCTGCACACTTGCATGGTTGAGCTTTGTTATTCAAATATGCAAACTTGTCACAGTCCTGCTTTCAGTACCCTTAACATCTGTCTAGTTTGTTCACTCATCTGTGTCAATAACATCACAAGCTGTATACCATTGCAAAGAGGACATTCTGCCCTTTCTAGAGATATATTTCTCTTTCCCATATATAAAGTAGTTTTGCCATTACAGTAATTTTTATCTCGGTATACTTTTTATGGGGACACCCTGTATAATTTGACAAAGCTGGGGGAAAAATAAAAATAGGGTGTTAAAGCTATATAATGTAATCTTACCTGCTCAGTAAGTTGGAGAACAAATGGATGATGATGGACATATGTATACTTCAAATTATTCCAAGATATTTATTTCATGAAAAATCAGGCCTCGTATTGAGATTTGGAGGCAATGTGAATGGGAATTTTGACATGGTTCCTGTGTATGAAATATTCTTTGAAATATATACTATGATCAATGACGTCATTACTACGTCACTACGGAAAATTAAAACAGGTCGAAAAAAAATTATTTCTCTATCTCAAAAATTATAGATCAGAATTTTGTCAAAGTTCGAATATAAACAATCTATGTCAATATGAAGACAACTGGAAAGTTTCATCTTAATCACGTGACCATAACTTAATATATGAGAATAAAAAAGTAGTTTACGATACAATTTTAAAGGTAATAAACAAATTAGGCGATGCTGTTTCCTTCGCCAATAATACAAACTAAAGAGGGCGCTATGCACATTTAGCGGTTGGACATAATATTATGTCCAACCGCTAAATGTGCATAGCGCCCTCTTTTAAACTATCAGACGAAACCATTGTTGTGACATTCATTTAGGCTTTTACAGATCTCTGATATTGTAATCAAATTAATTACTGGCATTACTTATTTTAAATTGTGTAATTGCAATTTTGACAATCTCTGCTATTTTTTTCTCCTTCTCCTTCTCGATGAGATTTATCGAACAAAAAAAACAGTTCCAAAGTTCACAGAGCCTTCAAACTTGACAGATACTTATACCATAACATGTAGTTGTCAATAAATTTATGACATATAGTTTCAGGTAAAGTTGTAACGTCATGGTGACGTCATCAGATAGCGAAATACACTAAAATCAAATTTTAATATTTCCAAAAATCATATCTCATGAACCACAAAAGATATTTTCACAATCTTTGCATCATCTTACAGATATTGAATTATGTGACATTTCGTACACAGACATGACCCCAATCAGACCTCTCTTTCCGGTCGAAACCGGATATGGTATATGCCTTCAGTGGACGAAATTACTATTGACATGTGACCTTTTTGAAAATGTGAAGGATGACGTCATCACCTGTCACAGTGCCATCTTGTGGCAGGTTTAGAAAAATAATAATCTCAAAAATCATAGGAAATTTGAATATGACTTCTGCGAATAAATTGATAGTGACATCTTATATTCTCAAAAAATATGTTTGATAACAGTTCAGAGCGCCCCTAGTGGCATTTAAAAAAAAAAGGATTATTTTCCTATGTCAGAAATTGAACCAAAGCAAGTACTAACGTTATTTTTTCATGATCATGAGGAAGTTTCATTGTGTCATATATATGACCTTCAAATCACCTGTTCTGACCTTTACTTCCGGTCTAAACAGGAAGTCTAAAGTCAACACATTCTAATGCAAAATTGATATATTTTTGAATATGAAATTGATATTGTTATAATAAAAGATGATACACCTTTGCAAAATATGATATTGACATCATCATTGATCATTTGATTGAACCGGAAGTGGACTCGAACACCGTGTGTTTGTTCCAACAAACACTTAAGCTCTAGTATTGTCTTTATTACCGACAGTAAGGAGAAACGTGAATTAAACATGGAAATAGCTTAAACTTGGCCATTACAAAAAACTATCAGTAGGGCCTAATGAGACATTTGGTGGAACTGACGGTTTGCAAATTTCTAACAAAACAAAATGCAAAATTGTTTTTTATTTGATTTGTTTGCCTGTAAATTACTTTGAATATTTGGATGAGTGTAGAGGGAAATGTAGAGGTTAGGTACCAATTTCGAATTTGTTAAAGTTAAATGTATTTCTTCATAATTGTTGACTTGTGCATACCAAGTGGAGAAGATATTATAACAATGTTAACACTTAATTCGTAAAGGCATACAATGTTAGCACACGCGAATTCATAATTTTAATGCGTTCGCACCAACAGCAACACGCATCCCCTGGTGTCAGAGTTATTTTCATTAAGTATTCACAGCAGGCCTTTTTTTAACAGGTAATAATGTCCATATTGTCGTCCATCGTGGCTCCATCTGTGCCGGTTGAGCTGATCAGCGACAATGATGATGGTCGTCACATTGAACTGTATTGCTCCTTCGGTCAAGGCTTCATTGCTTCATGCTTCTATAATCTACTTCTTATTCTTACCTGCTGCTACTACGCCTTCAGGGCCCGTAAGGTACCCAGCAGCTACAATGAGTCCAAGTTCATCGCCATCAGCGTGTACTCCACGCTCGTCATGTACTTGGCAGCAGTGCCTGTCTACGTCACGGCTGTGCAGTCTCGCCAAAAGGTATCTACCCTGTGCTTTGCGATAATCTTGAATGCTTACATTACGCTGGTATGCCAGTATTTGCCCAAGCTGTACGCTGTCAAGTACGTGGATGCTGATGAGGATATGAATACCAACGAATGGCGCGGTACTCTTAATACAATGAAAGGTACCAATCGGATTGGGCCATCAACATCTGGTACAATGTCTGTAGGTCTAAATGCCAACACTAATAACTAAAGAAAATGTTCACGGTATGTTACCCTATGCTGCGTGTTATATTACCCTTTATTTGTTTATGACACTTTGTTAGGTAACATAGCCGGATGAGTTACTTTTGTTGTGTGGTTTATGATGTATATTAATAGAGGCAAATCCATTGTTACATTTTTGAGGTTTTGAGCCCGCTCTTCATTGGCGGATCCAGGGGGGGGGGGCTAAGGGGGCTGTAGCCCCCCCTAAAATCGTTTTTAAAAAAAATTAAAAGGGAGAGAAAAAGAGAGAGAGGGGGAGGGGAGAACGCACTCCCATTCCCACCAGCACAGTGTGCTTTGTTTTTCTCTCCCTTTGATTATTTCATTGTAATTTTTGTAGTACTGAAAAATAATTGTTTTTGATTCTCAGCCCCCCTATAAAATGTTCTGGATGCGCCCATGCTCTTAATGCCATAATATATATTTCACTCAACAGTTTTTTTTACAGTAGCTGCGTTATACCCAGACCTTACTCAGCACAAAATAAGATTTTCAGAAATTTGTTATATGTACGCTATATAAGACAAAAAGCAATGTGTTATGCATAGTCCGAAAGATGTAACGTGAGTAACCAGCAACTTTCTCTTATATAGCGTACGTATAACACATTTCTGAAATATTTTTTTGTGCTGAGTAATGTCTGGGAATAATGCAACTACTGTGAAAATCTGATGAGTGAAATAATATTAGTAAGAAAATTATGGCATTAAGAGTGGCGCAATACCTCAAAAATGTAACGTGAGTAACCATGGAATTCCCCATAGACGTCTGATATTACACATGGGCCTATGCTATATGATAGGCATCATATTCCGTGAATTAGGAAGAGCTGTCGACATTGGCAACAATCTGTACTCAAAATGATAATATTATAAGTCAATGTAGTACCTTTTTATGACATGGCATGTGGAGTGTCGTGGCCGAGCGGTCTAGCTTACCGGATTCAAGTTCTGGTGTTAGCAGCAGAATGTGGGTTCGAATCCCGGCCGTGACACTTGTGTCCTTTAGCAAGACACTTAACCATAATTGCTTCTCTCCACCCAGGGGTTAAATGGGTACCTGTGAGGGCAGAGTTGGTTGATTAGCCCTATATGCGCTGTAATGGCAGCAATTGAGCTGTTTACTCCCCAGGGAGCTGAGATGGTTTCAGGAATGATTTATGAGCCTTATGAGCAGGGGTAATAATATAATGCGCCTTGAGCACCACTCAGTTGGTGGATACGTGCGCTATATAAGTCCACACATTATTATTATTATTATGGCAGAAGTGCCATGTCCACTCCGTGAACATTGTGGCCCTCTATCGGTAAATATGCCCCGGTCTCCTTGGTATTATTATGGTATGTACGTACGGTTGCCCGTATAAACGCTTGATACAGGGAAGCTCTTCCCATGTAACCGTTCAAACTTAAATTTATTATAAATAAAGTAGGGTCATTCCATGTCAAATCATCTAAATTTTGCAAAATTTGTCAGTGACCGACTCAGATTTTGCTGATTTTTTTCCAACTCTCTATGGGAGTAATGAACACACAACACATTTTTTGATCCCAACTAATATGGCCATGCCCCTTTTCTCCCTCTAAGATGCGTCGGTGATTTTTTGGCATTTTCAGAGGCCTATATCTCAAAATTGGGTGAAGAGATTCTGCTGCAAATTGTTACACAGTAGGTTACTTTTTGCCATTTGTCTCTGGTGACCACACGAGTGGTCAGAATAATACTTTCATTGGAGGTTTGCCTGAGGTTCGTAGGCAAAAATGTCAAAAACCATCTCCTGGTTGACCAGGTGGGCCACTACCCATGCAACTGAAATTTTTACATCTTAAAATATTGTATGCTATCTATCATGTATGTAAGAAAATTCAGTTTGGTATCTTTTCTTATCTTTTATCTTTTCTGTCATTACACTAATTACAAAATGGTTTGTTAGTGTTTGTTAGTGTTTTGTCGTGTAGTCCCGACGTTCAATCTGTCACTAGCTGTAGGCCGAAGTGTCATAGAGTGAGAGCGTGCCATGGATACTCGACGTGTGCACACCTTTTAAAAAGTTGATTTTAAATTACTCACTGAAGGTGTTAAATTAACGTGTATTAGCTGTTGTAAACTGCTTACTAACCAAAATAACTTGTACTGTGAATATATGTTTAGAATGCAAAAATAGTCCTTACTATGCTTCGTACCTTGAAGGTAAAGTGAGAGTTTTCACTGCAGACTGAAATTTTCCTTTTTTTAGAGTGTGAAGTGTCATTGGACGAACTTAACTAGCCTTAAATATGATGCAATTTTTTCGCAAAAAGGCGGCAGTAACGAATTAGCGATGGCTAGAAAGTAAAAATACATCATTTCAACGCCCATGTTTAATATTATGTTCCGGTACATCAGATGACTTTCTAACCTCAATAAGAGTTATTTGCACCCAGTGGTGCACAAGGGATTCCCTTGAGAGGGTCACACATTTGTTACAGTAGCATTCAGCGCTTAGAAACATTGTTTTAGCGCTTTATAAATGCACTTTATTATTATTATTATTATTATTATTATTATTATTATTATTATTATTATTATTATTATTATTATTATTATTATTATTATTATTATTATTATTATTATTATTATTATTATTATTATTATTATTATTATTATTATTATTATTATTATTATTATTATTATTATTATTATTATTATTATTATTATTATTATTATTATTATTATTATTATTCACCAGTTAAGGTAGGCCTACACCCGTCCTCAAACAACTATGCCATGCCACCAAACAAACTATTAAACCATTACGAAATATATGTATGTAATGAGTGTGTTGCCATAATAATAATGTTTATTCACTATTTGTAGTGCACAACGCGTTACCATAACTAATAATATTTATTCACTAGGGCCTATTTGTTGTGCACGATGAACAGTGGTTCAGGATATATTAAGGAGTCTTAGTAATAAACACTATAAGGTTACACTTTTGGTATAATGTCTAGAAAGAAATGATCAAAGTTTTACATAAAACTGACTTGTTGTGAAGTTGATCAAAGTAGAAAACTTCCCTTGAATTATTTCTGCTAATAGTGAGGTCATATGATTTTAGTCAAATTGAAGAAATAAATTGATATACAGGGTGTTTAAAAAAAGGTAATCTACTTTAAAGGGTTAATATGGCCAGACTATATGTTTACCAGCAAAAAGCATGGTATCATCTTAAAGCCCAAGCTATGTGCTTTCCAATGATACCTTGGGTTACATTCCAGGGTCACGCATCATTGAGCACCACTGTCTTGAAATTGTGGTGCACAATTGCAGTTGGTTCACTTCGCATGTCGTCCACAGCTCGTCTCACGGTACGTGGATCTTGTCGCAAACTGTCCACCTCACGATGAATCCTTTCACGCAAATCCTGCATGTTGTGTGGAGGGGTGCTGAAAACTTTGTTCTTCAAATGACCCCACAAAAAGAAGTCGCAGGGGGTGAGGTCTGGTGACCTTGGGGGCCATTCAACGGGGAGGTTCAGAGCAATCACGCGTTCATGAAAGAGTTCTTGGAGGCGATTTCGAACAGCGATGAGACGATGGGCTGGTGCACCATCTTGAGCCCACCACACATAACGGAACATTCCATTTTGCTGTCGCTGGAAGTGGATCTCCATCTGTGGCACAACCTCCTCGTTGATCATTTGAAGATAAGCCTGACCATTGACATTTCACTCAATCCAATGATTGAACATAAATCTGTGTCGATTTTGTTCAGCAGAAAATGTATATATAATATTAATAAATTGATATATATATAATAAATATTTATAATAAATTACCGGTATATACATATATATATTTTTTAATTATCAAATTGAGGAAATAAATTCATATATATATATATAGGGCCTATATATATATATATATATATATATATATATAAACGGAAAGCGAGCAAAGAAAATTTGGCTGATGCCGGACTCGAACCCGCGACCTCTCGAATACCGTACGAGCGCTCTACCAACTGAGCTAACCAGCCCCTATGTTGGTGGGCGGTCCACTTATTATCTATTGTTTTACATAAAACCTATTTAATGATGGTATCAAACATCTCTTGAAATATGTCTGTCTCATGTGCTATCGTTTTATTAAAATCGGTGAACTAATTTCCAATATGAATTTCTGTCATCTGAAGACAGAAATTGCAAGTTGGAAAGAATATGGACAATTTGAATGCATTTATTAGATTCTCGTTAACTGCACATTGAAATAAGCTGAACTTTGCATAGGTTGGTTTTCATGTAGAGGTATAATATCTTTTTGTATTTGTTACCTAATTCACAAGAGGCCTGGTGGAACCCTTAAGACGAGGCCTGGTGGAACCCTTAAGAGGCCTGGTGGAATCCTTAAGAGGCCTGGTGGAACCCTTAAGAGGCCTGGTAGAACCCTTAAGAGGCCTGGTGGAACCCTTAAGAGGCCTGGTGGAACCCTTTCAAGATGAATAGCAGCCCAAGTTAAGCTAAGCTGTAGCATAATTATAATAACACAAATGTATGCAATTAAAATATCTCATCAATGAGAAATACATTCACTCCTGACTTTAGGAGAATTATGGACAACAGATTCACGGAGGGTGTTCTGTAATCTGCTTGTCTTGGGTATGTATAAAGAGATCAAGTGCAGCTCAGATTTTGATCATGGAATGTGTATACAGTATGTCCTCTCACTGATGAGCTGACACTGCGCACCTGCGGAGTATGAAATATGAAGTGTATTGCATTTATAGACATTTGGCCAAAGTGTATACTAGCCATATAAGTGAGTGTCACTTTTCTTATAGTCAGTAATTGATAATGCACAAATTATTTAATTTGAGATATTAACACCAAATATATCACATTTTATTTTGCGTGAGACTTAAAAAATCATATAATCTGGCGAAATGTCATATAAAATAACTCAATAAAATTAATATTTAAATATCGATATAGTCCTATAAGTTAATTATTCATGACAGTTTGTTGTATATAGTCGACACTGCAATATACAACAGTGAATACAGAATTTCCGAGGAGTGGGGGGGGGGGGATGGGAGGGCACTATTTTAGCAAGGCCTACTTAAAGATGTATTGCCCGTTTTTCGCTATTTTACCGTTAATTTTCGTTTACACCACACAACATTCCTATTTCAATTGAGGAAATGAAAACAAATGCTTAATAATTATACATTTCATTTTTACGGTAATATATCCCGATACAATTAATGATGGGTACCGTCGTAATTTAATTTAGGCTCTTAATTACAAAGCTTCTGAAAATCATTTTGTGCCCCGCCCCTCCTATATATTCATGAATATTGGGCGCAATGTTCTTGTTTTTCTTGTTTGGGATTCAGCAGGCAAAGCTCCTTGAACCACTGCGTTTTTAGATATTTGAGATAAGCCTGTTGGATTTGTAATGGTTATAACGTTATTATTTAGTTTATTTTTGCAAAACGGGTAAAACTTTATCCATATTTTATTAACCTATATATTTCAACATGTATGTACAATTTCTGAAGACGTTATGCATAATTATCCCGTTGCTATGGAAATGAACCAATCTTTTATCAGTTTACCAAATTAATAACAATAATAGTAACCACAACTTAAGTAATACCGTTATTTTAGTATTTTATATCAAATTTAGGAAATTCAGTTACAGAGTGATCTGTTGATAAATGATACCATCATTTTGCATGGATAATGTGTTAAAAGTAGCCCCGTTACCATGGAAACTTTGGTGACAAAAATATTTTAACAAAGTAAATTGAGAATTACTGTTTACCAAGCCATGATTGGGCTTTTCAACCTTCTGTGATAAATTTGGAAGTTGCCCACTGTACATTAATATTTTGAAACACACTGAGCACGATCCTATAATCGGGTTTCCATGGAAACAACTCCGTTTCGCATTTACAAGTTAACACTCTTGCAGATGTCGTCCTTGGTGATGTTGATGGGAGATGCCATAATTACTTTAGTCGCCCGTGAAGTTTTTTTCACAGACACTCGGAAAGCACTGAGTATGCGGTGCGAAACACACGTCGGTGAGGGCAAAATTAAATCAATTGTTTATCACCCGACGCAAGAATTTCACCAACCTATACTTTAGCCTTGAAACTAAAAAAAAACCTATAATTTAATTAAAATCATAATTGTCACAATCCCCTGAAAAACTATGGATCAACATTCAACTTATTGTCATTTAAAATTTCATTAAAAATATATAAACAAACAGTGACTTAGTGAGTTAGTTTGGAAAAACTATTGATTTTCATTTGGACAATAATATATTTATAAAACTCACAATTCCAGTTATTAATGTATTTTCCTAATGAACTAATGAACTAATGATTAATGAACTAATCCTCCAGCAGGGGATGATCCTCCAGCAGCCTACTTAAGCAGCAGCAGTTTCAAGAGTCCGGCATTCTCCTGAGGACGATCAGAGCATACTGATCGAAACGTCGAGTTGTACCCCCAGTTCTTTTCAGAACTAATTACTACTCAATTGAGATTCTTACATGGTGTCACCGCAATTAGTCTTACTTAATGTATTTTCCATTAAACTTAATAATTATTTGAGGTGATTTTGTTTCTGATGCACTTTTGTTTACAGTAGTTGGACTTTGGGCGTGCGTAACATAAAAAGGGTCTTTTTCGGCAATAGGGGACTCGACTGTACCCATGGGCGTTTTATAGCGAAGGCATTTTCTTTGGGGAGGGGGAGGTGTGGAAGCCAATTTGCCGACTGATATAAGTGGCGTAGCCAGGATTTTCAGAGTGGGGGGAGGGTAAACATTTTTGGGGGTAAATTTACCGACACAACACTAATATGGCCTGACAAATTTACGTTGTTTTCCACCCAAAATGGACGACCTCTTAAGTCGATCAACATTGACAGTTCATTCCGTGCAAGCACGCATTGTAGCCACATGTAGGCTACATTGTTGTCTGTGAGTGCCCGTCGGTATACAACGCGTATACGCATGGCATGTTTGTACACGGAACAAGACCGGCAAATTTAGCGATGAGAAATTGTGTGAAAGTACGGAAAATACCGGTACCCTTTGAAAATAGTGACCAACTCACTACTTCTTCTTAATTAATCACCCAATTAATTGCAGATATTATATTTGTAATCATTGATAGTCATAATTAGGAGCCAAACGGATTATTAATTTATTGTACTTGGCGGGGAAAAAGTGTTCGTTTTGGTGCCGTTTTGGTAATTCTTGGTCGATATTTTCATTTGACCTCTCAAAATGAAGCATGCTTTCACCCCTTTCAGATGGTATAATTTTTTATTATGGTCAGTTCCGTTAACCCGTGCGTAAACGCAATAGAGTGTGGCTATATTTAGGTTGACCCGTCTAAAAAGTAGGGTCTCATCCCGCACGCAGCGGGAACTCGATTTTACCCATATTTTCGATCTTTGCGGCGCTGTAACTTCGCAAGTATTGCTTATAATGAATTGAAACATCAACAGATATGAGACAATATATCACGCAACAATTATAGATAGCTGTTTTATTTCAATATGTCACGTGACTAAATCCCTACTCTTAAATATTGGCAGTGGTTCCCCCGAACGAACAAGATGGACAGTCCAAGTAAATTTTGTCTTATAGACTATTATTCTGAGATAATTATTTATCTAATATGCCTAAACCTTATCATATTAAAGAATTTTCAAAATTGTATATATAGTCTATATTTTCTGTGCTTCGGGTCAGAGTAGAAAGGATGATACGCGCAATGTGTGTGAAAAACTGACAACAGGTCTTATAAGATTATAAGTGTAATTACCTAATTATGTACAAGACAATGGGTCTTAATTGCTAAATATAAAATATGGGTATTCCCATTGTTAAATAACATAAATTAGAAAAATTAAGTTTGTATCTTAAGATATGGCAGAAGTTAGAAATTTCAAATTAAATTTTCTTGACATAATATAATTACCCGTACAGGCTTTATAAGTCCCTTTTGTTTTATGTACCATATGAAAAACTAGCGTGCATCTGCTCAACGCGCCGTCTACGGCGACCTCTTCAACACGGGAAATTCCCATCAAATCACTACGCTCGGAGGATTATTCCCTCTATTTCCAGAAAGTACCTTTGTTAAACGTGTTAGATTGGTCGGCATTTGAAAATATAGATATTCCCCTTTCAAAAGAGTGTAATTTCTTTGTAATTAAATGACGGTAAAGAAGGACACAAATTTCCAATTCCCCCCCCCCCCCCCAGGTACCCCCACGAAAAAATCCCGATAGTGCCCATATTTATATGGACGTGTCCGAGTTGTTAATGTTGCTAGTGTACATGGGCGGGGACAAGTCTATTACAATGAATGAAATATTTCATAAAGTGATTGACTGAACCATTGTCTCATAGCAATAAAGTAATTACCGTGTTAATTAAATTATATTGATGTGTCTTAAATTCATTTGTTTTCTTTACAAAGACCTATTTATGCTTCTCTTACCTGCTCTCTTAATGTTTTATTATTTAAATTCGCTTTTAAATATCTCAGAATCCACAATCTTTGTCATTTATGTGAAACTCACTTGGTGTAAAGTGAATTAATTGCCAGTTTCGAATGTAGGAATGATTTCTCTTTCCTAAATTTAGCATTAGAATGAAGACAAAACATCACTATCTTCTCATAACTATACGTTTAATAAGTTGGAACCCCAAAAGCGCTCCCCCCAGAGGGGGCTTGGAGGTAGGTGGAGATCGTTCATTTTGGGGGAAAACAAAAATTAAAAACTTGCTGCTAAAGATTGACGTAATTTGTCGGTTTATTTGAGTTATGTGTCGGTAAATTTACCCCAAAAAATGTTTTCCCCCGGCTATATACAGGGTGTCCCCATAAAAAGTATACCGAGATCAAAATTACTGTAATGGCAAAACTACTTTATATATGGGAAAGAGAAATATATCTCTCGAAAGGGTAGAATGTCCTCTTTGCAATGGTATACAGCTTGTGATGTTATTGACACAGGTGAGTGAACAAATTAGACAGATGTTAAGGGTACTGAAAGCAGGACTGTGACAAGTTTGCATATTTGAACAACAAATCTCAACCATGCAAGTGTGCAGAATACCAAATGCCTTTGTTTTTTCAACACATTCTTGAAAACAAGGAATGTACCTAAAACAATGTAATCTGCTTTGTTTTCGCTACTTAGCTCAAAAGTTTAATGTGCAGGTTTTTAAAAATGCTTTTTGGACCTTTGTTATTCAAATATGTAAACTTGTCACAGTCCTGCTTTCAGTACCCTTAACATCTGTCTAATTTGTTCACTCACCTGTGTCAATAACATCACAAGCTGTATACCATTGCAAAGAGGACATTCTGCCCTTTCTAGAGATATATTTCTCTTTCCCATATATAAAGTAGTTTTGCCATTACAGTAATTTTTATCTCGGTATACTTTTTATGGGGACACCCTGTATATACGCCACTGTTTCATGCATAGACCTATATCTGGATTCAAAGCATAATCTTTAATAAAACAGCTTTGCCAACATTTCCAATGCTGTACAGTATTGGTAATCTCGAAAAACATAAAGGATCTCAGTTTTATATAAAACTTGAAATAATTTGTTATTTCTGTCTTGGGAGCTATGCTTTTCAGGAAAATTATATAAATAATTCCTAAATGAATTTCGTTCACCAGAAGACAGAAATTCCACGTTGGAATGAATACGAACAATATATGAGTTGTCTATATCGAGCTCGTAAGTATATATTTACCTCCTGATGCTATCGATCTATCCTGTTTCTAGAGGAATCTCAATTATTCCCACCTTCAGCTCCTCTGAGTCTATTTATTTTTTGTTTTATCTTCTGTCGTTATCTTCCCTGTACCTTAAGTGGCTTTTAGCCTTGTGCAGGACGAATATGCATAACAAAATATTTTTAAAAAAAGAAGAAGAAATGAATGCATTTACACTATTTTCCCGACACAATGAAATAAGCTGGAACTTTCACAGGGTGTTTTTTATACATACAACTTATGTATGACGGAAGCATTGTCAATTAACGTACAGTCTACTGGATTTAAAGGTAAGATACGGTACATCATAGGTAACTCTGAGTAATTATTACATTCAATTCCAGATAGGCCTATTATTATTGTTTAACTTACCTTTAAAATAGTGATAGGCCTATAGCTCAAGACAGCTCTAGCGACTTCATTTCCTCACTCATTTTGATAGAACGGGTCACGTATTGATATTAATGTCTTCATAATATATCCTATGTAGTTTACCCATAATAGCCTATAACAATCGGTTAGATTGGATGATCTGAAAATGAATAACATACACCTCAGGGAATAGGCAATGACGTCATATTGCTTGTTGTCAAACATAATAATGTTGCTAATAATAAAAGCTTTTTTTCAACATAAGAAGACAGGAATGAATGGTTGATTTGAAAATGAATCTTGTAAAAGTACGTTGCATTAGGCCCTGTTTAAAATGCAGAAATAGATTGATTCTCCCATATTCCCTACAGTAAATCTACTACATGCTGTGTTATACAATACCAATACATTTACAATTACATTGGTTTCTTCATCATATTCATCTTTAAGATAAATTTGCGATGGTTATCTATGGGCAAATAAATTTGCTGATAACTAAAATTTTCATAACCATCTAAAATTTTCGTTTTCTTGACTCCCTATGTAGCAAAGTGTTCATCAATGTCTGAATAGCTTGTGTTAGCAACCGCAGTATTAAGTAAATTTGGTACCAAATGCCCCGTCTTCCGATTTCGGTCATCATTGAATAATAACTGCTTCGTCTGACTAGAATTTGGCTGCCTTACTAATACTATATGAGCCGCATATTTGACCTGCTGTTTCTTAATGATATCTGAAATATTATTGCATTTACAGATTTCAAAAATTAGTCTTAAAGTCCCAATTTTCATCGTATAACTATCCTCATCATCCTCCATCTCACCTTGGCCTCCCATGCAATTTTCTTTTTAGAGCTAACCTACAGGCCATAATTGTACTAATGACAGCAAAATATGTTTTCGGAACCTATATGCAAACCATATTTATTAAGAAATATGTTGTTATTACACAAATGGGCCATTGTTATGGCTTGCTATCTATCCAGCGAGAATCATCGGCTGACCGGGAGATGGGGTGTGTACATTTGTGTGAAGTGTTCCCTTTTCTTGTCTCTGTTCCCTATCTCCCTCTTTGCGAGACCCTGTCTCCGAGTTTGACGAGCAGGTTACGTACGAATATTGTGTTTTCGTCTTATATAATCTTAAAGGTAATGTATAGCATTGGTACTTAAACAATAACCAAATAATATAACCTTGTTGTAAAACTTACTTGGTGTAAAGCTGATGATGGTATTAATCTTCCCTAGAAATGTTTAAGGTGAATACAAACAATATGTTTGCATTTTCATTATTGGCTTGCTAACAACAAAACGTAATAAACTGTCACAGGCTGGTTTAGTGTCTTAATTCA
Organism: Zoroaster sp. YZ-2022; assembly: GCA_029582265.1. Classification (NCBI taxonomy): domain Eukaryota; kingdom Metazoa; phylum Echinodermata; class Asteroidea; order Forcipulatida; family Zoroasteridae; genus Zoroaster; species Zoroaster sp. YZ-2022. Next base: position 9,763,641 of record CM055821.1, on the reverse strand, counting down.
TACTCGTAGAAGCAGGTTTGCTAACATTACCAATGTTGTACCTGCCCTTTAGAATGTTGGAAAATAAATCATTCGAATTAAAAACATGTACCAATCATAAATATTCACAGGCCCTTACAGAACGTAATGCAAAACAAACAAAACAATTATCAAATGTCAAAGTCCCTTGCCAATGTTTTCCAGCGTCAACAAGGACAATTAAGAAGCAAAGGATCACATTGTATTTTGTCTCCATCCATTATTCTTTTTGTGTGCTTTCTTCTATTTTATTATTCAGATAGATGTAATAATTCAATACTGTTTTTGATTATTATATTACAGAAAGGTTACACAAACAACCCTGAAAGCAAATATTTATTATCTAAACTCACAGTAAACTATTGTAGAAAGTCACTTTCTCCGAACCCCTGCTCACTCGATTGCAGGAATGCATATAAGGTCTACTGGGGGAACACAAATGATCCCCTTTCTTCAGGTCCTCTTCACCCCTTCAGTGGACACTCTAGCATTGGCAAAACATTGTGTAAATAATTCCAAATAGGCCTATAACAATAAGCGCCGTTGCACATGTAATTTACTTTATAAAACATACAACTTATTAGGTGTAGGCTATTGTTCACGATGTATCACACAAACCTTAAAATGCATATTCCCCATGTATATGCATACACGTCTGAATTGTGGTGACGAACTGTATATTCCATGTATATTCTCTTTCAATCAAAGTAACAACCTACATTAAACCAAAAAACTCAGTTTCAGCTAGCTAGCTTTTTTCAATGCCGTTAATAAGCATTCTGATTTTCGTATTCTATGCTTAATGCGGAATAGGGACAGAGTAATAGGACTATTCACTTTTCTGAAGAAATAACAACACCTCATCATACATAATTATTTCTATGGAAGATTAAACTATCAAAAGCTTTTCACAAGTAACATATATATATATATATATGCTGGAGTGCTATCGAGCGGTTTGAGTGCATCGGACGAAAGTCTGATGGCTGAGTCGGTCAGAATGTGGGTCTCAATCCCAACCGCGACCATGGTGCTTGTGTCCTTGAGCAAGACACTTTACCATAATTGCTCTCTCACCCAGGGTAAATGGGCCTGTGAGGGCAGAGTTGACATGGCCTGATTAGCCCTAAATGCGCTCAAAATGGCAGCAATTGAGCCTGCATACTCCTTAGAGCCGAGATGGTTCTGGAATGACGGCGAGCTCACACAGGGGGTAATAATATAATGTGCCTTGAGCACCAGTTTGGTGGATATAAGTCCGTTCATTATTTATTATTATTATTATTATTATTATATATATAATAAGGGAAGCGAGCAAAGAAAAGTTGGCGAGATGCCGGACTTCGAACTCATGACCTTCCTTGATTACCGTATGAGCGCTCTACCAACTGAGCTAACCAGCCTTGCAGTGCGTTGGTATATATCCACTTGCAATTATCTATTGCTCTATGGGGCCAGGTCAGAGGCCAAAAACCATATCTGTTGAGTGGCCAGGGACTGCCCAGTCAGATGCAAACAAAACCTGGCACGGTAGCGGGGATCACAGATAACCACCGACACAAGCCCTTTGCGGGGGTTGTACACACAGATTTATATGGAGAAACTGACTTGAAATATATATATATATATATATATATATATATATATATATATATATATATATATATATATATATATATATATATATATATATATATATATATATATATATATATATATATATATATATATATATATATATATATATATATATATATATATATATATATATATATATATATATATATATATATGTATATATATATACGGATATATATATATATATATATATATATATACATATATATATATATATATATATATATATATATATATATATATATATATATATATATATATATATATATATATATATATATATATATATATATATATATATATATATATATATATATATATATATATATATATATATATATATATATATATATATATATATATATATATATATATATATATATATATATATATATATATATATATATATATATATAGAGCAGCATATATATATATATATATATATATATATATATATATATATATATATATATATATATATATATATATATATATATATATATATATATATATATATATATATATATATATATATATATATATATATATATATATATATATATATATATATATATATATATATATATATATATATATATATATATATATATATATACATATATACATATATATATATATATACATATACAGCATATATTATATATATATATTATATACATATATACATATATATTACACATATATATACATATATATATTATATATATATATATATATATATATATATATATATATATATATATATATATATATATATATATATATATATATATATATATATATATATATATATATATATATATATATATATATATATATATATATATATATATATATATATATATATACATATATATATATATATATATATATATATATATATATATATATATATATATATATATATATATATATATATATATATATATATATATATATATATATATATATATATATATATATATATATATATATATATATATACTATACATATATATACATATATATATATATATATATATATATATATATATATATATATATATATATATATATATATATATATATATATACATATATATATCGGATACATATACATATATATATATATATACATATATATATATATATATATATATATCGTGACATATATATATATAAACGTGAAGGAGCAAAGAGCAGTAAGACCCCTGAACACCGAAAAATGAGTGCCCCAACTCAACTGAGCTAATTATTAATACTATGTATATAGAGGAGCTAATCACTAGATATGTAATCAGAAAATGAAGGAAAATAAAATTAATTGGTCTGTGGAAAATGTATTTAGTAGTAAACAAACTACGTTAATTGTACATCCTGTGGCAAAAATAATAAACCAAATAATAAATCATGATATATTCACCTTGAAGCTAACTGAATAATTATTTTTAAATTAACTTAATTAAAATATGAATATAATTTAGACAAATGCAAATTAAGACAAAATATGAGAACATTAAATAACGTAAACACTAAACAAAATAAATTAAAAATATGTATAAGCGCAAGCAACGTACTAGAACTTGTCACAGGAAAAAACTTGTCTTTCACCTGTGCTGGATTATTCTAATATTCCATTAAGGAAAAAGGAAGATGAAAAAATAATACTAAACTTTATTTACAAAGGCAGGACTGTATCCCTAGAGAACTATCATCCATACACCGCCTTTTTCCCTAGTATATATAAGAAAATATTTAATCGGTTTTACACTTCCATTTTGTCCGGGTTCAGTGACGCCAGTTGTGAACGGCAGTAAGCGCTGCCCTCAACTTGTTGGGAAAATTCAGTCTGTCGGTAATGGCAAACTTGTTGTTATTTGATTTGCACCTAATGGTTCATTTCAGTTTTGAGCTGGTAAATCTATCTCAAAAATGTTTGTGTACCCTCTCTACTCTGAAAATCCTGTCAAAGCACCGTCTAAGTCTTTCGTTTGACTGGATATCTCGACGTAATAATCTTGGTGATTTCTTGCTGACTTGTGGCATATAATTCAACAAATATTGTGCCATAGTAGATATTACACTGTATCTGTTCAAAACAGAGTCGTTTGAAGGTATGTTCCAACCAACCATCTGGTTTGATAAAACAATACAGTACCGAGGATTTGATTAATCACCAGAGCAATTTCAGAATCCCAAGAGGGACTTATGTAAGTCAGTTCCAAAATCATGCGCCCTTGTTTACAGGTATCTACCGCGGTGCTTTGCCTTCACAATAGCTCGGCACTTAAGGAGCCAAATAATCTAAGCAACTGAAATACCTTTGGTTTGATGAAGGATTAGAGGGCTGGGTTTGATTAGACATTGGTTTGATTAGACATTGGGTTTGATTTAGGACATTGGTCTGATTTAGATACTGGTTTGATTAGAGCACACGGATTTTAGACATTGGCCTGATTAGACATTGGCTCGATTGAAATTATTTTGATAGACATTGGTCTGACTAGATATCATCTGATGGTATTATCATTGATTAGATATCTGTCTGATAGACATTGGTCTGATTGAGATATTGCCTTGATTAGACATCAATTTGATTAGATATTGGCTCGACTTATAGACATTGGGTTTGATAAGATACTGATATCCTGTAAATATTCTGTAAAACATTCTGAAAATACTAGTTAAATATGTTCAATTTAACCGGTTGAACATACGTTTAAAATGGCAAGGAATGCACCTATGGGTGAATCAAAGATACGGTGCCTATAGGCCAAACCTGTGGAAAATTAAAGGCTGTTGTGTTGCGTCAAAAAAAATAACAGAAATTAGCAGAAAATGGATTGTTAGATTGGTCTGCGTATATTAACTTGTTGTCTATACTGTCTGTTTCTTCTGTAATCATATCATGCCAGATGGTCCATTGTTTATTTGATAATTAGGAAATAGTAGTTACTTCATTGCACAAGGTAATTTTGTGCACTAAAATGGGTCTTAGAGCTTGGTTAGTAACTCCTGCGGTTTCTGTGCTGTTCCCAGCCCCGGTGAGGAATCTCTGCTCCGTCAAGAAACTTTACTCAAGGGTGAGGGTACACTTGGCTGACGTGCACTCTAGAAGGCTGTCTCTGTTAGTAAAGATGACTCCTATGACAACATCCGATGTTAATGCTATGAGTCAGGTGTGGTCATGTGTGTACTAAATGCTTAAATACATATGCCGTCTTTCATACCATACTTTAAACAAAAAGAAAAAATATACTAGTTTATCACTTTGAAATGATAAAATGTATATTTTATATCTATATGACATCCATATATTTCCTGGAAGCCCTCTTAAGTGATGGAAATGATCTTTATACGCATTTTTCTTTATTCGGCATGACATTTTTATAAATGCAGTCCCCAGAATAAAACTGAATCTAACCAAAATGCCGGTAATCTTTTCTTGAGGTAGATACTCCCCCAAGGCGCTGTTAACCCGGGTCCTTGTAAAACCTTTACGAATGCTTTCTTTAACGGTTTTGTCACGCATGAGTTGATTGTTCGTGGGACGTTTATCTACTTTGGGGAACCTAAGTGCCCCATGGACTTCATTAAACTCATTAAACTTATTTTATCATTTTAAGTTTCACACAGACCAGTTTTGGTAATAGTCTGCTTGTACAATTGAATAAAGAATAGTTACCTGTGTTAAAATGATCGACATTTAACGCCAACTTATCACAGGAAGAAACTAAAAAGTCTCTAAAAGAGTCTACTAAAGACGATATAACGAATAATAAGTTTGATATACAAATATATCAATAATATAAATGGGTATGAAAATATATAAACATTTAGCATCCATAATTACTTGAAGAAGATAATATATAGTGAACAATTATTTCTTTTTATCTAGTCTAAAGTATTTTTCCATTTCTAAAATTATTGCCAAGATTTATGTACGTGGTCTTGCGTGTTTTGCATGTGTTCCTTTAAACCTCTTCTCATAGTGTTTACGCTGTTACCGCATCCTTGAAATTGAAAATATCTAAAGATACTGAGTAAATGCAGGAAGCACAAGGAACACAACTCCATTAAAGCAGAGGTGACCAAATAACAGTAAATGTCAAATGTTAGAACAAATATAACATGGATCATTTTGTTTTACAAAATGTGTCTACGTTATGAAGAACTTGCACCGTGGCTAATGGTAATTCCTGGAGCATCCTTGTTGAATGAAGGCACGTTGACAAACTGCTTCCATGAGTATGCTTCCTTTTTTCATTACAAACTGAACCAGGAAAGGTTGCAATGGCTTACGTTGTATATCGTCAACGAGAATTCACCAAAATGTTTAGTATCTGTTCCACGTATGGAATTTTCATTTCACGAGGACAATAATCCAGCTGTTGGAAATAATAAACCAGACAGCACTATTCAATGATGTTTGATAATTAGTTTGTTATAAGCGCTGGAGGGGCGGATTGCCGATCTCCCGTTGGATCATTTATATAACAAAACAAAAATTATTGAAATAACTCAACCAAAACTTGTATCCAAAAGTTAAAATATATGATCCCACTTTACTCTTAAAAGGAGGGGGTAGAAGTTATGTTACATCAATCAAAACATTGTCCGTACGAAAATATTCCTGCAAAGCCACTTTTTCTAGAACACTAATTTTGTTTGCTGCCCGTTCCTCGACAACTAGCGACAATACGCCTACTTCCAACACCAGTTTATTATTTTGCAAAATTGAGAATATTTCATTCTTGAAAAACTCTAACCGAGTGAAAAGGATAGATTGACGGTGCAACACAAATAACCAAGAAATCGCTTCCTTAATGCAGTCCTTGAGGTGAACGTTAGTGATGATATAGCGCTGACGGAAATTATTATCTGTCCTGGAGAAATATACTGCACGGTCAACTGAAACCATCAGCCGTTTCTAAATAGTATCTATTGCTATAGTTTATCCATTGTCGATCGAATCTGTCTTCAAATTTAGGGGTAATTACTATTTTAGTTCTCGCGAATTCACCCAGAGGAACCAGTAACGAATATTTAGCAAGGGTAAGAATATCCGTATTGATATGTATACGTGTCATTTGAAACCTCTAGTTTGCAAGAAGTTATGTCAAAGGGTCATACCAGAAAACACACTAATGTATCTACGTTTAGAGAAACAAATACATTTTATTAAATATTTAATTTAAAATGTATCATGAACTAATTGTATCAAAGCACTATACAGTCTATACAACTCAAATATAGACATAACCCTGGTATATATACCTTTGGAAAAATGTCTGTAAATGCATCCACACTTTACAAAAATCCAGAGATATATCAAAACCAACCTGTGAAAGTTTCAACTTATTAATGTTATTGTGTTGTTAATGCGAAATAGTAAAAATGCATACAGATTTGTCTTCAGATGACGGAAATTAATCTAGGAAACGTTTCAGAAATTTTAATTAAAAATATAGCACCTTGTAGACACATAATTATTTCAATGGATGTTTGATACCACAACTGTACACCAAGTACAATTTATGTAAACATTTGATAATTTTAGTTTTTCGAGTTTACTATATTGTATAGTGACGTTACAGATGTTTCCACTGGAGCATTACTACTATTAGAAAGAAATATAAATACTTCGAAATGAGATATTTTACAAAATAGTCGTCAAAAGCTTGTAAAAAATGTGTCAAATTGAATTTATGACGGGACCCACAATAAGTTAATTTAGGTAGGCCTTACACCGTGTATGAAGCACTATATACTCAGTGCTTTCCCGGTGTTTGTTTGACAGGCGACACGGGCGGGATTCAAACCCTCGAGTTTCTGCTTACCATAGTGCATGCGTCTTCTTCCTCTCGACCACCGAGCTTGCTCGATGGCGGTTGGTCAATAGAAAAAAAGTCCGTTAAAAACACGGGCGATACATCTTTAAAGATACACTTATGTCTTGATTTCTGTGAGCTCGTAATATACATGATAAATATCTATATAGGCATTAGTATTCCAAAATAACCAAAATGTTTTGAATTGTAATGTGAAACTTGGTTTTAAAATGATGACGGTATTGATCTAACATTCATTGAGATAATTTCATTTTGAATAAAAGTAAAATAATATCCATGAGTTGGAATTTACAAGAATGCATTTTCACCATTTACATATACGCTGAAACTATCACAGGTCAGTTGTTTACTGTATATCTTGATTCAAAGATATAATTATATTTTACGAGTATAATGTATACTCGTAAAATTACCAACTGCCAGTGAAAAAAACACACAAACAATACATCTCAATCTGACAACTTTCATTCTCTATAATAGGTGGGCGGTCTCACTATTCGCAGGGCCGTCTTAAGAATATTTGAGGCCCCCGGGAAAAGCAATGTACTGGGCGGCCGTGAAATGGCAAAAGACTATAACTCGAAAATGTGCATTTTGAGAAAAATAACATCAAAGATCCACTGTCTGCCATTCTGTACATGAGCATTTGACTCGGATAATTTTTCCATAATTTATTATACGGTGTTTGGTCTTATTACCTGAGAAAAAATCTTTAAAAATAATTAAATAATTCTCTCGTTATTGCTTTTTTAGCAAAGCTACTTTGTTTTGCCATATAATGTTTATGAATATATTGCTGACATATCTCATGGAAAACCAATGTATCCTGTCTTGGTAAAAATACAACATTTCTTTGGCTCCTTTTTTTCTTGGCAAAAGAATGTATCTTTATTTACATGACCAAAAAAACGTATAATTTTATTGTTATTTCATGGCAAAACAATATATGTGACCCGCTCTGAGAAAAGGTGATATAAGTCGCGCTATGCATTAATGCACAATGGGCCATTCCATGTTGAGAAGGTGAAAAATTATTGCAGATTTGATTTTTTGTTGTTGTCTTGTATTGCATCTTTGATTTCTATTTTTTCAGATTTCATTCACAGAAATGTTTATTTCCATGAATAAAGTGAAAAGAATCCATCATTTTGTGTGCATTGTTGTCTTGTTTTGTTTTAGACTGAGTACATTACGCGGGACAAAAGGCCATGATTTGTCCCTTCGATTACGAAATTCTTCTATACCCACCATGTAAAGTTTGGTATCGTCAGATAGCTTGACATCCACTATTTCCAAATTTGGTTATGCTTTAGGCCATAGGTCAGATGCAAATGAGCTACGAAGAAAAGAAATTGATAAACAAACTACCCCTTGTTGCTACGGGTGTCGCGATCTCGTAACACGTGTGTACAACACGGCCCATACTGGCTACAGCGCATGCGCACTAGTGCCAATTTAGCTTGCAGCGTTGTTTACGTGGCTGTTCGATTTAGAAACTAACGTTACAATCTTTCTCAAAGTATCGTATTTTCCACAATTTTAGTTTTGTATTTTCTTTAGTATATCTTCGTAATAATGTGTTCGAAGGATCGTTGTTTTGCCGATGCATTAAACGAAATTCGTGATGCCAACCTTCACGGTATTGAAGATGAGATCATTGGATTTGTGAATGATTATTTAGTTTTGGGTATCGGGGGAAAAAATAAAAATTAATTAATTTTGTTAAATTAATTTTTAAATTAATTTATTTTTAAATTAAATTTTAATGTATGCAATAAGATAAACTATTAATAGAGTACCAGATTCAAACAAAGTTCCATCATAAGCCTACACCATGGTAATTTCCCCCTTTTTTAAATGTACGTAATGTACTAAGTTGTACACTCTATTCCTTTATTTTACACCAACAAATATTTTAATGATTATGCAAATTAATTAAAGCTAATGATCTGAACGAGTAAAATCTTTAAAAAATTGTAACATCAATGGAAAAATATTAACAAATCACCCACAAAAATTTCAAACAGATGGCATTACAGGAACATGTTCGTTGCTAGGTGGAATTAATGTGAGCTTTTCAGCATCATTTTTCAACGACGCAAAACATTTCAAAGGCCGTTTTCTCTGTTATGTAAATCAGTCATCATGGAAACTATCAATATGCAAATACGCAATTATCTCCATAACGGTAAGGGCTACAGAGCTCTACCATATACCAAATGAAAGCTTATGTTGTGTGCTTTCCAGCCATATATAAAACTCAATTTAAAATTTTTGCGACATATATCATTCATGTCAAAACAATGCAAAGGTCAACGAATGAATGCGTGTGCCCTATAACAATTACTTATAATGACAAGTAAAACATCCCTTGATATTATATTTGTCTGAGCATAAGGTAATATTTGAACAAAAAATATTTTCAAAAAAATACTTTCTAATTCAGTAGAAGAAACTAGTTTGATATTAACATAGTTAATATCAAACAAGAAGTTAAACAGACTGACTAAATATATTGACCCTATTTCTGTTGCATAACTTGTAAAAAAAGAACCTTTTACGCACACCAGTAATTTTGACCATTCTTTTTGCAATACGATTATGTGTATTAAGTTAAGTGTATATTAAGTTAGAATTGACAATACTAGATTAATAATGTCAACAACCAAAAAATACAGGACAAAATCAAAACAAAAACAACAACACTCAATTCAAGTCAATTGTACATTTAATTCCATACGCAAATGTCAAAATATTCATGCGTGGCAAAAACAACATACTGGAGTTCAGATCAAAATTAAGCAAAAGACAAGTATTTGAAATAATGCAAGACAGGAGAATTGTTGAAATTTGTGTTATTATTGAAGAAGCTTCAGTCACTGTCACTTCGACAAAGGTGTTAGCTGCTCTGAGGAGTGTGCACTTCAAAACCATCTTGTAAAAGTTTCAACTTATGATGTATCGTTTACTGGAACTTTTAGGCGTACACAAAAAGTAATGCACATGCAAGGAATTATGGAAAGGGTACCCTTTCCACAATTCTTGAACCCTTTTCAGTTTCCTTAAAAAATACAGCAAAATAATACATGTACAGTATATCTGAAATTGATTGTTACTATCGGAGCTTTAGGCCTACATTTAAAGTTGATGATTTATTTCACGACTGACCAATGCTGTGATAAATTATCTATAAATTCATTATTCTTTTATTAGCTGTTCCCCGACAGGTCGGAACAGCTATTGTTTCTGTCAAGATTTTTATTTTTTTTTATTATTATTATTATTATTATTATTATTATTATTATTCTTTCTTTCTCGCAAAACCCCATTGCTTTAACACGTGCACTTTCTTGGCGGCAAATGGCCTTCTTAGCATTGTCAGAAAGAGTCAACTCATATACCATATGGAAGCTTATGCCTTGACTTAGTTTCTAAATGTCATTAGACTAACATTCTTAATTAATTAGCTTAGTTATAGTCGCGTGAATATTTAATTAGGCAATCTTTTAATAACCATAGCTCAAGAAGTATACACCCGATCATCAAACTTTTTTCAGTTATACATTTGTGGGGTACTGTAGATGTGGCTTTTGGCCTAGAATGTCTTGTGACGTCATCATGACATCATTTATAGCGCATTTTGTATCTGTGTACAAAACACATGCACTGTGTGACCGAGTCGCTTCATTAATCGCGAGTGAATCTCAATGTCTTTGTACATAGTACACGCACAAATATCACGGTGGGCTGAAGCGAGTCTATTTAAAAAACGATCTCTCTGAACTAGTTTTCGTTATTGGATTTTTCCTCTCGGTAACCTACGTACCAGCGGTTTGCCCCGGTGACTGCGCGGTGCCGGTGATGTACAAGTTGTCCGTACATTGTACATGTGAGACTTGTGTCGTAACGTTCGTTACGTTAGGAAAATATTCGGTGAATTGAAGCTAAAGACGATCACCGTTTAACCCTTTGTTTACCGCCGGGACTTTTGAGTCCCAGCGCATTTCAAACCCCACTTGCATGTTGGGACGTTTGAGTCCTTCGGTATACGTGTAAGCAGTGGTTTGGAACACTAAGGAAGTCTACTGTGAGTGTGACTCTGAGGTCATAAGCTTTTTCCTAAAACTGCAGGAGTAGGTAGGTAAAAAGAACGGTTTTTGTTTTTATAAGTTGATCTCATAAATTCCCAATGATTTTTTGTAAGGTCTTTATGACCTAAACCTATTAGTGAGAAACCTATACATGTACAATTTGTTTTAGTATACAGATAATGACTATACAAAACTAACGTTAACATTTTTGTTGTTGTCAAAGTAGGCATGAATTTGTGTGGGACCAACTCGTACCTGCACTATAGTCAACTCGTACCTTCACCGTGTAGGCTACAAATGAAGGAACATAGTCACAGATTTGAGTGATGTAACATAACGTTGATGGTGTATACAACGTTTTGTATAGCTAGTTGGCAGGGGAAACAAGAAACTCGACATGGAATGAAATTTAGATGAGTGCCATCCATTAACATTGTCATCAATCATATCCTAAATTTTAGGCCATTCTCATTGTAAGGTCTTTATGACCTAAACCTATTAGTGAGAAACCTATACATGTACAATTTGTTTTAGTATACAGATAATGACTATACAAAACTAACGTTAACATTTTTGTTGTTGTCAAAGTAGGCATGAATTTGTGTGGGACCAACTCGTACCTGCACTATAGTCAACCTCATTACCTTCACCGTGTAGGCTACAAATGAAGGAACATAGTCACAGATTTGAGTGATGTAACATAACGTTGATGGTGTATACAACGTTTTGTATAGCTAGTTGGCAGGGGAAACAAGAAACTCGACATGGAATGAAATTTAGATGAGTGCCATCCATTAACATTGTCATCAATCATATCCTAAATTTTAGGCCATTCTCAGGACGGTCCTACTAAAAACCAAAACTGACGACAACTCACGACAACTCACGACAACTCCACGACAACTTTGTGTGAGTTGTCGTCAGTTCTGTCAGTCATGTCAGTTGTCGTTATTTGTCGGTTTTAGTAGGACCCGGTCCTACTAAAAACCAACAACTCACGACAACTCACGACAACTCACGACAACTCACAACAACTCACGACAACCACATTTTCAACAACTTAAAGCCTGTATGTAATGGTCAATTTCAAGATCAGGGTTAGGCCTATAACTTAGGTTGGGGGTCGCATCATAACATTCATAGTCCAACAAGAACGGAACAGCTTTGTGTTCGTCCGTAGGACAAACACCGGTAAAAAAAAAAAATGATCAAGAGCTTCAGTGATGATAAACAAAGGGTTAAGTAGTATGCCGCCCTCTTGTGACAATTTTTGACCGTCAAATCGACCTAAAATCGGCCAATGCATCTTTAAGGCCTGAACCCAATGGTCAATGTCAAGATCAGGCCTAGGCCTACAACTTAGGTTGAGGGTCGCGTCATAATCATAGTCCAACAACAACGGAACAGCTTGGTGTTCGTCCATAGGACAAACACCTAATGTCTAGTTTTAGTTGAAAGTACTTCCTGATAGTGATACATGTATCAGGAAACATCTACGCACCTATAGCCTACATTAATAAACAAATAAAAAGTCAGGTCACCACTGCTGCTAGCAATCATAATATATATTTTTTTCAAATCATGTCGAAAAAGCTGATCGTTTCAAAACTGCTAAGATTACCGGTATATACAGTTGATATAGTGTAATTCGATATTTGATGACATCATCATGATGTCACAACTTTACCTGAAACGACATGTTAAGATCTAACTATGTGTTAAGTTTAAGGTTCTGTGAACTCTGCAACTATGTTTTTTTTGTCTCTGGACAAAAAAATCTCCGTGAGAAGAATAAGAACCCATAACATAGATGATTTTTTAACCAGCTCGTATGTACACAAAGTATAGCGCGGGGTGAATCCTCGATATGAAGGATTTTTTAACCAGCTCGTATGTACACAAAGTATAGTGCCAGGTGAATCCGCAATATGGATAATATTGTAGGTTCAACTCGCCCTATACAACGTGTACAAACAGGACGGGTAAAAAATCGTCCATATCAGGAGTTCAATTTTTTTGAAATATTATAATTCGATATCTGATGACCTCATCATGACGTCACAAATGAAACTACATGTTAAGGTCTAACTATGTGTTAATTTTTAAGGTTCTGTGAACTCTGCAACTATGTTTTTGTCTCTGGATAAGTCTTATTGACAATATTAAGAGGTGTTTGGGAACCAACCCAAACACCTAAGTTCGTCTTTGTGAAATAAATTATCTTAGTAAGTCGATTTCTTGGTCGTCTTGGCGGGACAAATTATCTCGGCAAGTCGACTTATCATTAGGGAAACGAGCCCAGTCTAATGTCACGGTCGCCAACCCCCGATTCGAGGGTTCGAGGTGTGATATCCTTGCAGTCCTCCCAGCTTGGGGGTATCCACAAGTTAACAAGATAAACTTCTCTTTTCATACCTTTGTAATTGATCGGGTCACTGAGTGGTCAACTTCCGGCCGTGTATACAAGAGTTACGCGCAGGTGCGATTACGGTTGTGCGTGACAACGTAAAAGTGTGTATAAAGTTTTACTTATGTTATAAAAAAATAAATTACATTTGTTTAGTAGAATTTTACTATGAAAGTGTATAAAAGACATGATTTAATGTCAAGTGTCCCACGAGGCGCTGTGTCTCATTCAACGTCAAATTCAAGATGGAGAACACGAAGGTGAATAATGTCACAGCAGTGGGAGTATCGTCAAAATTTTACTGATTGAGCAGTGGCGTAACTACGGTCCAATTTTCAGGGGGGAACTAGGGGTGCACCACTTTTTCTAGGGGGCATGTCAATACTTGAATCCTGCATTCTCAAATAGGGACCTATTTTTTCAAAATTCTGAATTGGGGGCACCCAGGGGACACGGACCTTGGCTGGGGGGCGGGGTACGTTCCCCGTCTGCCCCTATATTTACGCCACTGTGATTGAGGCGGTTGAAGGTAAACAATTGTTGAGTAAACAAGCCTGAATCGTTTGTGGGATGAAATATCAGCGTATACTCGTTCAGACACAGTCATGTACCATACGTTATGCATTATGCGCTCAGCAACGACTGCTTCATACAAGTCATTGTGCAAGTATGTGCATGCATGTGTCGTGACCATTATGCGCTGTCAATCGGATACATAGTTTCGCCTTTCTCTCGGAACAACTAAGGCTTACCCTGAACTATATAAGGAGAACACCAATACAATTATTTAAAAACTCAACATTTGTTTAACCTTCAAATACCTCAACCAGGAATCCTTACATTTGTAACTGGGCCAGGTACAAAACAGAACTCCCAACATATTATCAAACAATAATGTAAGAAAAACAAAATACCCATTAAAAGTAATACTTTATACAATTTACCTACAATAGAGGTAAACCATTTAGTCTTATACCTCACAAGTATGTAACATTTTAGCTAACTAACATTTACCTACAAGTTAGGTAAATAAAATTACCTAATATCGCAGTAAAACGTTATACAACTGTTAGGTAACATTTTACCCAACGCCTGTTTGGTCAAGTTTTACCGAGGAGGTTCACCGGGAACATCTAAAACAGGGTAAGATTTTACACAGCTTGTGTAATTTCTTCTCTGGTTTGTAGTAATGTGACTGGAATCGCCGCAGGCGCGGCGGCCGCATGTAAACAAAGTGTGTCTTCCAGAAATTGAATACAGTGAATCATGTACCCAAGCTTCAGCGTACAACATTGTGGGAATAAAAGCACGATAGTGATGGGTACCAGACTTATTACATTGTCCCAAACAAACACTGGTCTCTTAATTTTCATGGTGTTTGGTGTCAATTCTACAGAAATGGAATGAACATTTTTGAAAATTTTGCATTCAGGAGACTCTGTGTAGGTAGTTGTGAGCTGGGTAAAACATGTTTTGTAAAATATTACACAATTTAGGTAAAATTTCGGGAAAATAAAGAACACAATTGCTGTGTAAGTTAAAAATTACGTAATTTAAATGTATTAAATTTTATTTACATAATTTATGTAACTAATTCAAGTCTTTACCTTGCCCGTGTAACTTTTACCACAAGGAACCTAAGCATTGCCGTGCGTTGTGTAAAAATTCACTTTTAATTGTGTAAAGCCCACCATGTGATCATGCATTGTGTGTGCGCGACGTGCGTGCAAAAGCAGTGTGTGCCTGTCAAGTCGACAATCGCCTCACAACATGGAGTAAATGAGAGAGAACCTCGTGAAGTGGGGATTTGAAGACACATTTTCATTTTATTGTTGATAAATAAAAGAAACGTTTTTGAAACTGTAAAGTATAGTGGGTTGCCTTGTTTCATTTACATTACTTTTAATGAATTATGCAGACCAAACAATGTAGTAAAAGTTTACAAGGTCAAACAGTAAAAAGAGTCTAGTATTCTACACAAAAAGTAAGTATTTTTTACCAATACATTCAGTAACAATTTACTTAATTTATGTTTACCTATTTAAGAGGTAAATCTTTTTAGTGATTTTTGAAGTAAAAGTTTACAAAATGTTTATGAAAAACGTTACCCAACACGCATTTTGTAAAACTTTACCAAACAATTAGGAGGTTCGTATACAACATTGCAAAATGGTAAAATTTTACACAACTTGTGTATTTTTTTTCTGTGTGTATTTCAGCGTATAAAGCTTGATTTTTATGGAGTTCATGGAAACAATTTCTAGTGGCAGATGTGATAGTAATATCTCTCCCATATGTTCCTGTAGACGAAGCCAAATCAATATTTAGGTTTTGTTGTTGAAAATACTGTCTAGCCTAATAAACTGTGACGAATTTATTTGGGAGTGAGGATGGGAGATGAATATGCAAATTCCCTCCAAATAAAAGATTAGGGCTGACATATGTCAGGTTGTCGAAATTATCTTTTGTTAAAATGCTGCTCATTAATGTTTTTAGTAATATATCGCCGTAGCTGTCAGACTAACACATCTCGTAAATATTTATTTGTATGGCTTTTTCAAAAGAGTTGTGTTTAATGCATTTGATTACGCCTATGGTGAATTGGTTTGGGGACATTATATAGCGACATTTTATTGTTTTATTAATGTTATTCTAGCAATATATTATATTGCCTGCAGGCCGAAATATGGGGGAAAACATTTTGCTAAATCCATCGTGATTATTGGGAAATGGAATCAGGCGAGAGCAATGTACAATGTACAACGGCGTGGGGTCATGAGAATTATAAAGTGTTCTTAACAGGGGTTTTCTTTATTATTACACACTGTAAAAAAATAATGTATGCAACAAATACGTAAATTTCAAAGGATGATGCCAAATTCCAATTTATCTTATCTGACCCCTAACCTGTCACCCATTAGGCCTCCTGCCCCACCCAACAGAGAAAATCATCCCCTGACACACATAGGCCTACACAATAAGAAATTTAAAAATATATATTTTCTATTTTGTGTGTAAACATTTTGAAGGTTCATTTAGGCCTACTGTTTTACGAAGATAATGAGGGAACGTTTATGAACTTAAAACTGTGGGTCCACGTCTTTGTTCTGTACCATCGCTTACCGCAGGGTCTTTAATAGCATCATGGTGATAGCATTTAAAACTAGCCCGCCTTCCAGTTGATCCTGGCCGATTTCCGCACCTTTAAATATAGCCGGAATCTGGTTGTGCAAGCTTATGACTGGACCCTTCCAACCCCATTTTCCCATCCCTTTTCTTCAAAATAAAATAACGCAGTTTCTATTTTCTGGGGCATAATTCCTTCAGAAGAAATTCTCTCCATTAAAATAACTTACAAAAATAAAGTGCCCTAGAACTAGTTTACTATATATAAAAGAAACACCTCATATTGTTTACCACCTGCCACTTTCAGCTCCCTCTCAACTTTAAAACTATTCATTGTACAATCATAATGAGAATCATTACAGGCCTGTTAAACTTTGTGAGTGCATACTAGTAATCATGTTCGGCCATCTTATGTCAGTTAATCCCTGAATACAAGAGCTTTTGTTTGAGTGAACGCTCATTCAGAGAAACCAGACTATTTTTTGGTACCTCGCTTTCAAATGCTAATGAAATATATGATCCGTTTCTTTATTCCTTTGCTGTGGAACTATCGGACAATTGGTGCAAACATAAGCCATAGTGTGGCTGTGAGAATTACAGTCATTTTCCAGTAATTTGTCAGTTATCTTGTGAATAAGGCGAATGGCCTGCATGATATGTGAAAGAACGTGCTCATGTGAACCCTCATTCGTTTACACTGCACTTCCGGCTCCAACTGCGTACACCATAGAGCAAGGACCAGACATGGTCATACTTCCAAAAGGATTGCATACAATTTACACCATCCGTTCTGTACATGTACATGTACAGGTACAGCAGGTGGGTGCTAGTGTGGACGGGGGTTGGGGTTGACTCACACCTTCAAGGACTGTTTGCATTGCTCCATGGTTTAATGCACACAATGACTGACATAATTATGAACTGGACTCTTCTGTGGTCAGCCAATAATGTTAGCCAGTGAAAATGATACCAGGTTTATCTAGCAGAAGATCAGCTGTTTTTGCAACTGATAGCAGTAAAGGTGCTAATAACATCCAGTGTGACATTAGACTGGGCTCGTTTCCCTAATGTATGCGATGAAATAAGTCGACTTAGCTGATAAATTTTCTCGTTAACTCGATAAGTGGGATGGCACTCAAGGTAGCAGCGCACTGAATCCTTGAAGGTTTCCGAACATTTGATTAATGAAACGTTCTTCTGATGAGTAGGATTTGAAACTTTGCATGGCGAGAATTCAATCTAGTATGGTTTGCGGTAGCACAACTGATCGAAAAGTCATAAGTGATTATTTACATGGTGCTACGGCAAACCATACTAGATTTCTTCTGATGGTTTATGAATCAACTTCAAGATATTGAGACATAGCCTATCATTAACTCTCAACTGATTAAAGAATACTCATTGCCAGCTTCAACACATTCTTTTTGATGAGTGATATTCCATTTTTTGAACTCCACTCAAGGGGCTTTTGCCTTGAAGAAGAGCAGACTGTAATTCTCTGAGTGTATACCTCTTGAAGATTTCAACTTCCTTAAATACAGAGTCATCATGGGATGACTTGACGAACATATTTAGGGAACCCCATCTAAACTGAACAACTTTTACGTTTCTCAGAAGGACCTGCACTTTACTCTTGGACTGGTTCTTAAATAGAAACATATTGTGATGATTTAAAGGAATGCATTCCATCTTTTTACGCGACGACTTAATCAATCTGACAAAGTCTCAAAAGTCATGAACTTCCCCTTGACAATTCAATTTACACGTGATATTTCCATGGACGCTATATCAGCAGCCATGAAAGTATGACCTGGTTCAAGATACTTCATGGTCAATGTATCAGTATTATAAGAATCGTCATTCACAACAAGGGGTACAAAACAAGGAACAGTTTTTGTTTTGTGCACTGCAGTTGTCTGAGTAAAAGATGACTTTTTTTCTGCTTTATGAACTCTACATATTAGGTTGCCAGTTGTTCAACCTTCCGGCCAGCTTCGCCTTCATGCCACAGAATACATGTTGCAGGGGCATTTTTCCCCAGACTGGCAAAAGTCTCTTTAAAAAGGACTAACTTTCTGCAGAAATAATAATCCTTTGTAGGCATTTTTGGCATGCACAATGCCTTCTGCATACTGTGCTAATTATAATATTCTCAGGGTCATCGATCATCCTTTCTGTGTCAGTATCTAGAGCTTCGTGTGCGTGTTTGGCATGCTGACTGTGCTAAGGTAATCAGCACAATTTGGCGAGGTTTCACAATTGTGCTCACGATCATGATCAAAACAATCTGGTCACAAGTCGTTGCTTGGGGATGCAAAAGAAATACTGAAAGAATTGAATATTTTATTGTTGTACAAGTAGCAACACTTTTCATTTTCTGATACTTGTACTGCAATGAATTCCTTGTGCATCTGAGAAACTGTTAAAGTATGTGTAAGATGCATTGAGTCAGCCATTTTTGACTGGTAAACATTGTCTGGTATTGTTCAGGGTGGTCAAAATGACAGTAAAAACCAGTATTTTGACCTCTATAGCTACTTGCCACTAAAGTGCAGCTATAGTAGGAGGATTAAGTTTTTCCATTAAGTTGTCAATTTGATAATGAAGTAATTACCAATGTTGTACCATCCCTGTTAAATGTTCATTTTAAAATGTTATTGATTTTCCAAACATAAATTGTAATGCCCATAGGGTGTACTAGAGCAAAATCACTTTCATGTCTTGTAATTTTATGGACCCAAATTCCTTCAGTATGTATTCATATGTCTCCTAGACACCACTTATGATTAATTATGATATGCACTTGGATTTAAAGATGTATAGCCTGTGTTTTTTGGCTATTTTAACGGCAATTTCATTAAAAAAAATATGGGAAGATGGCTATTTTACTTGAGGAAATGAAAACAAATGGATTAAAATGACAGATTTCTTTAAATAATGAGAAACATGATTTTACCGTGAATATTTATCAAAATTAATTTGTGGTGCGTCCTTAATAAATTAATTTTGGCACTTTTTTTAAACCAAGCTTGTTTGTCAAGTCATTTCAAAGTACATTTTATTTGTTTTACTTTCTAAAAGAAAATCATCAATGTACCAAAAGCTATCAATGGAATAAAATCTGGAAATTGCAGGTTTAATATCAGGGTGATATATGCACATCTTTAATCCACACCTGCTCTTTAATAATAAACTGAGATAACCCCCAGCACTCACAATTGTATTGAATAAAAAACATATCCAATATACATGATATAATTGTTTGCTAAAATCTCTTCGAAATAGTTGTTTATGATAAATGCCATTGGCAAGTGAGTCTTTTTGCTGGGCACAAACGATGTCATGTAAATTTAAAAAAAAATAAAAATAAAATAAATAAAATAATAATATGAGAAAGCAAAGGTGTGAATACAGCGTAGCGTTGCATCTCGGTGTAGCTGCTGATCCCTGTACGTTACTGTGTGTAATCGAACAATACTGAGCATCAAAACTTATCAAATCTTTGGAAGGACACTCATTAAAATCCTATACGGAAAAATGAAAAATATTTGAACACGGGTAAACTTCAGTAATCTTTACTGAGCACATGGCAATAAACAAGATTAATTAAGTTTACCTGTGTTCAAATATTTTTCATTTTTCCGTGGAGGATTTTAATGAGTGTCCTTCCAAAGATTTGATAAGTTTCTTTTCATGCTCTGTATATTTACTTAGCTGCGATGTCAATCTGAACACCAAAAATCTAAGGAAAAAAGTGGATACCTGTTGTTCAATGTGGTTGTAACATTGATATACTATTCATTCATTCATTTATTCGTCACGTAATAAGTTAAAACATGAAATTTGTTATCCTGTGTGCATTTACAAGTCATATAAAAGTATTTTAAAAAAAGAAGAAATCTAAAGCAATAATACGATTGCACAATGTTTGGTAACTTGAGAACATAGACCAAACAATCCAATGAATAAACTACCAGATGACGACCTAAACCTCTAAGCCAGCAGACAACCAGACAAAACAAAATACGAACAAACAGATGACGACCTAAACCAGACGAAACAACCAACAATCACAACGACTAAACAACCATATGACGACCTAAACCTCTAAGCCAGCAGACAACCAGACAAAACAAAATACGAACAAACGGATGACGACCTAAACCAGACGAAACAACAAACAATCCAATGACTAAACAACCAGATGACGACCTAAACCTCTAAGCCAGCAGACAACCAGACAAAACAAGACAAACAATATAACGACTAAACAACCAGATGACGACCTAAACCTCTAAGCCAGTAGACAACCAGACAAAACAAAATACGAACAAACAGATGACGACCTAAACCAGACGAAACAACCAACAATCCAATGACTAAACAACCAGATGACGACCTAAACCAGACGAAACAACAAACAATCCAATGACTAAACAACCAGATGACGACCTAAACCTCTAAGCCAGCAGACAACCAGACAAAACAAAATACGAACAAACAGATGACCTAAACAGACGAAACAACAAACAATCCAATGACTAAACAACCAGATGACGACCTAAACCTCTAAGCCAGCAGACAACCAGACAAAACAAGACAAACAATATAACGACTAAACAACCAGATGACGACCTAAACCTCTAAGCCAGTAGACAACCAGACAAAACAAAATACGAACAAACAGATGACGACCTAAACCAGACGAAACAACCAACAATCCAATGACTAAACAACCAGATGACGACCTAAACCTCTAAGCCAGCAGACAACCAGACAAAACAAAATACGAACAAACAGATGACGACCTAAACCAGACGAAACAACAAACAATCCAATGACTAAACAACCAGATGACAACCTAAACCTCTAAGCCAGCAGACAACCAGACAAAACAAAATACGAACAAACAGATGACCTAAACCAGACGAAACAACAAACAATCCAATGACTAAACAACCAGATGACGACCTAAACCTCTAAGCCAGCAGACAACCAGACAAAACAAGACAAACAATATAACGACTAAACAACCAGATGACGACCTAAACCTCTAAGCCAGTAGACAACCAGACAAAACAAAATACAAACAAACAGATGACGACCTAAACCAGACGAAACAACCAACAATCCAATGACTAAACAACCAGATGACGACCTAAACCTCTAAGACAGCAGACAACCAGACAAAACAAAATACGAACAAACAGATGACGACCTAAACCAGACGAAACAACAAAAAATCCAATGACTAAACAACCAGATGACGACCTAAACCTCTAAGCCAGCAGACAACCAGACAAAACAAAATACGAACAAACAGATGACGACCTAAACCAGACGAAACAACAAACAATCCAATGACTAAACAACCAGATGACGACCTAAACCTCTAAGCCAGCAGACAACCAGACAAAACAAAATACGAACAAACAGATGACGACCTAAACCAGACGAAACAACCAACAATCCAATGACTAAACAACCAGATGACGACCTAAACCAGACGAAACAACAAACAATCCAATGACTAAACAACCAGATGACGACCTAAACCTCTAAGCCAGCAGACAACCAGACAAAACAAAATACGAACAAACAGATGACCTAAACCAGACGAAACAACAAACAATCCAATGACTAAACAACCAGATGACGACCTAAACCTCTAAGCCAGCAGACAACCAGACAAAACAAGACAAACAATATAACGACTAAACAACCAGATGACGACCTAAACCTCTAAGCCAGTAGACAACCAGACAAAACAAAATACAAACAAACAGATGACGACCTAAACCAGACGAAACAACCAACAATCCAATGACTAAACAACCAGATGACGACCTAAACCAGACGAAACAACAAACAATCCAATGACTAAACAACCAGATGACGACTTAAACCTCTAAGCCAGCAGACAACCAGACAAAACAAAATACGAACAAACAGATGACGACCTAAACCAGACGAAACAACAAAAAATCCAATAACTAAACAACCAGATGACGACCTAAACCTCTAAGCCAGCAGACAACCAGACAAAACAAAATAGGAACAAACAGATGACGACCTAAACCAGACGAAACAACAAACAATCCAATGACTAAACAACCAGATGACGACCTAAACCTCTAAGCCAGCAGACAACCAGACAAAACAAAATACGAACAAACAGATGACGACCTAAACCAGACGAAACAACCAACAATCCAATGACTAAACAACCAGATGACGACCTAAACCAGACGAAACAACAAACAATCCAATGACTAAACAACCAGATGACGACCTAAACCTCTAAGCCAGCAGACAACCAGACAAAACAAAATACGAACAAACAGATGACGACCTAAACCAGACGAAACAACAAACAATCCAATGACTAAACAACCAGATGACGACCTAAACCTCTAAGCCAGCAGACAACCAGACAAAACAAAATACGAACAAACAGATGACGACCTAAACCAGACGAAACAACCAACAATCCAATGACTAAACAACCAGATGACGACCTAAACCAGACGAAACAACAAACAATCCAATGACTAAACAACCAGATGACGACCTAAACCAGACGAAACAACAAACAATCCAATGACTAAACAACCAGATGACGACCTAAACCTCTAAGCCAGCACACAACCAGACAAAACACGACAAACAATATAACGACTAAACAACCAGATGACGACCTAAACCTCTAAGCCAGTAGACAACCAGACAAAACAAAATACGAACAAACAGATGACGACCTAAACCAGACGAAACAACCAACAATCCAATGACTAAACAACCAGATGACGACCTAAACCAGACGAAACAACAAACAATCCAATGAATAAACAACCAGATGACGACCTAAACCTCTAAGCCAGCAGACAACCAGACAATACAAAATACGAACAAACAGATGACGACCTAAACCTCTAAGCAAACAAACAACTAGACAAAACAAAAGACAAACAAACACCGATCAGAGAATGACCAAACAGAGAAATGACCAAGCGACTAAAACGACCCGAACAGAAACCGACCAGATGAACAAACAGACCCTTTACAAAATAGTACATGAATTTCTATGGTAAGGTTAGGCTTGCTAATGTCTTTTTGTACAGCGCACACAATATTGGCAAAAATGGCGCTTGCATATGCGGCTGCTCAATAAATCTGGATGGTCACAGCTTTGAATGACAGCTGTCAAGTTGTTTCAGGCATAAATAAGTGATGTGATGGAAGGTGTTGTATTGTGTATGTTCACTCATCAATACAAGTAGTACAAGAGAAAATTCAATTTGGTCATAATGCGGGAGATTTACAATTAAACATCTTGGAGGGAACGGTCAAAGAAGTAATAAATCACAATGCATATGGATAACAAATGTTCGAGAATGAAAATACGTCAAATGTGTGAGAGCCGCACAAGATTGCAACATATGGAGTATCATTAAACCTAATTCCCTATAGGCCCGTTTGCTTACACATAACCTGAATCCTCCAAAATCCTTCAGCAGTAAAGCAAGCACATGACATGTATGCACACATGTGTTTCTAATCTGTGATACATGTACATGGCCAGGTACTCTCCCTGCATGCATTGAGCAATAAACAGTGTCCACTGACCTAAGCACTGACCTTGCAATTACTACAACAAACATGGATGTACATGTACCATGGAAAGGCAAGTATGCCTAATAACCTCAACCCTCCAAAATCCTTCACTTTAGCAAAGAGCATGTAGCATGTAACCCCAATCCTTCAAAATCCTTCACTTTAGCAAAGAGGATTTTGGAGGATTTGCGAATTGGGGTTTAATAGCAGCTCACCTCCTGACAGGAGAGGGCCGCACATAGACAGTCAGACACACACAGTTCAAGATATAAAGCAGGCCTCTTGAATCCTGATGTAAATTTTTACTCTTGGAAATTGTTATAATTATCACTAGAAATTCAATTTTATAAAAGCAAAATGGCTGCCGCTTTAAAATCAAGATGACGGCTTTAGCCCTACTTATTTAACAAAACGCTATTAATGTTATTTTGAGGTTTCAAATATAGCATTAAATATAAAACAACAGTGTTTAAGTGTTCAAGAAGTCCAACAGTTGGTGGAAACTGTTGATTTAAATGGAGGCCAAATATGTTAATAAAAAGAATTGCCCCTAAAAATGAAAAGTTGCTTTAAAAGACACAAACAGGCCTCTTCAAACCTGATGCAGAGTTGACTATTTGGAATCAGTTCGCTAACAAGTCAATTAAAACGATTAATTGAAATAGTTTCACTCTAAGTTAAGAAACATATCTATCAGAGAAACCACAAAATGCCAGACCACCATATAATAGACAAAATCTTACTTCTCGGCCACGTCAATCGAATGGAAAACGCCAGAGATACCCTAAAGTCACACATCAAGTAAAGCTGCCAGGATCTCGGAATACCGTCCGTCTCCAAAGCAAGAAACATGGCTTCTAATAGAACCTAATGGAGTACCCCTAGCTCCGAAGATTCTAGAATCAGAGGGAGGACAGCATTAAGTCAAGTCAAATTAAGATTGAATATTTTTCAATCTAACAATGGATTAATTCACTATGTGACGACTGAAACAATTTGTCCATGAGCGCAGTAAGGGATAAATTGAAATTGCAGATTGATCTGCAGCCGATTGATCTGTTTAATCTGTTACCGATTGAAACTTAAAACTGAAAAAAAAAATGAAAAACACAATTTGTAATGTTTAAATACATAGCCTAATGGCTCTTCTGCTTTATTTCAGTTTCAAAATTGTTCACAATATCACTTTTTTGTTACAACATGCATCACTTTAAATAATATTCATAAATGCCCAAGACAGTTTAGACAGTCTGATTGGACAAAATGTAATCACGTGGGGGTGTATTAACGGATGGTATAGACTGGCTTATAAAAATCAGAGCCAGCTGTTCACCAGCTGTTTTGTCTGACGCTTGACGTGGATTTCAACAAATCAGAGTGACGAAAATTGGCATAACGCGCCTGACTCATGTACTTTGGAAGTGCATGTTTCGTGTGTCCCCAAAACGTGAATTTACCCATTTCTATTATTTTTTTTTACATTTTGAAAACGAAATCGATACGGGTATTTATGAATGGGAATAACAGTTTGACGCTTGGTCATTACCGTATAGGTTAATGACCTGTTTTGTGCGTGGTCGCGGTCGATACACGGACCTCGCAATAGACAAACTTTTATTCCCTTATTATTGCCTTTATAATTGTAGGCCAACTGAATAGATAGCCACATGTTGGCTACCTTTTCACCACGTGTACTTGAAGTCACCACGCGCACTTGAAGTCACCACGTGCACTTATATCAGGTCATTTTACTTGCTCCCAGAATAACATGAATGTGTGTACACACAATGAGAAACTACACGTCTGACTGCAGTTTTAATGTGCACATGAAAACATGATAATTATATTTGGTATGTTTTTCTTTCACGCCTAAATGTAAATTCAATGGGTAGGCCTAGGTTGATTGTGTCGCCTTTCCAAATATGCCTTTACCCACAAAATGAGTGTTCACAACCAAAATAATGAGAGCCAAAAAGCCAACTTATTAAAGCGAGCTCTTTAATATACGGACTCTAAAGCAACTATTAATGTTATAACTTTCTACAAAAGTACAATACTATTATAACATAATTTCTCGGTGCTTTTTATGGTAATTTAATGTTGCTTACTTACTCAGTAAATATTATCTTGGAAAGACATCCTCAGATAAATGATGTCACGATGTCATCGTCTTACGTTGATGATGTCGTCATCTTGAGATAAATTATCTTACATATTGAATCATTTTTAAATTTTATTTATGGATCATAACAAGTGTGTGTGTGTGGGGGAGGGGGGGGGGTGGACATTTGTAGTCCCCCACCGATCGACGCCCGTGGTAAATACTGCATGCTGCATATTTCATCAAGTTTGATAAGGACGTGCTTTTGGTTTTTGAGGGAGGTTTTCAAGGTATACTTGATTTCCACGCATGGGGGTTAATCTCTTCTTGGATGAAGTGAGGGCTCTGAGAAGACATGGTTGGTTGTTCGCCTGCAAAAGTTCCTGCACTCTACACTTTCTTCAGTCTCCTGATGACGGCTAGAGCAGACTAGTCGAAACGTTCAGAACAACCAACCGGCTCTTCTCGGAGCCCTCACTTCATCCAATAGGCTTTTCCATCAAATTCGTATGCTGCCAGTAGAGCTTAATCGCCCAGATACTTTTTAAGTTATAAGAGTTTGAAAGATAACAAATATCACGAAATTTGACCATGATGTTAAGGTTTTTTTCTTTATAAACAACTAAAGAGGCACCAGGAATTAGCCACAATAACATTTTCTGCCACATCTCTGTAGTCGTTTATTTGATTTCTTTTATTTTTGACACACTGATAGTTAACACATTGCAGTTATCATAAAAAAATAAATTTTCTAACGAAGTTTTTACCCTAATTTGCATAATTAATTAATAAATTGGCAAATATGATGTTTTGAATGATTATGAACTAGTTTTAAGTGTTTTAAGCCTTAAATGATTTTGTAATGTCAAATCACCCCTAGACCATTCATAAAGATATTTTTGTTTTCATTTCCAAAAATATGTGATGTCATTCTAATTTGCATAATTATAATTAGTGAAATTATCAATGGATTTTGAAGCATATTATTTGTGCTTATTTGGTTATATTATTTATGCACTGGCAATGAAACATTAATAATGACCGATTGGCCACATTTTCAGCTAAATATCTGCTTTACTGATTCACAAGCAACTCACAGAAATTTACTGTAAAGGGCATCATGAGGTTGCAACACATGCGCAAGGGGACTGGCGAAGTATTATTTCACTTTTTTGACTTTTTTATATTCTGCCCCCCTCAAAACATGTACAGGCCTATTAGAAACAAGACTAAATCATTAAAATAAAAAATTGATATTTCTAACCCCCTGTACATGCCCCCTGAATGTTTTGGTTGAAGGGCGCCCTCTGTTGTCAGTTTAACGTAAAGGTTCCCTGACTCCATTAATGTACTGAAGAGACATACATAATAGTGGTTACCAGTCTGTGTGTGTGATATGTACCACACATAATAATCTCGAATGGTTACAAATCAGCTGTACTGTTCATGGTTTGTTGACATGGTTGATGGGTTTTAACTCAATTAAGACAATTATATATTTAGGTTAGTAAATGTACATCATATCATCGAAAAGGATTGTTTGCTGGCAAAGTTGGGCAGTGACACTGACAGAAGTTATTATCTATGACCATTGTTGGGAAAGTTTGTTTTTAATATTCACCATGTCGTAGTATTACTGTATATCAAGAAATTCCCATGGGAGTTAGGAACATTGTATTCGACATGCCTGGGACTTGTTATCATCTTAAACATGAAATATTAACCCACTGGTTACTGTCATAGAACTGTAGTTTGTACAATCACGATGATATAATAGTAAGAGTAAGAGAAAGAGAATACAAAGTTGGTAGTTCCCAAATAAATTTAAGGTTTACAACTGTGTAACCCCTGAACTGAACTTATGAAGCTGAAACCTAGCTTAAAATAAAATAGTGGGATATGGGATTTATTATTTGAATTTTTTTAAGGGATGGTGTGTGGTTGGTTAAAACAGCTGATATTTAAGCACATTTTTGAATAATTTGTTACAATATTATCTTTCATTTTCTACATTACAATAAGTAAGCACGGGCTCGGTGACAAACTTTAATGAGCTATATGACATCATCACTCATTTACATAAGCTAATTACAGCACGCAGTGGTTTGGGAAGTAATGAATATTCATTTAATGATCACGCGGTGAACCGGTGACCTCCTCGCGTCGATTAGCCAATCAGCATGCAGTACCGTGAAGATTGCACGCGGCGCACAACTGTGTCATTAGAATGCAGTCGATCAACTTCGGTGGTCTGTGAATGTTACATAGGTACATACAGTTTATTTATTTATTTATTTGGAATTACACTTTTGAAACAGTGGCACACGATGTATGTAAATATCGGTGCATCCATCAAAACAATTTCTAAGTACAATAGTTACAACAATTAATATTTATAAAAATAACATTTAATAATACAAATATTAAATAATAGTAATAATTTAGCGAAACAAAGCGAACGCATGGAGCTGAACGAAGGGACGCATTGACACGCCGCACCGTCGTATGCGAGATAACCTATGGAATTCCATATCTGCCATTCTAAACGTCGCCCGTCGCCCTTCTAAACGTCGCCCGTCGCCCGTCAACCGTCGACCGTCGCCCTTCTAAACGTCGCGCGTCGCCCGTCGACCGTCGCCCTTCTAAACGTCGCCCGTCGCCCGTCGACCGTCAACCGTCGACCGTCGCCCTTCTAAACGTCGCGCGTCGCCCGTCGCCCGTCGACCGTCGCCCGTCGCCCGTCGACCGTCGACCGTCGACCGTCGCCCTTCTAAACGTCGCGCGTCGCCCGTCGACCGTCGCCCTTCTAAACGTCGCCCGTCGACCGTCGCCCGTCGATCGTCGCCCGTCAACCGTCGACCGTCGCCCTTCTAAACGTCGCGCGTCTCCCTTCTAAACGTCGCGCGTCTCCCGTCGCCCGTCAACCGTCGACCTTCTAAACGTCGCGCGTCGCCCGTCGCCCGTCGCGCGTCGACCGTCGCCTTCAATGTGATTGACCTTCGCTGTATTTTTTGTAATGAAATAGAAGCATCATAAAATTTGCAAAAAAACAATAGTCTTCCTTTCAAGTTCCAATGTGAATTTTTCCAATATTCCTAGCAAAATGGAACAGAGATATGTTTGTTTAGGAAATTGTGATTTTGATTTGTCTCTAGGAATATAATTGTTAGTGAAACTTATTATCTATTTAGTATTGTAGGCCTATAAATGGGTAATAAAGTGGGTAAACGTTTAGAATGGGTAAACGTTTAGAATGGCAGATATGGAATTCCATAGATAACCATGTAGACCTACACAATGCCAGGTAGGTCTACTGAAATTTTTTGTAAATTTCATTCAAACTTCGTTTGAATATTCATTAGGGTCGACAACAACTTTAAATGTGCAGTTACTTTATGAATGAACTACATGAATGAACAGCAAATAGACCGCCCACTGTGAGGCCATGGAGGGAGCGTCTTACCGCACCCCAAACACGTGTATTGTGTCCGGCATTCTTCTGAGGCATTCTCCGGCATTCTCCTGAGGACGATCAGAGCATACTGATCGAAACGTCGAGTTGTACCTCCAGTTCTTTTCAGAACTAATTACTACTTAATTGAGATTCCACATGGTGTCACCGTAATTAGTCCTACTTATCATCCTCACCATGCAAAGCTACAAGTTTTACGTGTATTGTTAATGTTCGTGTGTGACGAGGTCAGTGTGCTGAAGTGCAAAAGTTGTCGTTTTGAATTCAACAGGTACATATTATGTACAAATTTTCCAAAAGCAGAAATATTGGGTTTCTACAGCAAGTAGACAAACTAAATTTGCACGGGGTACAGTTAATTATGTCCAGTACCTGTTTCTTTTGGGAGCATGGGTTTCATAAAATAGAGGGTATATGCATTTGGTCTATACTTGTCTGTGTGCGTAATGCAGTGTGTATTTCAACGCTGGTGTTTGTATGAGAGATGTCCGTTTACTTATTGTAATGATAAATACATTGTGTTATAATACATTTGTTATTTCACACATAATTAATTATAAATGTATTTCAAATTTGTTTTAGATAATAGCTAGATCTACAAGAATGGTACAAACAAGCCCAAAGATCTAGTGATCAGGACTCCTCCACCGCACTACTTAAGCCCCTCCTGCACCAGCATTCCACCAGAAAATGATCAAAGCATACGGATCGAAATGTTGAGTTAACCAAAGGTTCTTCTCAGAACCCTTACTACTCAAAAGAGATTATTTCAATACATGTCATCGCAAATCTTACTATATCTAAAGATGATGCTTCACATCTACTAGCAGAACTTGTTCAAGAGCATTAGATCTACTGTATCATTTACAGAAACACATTTTGGCATTGTACAATCCAAAATCCCTGCTAAGCCATGAAATATGATATTAATGTTAGTTAGATGTATAAATATACTTTTGTACTATTTTATAAATAGAGAATTGGCTGTTGCAAAAATATGCAAAATAGTAGTTACTGACAAAATAGTAGTTACCTCTCGAACCTAGCGGTTTTTTCTCTGAGAAAGAACTTTTTAGGTTCAAAACATAACTGAGGCTAATAACTACTATTTTACATTTTATACTATTTTATTAATTAATTCTTTTCTAGAAGAATGTTAAAAGCAAATATCAATTTTATATTATTCCAGGATAAAATAAGTTTGATACAATAATGAAATAAAATATTCTGTTACAATCCATATAAACCCACAGGAACACTGTTTTATTCATATAAATGTTACTTTTTAATCAGATATTTTGTTTCATAAGGCAATTGAATGGTTGTCATGGAATAGTATGCTAAAATGTCAACAGGTAAACATGAGAAAGTACTTTAAAATAAATATGGAAGTGATGTTCTTTTTATTACTTCCCTATCAGTGTTTTAAACAAAATAGACTGGTGCCCCACCAACGGTATTCAGGTAATCTGCGCAAGAAGTCAGGATGCCATGCCGTTTCACAAAAACAAATTTACAGGGGTTTAACGCTCTCAAATGATTTTTTTGAGTATTTTTTCCTTGTTTCTTATAGGTTGGTACATATTTTGAGGGGGCATCTAAAAACATTTGGGTTAATACCCCCACCCCCCTAAGTCTAGACTTGATTTCAAGTCTGAGATCGCGGTTATTTTTTGTCTATCAGCACATCAGCCACGCAAAACGCCGTTTACCCTTACTGGCTCTCACAGCCCTAACTAGCTCGCGATCTCAGACTTGACCCTCTTGTGTTTGTGGGATATTCATGTATTCATAGCTAAAATTTACATAATAATACGGATGCTAGAGAGATGGCCAATCAGGAGGCCACAAAAACCTTGTAGGCCGCGTCTATTACTAACAGGTTACACTCGCTTAAAATTCTTTCTGTAATATTCATTCGATATTAAATTTGTATAGTGCTTGGTACGTAAATAGTATTTGAAATGATAGGTAAATTTAATGAGATCTTAGAGTTGTAAAAAAGCACAAAATAAAATACGTAATTCCTTCTCTACAAAAAACGTCTTACCTACAGTTTAAATGGAATCGTTGAGTACATCTCCTCCAACTGCATGTAGAAGGTTTAGTTTGAATATTCATGTTATGGAAGGCTTTCCGACCAATCAGATTGTTCCGTCCACTTTTGGACTAATTCGCAATAGGGTATGTATAAACCGACGAACAACATTCCCAAGTCTGTGATCGAAGGTTAATGTCGGAGGTTAATACACAAGAGGGCGCTATTTAATGCGATACTGTATTGGCTTCAGGCAGACAAAAAACCACGATCACAGACTTGGAACCAAGTCTACTCCGATCGTTCCTGAGCGATCTGTAAAAATGACCTGCCGCAGTCGACCGAGTAGATTTTTCTCACATGCGGCAAATCCGTGGACCCAACTGCATCAGATTTTAGCGGGATATCTGTTTCCGGAGATTTTTTTCTGATATATAGAGAATATGTATTGTTGATGCCGTTTATGAAAGATCAGGGCCCAATTTCATGGGGCTGCTTCAGTACCACAGAATTCTGCGCTTACGGCGCCATAAAATAAAAAGCGTGTGATTCTATGCGCCGTAAGCGCCGAATTATTATTTTAGGTATGAATCTTTGGTATATACTTAATACATAATACATAATAATAATAATAATAATAATAATAAAGATTTTTAGCGCGCACATATCCACCCTGCTGGGCGCTCAAGGCGCGGAAACAAAGAAAAAACATTAATACAAACAATATACAATGATAGCATAGGGAAAACAAATTATGTACCGAGATACATATGTACCTACAATGCAATTACAAATTTTCATAATCTTTGAAGAGTTGTGACATAAGATGAGTTTTAAGCATCGACTTGAATCTGGTTATACTATGACAAGATTTGAGTTTAGTTGGAAGATGATTCCAGAGTCTCGGAGCTGCGACAGAAAACGACCTATCACCCCAGTTCCGTTTTGAAGTTGGTTCCTTGAGGAGTGACATGTTGCTGGAGCGCAAATTGCGTGATGGAGTGTAGACTTTAAGTAGTTCAGAAATATAAATTGGAGCAATGTTATTAAAAGATTTGTGAACAATTAGCATAAGTTTAAAAACAATTCTCTGTGAAACAGGAAGCCAGTGCAGTTCTTTCAAGATTGGCGTGATATGGCATGACTTTCTGGACAAAGTCACAACACGAGCTGCTGTGTTTTGTATGTGCTGAAGACGAGATATTTGATTCTGCGTAAGACCGTAAAGGAGAGCATTCCCGTTATCGAGCCGTGATGTGACAAATGCATGTATAATTTGTTCAGCAGCACTTTTATTCAAGTATTTCCTAATTCGGCTTATATTTCTGATATGAAATGATGATATGCGAACAATGTTGGAGATATGTGGTTTTAAAGTCATTGTCGAGTCAAATATAACACCCAAATTACGTGCATGTAATGAGGGGGTTATCTGCGAGTCACCAATTGTAATAAATGGAAGAGTAACTTTAGACAATTGCTGACGTGATCCAAATAGAACAAATTCTGTTTTTTCATCGTTCAATTTCAGGAAGTTTTGTCTCATCCAACTTCGAATCTCTTGAATACATTTCTCCAGTGTTGTAATGCAGGAATCGGCAGGTTCTTGAGAGGATTTAAAAGTAATGTAAAGCTGCGTGTCATCAGCGTAAACATGGTAATTTAAATTATACTTCAAAATGATATCACGAACTGGAAAGGTATAAACAGTAAACCACTGTGGGCCGAGCATAGAGCCTTGGGGTACAGAATAGTCAAGAGTAACAGGCTCGGAGATAGCGTTACCAATACAAACATGCTGAGGCCTATTTAAAAGGTAGGACTTACACCAATCCAGGGCTGTGTCACGTATTCCAAGATGATATTGAAGGCGGGAGAGAAGGATTTTATGATCGACAGTGTCAAAAGCGGCGCTTAAGTCTAACAAAACTAATGCAGTGATTTTCCCCTCATCCATGGCAGATAAAATGTCATTGTTGACGCGAAGAAGAGCAGTTTCCGTTCCATGTAAGCATTATACGCTTGGTTCCACCTCATGGCATATGGAGAGCAAAAGCGAAAACATTGTATTTCCATTACTCGTGCTTGACGGTACCCTTATCCACGGCGACCTATGACCAGAAAGCAGCAGTTCTATACCAAGGCCCTCTACTGTCGGTTATTATTATAATGATAAAAATAATGGTACAACAGCATTCCAATTCCATTTAAAATTAAATAATCACTATTTTTCGGGGAGAAAAACAGCAAACAAAAGGGAAAGTACTAAGATGTGGCGTCCCCGATTCACGCAGTTTGCTGTAAGCTTTAGTCTGGTTGTTTCTGCTGTGCTTCTAACCATAGTTGCATACAATAACGTAAGTACAGTATAGATTGGTCTTATTATTTCCATGAAAATGGTGCGTTAAAAAAGGCTCGAGTGGTATGCATATGGCGCAACGTGCCCAATATGGACGCCAGTATAGCAACGGCCATTTTCAGATTTTGAACCGGTAACGCAAGAAAGCATTTGGTCGTCTTACTTCTGTTGACCGTCATTGATGTGACTATACAGTCTATACAATCAAATATAGACATAAATCTGGTATATACACCTTTGGAAAAATGTCTGTAAATGCATCCACACTTTACAAAAATCCAGAGATATATCAAAACCAACCTGTGAAAGTTTCAACTTATTAATGTTATTGTGTTGTTAATGCGAAATAGTAAAAATGCATACAGATTTGTCTTCAGATGACGGAAATTAATCTAGGAAACGTTTCAGAAATTTTAATTAAAAATATAGCACCTTGTAGACACATAATTATTTCAATGGATGTTTGATACCACAACTGTACACCAAGTACAATTTATGTAAACATTTGATAATTTTAGTTTTTCGAGTTTACTATATTGTATAGTGACGTTACAGATGTTTCCACTGGAGCATTACTACTATTAGAAAGAAATATAAATACTTCGAAATGAGATATTTTACAAAATAGTCGTCAAAAGCTTGGTTTTAACAGTAAAAATGTGTCAAATTGAATTTATGACGGGACCCACAATAAGTTAATTTAGGTAGGCCTTACACCGTGTATGAAGCACTATATACTCAGTGCTTTCCCGGTGTTTGTTTGACAGGCGACACGGGCAGGATTCAAACCCTCGAGTTTCTGCTTACCATAGTGCATGCGTCTCTTCCTCTCGACCACCGAGCTTGCTCGATGGCGGTTGGCTGGCTAGAAAAAAAATGTCCGTTAAAAACACGGGCGATACATCTTTAAAGATACACTTATGTCTTGATTTCTGTGAGCTCGTAATATATACATGATAAATATCTATATAGGCATTAGTATTCCAAAATAACCAAAATGTTTTGAATTGTAATGTGAAACTTGGTTTTAAAATGATGACGGTATTGATCTAACATTCATTGAGATAATTTCATTTTGAATAAAAGTAAAATAATATCCATGAGTTGGAATTTACAAGAATGCATTTTCACCATTTACATATACGCTGAAACTATCACAGGTCAGTTGTTTACTGTATATCTTGATTCAAAGATATAATTATATTTTACGAGTATAATGTATACTCGTAAAATTACCAACTGCCAGTGAAAAAAACATACAAACAATACATCTCAATCTGACAACTTTCATTCTCTATATATAGGTGGGCGGTCTCACTATTCGCAGGGCCGTCTTAAGAATATTTGAGGCCCCCGGGAAAAGCAATGTACTGGGCGGCCGTGAAATGGCAAAAGACTATAACTCGAAAATGTGCATTTTGAGAAAAATAACATCAAAGATCCACTGTCTGCCATTCTGTACATGAGCATTTGACTCGGATAATTTTTCCATAATTTATTATACGGTGTTTGGTCTTATTACCTGAGAAAAAATCTTTAAAAATAATTAAATAATTCTCTCGTTATTGCTTTTTTAGCAAAGCTACTTTGTTTTGCCGTATAATGTTTATGAATATATTGCTGACATATCTCATGGAAAACCAATGTAATTTTATATTACAGGTTATATTTGTCTTGGTAAAGTAACAACATTTCTTTGGCTACTTTTTTTCTTGGCAAAAGAATGTATCTTTATTTACATGACCAAAAAAACGTATCATTTTATTGTTATTTCATGGCAAAACAATATATACGTGTTTGATATAAAAAAACATTAAATCATTCATGTCAAAACAATGCAAAGGTCAACGAATGAATGCGTGTGCCCTGTAACAATTACTTATAATGACAAGTAAAACATCCCTTGAGGTTATATTTGTCTGAGCATAAGCTAATATTTGAACAAAAAATATTTTCAAAAAAATACTTTCTAATTCAGTAGAAGAAACTAGTTTGATATTAACATAGTTAATATCAAACAAGAAGTTAAACAGACTGACTAAATATATTGACCCTATTTCTGTTGCATAACTTGTAAAAAAAGAACCTTTTACGCACACCAGTAATTTTGACCATTCTTTTTGCAATACGATTATGTGTATTAAGTTAAGTGTATATTAAGTTAGAATTGACAATACTAGATTAATAATGTCAACAACAAAAAATACAGGACAAAATCAAAACAAAAACAACAACACTCAATTCAAGTCAATTGTACATTTAATTCCATACGCAAATGTCAAAATATTCATGCGTGGCAAAAACAACATACTGGAGTTCAGATCAAAATTAAGCAAAAGACAAGTATTTGAAATAATGCAAGACAGGAGAATTGTTGAAATTTGTGCTATTATTGAAGAAGCTTCAGTCACTGTCACTTCGACAAAGGTGTTAGCTGCTCTGAGGAGTGTGCACTTCAAAACCATCTTGTAAAAGTTTCAACTTATGATGTATCGTTTACTGGAACTTTTAGGCGTATACAAAAAGTAATGCACATGCAAGGAATTATGGAAAGGGTACCCTTTCCACAATTCTTGAACCCTTTTCAGTTTCCTTAAAAAATACAGCAAAATAATACATGTACAGTATATCTGAAATTGATTGTTACTATCGGAGCTTTAGGCCTACATTTAAAGTTGATGATTTATTTCACGACTGACCAATGCTGTGATAAATTATCTATAAATTCATTATTCTTTTATTTTAGTTGAAAGTACTTCCTGATAGTGATACATGTATCAGGAAACATCTAAATTCAAACTTGATAATTAACTGGTAACATCTGTTTGGTACGCACATATACATTAATAAACAAATAAAAAGTCAGGTCACCACTGCTGCTAGCAATGTCTAGTCTCTCATAATATATATTTTTTTCAAATCATTTCGAAAAAGCTGATCGTTTCAAAACTGCTAAGATTACCGGTATATACAGTTGATATAGTGTAATTCGATATTTGATGATATTTGATGACAGTGTATACCTCTTGAAGATTTCAACTTCCTTAAATACAGAGTCATCATGGGATGACTTGACGAACATGTTTAGGGAACCCCATCTAAACTGAACAACTTTTACGTTTCTCAGAAGGACCTACACTTTACTCTTGGACTGGTTCTTAAATAGAAACATATTGTGATGATTTAAAGGAATGCATTCCATCTTTTTACGCGACGACTTAATCAATCTGACAAAGTCTCAAAAGTCATGAACTTCCCCTTGACAATTCAATTTACACGTGATATTTCCATGGCGCTATATCAGCAGCCATGAAAGTATGACCTGGTTCAAGATACTTCATGGTCAATGTATCAGTATTATAAGAATCGTCATTCACAACAAGGGGTACAAAACAAGGAACAGTTTTTGTTTTGTGCACTGCAGTTATCTGAGTAAAAGCTGACTTTTTTTCTGCTTTATGAACTCTACATAGTAGGTTGCCAGTTGTTCAACCTTCCGGCCAGCTTCGCCTTCATGCCACAGAATACATGTTGCAGGGGCATTTTTCCCCAGACTGGCAAAAGTCTCTTTAAAAAGGACTAACTTTCTGGAGAAATAATAATCCTTTGTAGGCATTTTTGGTATGCACAATGCCTTCTGCATACTGTTACGAATCTTACCCTTTGATTTTGATAAATATTAGCACCCCTTATAGTTCACTTCTTCCACTTCCAATATTTTGCCTACGATGCAATTTCAAGCAGTCTAAGTCCCAGGGTTGTTTCCCCGGACCCTCGATTGTCCGCTATGAATATGCAATCCATACAAGGACGCTACTTTTGCTCATGCATAATGCAACACCAGCGAGAGCCCTGTGTGCGTGCCACACCCTCCCGCCACGTGGCTTGGAGCCGTCCTTTGGACTTAGTCTATTTTCCGAATACTTTCCTCGGAGTCCACCCCTTCACACCGAACACGGTTCGTGGGTGAACCACGGCCAAACAGTCACCGTGACTGTCCCGCTCAGTCATTAGCCGTGGCCCGCGTGTAGTGCTCCCTACCCAAGCACAGCCGCTGTTCCCCTCATGCACTAATAGCTTAGCATCCAAGCAAATAGCTTAAGCACCCCAGTAAGCATTTTCCCTTTGAACACGCCCTCCTTTCTAAGTTGTCGATCACTTCACTTTCGTCAAATACCTTACCTTATATGGAACAAGGACCTGTTGTATACCCTGATTTTGCACACGTTTCTACCCTTAGACGCGGAAGCCAAGCTTCTCATTGGCTAAGACGCTAAAGTAGGCTTATGTTTTATTCATTCCTAGGCCCCAGATTTCTATATAATCCCCAAGATTTCCTGATCTCAGCGAGAAGTGCGGTTCCGAATGAAATCTATGCGACTCGATCCGATCCATGACAGTGCGATATACCGAACTATTACAGTGCAGTGCCTCGTTCGTTAAACCAATGGTGCAGGGCGTCGATATGGCCATTGGTTCGCCTACATGTAGCTATGCGGTCTGATACACACTCTGGCCCCGTACAGACACCCGGTGTAGTCAAGCCCCGGTGGTCCCCGTCGTAGAGACCGACCAGCCGCCCGTCTCTCGGTATAGCAGTGCCCGTACCGTATGCCGAGTTGACAGCCGCATGAACGAACGATGGTCCCCACTGACTGTACCCAATAGTTGGTATTCGTACACCCTATTCGGAACTTAGCACAAGTATATAAGTTTAACTATTGACATGTACCTATACGCTACCACTCCTGTCATACATGTTACTAGTGCCTGTTATTATTGTTAAATAGTGATGTTAATAATAAACCAACCCCATTGATTGAGATTGTCACAACAAAGTTTGTATCCGACTATTATTTGTTGACCCACGAAAGTGGGGAATGCAACACTGGTGGCTAGCGGTGGGATACAAACTTTAACACTCTATCGATATGAGAACTTTTATGAACACTTATAGTTATATTTAAACCCCGGCACGACCATAATGCCAATGTTAGCCAGTCTGTTACTAGTGTTAGAATAAGCACCACCGTCTTCACTGCACGTATCAATGAACAATAGTCTATGACCTTCTAGTCTCCATTTCCAGTAAAGTGTACCCAAAAACAACATGCCTAAAAAGTTTCGTAAATCCCGTAGGCTAAGTGCCTCAGCAGAAGCCGGCGACTTCGAAACGTCATTTGCGTCTGTGTCACTAGGCAGTGACGAAACCCAGCTGGAGACCCTCGGAGAAGAGCTAAAGCAAGCAGAGAAACGTGCAGTGGAGGCCGAGCAAAGGGCAGCAGCACTGACCAAGTCGAGTGCGCCCTCTCTGCCCGGGACACCCTCGTCTCAATCCGACAAATCACCGGCGCTCACCGATGACTCCCCCGTACACCCAGACCCCCATATTTCAAGTTTCCCAGTCAAGAACATCGTGAATGAACTTTTAGACAAACCAGTTTCACCAACACCCGTGCCCACATCCAAGAAAATGTTTGATGTTCCCTTGCCTAGGCAAGGTGAATTCAACAGTACAATGGCATGGGAAGGATTCATCCGCCCTTCATGAGCCTAGCAGAGGTCTGCGGATGGTCTGCAGCGGAAAAGAAGTTTCGCCTCGTCAGCAGCCTTAAAGGAAAGCTGCTGAATTTGTCTTCCAACAACTTGACCCATCCACCATTGAGGACTTCGACAAACTAATCGCCGCTCTGGAAAGCCGGTTTGCCGAACGCCTCCCCCAGAACACTTGGCTGTCTATGCTCGAAAGCAAGAAATTTCTACCCAAAGATAGCCTGACCGAGTATGTTGCAGACATACGCCGTCTAGTGATGCGAGGGTATCCTACAGCAGATGCTGGCACACGAGAAAGTATCGCCCTCCGTCACTTTCTCAAGGGGTTCCCTGACCAACAAACTGTAGTGTCCATTGGAATGACAAACCCAAAGACATTAGAGGAGGCGAGGACGGCCGTGGAAAATTTCATGAGTTTGCGGGAAAGCGTAAACCCGGCTAAAAATTCCCTCCGTGTCCATGCCGTCCAAGCCGCAAACCAAGCCCCATCCTCCAAAGCCCCAGTAACAGAGACCGACTATGTTACTCAAAAACAAATGTCTCAGTTCACAGAGAATATCGATCGCCGACTAACCGGAATAGTTCGATTAATTAAAGACAATCGTTCAACCGGCAGAAACAATGCCCCTGATTCCAAAAATAAGAATAGTGCACAGTCAAAGGCGACCAATGTGACCTGCTATAACTGTGGCGAACTCGGCCACTTTGCCAATAGTTGCCCCCAACACGCGGCAAAGAAAGAGCCGACCGCTACCCAACCCCCACAGGCGGAAAACTAGAAGGGACCATGCCGTCCGGCCTGGCATCGGTCCAACCCTCGTGTGAACACTCCATTATCCGAATGGGCAGGCAGCCATTTTCAGGCATGTCTGCATTTTTACAAGTGCAAACTTGCGGTTTAAATACCGAACTTTTAGTAGACACAGGGGCGGCAGTGACCATTATTTCCTCAGCGCTTTTCAGCATGATACCCGCCGAAAAACGCCCTCAACTTAAGTCCCCACATGAATGTGTAAAACTGGAAACTGCGAACAATGAACTTATTGAAGTCGATGGTATTGCCACCATGGACATTAGTATTGGCGAACAACAATTCCAGTGGGACGCGTTTGTTGCCCCATTAAGGATGAAGGAATCCTCGGCTATGACTTTTTGTATTTCTTTGACTGCATACTTGAGGCACGGCGCGGCATACGTATTGCTGGCACTTGGGTTCAGTGGACGGTCAAGGGTTCACCTCCATGTGTAATGACAATTTCATTGAAAGAAAACACCACCGTACCAGCCTGCAGTGAATGGATTGCAGAAGGCGTAGCCGATACTCATAAACTCAGCTCGAACTTTGCTGTGGTAGAAGCAGCAGTTAATAAGAACATTGATCAAGATATCGTGGTCGGCAGCTCCCTCGTTGACCCCAGGCGGCAAGATATCGGTATACCTGTCCGGCTCATGAACACATCACCAGAGAACATTGAACTCCGGGCAGGTACAGTCATTGGACACCTGCACGAGATTGACACAGTTGAACTCATAGACGAACAAGAGAACCGCGAAACAGATCATCTCTATCGAGCGATGCGCGTATGCAGAGTGCATGCGTGCAAACCTTCATCCTCAGTCGCACCCAACGCCCCAAACCCCGTGATGCCCCGAAAAATGGTCCGAGAACCTCGACAAACTCTATGAGAGGAGTTGTAAAAATCTCCTCTCCTCAACAAAAATCATTGGCGGAACTTTTGACAAGGCATGTGAACACTTTCTCAAAGTCCGCTGAGGACTTGGGCCGAACAGCAATAGTGGAGCACGCTATTGACACTGGTGACGCTCGCCCCATACGTCAGCCGCCCAGACGCCCCCCAAAAGCATTTCAGGGCGAGGAAGAGAAAATACTGGAAAGCCAACTGAAGGCAGGGGTGATACAAGAATCAACATCCCCCTGGGCTTCACCAATGGTTTTGTGCGAAAGAAAGATGGCACGACACGCCCATGTGTCGACTACCGAAAGTTAAATAACGTAACGCGCCGTGACGCATACCCGTTACCACGGATTGATGACTGTCTAGATTGCCTCAGTGGAGCCAAGATTTTCAGCACCCTTGATCTGCAGTCAGGCTACTGGCAGATTAAGATGAAAGAGGAAGACCGTCCTAAAACCGCGTTCGTGACCCGTAGTGGCCTATACGAATACATCACTATGCCATTTGGACTTTGTAACGCGCCGAGCACGTTCGAGCGTTGCATGGAACTTGTGCTTAAAGGGTTACAGTGGAAAACCTTGCTGATATATCTTGATGACGTCATCATCATATCCTCAACATTTCAAGAGCACATACAGCGTCTTGAAGAAGTTTTGAAACGGTTCGGAAACGCCGGGTTGAAACTAAAACCGAGCAAGTGTGAGCTCTTCCGTGATGAAGTTCTTTTTCTGGGTCACACCATAACCCAGGATGGTGTTAAACCAGATCCCAGCAAGGTTGCTGCAGTTCAAGACTGGCCGACACCTAAGAATATCACTGATGTACGCTCGTTTCTTGGACTCTGTTCTTACTATCGTCGATTTATAGCGAAGTTCTCGACGATAGCCAGTCCCTTAAATCGTCTGTTAGAGGCCGGACAGATATTTAAGTGGACCCCTGACTGTCAAACCGCGTTCGAAACATTGAAAGCCGCACTGACAGGTGATGAACTTATGTCGTACCCCGATAACGACGGACTTTTCATTATCGATACTGATGCATCGGATACCGGTATCGGCGCCACCCTGTCACAAATTCAGTGGTGCGAACGAACACAGAAAGAAGAAGAGCGACCGATAGCGTATGCTAGCCGGTCGATGACTAAACCTCAACGGCGATACTGTACGACGAGACGTGAACTACTCGCTATTGTTACGTTTGTACAGTATTTTAGGCACTACTTGCTTGGCAAGCGGTTCCTGATTCGCACAGACCACAGTGCTTTGAGATGGATAATGACATTCAAAGATCCAGTTGATCAAATGGCTCGATGGCTAGAGATTATGGCCCAGTTTGACTTTAAGATTGAACACCGTGCAGGAAAGAAACATGGCAATGCAGATGCCCTCTCTAGGTGCCGTGTGATCCTGACGAGTGCCCGTGCTACGACAGTAGAACCATCCTCACTGAACTACCTTGTGGTGGTTGTGACAAGTGTGTCACTAAGAGTGAACTGTGGTCCGATTTCAACAAAGTCGACGACGTAATCCCCCTATCGACCAGACGAATTCATGCTACCTCTGCAGACAAGGTAGAATCCCCTCAGAACACTCCCGATATTGTCAAATCTTCATGCAATGAAGACTCCCAGGATGTTTTGACTTGTTACGTCCCAGGTCCCGAACTTTTATCTGAAGGACTGGAAAAAGTTCAGCCTATCCCCTTCGCGACAGTTCTCATACTGATGGCAACAGTGGTAACACTCCTCTTTGGTGTTATTTGCAAACTCGGCAACTGTATTTGGCGCTCGTGC
The DNA here is from genome assembly GCA_029582265.1 of Zoroaster sp. YZ-2022. Classification (NCBI taxonomy): domain Eukaryota; kingdom Metazoa; phylum Echinodermata; class Asteroidea; order Forcipulatida; family Zoroasteridae; genus Zoroaster; species Zoroaster sp. YZ-2022. Next base: position 9,719,883 of record CM055821.1, on the reverse strand, counting down.
GGTACAGTTATCAACGACATGTGGGTATCGACTCCCGTCGGCTGTTTTGCAAACACAGCTGGAGAAACTCCCGGACAAGCCGTATTGTCCAACGCCTCGCCAGGGATATTGCAACAAGATGTGATGTCAAAGTCAGCAGAAAACTCCTCCGAAACTAGCAATGTTAACGGTGATAAACAGGATGAACCAGAGCGAAGTGACATGAACTGTAACACGCCCTGCGCCCCCGACAAGGGCGCCTTAGCCGGTTTTAGTACCGGGCCGCAACTTACAGAACTATCCCACTTCACTCCAAAGACCAAAATCCACGATAGTGACTTGTTCAACGTACATGTAATCTCCATGCACGACGATGCCGGTTCAAATGCTGGTCAGCAACAAGACACACCTTGGGTGAACGGTTACTCCTCTGACGAAATCGCCAAAATGCAGAGAACTGATCCAGATATTGGCGTAATATTGGATTGGTTAGATAAATCCCTCCAGCGGCCAGGAAGAGACTTGGCCGCCAGTCAAAGTCCAGCAACCCGAAAACTCTGGTTGTTATGGCAACAACTTATCGTCCGAAACGGTGTCCTCTACAAGAGATGGGTAACTACGGACAAAACTCAATCATACTTGCAGCTTGTGGTACCAAAAGAGCTGCAAGACACCATCTTGCGAGCAACGCATGATGCTGTGACATCCGCCCACCTCGGTGTAAAGAAAACTGTTCACAAGACAAAACGCAATTTCTACTGGTACCGGCTGAAAGAATCAGTCCGGAATTGGATAAGAAAATGTGCAAAGTGTGGTGCCCGGAAGCGGCCACACAAAACACCACGAGCCCCCCTTCAAGACTATAGAGTTGGCGCACCCATGGATAGACTGGTAACCGATATCCTTGGCCCCTTACCAATTAGTGAGCAGGGTAATCGATACATCTTGCTCGTTGGTGACCAGTTCTCGAAATGGATGGAAGCCTATGCCATCCCTGACCAGACAGCAGAGACAGTTGCCCACAAAATAGTCTATGAATTTATCTCACGATTTGGTGTCCCCCTTGATCTACATTCAGACCAAGGCAGAAACTATGAATCTAATTTGTTCCGTTCCGTTTGTAAGCTGTTAGAGATAAACAAAACACGAACATCGCCCTATCATCCATCGGCCAACGGCCAAGCTGAAAAATTTAACCAAGTCCTTGTGAACATGATTTCAGCTTACGTTGATGATAACCAAAGAAACTGGGACATTCATCTCCCTCTTCTAACATCAGCATATAGAAGTTGCCAGCATGAGACGACTGGTTACTCCCCGAATATGCTTATGCTTGGTCGCGAGACTCACGCGCCCATCGACTTAATGTTTGGTGGCCCACCCCAAGATGAAGTCCATCCCCCAAATGAGTGTGAGTACGTCATTGCACTGAAAGAGAGGATGACCAAGGTCCATCATATAGTCCGTGAACACCTTGGTCAAGCCAGTCAACGACAGAAAAGAGACCACGACACAAGAATTTCACATCACAACTACGCAGTTGGTGCTCTTGTGTATTTTATGGACAGCACCAAGACGACGGGTCTTTCCCCAAAACTGAAAAAGGTTAAATGGATAGGACCTTGCATCATTGAACGAACACTAAGCGATTTACTCTTTGTACTCCGTTATAAACAGAGAGGGAAATCCAAAGTTTTACATCATGATCGTTTAAAACGATACTTCAGCGACGATGTGCCACCATGGATGAAGGACATGCAAAAACTTTTGAAAGAAACGTCAGCAGTGGACCCAGCCGTCCATATCCCTGACACACGCGATCCCCAGACCATCAGTACGAGTTCTGATGATTCCCCTTCCCAACCACCCAAGAATGACCATCGCCCCCCGTCATCCACGGTACCATCGAACATTGCCCCTCCCACAAGAAGAAGCCAACGTACAACGCGCACACCAGCCAGGTTTCTTACTTAGCTCCCTTCACTGATACTGCTTGCATATTTGACCTCTTTAGGTCAAGGAACTCGTAGTAAACAAACAGAGCAGAGCATGGCGACCCATTCATTCATAAATTTGCAGCCCCGACTGTACTCTACAAGAATGTGTGCGGTTGTAATCTGATATGACTGTATAGGAGTCTAGCAAGGAGATGCCACGCGACAGCGGCCGAACTGTATTTGTACATGTGTACACGGTACATGCATGTAACTGTATATGAGAATACGTGTTCAGTTTAAGTTTTCCGTAGTAGATTATAGATTTATTTACATAATTAATTGCCTAGACGTTTTGTAGTTCGTAGACCAAAACTACAAAAGTGCCACTTGATGAACCATTTTGAACTCTAAGATTATGCCTCGTCGAATGAACTCTATGACTTTTGTTTTCATCAGCACGACATCGCGTAGCTGATTCACCATGTGATCATCTATGAACTTTAGATTTTATGAACAGTAATATTGTTATTGTTTTCTTGATGATTTTAACCTATTTCCATGTTAACGCAAAACGAGGACGTTTTGAAACTACAGGGGGAATAGTGTTACGAATCTTACCCTTTGATTTTGATAAATATTAGCACCCCTTATAGTTCACTTCTTCCCCTTCCAATATTTTGCCTACGATGCAATTTCAAGCAGTCTAAGTCCCAGGGTTGTTTCCCCGGACCCTCGATTGTCCGCTATGAATATGCAATCCATACAAGGACGCTACTTTTGCTCATGCATAATGCAACACCAGCGAGAGCCCTGTGTGCGTGCCACACCCTCCCGCCACGTGGCTTGGAGCCGTCCTTTGGACTTAGTCTATTTTCCGAATACTTTCCTCGGAGTCCACCCTTCACACCGAACACGGTTCGTGGGTGAACCACGGCCAAACAGTCACCGTGACTGTCCCTGCTCAGTCATTAGCCGTGGCCCGCGTGTAGTGCTCCCTACCCAAGCACAGCCGCTGTTCCCCTCATGCACTAATAGCTTAGCATCCAAGCAAATAGCTTAAGCACCCCAGTAAGCATTTTCCCTTTGAACACGCCCTCCTTTCTAAGTTGTCGATCACTTCACTTTCGTCAAATACCTTACCTTATATGGAACAAGGACCTGTTGTATACCCTGATTTTGCACACGTTTCTACCCTTAGACGCGGAAGCCAAGCTTCTCATTGGCTAAGACGCTAAAGTAGGCTTATGTTTTATTCATTCCTAGGCCCCAGATTTCTATATAATCCCCAAGATTTCCTGATCTCAGCGAGAAGTGCGGTTCCGAATGAAATCTATGCGACTCGATCCGATCCATGACAGTGCGATATACCGAACTATTACAGTGCAGTGCCTCGTTCGTTAAACCAATGGTGCAGGGCGTCGATATGGCCATTGGTTCGCCTACATGTAGCTATGCGGTCTGATACACACTCTGGCCCCGTACAGACACCCGGTGTAGTCAAGCCCCGGTGGTCCCCGTCGTAGAGACCGACCAGCCGCCCGTCTCTCGGTATAGCAGTGCCCGTACCGTATGCCGAGTTGACAGCCGCATGAACGAACGATGGTCCCCACTGACTGTACCCAATAGTTGGTATTCGTACACCCTATTCGGAACTTAGCACAAGTATATAAGTTTAACTATTGACATGTACCTATACGCTACCACTCCTGTCATACATGTTACTAGTGCCTGTTATTATTGTTAAATAGTGATGTTAATAATAAACCAACCCCATTGATTGAGATTGTCACAACAAAGTTTGTATCCGACTATTATTTGTTGACCCACGAAAGTGGGGAATGCAACAATACTGTGCTAATTATGATATTCTCAGGGTCATCGATCATCCTTTCTGTGTCAGTATCTAGAGCTTCGTGTGCGTGTTTGGCATGCTGACTGTGCTAAGGTAATCAGCACAATTTGGCGAGGTTTCACAATTGTGCTCACGATCATGATCAAAACAATCTGGTCATAAGTCGTTGCTTGGGGATGCAAAAGAAATACTGAAAGAATTGAATATTTTATTGTTGTACAAGTAGCAACACTTTTCATTTTCTGATACTTGTACTGCAATGAATTCCCTGTGCATCTGAGAAACTGTTAAAGTATGTGTAAGATGCATTGTTTTGCCATTTAATAAAAAGTAATTTATGGAACAGATATTATCCAACTGCTGATAACTTTACAACAGTTGCTACTTTTAATCGGCAAAACAGTACATCTCAAAGACAAAGCTTTCTGCCATGTAAATGTCACTCTGCGGAAACGAATTCAGCTTAAGCCAAAATGGCATAATGCGTTTTAACATATTCTACCAAATAGAGCTATACTTGTACGGAACACTTCCCCAAAGCAGAAAGAATGCAATCTATTGATACAGTGTTTTGCCATAACACACAACACTAAGTTCTCATGTCAATGATATAGCGTTCTGCCAAACAAAAACAACAAAAAACTAGAAATTCGAGTTTGTTTACACAAACTCTAGGTGTTCGGGAGTAAGTAAAGGTCAAATTGGGGTCACCTTTGTGTAAAATTGTTTTGGCAAATAACGATCTGTACAATGGTGCAAAGATTGTGAATTTACCTCTTGTGGAAGATTTTGTTTTAAATATTAATCTTTGACTTCCGGTTTAGACAAGAAGTAAAGGTCAAATTGGGGTCACCTTCGTGTAAAATTGTTTTGACAATTAACGATCTGTACAATGGTACAAAAAATGTGAATTTACCTCTTGTGGTTGTTGAGATATGACTTTTTAAAATATTAAACTTTGACTTCCGGTTTGGACAGGAAGTAAGGTCAAATTGGGGTCACCTTTGTGTAAATATTTTTCGACAATTAACGATCTGTACAATGGTACAAACATTGTGAATTTACCTCTTGTGGTTGTTGAGATATGATTTTTTTAAATATTAAACTTTGCCTTCCGGTTTGGACAGGAAGTAAGGTCAAATTGGGGTCACCTTTGTGTAAATATTTTTCGACAATTAACAATCTATACAATGGTGCAAAAAATGTGAATTTACCTCTTGTGGTTGTTGAGATATGATTTTGTTAAATATTAAACATTGACTTCCGGTTTGGACAAGAAGTAAGGTCAAATTGGGGTCACATTTGTGTAAATATTTTTCGACAATTAATCTATACAATGGTGCAAAAAATGTAAATTTACCTCTTGTGGTTGTTGAGATATGATTTTTTTAAATATTAAACTTTGACTTCCGGTTTGGACAGGAAGTGAGGTCAAATTGGGGTCACCTTTTGTAAATATATTTTGACAATTAACGATCTGTACAATGGTACAAAAATTGTGAATTTACCTCTTGTGGTTGTTGAGATATGATTTTTTTTCAATATTAAACTTTGACTTCCGGTTTGGACAGGAAGTAAGGTCAAATTGGGGTCACCTTTGTGTAAATATTTTTGACAATTAACGATCTGTACAATGGTACAAAAATTGTGAATTTACCTCTTGTGGTTGTTGAGATATGATTTTTTTAAATATTAAACATTGACTTCCGGTTTGGACAGGAAGTAAGGTCAAATTGGGGTCACATTTGTGTAAATATTTTTCGACAATTAATCTATACAATGGTGCAAAAAATGTAAATTTACCTCTTGTGGTTGTTGAGATATGATTTTTTTAATTATTAAACTTTGACTTCCGGTTTGGACAGGAAGTGAGGTCAAATTGGGGTCACCTTTTTGTAAATATATTTTGACAATTAACGATCTGTACAATGGTAAAAAAATTGTGAATTTACCTCTTGTGGTTGTTGAGATATGATTTTTTTAAATATTAAACTTTGACTTCCGGTTTGGACAGGAAGTAAGGTCAAATTGGGGTCACTCACAACTCGTGTTTCATCTGCTTGTTAAGTTCTATATGGTGTTCTAAAAAGGACACATGCACATTGCAAGAGTGTGTAAGCGTCGCATTAGGATTCACGCGTCGCACTAGAAGTGTTGTCGCGTCGCATTAGAAGTGTAGTCGCGTCGCACTAGAAGTGTTGTCGCGTCGCACTAGAAGTGTAGTCGCGTCGCACTAGAAGTGTGTCGCGTCGCACTAGAAGTGTAGTCGCGTCGCACTAGAAGTATGTCGCGTCGCACTAGAAGTGTTGTCGCATCGCACTAGAAGTGTAGTCGCGTCGCACTAGAAGTGTGTCGCATTGCATTAGAAGTGTTGTCGTGTTGCACTAGAAGTGTGTCGCGTTGCATTAGAAGTGTTGTCGTGTCGCACTAGAAGTGTGTAGTCGTGTCGTACTAAAAGTGTGTCGCGTCGCACTAGAAGTGTAGTCGCGTCGCACTAGAAGTGTGTCGCGTCGCACTAGAAGTGTGTCGCGTCGCACTAGAAGTGTAGTCGCGTCGCACTAGAAGTGTGTCGCGTCGCACTAGAAGTGTAGTCGCGTCGCACTAGAAGTGTGTCGCGTCACACTAGAAGTGTAGTCGCGTCGCACTAGAAGTGTGTCGCGTCGCACTAGAAGTGTAGTCGCGTCGTCGCACTAGAAGTGTGTCGCGTCGCACTAGAAGTGTAGTCGCGTCGCACTAGAAGTGTGTCACGTCGCACTAGAAGTGTAGTCGCGTCGCACTAGAAGTGTAGTGGCGTCGCACTAGAAGTGTAGTCGCGTCGCACTAGAAGTGTTGTCGCGTCGCACTAGAAGTGTTCACATTGCAGTTTTTTCTCGTATGAAGACCCGTATGTGACTAAATTTCGACTAATTAATATATAAGACTGAAATAAATGTAAAGCCATATATTTACCAGCAAAAGCGGCAACCAGACTGGTCGGCAGCTAGCATGCATACGGTACTAAAAATGAATTTTGGGATTTATATTGCTTTAAAAAAGTCCTCCACAGCCCATACATTTATACAGAAAGGTTTTGTTTTTGAATTAGTGTTGTAGTTAACAAAAAATGTTTACAACGTAAACCTAGTCTCGATCCCGATACTCCCTACATGGAAGGTGAGCTCGAATTTGTTGGTGAATTAATTACAAAGGGACCTTAACAAAATTGTATTTATAAAATAATATAAATTCTTTAATGCAGAAAAATATTGCACAGGTCTGTTGGGTTCACTCGTCCCCACCAACCAGGTCCTCAGCAAGCGGGGTTGGGCGATTTCTTTCTGCCAACTAAAATTACCACCCCGCGATATTTCAGCCAGTGATAAGTTATGTTTTATACATATTCGTGGCTTATTCCATCAGTCCCAAAACACTTAATATCTGGCTAGCCCTAACATATTAATGAGCTACCATACCAAACCAAAGTCCCTAGGCAGACCAAAGGTCTCTGCCAGAATGTAAACAAACCCACCCAAATGATTCAGGGATGGCAATTATTAATTGCAGCAAAATGTGCTATGGTAAAATTACTTGGACTAGAGGTCCTCACACATCCACCATTGATTATATCCTTGGATCTCACTCAATTATGGGTAAAGTACGTAAAATGGTTGTAGATGAGGAAGGTAATTACCATATGGGTTCTGACCACAATGTCTTAATTCTTAATGTGAAAGGAGATACCAATACGGCTACGAAAGAGACTAACACATTTCCGAAGAATCATAAACGTATTGTTTGGGACATCAATCGTAACCAGAATTGGTCTAACTATCAACAGGAAATAAACAATCAATTTTCAGATTGGGATAATCACAAATTTCATGATGCAAATGCCTTATGGGATTCCTGGAAATCCAAACTAATTATTGCAGCAACTAACAAATTGGCGTTAAAGAACTTAAAAACAATAACAAATGTTGGCTCGACAAGGACATAAAAAAATCAATAGAAGAGAGGAAACGTGCTAACAGAAATCATCGTCAATGGTTGAAATCCGAAAATAGAATTCCAGCAGAAGGTGATGATCTATGGAACACTTACAAAGAGAAAAAGAATTTGCCAAAAACTTGTTAAACGAAAGATCATGCAAAATAGAATTGACAAAAGTATCGAAATAACACAAAAAGGGGGACCTGGATGCAAAGACTTTTGGACAAATTTGAGAGGTAGTAAAAAATCTTCAGACAGACTCAATTCACTAAAACTCCCGATGTCAGATGAAATTACCACTGATAAACAAGTCATGAAACAGACAATTATGCATTACTTCCACACACTTGGCAAGATGAATCTTAACCTTAATGACAAATACAATACGAACAAATCTAGAACAAATATCCTAAATAATGACGACATCACTGCCGGTGTTACATGTAATACTCAGATTAACGATATACAGTTCACTGTTGACGATGTGAGATTAGCGGTAAATGAAGCTAAGAACAACAAAGCACCCGGATTAGATGGTATTACCAATGAATTAATTAAAAATGGCGGGCATGGACTAGTTCAGTCATTATACTCAATCTTCACTGCATTTAGAGACTTTGAACAGATACCTGATGAATGGAACAAAGGTATTATAATACCTATTCATAAGAAAGGGCCAAAGAATGACTTAAGCAATTACCGGGGAATTACTTTGAATTCGTGTATATCAAAAATTTACAACAGACTGGTTGCGAAAACGTTATCGTCATACTTGGAAGACAATAATCTCTTAAGTGAAATTCAGGGTGGGTTTAGAACCGATCACAGATGCGAAGATCATATTTTCACATTAAAATGTATCTTAACTTGCAGACAAGCGGAAGGAAAGAAAACCCATCTCGCTTTCCTTGACTTCAAGAAGGCGTTTGATACAATATGGCGGGATGGACTACTTAAGGCAGTGTGGGATATTGGAATTAGAGGGAGGATCTGGAGAATAATATCAAATCTTTATAACAATGTGCAGGGTCAAGTTAAATTCGGGAACATTATAACGGACTTTTTTGAAATTGAGGAAGGGTGAAACAGGGCTGTGTTCTCTCGCCCGTTCTATTTTGTATTTTATAAATGAATTTGCCAAAATGATCAAAGAATCTGCAGTTGGGGTGCGAATTTGTAATGTACAAACAGGGTGCTTGTTCTGGGCCGATGATGTGATTCTTATTGCAGACAACAATAAAGACTTACAAACAATGCTAAACATAGCAGCATCATTTTCAAATAAATGGAAACTGAGTTTTAACCATGATAAATCTAATGTGGTTGTAGTAGGCCAACGTGGAATAAGTAATACTAGATGGTTACTGGGTTCTAAGCGTATTTCCGAGGTTAGTCAATACAGATATTTGGGCGTTGAAATTAATAACAACAATTCAGACCACAAACATATCGATAATGCCATACATAAAGGAAATAGAATAATTGCATATATCAGATCCATAATCGATGGGCAAGATAACTTCAGAAGAATTTACTACGGGGACATATTATGGAAGTCTATTGGTATGCCAACCATAAACTATGCATGTTCGGTTTGGGTACCAAATAGTGCTACAGATAATAATAAAATTGAAAACTTGCAAGTACTGATGGCGAGAAACATTTTGAAAGCACCACGGAACATGACTAGGGAAGCGATGTACGCCGAACTGGGCTGGTATCCTCTGACGTCAACTCAGGATAAATTTAGAATGGATTATTTTAATCGTCTTCATCTAATGAATAACGAGAGATGGCCAAAACTGTTATTTAACGCAACTTACCATATTTTTCAAAGTAACAATAATATCAAATGGAAATGGTTCAATCACACACAGAACTGCCTAACACGATGTGGTCTCGATCACATATTTAGCAATGCTCCCTCAAACTCCCCAAGATGGGTGAATGATTACAGGGAAATTAACAAAAACCTTGACTTAGAGGACTGGCTCACAAAGGCACAAACCAAATCATCATTAGAAATATACCTGACATTAAAGGACAACATTAAACAAGAAAAATACCTCCTGGAAAACTCAAATTTCACAGGGGTCTCTTTGAAACTAACTTGAGCGCGAACTAATGCAACTTGAAAGGTATATAAGATCCTGGTCAGCGTCAAATGATGGCATATGTAAATTATGTGACAGAAACCAAGAAGAAAACATCATTCATTTCTTATTCGAATGCACAGCACTCCAGCAAATTCGCGCCAAGGAATATATATCACTGGAAAATAATCTAATTAGCAATAATCTTAATGTACTTTGGGAAACATTCATAGCTAATAACAATGATGTCAAATTATATATGATGCTGGGGAACCTATTTGAACTGGATGAAAACCTTGGTTTTATTTTTGATCAAAGTTGTAAGAGATCGCTTAATAACCTATGGGAGGAACGTAAACGAATCATTAATAATACATAACGCCGTTTTTAAAACCATGTTGGAATTATTACTACATGTAGTTGTGTTTACTTTGATTACTATTAAATTATGCACAACTTTACCGGCTTTGGAATTTAATGATGTATAATAATGTATAATGCATAAAAACCATGCTACATGTATATAACCATTTATAATAAGGGGTTTCACTGAGATTGTACACATGTACACATTGTACATAAATAGTAATCAGAGTCCAAAATTGAGTACCTGGTTATATGTGTACTTTGTTCACTATATTTTGATCATCTTTGCTTTACCACTTCCAATATTAATGTATAAAAATCATGATAGGCCTAACCAATCATAATAAGGGGTTTCACTGTGATCGTGCATATTAATTGTAATTAGAGTCCATATTGTTTACTAACATTATAATTTTTACCTTGTTCACTATTATTGATCAACTTTACTTTGGTACTAACACTTCCTAATATTAAAGTAAATGTAAAAAAAAAACATGCAATATGTAAGAATTAATGGGGTTTCAATGTGATTGTATAATGTACACAAATTGAAAACTAGACCCCAGTTGTGGGCTAGTAGTAAACTACACCGTTGACTCTCGAGAACACATGATCTTAATTTAATTACCATTATACATACATGTACATTGTGATAGTGATAGACGTATCCTGTGTCACGCGGCGTGGCTGGTGGGGGATAGGAGCGATGCGTGGTGCGTACCGACAAGACTGACAGTTGACAATACATAATAATACACGCCCCTTTCATTGTCTCATTAGCTTCATCGGGTGACATAGGATTGGTTTATAATTAATTAATACTGTTTATAACCATGATGAATAACCTTTATGATTTTAGTTTCGCTCTTAATTGTTTTCGCTTTTAACTATTTTACTATGTTTATATTGGATGCACCATCGATGTATGATGAGTGCCACTGTCATGAAAGTGTACATCCGAATAAATTTGATTTGATTTGATTTGATAAGAAGTGATACTGTACTATGGCATGAATAGACAATATACACTATGGTGTTCTAAAAAGGACACATGCACATTGCAAGAGTGTGTAAGCGTCGCATTAGGATTCACGCGTCGCACTAGAAGTGTTCTAAACCACAAGACTACCATGCCACTCGAATTTGGCGGTGAATTAAGTACAGAAGAACCTTTGTAAAATTGTATTTATAAAATAATATAAATTGTTCAGAAAAATATTGCGCAGGCCTACAGGGTTCACTCGTCCCCACCGCCCAGGGCCGTAGCGAGCGGGGTCAGGGGGTATGGGGTGTGACACCCCAATAATTGTTCTCAGTCGGCAAATCAAAGGTACTAGAGCAAGAGTTGGTCCAAAATAAATTTTCAGTCAGCAACATTTGTATGTTTTATATACTGATGCCTCTTTTCACAACAAACTATTTTAAAGCAGAACCATACCCTAAACTCATGGTCATACAATAATGTAATTATATGGGGGGGGGGGGGGCTAGATGACAGATAATTAAAAGCAAAAAGGACACAAACAGATGATTTTTTTTAGGCCTACTGTTAATTTAAAGGAACATTGTGTACATGTACAACACTGTCCCAAATAATTATGTCCCACAAGTTGCATTTTAAGATAACCAAATTTGTTACACAACTAATTGTATTAACTATAGGCAGGAACACATTTATATATGTAATGGAATACATCATTCATCAAATGTTTCTTTTGAAGCCATTTTGTCTATAATTTCAGTATAACTATTTTTTCAAAATGATTTTTTAAAGTTCATGAGACAAACATTTCACATAATAAACAACCTGAATGTAGTTTCACTATTGCTGAAGCTTTCATATAGGCTGGAGTTATGCATCAACAAATCCTTACAGAAAAGAAATATATTTTACTAAAACAAACTTTCTTAGTGGGTAGACATTCACAGGTCAGTAAGTCTGACCAAGTTCCAATTTTTCAGTGTAACTTTGACTTGTGTCACCATAAAATGACAGAGACTCAAGGTTTGAGGAATACGTGTCTGCTATGAAAGTTTAATACATACTTAATACAAAGTTGATGAGGAATTAAGTAATAATCAGAAATTAAAAGAATCCAGTCACTATTCTAGGTTCGTAACATCCAAAAATCAGAGAAACAGAAGGAAAGTAACACTATTAATGAAATATTAATAAATGTCAAAACAATTTTTCATGATTGGCAATTCTTTAAGTACAACTGTTACAACTGGTCATCAACTTTGTATTAAGTATGTATTAAACTTTCATAGCAGACACGTATTCCTCAAACCTTGAGTCTGTGTCATTTTATGGTGACACAAGTCAAAGGTACACTTGGTCAGACTTACTGACCTGTGAATGTCTACCCACTAAGAAAGTTTTTTTTTAGTAAAATATATTTCTTTTCTGTAAGGATTTGTTGATGCATAACTCCAGCCTATATGAAAGCTTCAGCAATAGTGAAAATATCGATGTGGAAAACTATTACAGTAAGTCCACATTATTATATTAAACACGAGAAACATGTGTTCGTATTGATTACCGGTATTTTATACATCCAGGAGTATCTATGTGTTTTTACAAAACTGTTTACAGGTACCCGGGTATCCGAAGATTTTCCAATTTTGGGTATCCGGTTCCCGAAATAACCAAAAATTCACAGCCTTAATAATTAACTTGGTTGTTTAAATAGATGCTGTCATTGGGGTCACTTTGCAAGTTTAACATAATTATTTGTTTCATTTTCATGACATAGTAGTTACCAATGGTGAAAAAAAAGAACCAGTTACATGTACATGTGATAAACAGCTCGGCGCATGAATTCCTCACTATTTACATGTAGTGGGGTGCACCCATCACGTATTTCTGGCGTGTGTACAAAGAATGGGTCTCCCAAATCTGTAGGTCGAAGGTCTGATTCGACCCAATGATAAGACTTTTGCGATAGGCCTACAGTAATTGCAGCTATAGGGAGAATGAAGCTTGTAAATGGTAATATATAGAAGGGGTAAATAAAAATAAATAAATTGTAATGTGAAAAGGGTGTATATGGTGTACCTGTCATGGTTTGTAAACCATGAAATTGCACGGCATGGTTAATTTTCATTATTTTTAAATCATAGAAAAGCGTGCAATCGGATAATTGATAATTGAGCTATAAAACCATGGTTTAAAAAAAAGGCTAAATAAGACAAACGGTGTCCCATAGTTAACTATAACATAACAATAACACGACTTTCCGAGATATTCACACTGAAATAAATCTTCATGAAATGTGGTTTCATCGATAAATCTGTTCTCAATATAAATACAGGTGCGTTCCTTTTGTATGCCTACGGGCACCCGTTCCTACGTTTCTGGTAATATTTTCATGATCATAAAACAATATGCTATAAACGATTATCATTTCATATTTTGTCAATCTCTTCATTTTTGTGCAGGTTATTCCCTTTATCCCAAGCGATAGTATTTGGCCAGTCAACGTTCCTCCAGTCAAGTCAAAAACTCTGAAAACGGTAGTGACCCTGCTTTCCCCAAGGAGTCATTCGATAACAATCGGTGACCTCTTGCACTACCGCATTACTTCCAACCTAACACACTCCGGTGGGGAGTTTTATTCGGCGACCCTAGCGTCGGTTAACCCCCGTGCTAGCACCGCCGGTCATATGGTTGATCACAGTAACGGTACGTACAGCGTGTATGTTTATGCAGGGTGGGTCGGTCAAGCTACGCTGTCGATTACACGAGTTCTCACCAGGGAGGCTGTGACTTTTATCGAAGAGGTTTTATGGGACGCAGACGATAGGGTCGTGTGGCAAGGCTACTTTAAGACCAAGGACAACGGTGGTAGTTTAGAGGACTACAATCAAATGTCTAAAGGACTATGTAGACTCCGGAACCATGGCAACTGGACTGGGATGTGTGAATACCCTAACACGAAAGCTCTCGGGAAGACAGTATTCATATGTGAAAAACCACCGGGCGTTGACTGTAAGACTTTTTTTGCGACCAAGAGTGATGACAGTAGAATTAAGCACAGGGTGATGGAATTGACGAAGGGGAGAGAGAGGATGTTCGAAAGGTAATGAGTCTCCTGTTTGTGTATACATGTATACGTCTGCATATTCAAAATCCTAGCCATTCCTCCTCATGCACAACATTGAATGTTTGACTTAAAGAAAACGCATACAACATTAGAAATAAACAGATTATGTGTAAATTATTTTTATGAAAGAATTATATTCAACAGAGAAAAAGTTTTTTGAATTTGCAAAAACCGTCCAGCAACATTTGTATAACATAAAAAAACATAACAAACGTGACAGTTTTTCGTCTTTTGCCCCCCAAAACGTGAGCAGATCCAGCTCCTATTGTGATTAAACTTTTAAAGGTTTGAAAATATGTTATTGAAAACCAGAGGGGTGAAATGAATGTACGCTACCATTGTTGTACCATCCCTTTATACGGCGAAATATTGTATTTGAATCATATCTGCTTGAATCGTGATACTGTTCCAACTCTTTCTACCTCCCCCCACCCTCCCCCACTCCCACTCTCTCTTTCTCTCTGACTGCGTGTGCCAAGTAGGGAAGTTGGTAGAGGGCTGAATTGCTCATCCTCGTCCTCGGGGCTTTCGAGCAGTATTGTTGTAGTCCTCGATCCCGCTACTCACTCGATTGTCCTGAAATTAAAATAATTATAATATCCAAATAATCTGGATGTTACTATAAGTGCCCTGCAGACAATGTGTTTTATATTTATTTTATTATAGCCTAGACATTTACTATACTGCAAAATAAAAACTGTGGGCTAGTACACTGTGTTGGTGTCTAGGGAACTGGACTAACGAACTTGTAAATCACCTGCATCTCAGGTAGAGCCTTATTTCGACATAATTTGGCATTTTCTGCTACGAAAAGTGTTCGTGTATAACAGTGGTCATTTTTTAAAACCAAAGTGTGGTCATTGTTTCCCGATTGTAATTTACACCCACTTTTGTGTTCTTTTTTCATTATTATGTTTTAATGTTGTCACAGATCTAAGGATTACAGACAACCACTTCAAATTACTGAACCAACCGTCACCATATCAGGTACGTCTAGTCTAGCCATAATCAGTACATGAAATGAGCAGTTGTATTACTTATTCCGCACTATGTTTAATTGGCAGAGGGCGCGCTGCTGATCATTCACAGCCTTATGCCATTGCTCAGCAATAAAACCACTGGAAGAAATTAATTTCATTAAAAGTAATTAAAATCAATGCATGGTTTACAGAAAAAGAGAAGTAGCCACCAAGGAAAGAAAGAAGAAGCCTGTATTGTGTCCAAACCTGTTGTTTCTTGTTTGTGGGGATGTGGAGAGTCTGTAAATCCTCCATGGAGGTTCAGGAGGTTTTGTCCTCTAGACCAAAGGGAGACCCAGGCCCGCTACCCATTTTCAGGATTTTTTTAGGACTTGTTTAAATCTCACCCCTGTAATTACCGAAGGTATACACTCATTCTCAGTTTGAAAATGGGGCACGCGACAAAAAGCGATGTTTTATTTTTTTATTTAAAAATGTCTTGAATACTAATTTTGTCTTTAAAATTATGTTTACTTTAATTTGTTCAGGTTCTGACTTGAGTACCATAACCAAGCCAATCCTTCCCAAGTGTTTACCAGACCAAGAACTACCCATAAGTCATGGTTACTGGCTTGGAGATGATTGGCATTCGCTC
Source organism: Zoroaster sp. YZ-2022 (assembly GCA_029582265.1). NCBI lineage: Eukaryota > Metazoa > Echinodermata > Asteroidea > Forcipulatida > Zoroasteridae > Zoroaster > Zoroaster sp. YZ-2022. The sequence continues at coordinate 9,703,967 of CM055821.1, read as the reverse complement.
ATCTGTGAAATTAAAGACTGGACGCAAACACCAAAGCTTGCCTCGTGCTTACGTGACAAGAACCTCATTCTCTTAGGGGCATCCACCTCACGCCAGTGGTTTGTTGGGATCCACGAACTCCTGCAGATTCCATTTAATCCCACGCCAGAGGAACGGAACTTCTCATGGCGTAGATATCACAAACAGTTAAATGCCACAATTTGGTTTTCCGCTCCACCCCAGCTTATAGGCAGCCTGGTTGTCCACATGAAAGAGGTTCACTATGAGGTAGACATATTAGACGGATTGGACAACTCATATTGCAACTACATCATACTGGTCAGTCCTTGGGCGCACTTTACCCAATGGGCAAGGGAGTACTATATCGAAAGGACTGAACGTCTAAGGGACGCGCTGATTCGTTTTCGCAAGAGGTGCCCGGATGCAAAGATTGTGTTGAAAGGACCGCATGCGCGGGATCACAACAACTTTGTATCGGGTGTTTACGCTAGCGACTACTTATTAAAAGAAATTGAGAAGATAAATCGAAGGGCGCTTCATGGAATCGGTGTGTGGTTCTTGCCAATTTGGTCTATGAACATGGCCTATCCTGCTCATAATACAATTCACATGCCGATGTCAGTTATTCATGCAGAACTCAAGATGTTTTTCAGCTATGTGTGTGAAAGTTAACGATGTTTGGACCTGCTTCATATTTATATCTAATTCGATTTAAATTAGTATGTGGAAACTTCAGTTTTACCATATAGCAAAAAAAACAATTACTAGAGAAAATATCTTGGTTATGAATGGACATGTCACGCGAGAGCGTTAAAGGGACCACGGGACGAGTATGGACTCGCTTATATCTTAAAGGGATAGAATATATAAACCGATGCATTTTGGGTGGGATTGCCACTTGGTTCCTGCCAGTATGTGATATGAATCTAGCCTATACAGCGGAAAATGATGTTCACATGCCAAAGAAAGTCATTTGTGAAGAACTAAAAATATTTTTTGTTTGTGTTTGTAATGAACAATAGTATTGAAAACATGATTTGTCCTACAATTTCAAATGACATGATAGGACGAATTATTCTGCAGATTTAAACATGACGATACATGGTAATCCATCCCACACGCAATAGGATTCAGTTTTAAATTCCATTCACTAACATTTATTGCCATACAAATATCATAACACAGTACAATAAAATAACACCAGAAGTCTATTAGGGCAAAAATAAGGTCTCCGTTTACAGCCAAAATTGCTGGATCGATTGGAATTCTGCCTTGCTGTGCTTTAAATGACTTTTTCACATAGGGATATGAACGTTTGCCTGATTTGTGAGGCCTCTCTGAGCCACCATACTTTGTATATGGGAAATTTGGTCCCCGCATATATGTATTTCCCTGTTGGCAAAAAAAATATGGCCGAAAAAAGCGCGTCACCGACCGATGACCAGAAACCGGAGACTTTTCTTTTGGCCAAATACCTACATGAAGTGTGCCACTCGTGTACTAACCTAGTCCCACTGCATAGTACTCCTGATGTAGGTAATAGACTTCTGGTAACACCAATAAGGAAAACATGGAGGAATGGCATTGGTAATTACAACGTTATCTATTTTTGAAAATCATCTAAAACTTTCTTGGTATAGAGTGTTAGTACAAGTATCAAATTACTAAGCATCCTGAGGAATTATCCCAATAGCTTTTATGACGAAATAACTTAAAGGTGCAGTCCAGCAACATTTTGTAAAACATAAACATGCAACATTTTCCCCTCATTTTCTCAGAAACGTAAATCCCATATTGTAGTGAAACTTCCACAAGTTAGTTTTATAAATGGAGAATTAGCTGTTGCAAACTGCTTACCAACCTAAAGGACCTGTCGTTTAAATGCAAAATATATGTTAATGGCCTATACGTTTTGAACCTAGCAGGTTCTTTCTCAAAGACAAAATGGGACAGAATACAGACAACATATACATACATAAACACAAGAGTGAGCCGAAGTTAGCCAGGTGTGAAAGGAACACAAAAGGGTGATTAAAGTATGAATAGAAGTACTGGGAGTTTTTTGGATGGAGGAAGAGATTATGAGATTAGTGAAAAGAAATGAGTCAGACAGGGGGGTAAAACAAACAGACAAATAAACTAACAAGCAAAACAATTTTAAAACATAAAAATAGTCATTCCTGTATGTTGAGATCATGGTGGCGAAGTTAGTTTTATCATATATTTCTTCAAACCTATAGAGGATGAAATTAACATACATTTCCAAATAGCAATGTTGCACCTTCCTTTTAAACCTGATAGCCATATTGGTGACGACTACAGTATGAATCTCAAAATATTTGTTAATTAATGTTTTAATTGTTACGATAGATCTTTCCATAATGTCTTTCCCATATCAATAACAGGCTTACCCCCACCCCATTGAAAAATTGATCTGCCTCTGACATACATGAGTCTTGGATTTGGAGGTTGGTTTTGTCATGATATTAAAGGTAATATATATGCTTGGTAATTCAAGAATAAATTGTTAAATTGTAAAGTTTTTCATATAAATGCATCCTTCTTCTTGCGAAAAGAGTAACAGTACTCTTTCCTCGATTCCACATATTGAAGGAATACAACATTCTACGAATGCATTTTCCATTTTTTCCTTGCGCACGACTCACACATTGCAATAAGCTGAAACTTTCACAGGTAGTTTTTATTTTAATGTATGTCTTAATTCAAAGAGAGATGTACGCTTTCCTGAGCCGCTTTTACCGACTCGCACTGTCCGCACTGGACTTATCGTCTCGGGAAAAGTTACCTGGTCAGTTTTCCTGGGCAGCAGTTGGCCAGTAGAAGTAACCGCTGGACTCGGGAAAAGTAACTCAGAGGAAAATGTCCCAGGCTGTCCGCACTGGACTTAAAATGGGAAAAGTACCCATGCATCGTCTCGGTAAGTTTTACCAAAAAAAAGTCCAGTGCGGACAGGGCTTAAGCGAACTCGTTTAAGCAGTTTTACAAACATAACCGGTGGTCAGGATTTAGTACTCGGTCAGCCACAGTTTGTGGCAGATTTTATTGTCTTGTCCCTGCCTGTATTGTATTCGTCCGGTATATGTCTGGGCGTACATATGCTCGTACGTGTACTTGCGTTCGTGGTACTCGCCGATGAAGGCCGGTGCTGGCTGGTTGATCTGGAAGTCGTCCCGGCTCAGTAGCCAGTAGGTTTGTGACGCTGAACCCTGGCAAGCAATTTGCAAAATAAAAAGTCATAGGAAATTAACTTGATTAAAATGTTCAATCTTAGGACAATAGGATTGTGAGATGGTAAAGAACTAAACTTCATAATTTGTTTCAAATTACCAAATGCAAACTACCCTCAGTCATCCTTCAAAAAATATGTTTAAGTTAATTCCGACACCTGCACTACGTAGAATGTAATAACGTAAAGTACTTAAACATCGTGATAGATTGCGCGCTATTTAAGATTCCATCATTATAGACCTTATGCACATGACGTCATTTGAGTAGGGCGCCCTCGGCTAGAGGTCAAAAGAAGGTTGCTCATTGGCCCAATCTGTGCGCCGCGCGTGTATAGATGTGCGTTTTCTGATTGTTTCATCATCGTTTTACCTCTAAGATGGCGGCGTGATGACGTCAACGCATAAGGTCTATTAGTAGTACGGTAGTATTACGCAGAAGGAAGTTACAAAGGAGAATAAAACACAACCAGGATAACTTTCCTCCCCCGCCCCACTTCGTTCTAGGTCCTAACTATAGTGAGATTCTGACCTTTTTATATTTTGTTTTCCAAAATGGTGGTCTGTTATTCCCAACATACAACAACAACAACAAAATATTTCTTACCTTGTCCTTTCTTTTCATCAAATAAAACCCTCCCAGCTCAAGTAGTGCCATATACGATGCATGACTGACTTGAATACGGCTAGCTGCATTGTAGAAAACAAATTAAATTTAAAATCACATCGGTCATCTTTGTCTTTGTTCTTGACGCGGCTGTATGGATGGGCGTAAATGCCAGGGCTGATGGGGAAATAATTAATACCGGCCGCTTAGTGCCAGGGGATTGTCCATACGATCATTCCCCCTACTTGTCTCTATAATTGTTTTGGAGTTGTTGCTTTGGTTTTGTACTTACGGAGTCCAGTCACCTGCATATGTGATGCCATGATAACAGTTTTACCAAAGAGGCAGAATCGCGGGATGTCCAATCCCACCACTCCGGCAACAACCGGACCTGTTAATAAAGAACATAAAAGGCAGCTTAAAGAAGTAAAGCAAAATAATGTAAACAAATAGTAAACATTTTACGAGAATGAAGAAATAGTCCTATGTGTGAGAGTTTTAGCTTGTTTCATCTTTTCGTTAACGCAACAGTTGTGAAAATGCATTCCGATAGTTCGTGTGATAATGTATTCCGATAGTTAGGCCTAGTATTAATTCTAACGTCGAATTGTCGTATCCGCAAGTCGACCATTCCTTTGGGCAAGTAATTTGATCAATTGTTCTGAAATATAGGGATATGTTTGATACCATTATCAACTTTATACCATGTAAATTTCACGTAAATTGATGATCTTATAATGTTTACCGAGAATACCAATAATGTGAATATAGGAGCTATGAGAAAATAATTAAAATCTATTAAGATTGGCAAAAAAGAACTTTGTGCCCTTTCTCACGCAGAATTTTAATCTGCGTCATATTTGTATTTAGTAAATTTCATAACACTGCTAAACCGTAATCGAAAAATTGGCGCCTACTGAAGCAGGCAATTCTATCTTTAACATAAGCGTATTTCACGGGTAAGCATGTTTTCTTTTCTACTTCTGTGCATGCGTATAATTATACTTTGCGTAACTAAGGATTCGCCAATTACACAGCTAGCGCTAGTCCGGAAAGCAGAAAATAGTGACGGTTAGCGCGAGAACAGGAGCTCGGTGTCATTGCAGCGTGCACTGAAATGTTGCACAAAGTCAAAACCCCATACCTTGCCCAGTTTTCTTTACTGACTGGTACTAACCAAAACACTTTTAATAAGATACTGCATTGACTATTGAACTAAAAAGAGCAATTCAATAAACTTTTATGCACAAATAAACCATAATGATGCTGATGCTGTAAAATCAATGATTTGCACATGCATATTCAAATTATCATTAGCATATTGACTAAAAAGTGCCAAACAAGGTATCAAACTCCCACAAACTGACAACTAAAAAGTCGAAAGTGATGTTAATGTGGATGCGTAGTTGTGCATAATGTTTTCAAGTTACGAAATGCGTTAAAAAAAGTATCACCCACAATTTTGTTTTCGAACTTTTTCAGACAGTTTCCGGAAAGTATTGGTTTCATCAGAAAAGGTAATTTGTTGGAAATTGTTTTCCTTTCCTCGAGTAAAAAAATTAATAAACGTTTGACGGTACAAATATCGGCAAACACGATCTTGAACATTTTCAATGTCTTACCTGTGTGGAAACCAATGCGGACCCTGAATCCTGAATGAGATTTGTGAGGGACCACCAGAAGGTTGATGTGGTGGACAATATCAAGGGACAAACCAGCAATCTCACCAACGTGTTTGTCACCATTGCGATTCGGAACGCCTAGAAAACAAAGTAAAATGAACCATTGTATTACCGGTAGGCCTACATTGCCCCCCCCCCCCCCCACACACACCCACACACACAGATCAGGTTTGTGGGGTACCACCATTGTCCTCCTATTAACCCTTTTCTTTAGAATTTCTCTTGTGGGGTACATGGAAACAAAGACAAACTTGTGGGGTACCATTGTCCCCATTCAAAAGTACCCCACAAATGGCCTCCTGTACGCCCGCCCACCACATGGCTCAACAATTTTCATGTGAATCATAACGTGCTAAAGCATATCTTGAACGAATATAAATTAATTCCCCTTATGAGGGCGCTGTTCAGAGTGGGTAAATCTTTACTTTTGCAAATCAGTGCAAACTGTGGGCGACCACTACTGCAAAATAGAGTAATAATTCATAATGTTTATACAAATACTATGAAATAATATCTATGTCTATATATTTCTCCAAATGCCATGACAATGATGACGATTTTATTCTAGATGATATTACAATAACCCTGTACCTGAGGCCAACATCATGGTTCCACCAAGAGTTTCCGCGTTGTAGACGTCATAATTCTCGATGCAGGAATCATAGACAAGGTAGAGACCGTTCACCATCTCAACCACCTATGGGGAAGTGCAGATTAAAGGGAAGGTACATTGGTGTGGAGAAACATAAACGTTAGGTTTCACGAAATATATCTTACGCTAAACCAATGAATGTTTCATAACAGTAAATGCACAAAAACAGTAGACAAAACTGGTACAGGTACACAACAACAAAGTACGATTTAGGCCAAAAAAGTCTCTGGTTTCTGGTCTCCGCGCGTCGCATCAGATCCGCTTGTCGGCATTTTGTCCCTTCTTTTTTTTGCTATGAAACGATGTCCAATTGCAGCCAAAATTGCTGGATCGATTGGACATAAGGGTATGAACGTTTTCCCTATTTGTGTGGCCTCTCTTAGCCACCATACCTTATGTTTGGGAAATTTGGTCTGGTTCCGACCTATAACCAGATACCGGAGACTTTTTTTGGTCTAAAGAGAAAGTACAGCATTGTTAAATTTTGGCAAAACTGCTTCTCAAAGTATAGCTATTTTTCTTTGAATCAATCGACCAGTGTAAGTTTAGTCATGACAAACGTTTGACAAGGCATGCACAATTTTTAAAGAAAAAACTGAAAGCAAGAAGTTGCCGACTAACAAATTTATGGAAATGTTGCATATTTCTCGCATTAAAGGAGACCACTTATAACATCAATTTATCATGCGGATAATAATTTGGTAATTGTGAAATCCAATGTTATACCTTCCCTTTACAAAAGTTAATGCCAGACGGAAACTTTTTGAAACTCGACCTAACATTTCCTGTTTGCCTGTAAAATAACGAAAAACACAAATTGTTCACACTTTCCAACCGAGTGCATCGTTCTATCCCAGTTCAATCTTACCTCATTTGGGCTACTCTGTGAGCAGACGTGCCCAAACCCCACCAGATCACAGAACAGCACCGTGACGTTCTCGTAGAAAGATGGTTCCACGGGTCTCTTCAACATTAACTCCGCCGCCACCGTCTTGGGAAGAAAAGAGTAGAGCAACCAGTTGGACATCTTCCTCTGTTTGTTCAGCGCTTTGGTGTGGCTGGCTAGATTAAGGGCGTAGTTCTGGATGTCTGTGGTGAGGGACCAGAAGGCGCGAAGGATGAGCGGGCAGGTGACAATGACGATGACGACCAGGCAAATGCTAACGGCGATGGAGTTAGTATCGTTGTCCAAGTCACTCTCTAGGCGCATGAGAATCTCATCTGCCATTTTCTTCTGCATGATCTCCAAGATGTTGATGTACACGGACATACTGTCAAACCAACGCGTGGCTGCCTCGAAGTTGGGCTGAAGACCGTCCACGGCATTGTTCATGATCTCCTGTCGCAGATCTTTGATGATATTGGTGAAGTTGTCATCCATTGTTGTCAACTGCTCCTTGTAGAGACTGTTGATGAGCGGGGAGTACTTCTTGGACGCCTCGAAGTTCCAGGTCCCCACGTCATTTTTGCTCAGGTACCAGACGTACTCATTGAAGCTGTCAAAACCACCACGGGCAAAAAAGATGGAGCCCAATGTGCGGGCAATACCGATGTCGACGTTACTGACGATAAGCAGTTGGTAGGACACCAGCGTCTGCCACAGTCCATGACCATTCGAGTTACCGACGCTGCCGTACAGCCAATCGATAAAGATCTGCAGAATGTTCGTGTAGAAATCGATCTCTCTCGATCTGTAAGCCGTTGAGTTGGAGCGGTGCAGCTTGCGACGGTGTTTAGACAGGTAGGCCTACTCCTTGAAGTCATCCTTCTGGCGAAAGAAAGGTAGCTCTTTGACAATGTAAGTCTGTACGGGCCACTCCTTCAGCTCGTCCAGGGCTGCGTCGGTCTGCGGATATGTTGCCGTCACGAAGGAATCTTGCTCCGGGCTGATAGCGCTGACGTACAGGGCAACCATGTCACGCTCGCGCTGCAAAGTGCTCAGGAGCACTCCGATGTCCCTGCTGAAACGGATGACATTCCGCACCTGTAAAATATTCAACTAATTGTCTATCAAAGCTGTCGCACACTGTTGGTCATGATGGCAGAAATGCTTCGAAATTAAAAAAAGTGTTTTGATTTTCATTGAATCAAGATTAGTCTATACATTCAGCATTCTGTGAACACTTTGTTGCACAGTTCGTTACGGGTGGGTGTCCAGGGCCAAAGGTGGCCCGGAGCTGGACGTGAAGCCACCGTAAACAACGTGTTTTAGGGATTACTACAGATAAAGGCAAATGTAAATTATTTATCATAAAATTGGCAACTTGTAAAGATACGAACACATATTTGTGTATTATGCTTAGCCTGCAGGCGCAAGCGCGGATCCAGTGTCTTGACAATGGGAGAAATGGGAAATAAAAAGAGGGGCGCACAACAAAAAACGTTAAATTACAGTAAAGTATAGGCCTATACCCAGGGTCGTAATGAGCGGGGGCTGTGGGGGTGTCGGCATTTAGAGCCTCAGTCGGCAAATGAAGCATCAAAGGTACTAGAACAAGGGTTGGTCCAAAATAAATGTTCAGTCGGCAAACCTAGAGCTTATGGGTTTGCAGACTGAATATGTATCGTATTTCTAAGCAATGAAAATTTACCAGCAAAAACAATGTGCGCCCCCAAATCATGTCATGTCAACTGATGTCAGTCGGCAAATTGGCTCCACATCCCCAAAGAAAATGCCTTCGCTACGCCCCTGCATAGCCCTTCCCGGATAATTGGCCATGGTACCTCAACATTGAGGCTGTTATTGAAGGCGATGCTGTGTAGATCAATACCAGCGAGCACAGCCAGCGACATGATAGGTATGATAATCAACAACAACATCTTAGCGAGCTGGATACGCTTGCCCTTGTGGGTGAGCGGGTTCACTTGACACCGGCCGATCTCATTGGGGTGGAAGAGTAAATCTCGAACCGTGTCGTCAACCTGAAATAAATGTCACGGGTACACCAAAGAGTTTACATTAACTGAAGCGATTACACCAAGTCCTCAGATGTATTGTGAATGTTGCTGGGGATGGAGTCGAGTTAAAGGGACAGTGTATCGTCACAATCAGAGCAGACTTTCAACAGGGCATGGAATCGATGTCCTAGTTTAAGATAAACACAGTAACTGAAAATTACTGGCTCATTTGTGCAGCAGCAACGGTAATAATGACCTTTATATCATGTGGGTATTATTTCAGTCACCGAGTTATTCTAAAACTATCCCTCAAACTCCATGCCATGTTGATTGTGACGATATTGTCCGTTTAATAGCGCCCCCAGTCCAAAGCTAAGTAAAAACGGCATGGTGTCTGAGGCCGCCAAAGGGTCCCTGAATCTGTGTTGTTCTATAGATGTTCTATGATGCAACTGGGACATATTTATATAAAAAAGAATAATAATAATAATAATGAATTATTACACGCTAAATTACACACTCTGACACTGATCTTAACCAACTTCAACTATTAAGTATACCAACTAAAAATGTTCTGCCTCACATATTTTTAATTACTTTTCCTCAGTTATTGATACTCGCCATTATCATACACGATCACGTAATAATGTTTGTGGAATTCTATTTATCAGTGGGTATTCGAACAGAGTCCTCTGTGGGTCGGCTTAAAACCTCCTTCAAAAACATCTGGTCGCTATATAACATTTTCCCCTCCAATTCATAGTCTTATTCGTCGGCTATCGCCATTATTCCGGTTTCCTAAATACCACATAGGAATTAATAAAATAAATCAGTTGACTATTCTGCTCGTTAACAATATACCGGTTTACGTATCAAATCAGCTAAAATTTGGATACGTTATGTAGACACATTATGTCTAATTTCACTCTCAGAGAGTAAAGCACATTCTCGTAAAATCACTTTTGCCAACATTACCAATGTTGTACTTCCTTTTAATGTAAGTTGTCTGTCTGCTGTTTTATAGTTTTGCTTCCAGACTATCCTTGCCCCTTCATTTTGTTTATTTTTTGTGGGGGGATCTTCTCCGGCAATGCCTTTCTGCCCATTACGCTCGGAGACCAGAAACCGGAGTCTTTCTTTTTTTGGCCTCAAAGATGCATAAACTATTTCTGTGTTCTTTACCTTGTTCTTCTCTTTGAAGAAAGAAATTAAAATACTTTCAAACCGATCCTTTCACAATCTTGGAAAGGTGCAGTGAAGCAGTGTCAATAATTGTCTTTGTTTTAAACCAGAGATTCAAATCAGACAAAATGTCGCTATGGCCCTAATGCCAAACAAATCTATGAATTTCCTCCGTCTTAAATCTTTTGAGAATACTTAAAAAGTATGTTTAGTTTATTTCAATATGTCGTAACTTTCTCAATACTAAACAAAGAACTCACGACATCAGTGTCCCAATAATTATCAATATAGCCCTGTGTTCGTTTTCATCGAACACTTAACCTCTAGTTGTAATTTGATACTGTATATCCCCAGAGTGTGTTCAGAATTATCTTTTTGCAGTAGACGTTTTTTTATGTAGAAAATCAAGAACTGCGTGGATGGTTGAGTGTTTACTGCGAAATCCAATCCAAATTGCCGCGATAGATTTCTTGACAATAGCGATTTAATAACGTCATGACCTGAACTGTTTTGTAAATTGTTTACAGTGTGAAAAACATCTTATTTCTCAGTTCATCGACTGGTGTAAGAAATAAGTTTGAATTTGGATGAGTAAGGAAATCAGTAAATGAAGCTTGAGAATGAGGAATATTACTAGCAAGATTATGACCTATTAACAAAAATGTAAGTAAAAACAATTAGCAATATAATTAGGATTGTTAATCAAGTTTTCTTCATGCATGATGCTACTGATGGTAGGACTGAATTAATGATCTTCCATGCATGTAATACCAATGTTATTCTTTTCATGTTCAAACTAAGAGGTATAGTACTGCTTTTTTGAGGTACGTAGCAAACTTGTTAAAATGTTTTTATATTTAGTATAGAGGTCTATTTTATTTTCGTATTTGGGTAGGATTAGCTTGATATTGACGGTGGAGTTTTTTTTTCTTATTGATGGATTTAAGGAGATGATTTGTTATCGATGGTGCGGTAAAGTTAGATTTGGATTAAGATCTATGTTTATGTTGCGTAAGAGGAATATCATTCGAACAGTTGACCAAAACAAAATGCCTCCGGTTTCTGGTCTCCGCGCGCGTCGCCTCAGACCCGCGCGTCGGCATTTTTATTTTTAATTTTTGCTATGAAACGATGTCCAATTGCAGCCTAACCATAATTTCTGGATTTATTGGAATTCAGTGAGACATCACTTAGCCACCATAATTATCGAATGCAAAAGAAAAAAAATGAAGTAAAGAAATAACATCAATATTACAGTTCACTGGAACTGTATTGGCGGTATGCGTACGCCGCAAGAGGGCGGTAGTAGCAAGAGCTGGTAGAATTCAGTAGAGAATTGGAAGGGTCAGGACGGAGGTCTCGTAAAAAGGATGGCGGACTCAAGTCACGTACTACAGAAATCTTACTCAAGGCAACTGTAACCATTAGCACTGATAACAGGACGATCAGAATCGAAAAAGCCATATTATATGTATTTGATGAGTCTTTTATCTCAAAATACCCCCTGGCCCGTCTAGTGACGTATGTTCGTAATGGGACCAGCTTATGAATAGGCATATTATGTGTCAGTAATTAATAATTACTATTGTACTATACGGATATTAGTATATGGGACCTACCCGAACGACGCACGTTCTGCATTCATTGCTATACAAAGGATACTGCTTGCATATGTTTTAATCACTAATCTGATATACCACTTCTGGAAACCATTGCTTACTCTCATTAACGGGCCCACCTCAAGAAATAATTAGGCCTTGTCACGGTCACGTTTTAAGGAGCCGCCTTTACTTTGGTATCGACTTAAAGCTAGAGGCATTGTCGTTCAAGGTGTGTTCACTACCGGACATCTCTAGCTGGACGCTCTTGTGTCTCGTCTGTCGGGTTGTGTTCCTCTTTCATCAATTCGACGGTTGTCGGTATAAATTTGCGAGATTCTTTCAGCAGATAACCCATTTTGATGAGCCCCAGACGTCGTGTTGATTACTATAGTGTGCCGCTCAAACTATAGAAAGAACAGCGGCGCCGCTGCAAGTAAACAAAAGAAGCAACAGCCAAAAAACACTGTGACACGGCGGGAGCAGCCCGATCAATACAAGGTTGCTGTAACACTGAAGTTTCTTGGGGTTAAGATGGCCAGCCCAGCAGGTAGCAATCTGTACCGGGAAGGCATTGAGGACGGGCATGTCCGAGTAGACAATTCTCAGTCGTCGTTCGGCTCGCTGTCACAGGTAAATGCTGACATATCTTAATGTTAAATGAAAGTACACCGTTGATTCTTACTTGATGACAAAATTATGTGAAAGTTAACTTAAAGGACATGTACACTATTGGTAAAACGCATAGGCCTATGCATCTATATTTATTCAAATTCAAACATACTTTTTAAGTATTCTCAAAAGATTTAAGACGGAGGAAATTCATAGATTTGTTTGGCATTAGGGCCATAGCGACATTTTGTCTGATTTGATTCTCTGGTTTAAAACAAAGACAATTATTGACACTGCTTCACTGCACCTTTCCAAGATTGTGAAAGGATCGGTTTGAAAGTATTTTAATTTCTTTCTTCAAAGAGAAGAACAAGGTAAAGAACACAGAAATAGTTTATGCATCTTTGAGGCCAAAAAAAGAAAGACTCCGGTTTCTGGTCTCCGAGCGTAATGGGCAGAAAGGCATTGCCGGAGAAGATCCCCCCACAAAAAATAAACAAAATGAAGGGGCAAGGATAGTCTGGAAGCAAAACTATAAAACAGCAGACAGACAACTTACATTAAAAGGAAGTACAACATTGGTAATGTTGGCAAAAGTGATTTTACGAGAATGTGCTTTACTCTCTTAGAGTGAAATTAGACATAATATGGCTACATAACGTATCCAAATTTTAGCTGATTTGATACGTAAACCGGTTTACTGTTAACGAAAAGAATAGTCAACTGATTTATTGTATTAATTCCTATGTTGAATTTAGGAAACCGGAATAATGGCGATAGCCGACGAATAAGTCTATGAATTGGAGGGGAAAATGTTATATAGCGACCAGATGTTTTTGAAGGAGGCTTTAAGCCGACCCACAGAGGACTCTGTTCGAATACCCACTGATAAATAGAATTCCACAAACATTATTACGTGATCGTGTATGATAATGGCGAGTATCAATAACTGAGGAAAAGTAATTAAAAATATGTGAGGCAGAACATTTTTAGTTGGTATACTTAATAATAGTTGAAGTTGGTTAAGATCAGTGTCAGAGTGTGTAATTTAGCGTGTAATAATTCATTATTATTATTATTTTTTTTATTTATATAAATATGTCCCAGTTGCATCATAGAACATCTATAGAACAACACAGATTCAGGGACCCTTTGGCGGCCTCAGACCCCATGCCGTTTTTACTTAGCTTTGGGCTGGGGCGCTATTAAACGGACAATATCGTCACGATCAACATGGCATGGAGTTTGAGGGATAGTTTTAGAATAACTCGGTGACTGAAATAATACCCACATGATATAAAGGTAATTATTACCGTTGCTGCTGCACAAATGAGCCTGTAATTTTCAGTTACTGTGTTTATCTTAAACTAGGACATCGATTCCATGCCCTGTTGAAAGTCTGCTCTGATTGTGACGATACACTGTCCCTTTAACTCGACTCCATCCCCAGCAACATTCACAATACATCTGAGGACTTGGTGTAATCGCTTCAGTTAATGTAAACTCTTTGGTGTACCCGTGACATTTATTTCAGGTTGACGACACGGTTCGAGATTTACTCTTCCATCCCAATGAGATCGGCCGGTGTCAAGTGAACCCGCTCACCCACAAGGGCAAGCGTATCCAGCTCGCTAAGATGTTGTTGTTGATTATCATACCTATCATGTCGCTGGCTGTGCTCGCTGGTATTGATCTACACAGCATCGCCTTCAATAACAGGCTCAATGTTGAGGTACCATGGCCAATTATCCGGGAAGGGGTATGCAGGGGCGTAGCGAAGGCATTTTCTTTGGGGATGTGGAGCCAATTTGCCGACTGACATCAGTTGACATGACATGATTTGGGGGCGCACATTGTTTTTGCTGGTAAATTTTCATTGCTTAGAAATACGATACATATTCAGTCTGCAAACCCATAAGCTCTAGGTTTGCCGACTGAAAATTTATTTTGGACCAACCCTTGTTCTAGTACCTTTGATGCTTCATTTGCCGACTGAGGCTCTAAATGCCGACACCCCCACTCACTACGACCCTGGGTATAGGCCTATACTTTACTGTAATTTAACGTTTTTTGTTGTGCGCCCCTCTTTTATTTCCCATTTCTCCCATTGTCAAGACACTGGATCCGCGCTTGCGCCTGCAGGCTAAGCATAATACACAAATATGTGTTCGTATCTTTACAAGTTGCCAATTTTATGATAAATAATTTACATCTGCCTTTATCTGTAGTAATCCCTAAAACACGTTGTTTACGGTGGCTTCACGTCCAGCTCCGGGCCACCTTTGGCCCTGGACACCCACCCGTAACGAACTGTGCTACAAAGTGTTCACAGAATGTTGAATGTATAGACTAATCTTGATTCAATGAAAATCAAAACACGTTTAATTTCGAAGCATTTCTGCCATCATGACCAACAGTGTGCGACAGCTTTGATGGACAATTAGTTGAATATTTTACAGGTGCGGAATGTCATCCGTTTCAGCAGGGACATCGGAGTGCTCCTGAGCACTTTGCAGCGCGAGCGTGACATGGTTGCCCTGTACGTCAGCGCTATCAGCCCGGAGCAAGATTCCTTCGTGACGGCAACATATCCGCAGACCGACGCAGCCCTGGACGAGCTGAAGGAGTGGCCGGTACAGACTTACATTGTCAAAGAGCTACCATTCTTTCGCCAGAAGGATGACTTCAAGGAGTACCTGTCTAAGCACCGTCGCAAGCTGCACCGCTCCAACTCAACGGCTTACAGAGAGATCGATTTCTACACGAACATTCTGCAGATCTTTATCGATTGGCTGTACGACAGCGTCGGTAACTCGAATGGTCATGGACTGTGGCAGACGCTGGTGTCCTACCAACTGCTTATCGTCAGTAACGTCGACATCGGTATTGCCCGCACATTGGGCTCCATCTTTTTTGCCCGTGGTGGTTTTGACAGCTTCAGTGAGTACGTCTGGTACCTGAGCAAAAATGACGTGGGGACCTGGAACTTCGAGGCGTCCAAGAAGTACTGCCCGCTCATCAACAGTCTCTACAAGGAGCAGTTGACAACAATGGATGACAACTTCACCAATATCATCAAAGATCTGCGACAGAAGATCATGAACAGTGCCGTGGACGGTCTTCAGCCCAACTTCGAGGCAGCCACGCGTTGGTTTGACAGTATGTCCGTGTACATCAACATCTTGGAGATCATGCAGAAGAAAATGGCAGATGAGATTCTCATGCGCCTAGAGAGTGACTTGGACAACGATACTAACTCCATCGCCGTTAGCATTTGCCTGGTCGTCATCGTCATTGTCACCTGCCCGCTCATTCTTCGCGCCTTCTGGTCCCTCACCACAGACATCCAGAACTACGCCCTTAATCTAGCCAGCCAGACCAAAGCGCTGAACAAACAGAGGAAGAAGTCCAACTGGTTGCTCTACTCTTTTCTTCCCAAGACGGTGGCGGCGGAGTTAATGTTGAAGAGGCCCGTGGGACCATCTTTCTACGAGAACGTCACGGTGCTGTTCTGTGATCTGGTGGGGTTTGGGCACGTCTGCTCACAGAGTAGCCCAAACGAGGTAAGATTGAACTGGGATAGAACGATGCACTCGGTTGGAAAGTGTGAACAATTTGTGTTTTTCGTTATTTTACCGGTAAACAGGAAATGTTAGGTCGAGTTTCAAAAAGTTTCCGTCTGGCATTAATTTTTGTAAAGGGAAGGTATGACATTGGATTTCACAAGTTATCCGCATGATAAATTGATGTGAAGTGGTCTCCTTTAATGCGAGAAATATGCAACATTTCCATAAAGTTGTTAGTCGGCAACTTCTTGCTTTCAGTTTTTTCTTTAAAAATTGTGAATGCCTTGTCATACGTTTGTCATGACTAAACTTTCACTGGTCGATTGATTCAAAGAAAAATAGCTACACTTTGAGAAGCAGTTTTGCCAAAATTTAACAATGCTGTACTTTCTCTTTAGACCAAAAACAGTCTCCGGTTTCTGGTTATAGGTCGGAACCAGACCAAATTTCCCAAACATAAGGTATGGTGGCTAAGAGAGGCCACACAAATAGGGAAAACGTTCATACCCCTATGTCCAATCGATCCAGCAATTTTGGCTGCAATTGGATATCGTTTCATAGCAAAAAAAAGAAGGGAGAAAATGCAGACAAGCGGATCTGAGGCGACGCGCGGAGACCAGAAACCAGAGACTTTTTTGGCCTAAATCATACTTTGTTGTTGTGTACCTGTACCAGTTTTGTCTACTGTTTTTGTGCATTTCTGTTATGAAACATTCATTGGTTTAGCGTAAGATATATTTCGTGAAACCTAACGATTATGTTTCTCTACACCAATGTACATGTACCTTCCATTTAATCTGCACTTTCCCATAGGTGGTTGAGATGGTGAACGGTCTCTACCTTGTCTATGATTCCTGCATCGAGAATTATGACGTCTACAACGCGGAAACTCTTGGTGGAACCATGATGTTGGCCTCGGGTACAGGGTTATTGTAATATCATCTAGAATAAAATCGTCATCATTGTCATGACATTTGGAGAAATATATAGACATAGATATTATTTCATAGTATTTGTATAAACATTATGAATTATTACTCTATTTTGCAGTGGTGGTCGCCCACAGTTTGCACCGATTTGCAAAAAGTAAAAGATTTACCCACACTGAACAGCGCCCTCATAAGGGGAATTAATTTATATTCGTTCAAGATATGCTTTGGCACGTTATGATTCACATGAAAATTGTTGAGCCATGTTTAATAGCACATATTATGCAAATCGAGTATTGCCCACACAGATATAGGGATATTTCTCCTTTGAGAAAGGATTAAAAGAGAGTTTAGGGAACTTCTGTCTGTCCCCACGTCTTAATTCCTCGTAACATTATATCGTATTAGTGGCGTATGTACCCACAACGACGTAACAAGGCTGTGTGTGTGTCGGTGGGTGGTGGGCGTACAGGAGGCCATTTGCGGGGTACTTTTGAATGGGGACAATGGTACCCCACAAGTTGGTCTTTGTTTTGTCTTTGTACCCCACAAGACAAATTCTTAAGAAAAGGGGGACAATGGTGGTACCCCACAAACCTGATCTGTATGTGTGGGTGTGTGTGTGTGGGTGGGTAGGCCTTCGCAAGGTTGTGGGGACTTATAACAAAAGGGTAGGCCATGACACCGTATCTGTGGGGACATTTTCATGTCCCCATAGCATTTTTGGTCCCCACAACTGTGTCTAAAAGCGAGTGTATGTCCCCACAATTACGGAAAAAGACATGTGTGTGTGTGTGGGGTGGGGGGGGGGGGCAATGTAGGCCTACCGGTAATACAATGGTTCATTTTACTTTATTTTCTAGGCGTTCCGAATCGCAATGGTGACAAACACGTTGGTGAGATTGCTGGTTTGTCCCTTGATATTGTCCACCACATCAACCTTCTGGTGGTCCCTCACAAATCTCACTTAGGATTCAGGGTCCGCATTGGTTTCCACACAGGTAAGACATTGAAGATGTTGAGGACCGTGTTTGCCGATATTTGTACCGTCAAACGTTTATTAATTTTTTTTTTTACTCGAGGAAAGGAAAACAATTTCCAACAAATTACCTTTTCTGATGAAACCAATACTTTCCGGAAACTGTCTGAAAAAGTTCGAAAACAAAATTGTGGGTGATATTTACGCATTTCGTAACTTGAAAACATTATGCACAACTACGCATCCACGTTAACATCACTTTCGACTTTTTAGTTGTCAGTTTGTGGGAGTTTTGATACCTTGTTTGGCACTTTTTAGTCAATATGCTAATGATAATTTGAATATGCATGTACAAATCATTGATTTTACAGCATCAGCATCATTATGGTTTATTTGTGCATAAAAGTTGATTGAATTGCTCTTTTTAGTTCAATAGTCAATGCAGTATCTTATTAAAAGTGTTTTGGTTAGTACCAGTCAGTAAATAAAACTGGGCAAGATATGGGGTTTTGACTTTGTGCAACATTTCAGTGCACGCTGCAGTGACACCGAGCTCCTGTTCGCGCTAACCGTCACTATTTTCTGCTTTCCGGACTAGCGCTAGCTGTGTAATCGGCGAATCCTTAGTTACGCAAAGTATAATTATACGCATGCACAGAAGTAGAAAAGAAAACATGCTTACCCGTGAAATACGCTTATGTTAAAGATAGAATTGCCTGCTTCAGTAGGCGCCAATTTTTCGATTACGGCTTAGCAGTGTTATGAAATTTACTAAATATAAATTTGACGCAGATTAAAATTCTGCGTGAGAAAGGGCACAAAGTTCTTTTTTGCCAATCTTAATAGATTTTAATTATTTTCTCATAGCTCCTATATTCACATTATTGTATTCTCGGTAAACATTATAAGATCATCAATTTACGTGAAATTTACTTGGTATAAAGTTGATAATGGTATCAAACATATCCCTATATTTCAGAACAATTGATCAAATTACTTGCCCAAAGGAATGGCCGACTTGCGGATACGACAATTCGACGTTAGAATTAATACTAACTATCGGAATGCATTATCACACGAACTATCGGAATGCATTTTCACAACTGTTGCGTTAACGAAAAGATGAAACAAGCTGAAACTTTCAGACATAGGCCTGTTTCTTCATTCTCGTAAAATGTTTACTATTTGTTTACATTACTTTGCTTTACTTCTTTAAGCTGCCTTTTATGTTCTTTATTAACAGGTCCGGTTGTTGCCGGAGTGGTGGGATTGGACATCCCGCGATTCTGCCTCTTTGGTAAAACTGTTATCATGGCATCACATATGCAGGTGACTGGACTCCGTAAGTACAAAACCAAAGCAACAACTCCAAAACAATTATAGAGACAAGTAGGGGGAGGGGAATGATCGTATGGACAATCCCCTGGCACTAAGCGGCCGGTATTAATTATTTCCCCATCAGCCCTGGGATTTACGCCCATCCATACAGCCGCGTCAAGAACCAAGACAAAGATGACCGATGTGATTTTAAATTTAATTTGTTTTCTACAATGCAGCCAGCCGTATTCAAGTCAGTCATGCATCGTATATGGCACTACTTGAGCTGGGAGGGTTTTATTTGATGAAAAGAAAGGACAAGGTAAGAAATATTTTGTTGCTGTTGTTGTATGTTGGGAATAACAGACCACCATTTTGGAAAACAAAATATAAAAAGGTCAGAATCTCACTATAGTTAGGACCTAGGACGAAGTGGGGCGGGGCAGGAAAGTTCTCCTTTGTAACTTCCTTCTGCGTAATACTACCGTACTACTAAATAGCGCGCAATTAATCTATCACGATGTTAATAGTTTAATACTCTTAGTACTTTACGTTATTACATTCTACGTAGTGCACAGGCCCGTACGCAGGATTTTTTATGGGGTGGTGCGAATTTGTACTGATGGGACCAAAAATGCCTTGGGAAACTACATGTATATAACGTCGGTTTCGCGCCCTTTCATCTACATGTACAGGTAGGCTATATATAGCGTTAATTGTACATGATTCGATCGGCGGCGTATGTGTATAATTTGCATATTTTACGCGCCCGCGTAAAGTTTTTAGTTGACATTATTGCAAGGAGGAAGGTCCGAGTCGAATTTCGCCTAAGCCAAGTCCATTTTCGTGTGCCAGTAGTACCGTTATTTCTACATCAAAATACCATTATTTACCCCGGAAAATGTGGACCTTTTGGTAATTTGGGGGGGTGCGTACGCACCCGTCGCACCCCCCCTGCGTACGGGCCTGGTGCAGGTGTCGGAATTAACTATTTTTCGAAGGATGACCGAGGGTAGTTTGCATTTGGTAATTTGAAACAAATTATGAAGTTTTGTTCTTTACCATCTCACAATCCTTTGTCCTAGGATTGAAAATTTTAATCAAGTTAATTTCCTATGACTTTTTATTTTGCAAATTGCTTGCCAGGGTTCAGCGTCACAAACCTACTGGCTACTGAGCCGGGACGACTTCCAGATCAACCAGCCAGCACCGGCCTTCATCGGCGAGTACCACGAACGCAAGTACACGTACGAGCATATGTACGCCCAGACATATACCGGACGAATACAATACAGGCAGGGACAAGACAATAAAATCTGCCACAACCTGTGGCTGACCGAGTACTAAATCCTGACCACCGGTTATGTTTGTAAAACTGCTTATACGAGTTCGCTTACTCTCTTTGAATTAAGACATACATTAAAATAAAAACTACCTGTGAAAGTTTCAGCTTATTGCAATGTGTGAGTCGTGCGCAAGGAAAAAATGGAAAATGCATTCGTAGAATGTTGTATTCCTTCAATATGTGGAATCGAGGAAAGAGTACTGTTACTCTTTTCGCAAGAAGAAGGATGCATTTATATGAAAAACTTTACAATTTAACAATTTATTCTTGAATTACCAAGCATATATGTGACCGGCTCCACAAAAATGGGTATTATGGGACAAAATTAAAAAATTGAGTTACATACATAGCTGAATTGGTTACATTATAAGCTTTAATTTGGTGTAGGTTTGAACCCTGTGGCATTTTGCATTCTGGAGATATACTGATTTTTGCATATTCATATTGTACAAATAAACGGAAGTGCCTTCAGAGATACAGCCCTTTAAACACAGCAAGCGGAAAAAGAAATGAGCTAAGAAGAAACTCTCTTGAATGCCCATAGCAACAGTTATGTTCCTTTTGAGCTCCTTTATGAATGCTTGTGCAGTATAAATTTGAATTATCAAGCATCTTGAAGTATTTTTTCAAATATTTT